>CM042875.1:8602049-9202049 GCA_023658055.1 Thaleichthys pacificus | reverse complement strand
CATGGCCATTGATGCTCCAATACTTGTTGTGTAATAAACAATGACATCAAATCAAATTATTAGCTAACTACCAAGCTGACACAGTGTTAGGCATTTTTTTGCCATACCAACTTTAGTCAAAAAGTCTGATTAAGAAGTTAGCTAATGTTACATTGCTAGTCTTACTATTATTAGCTAACCACATGAATGAAACAGCTAGTTTTAACTAGCTATCTGCTACAGTAGTACTGCTGGACATTCCGTTGAAAAACGTCAGCAGACAAAACAGCCTTTCAACAGTTCCATTTTCAGTCTTTGTTGTGATATCAAGATGGCTAGGCTAGTTAGCAAGGTTGATTAGCATAGGCATTCTCTAACCATAATCAAACAGTAATTCTCTTTGACCAATCAATAGTCTGCAGTGTTTTCACGTCACCTTTTGGTATCACCTGAGCTTGCTTGGAACCACAACAGAGGTGCATTGCAGTGTAGCTGCTGTAACCACACCAAGAGAGTAATCTGCCTCTGAGCTGTCTGACAGTTGAGTAAGACTACGTCATCAAGGAGCTCTTCCTCTTTGAAAACCAATACCGGCGTCTTCTTCTCCTAGACAGAGAGGGCTTGCCAAGCAGTCCCTAGCAGGTGGGGAGACAAGCCACGCAAACATTCTGCAGACGTCCCCTGCCATTACCAAGATGGCACCTACACTTAACTCTGAAAAGACCTGTGTGGAGTAGAAGGGGCAAGGAATATCTGCTCTTATGAGAATATCTCAATGTCTCCATTGGAGACCTCAGAAGGACACCTCTTCTCCAAAAAACACACTTTTTTACCGTTCCCCATTGGGAGCATCTGCAATGGGCCATGAGAAGGGCTTTGTGTGATGGTGCTAGGATAGACATCTGGACAAGGTAATGGCTGGCATGTGATTACTCACGTATTGTAGCTTCAGAGATGTTCTTTTCTTCAGATTTTGACCGGTGCTGACGTTTTTGGGAGTGGCGGGCTATTGCCCTCTTATATTGGATACCTGGTGGATACATTTTAAGCTTCAGTTGAAAGTTGCCACGGCATGGTCTTAAACCACCAAAAGTAGAGCTCGCCTATGGGGTGGAGCTCCATGATATAGAACCAGGCACTATTGGTACAAGATTTTTTTGATGGAAAACCAAAAAAGGCAAGTAAAGTTAAAATAAGATGTTATCATGCAGTGGAAAAGCACTGTTAGTAACCACATGTTTTTCAACCCATTAAAGTTAGTAATAGGCCTGCTTATTGAAAGGCCAAGTTCAATAAGTGTATAATAATTATGCAAAGTAGTAGCATTGCAGACATTAGCACTGTGAACTCCCACCAAAACTAAGTGGGGCCATGGCGCTAACACACAGTCATTTTATCACCTAACAGTCATCTACCACCAACCAGAAGTATTTATCAAAGTAAGGGATTTTTTTTTGCACCCACAAAGCAACTCTGCATAAGGCCAAATGTATTTTCTGTACTTGCCTGGTGTGACAACCAGCTGATGCACTGATTAGAACTTTTGCGGGTTAGGGTTAACCCTAACCCTAACCCTAAATATAATGAAGATGAAGACATTCCTTTGTTGATTTCTTGGTTTTGTGTTTGTAACACTTGAAGTAACAATTCTGAAATATCTGCCTTGACTTCTGACCGAACTGTTGTATAAACCTCATCCCAAGGGATAATCTCTCTCCAACATTTTTATAATTTATTAACTAAGCCTCATCACAAATCTCCTTTCACAAGCTCCTGACGACGTCCACGGCACTAAAACTGAAGACATGCTATCCTAGACACCTCTTTTGGGGCCGTGAGGCCAGTATAATATTGATAAAGGTCAGCGTTTAAACAGTGCACTCCCATACTCATACAGTGTAGCTTGAAGATAAGCTATTTCCTTCCACTTGCAAATATTCACAGCTTGTTTAACTGTTATTTAGCTTTTGATTCCATTCATATCTGAGAGGAGCTTGATATCCCAGGGTTATTATATTAATAACATTGGTCTTATCGCTCTTGCCCTCCGAGACCCCTATTTCTATATCGCAAATTTGACTATAATTCTGTTTAATCATTGCAAGATATGGTGGATAAAATGCAACAATACAAACATAGTAAAGCCATGGGATATATTAAATAGTTATTTTACTTGGTTATTTTAGTTATTTTACTCTGAAGATAGGACCACAAATTGATCATTGCTGATACTCATTATGAATAATTATTATTATGGAAATAATACACTATAGTATTGAAGGACAAATCATGCATCAATGGGCAGGAGAATCACACACGTGTCTGTGGATGGTATCAAAGCCTCTCTTCCACTAATGAGGCATCGGAGACAGGGTACCTTTATTTTCACACCCTGAGATGCTTCGTTGTTTTGTTTTACATTTATTTTTCTGTCCCTGAAAGCCATTTTGAAAGTTTTTTTTGTTTATTTCTAATGTTATTTGGGCCTGCTGTGTGCATATGTGTGTGTGTTCTGGGGTTGGGGTCGTGGGGGGAGGGGATTTGACCTTGTGGGGACGTTTTTGCCAGCCCCACAATGTCAAATGGTATTTCTAGGGGGTTATAATTAGTGTTAGGGGTACAATTACTTGAAGAGTTAAGGCTAGGGTTAAGGTTTAGACATTACACAATTTTGAATGGCAGTGAAGTGTCTGTCCTCACTGGGATCGTAAAACCAACAAGTGTGTGTGTATTGTGTGTGTTTGTACTGGGGCTCAGATATACATGTTTCTTTCTTCATGTGAGGAAACAGCACTACATGTGCCCTGAGGCCAGATGTGACATTGTGTGTAGGATGAACTAGAAAGTGCTTACTCGAAAAGTATTTTGTAGGTTTTGTGTGTGATCCTGTGTGTGTGTGTACGTGCGTGTGCTTATGTGGTACCTTCTCTCCCCTACTGTAACTTAGCCTCTAGCCAATGTGTCACCCCAATTAGTAAGGAATGAGTATACCACTGAGTTTGGAAGAACCAAAGAGAGAAAAGAGAGAGCAGCGACAGAGGGTAAAGAGAGAGAGAGAAAAATCAGACAGAGCAGAGACACAGAGTATTATTGTAGTGTACATTATATTTGTACAGTATTTTATTGTAGTTTTTTTTATACATGTACTCATATATTTCACTTCTTTCTTTTTGTATTTATTTTACAATGCAAGTGTCTCATCGTTCATGTATCTGATATGGCTCGGGCAAAACAGTGCTCATCAATTCATGCCAATAAAGCATTTTTTTTTTAAAATGTAATTGAATTAGGAGGGTAGAGACAGAGAGAGAGATCGACAGAGAGACCGAGAGAGAGACAGAGATTGCAGAGATAGAGACAGAGACAGCAGTGAACTTATTCCACCCTCTCCTGCTCCAGATAGATCAACATCTAATTTGCAGCAGCAAATTCAACACATCAGCTCCTAGACAAGACAGGATCCACACCGAACCTCATTCTGACCCAAATACTGTTCAACCTAAACACACACAGACATACTTGTACTGACACACACACACACACAAGTCTATTGTTTACATATGGAATGCCGGAATAAAGTTCAGGAGAAAAATACTGCAAGCTCTCCAAAATATAGATGTACTGTATGCTTTTCCCACACAGAAACATGTACACCCCTCATCTGCACCAGGTGATTACAATGAGAGTGAAAAGATGACAGAATAAGTCGAAGCTTGATTAATTCTTCTAGTTGGCAAGGCAATTACAGCGCATACCAAAGATAGTCTGTCACACTATCAACCTAAGTGTGCCCTGACATTCCCATGGTAGATCCTTCCAAAAACACACACACATACATGCAAACAAAAGCACCCTCACATACCACGCACACTCACGCCAGCTCCATCTGCGGTGCCTTCACACACGCAGAGCACATTCATCTTTTTCTTTACCCTCATGGTGATCCTTCATTTTAAAGCCAAATGCCACAGGCACTGCACCTTTAAGTGCAGGGTCATGTTAATTTATTTGTACCCATAGGTAGATTTTGTGCACCCCAGCATTCATTTATTTGCCTCATGCTATCTCGAGTAAACCTTTCATTGCTTCAACTTACGCTGGGATTTGGTTGGTTGGAGTGGTGGGGCTTTCTGAATGGTGACAAATGACTTCAGTGTGTGAGACCTCAGCTCAGCCCTCCTGAAGGGGAAAGTCCCACTCTCCCCCTTACTTGCCAGCTTTTCTACTGGAGTCCTTAGGTGATGTCAGATTGCCCGAGGCTTGATCAGAATGCTGTATCAACCTCACTGTGCCTCGGCTTCAGAAGCTGGGAATAGTTGTAACAGTTGATTAGCTGAATTCCACTATTGGATTTTGGACTTGGGGGTTTTCCGGTGCGTTGTGTTGTACGGTGGCAATAATGGGAGCCAAAAGAAGAGACGTTTGCACTCTAACTCAGTGGACTGCTTAGAGAGGCCAATAAATGTGGGTGATTTACAGGAGTAGACAGCGCACACAGACCATACAAACACAGAAATAGATAAATAAGCCAACTATATAACTAGAGGCTAATTTGATTTGAATCATGTTGAAAGAGAAGATGTGGTTTTATTCCCACAAATATTTGCTTCTGAGATGAGAGAATAACTGTCAGTTGCTGATAGACTGGTCTACCCATTGCAAGCAATATGTCTGTATGTGTGTGTCCTGCTGGCATGCGTTCATAGGTGTGTGTAGGTGCGTATGTGTGTCAAGTCTGTATGATGTATCAAATCCTGTCCCTCCGATTTAATACCACCCTAAGTTTAAGAGCAGACATTTCAAAACTAGCTGTAGGTGTGAGGTAGGGAAAAACAACCAGAATAATGGTGTTTGATCTGTAAAAATAAAAGTTCCAGATTCCCGTAATTGTGCAGGGAATCTGGGAGACGCAGAGAACACATTTTGTTGTTTACAACAGATCACAGCTCTAAATATAGATGCAACCATGACCATCTCAGGGGTTTTCAAAGGGATTGATGAAGATTACTATTTTAATGACACGCCATTGATTTCAAACTATCCTGAGATGATTATGGAGGGAGAGGCATTTTGAATGCACATAGAAGCTAGAGCATTTCTGATACAGTGGTCCTGTCTTGATTTTTAAGCATGCATGCATGCATTGTAGTCATCATGTAATATAACTAAGCGTTTAAGTTAGGTCACACAATCAACTACAAAAAAAAGAAATGCCATAGAAAGAGGTACTATAGGTTTTGACCTGGCCTTTGTGTTGTGGTGCCTTGGGAGGGGGGGGGTGTATGAGAAGTCAGCAGAAGAAAAGAGATCATTCTGAGTAATAATGCCCCCCCAAAAATCTGTCTTGTCCTTTCCCCTGTGTCCCCTCATCTCTGTGTGCCCTCGAATCACTCTCTCCCCCACTTCCTCCCTTTCTCAGTCTTACACTCTTGCTCATTATTTAAGAACTGGTCACAACTTGTTTAGCCGCCTTCTATGTGTCAGTAATACAGCCTGTTTTTTACAGGATTTTGTGTATCACGTTTAAATATAACAGTATATATGAATTGAAATGCTTTCCCATACATTTAACATTTCCAAGAGTAAACAGTGACTGATAATAGCCGGGTTTCCCAGATTCGTTAAGAAGCTCTTACCGCTATGAGCTTCTTAGGAGCGTTCTAAGAGCATTCTAGAGCGTTCTTAGAACGCTCCTAAGAAGCTCTTAGCGTTAAGAGCTTGACGAATCTGGGAAACCCGGCCAATAACTATTTAGCAATGCGTCGATAGAAAGACAGTGTTCCTCCCTCCTCTGTTAAGGAAAAGGATAGATAGACAGGCAGGAAGGCAGGCAGGCAGGCAGGCAACAATGCACAGAGAACGAATAACAAGGGAAAACAAGGCAAAGGAAGAGAGACAGAGATGATACGTGCAGCAGAAAGAGGGGTGGGGGTGATGCCTGTGTGGTGAGTCAGCCAGGAAATGGCAAATCAAATGGTTCTTGTCACAGCCAGCGACTGCTCTGCACAGCTGTTTGAGGGAGAGACCGACAGAACCAGAAAGAGTGTGGCAGAAAAAGAGATGAGATGAAGGCAGAGAACAAAGCATGTAGATAGAGAAGTAGGGGAATATTCAAAATGTGCATTATACATATTTGTTATATTCCTAAGTATCACTGTCATATTCTTATTGGCTTCCTGCACATTTGAATCTAACCAGATGTAATTCTACATGAATAGGCAAAGAAAGAGTGTGTCTCTGTATGTGTACACACATGTCTGTCTATGTGCATGTGTGTGTGTTGAGAGGAAAAACAGAGAGATGGAATACTGCAGAGTTACAGTATGTCTAATCCTCACATTTCTGTCTCTTAAGGCATCTTCAAATTTTGCATCAAAGCAGTTATAAATCAAAGCTACAATTGTTAAGCTTAATGATGCGTTTAGGTTGAATGTACATGTACTTGCATGTGTCCTTTGAGAACATTGTTCAATAACAGGGAGGAAAAACTGTTATGGAAAGAGATGTCCACTTTGTAATGCCATTCCACAGAAATAACAAAACAACGGTTATTTCAATATTCCTTATTATAATTTGTTGGGGCTTGTTGGAATGGCTCCTTCAAGTGATAAATGTAAAGATAGAGAGAGACGGGGGAGTCTGTATGTAGTGTGAAACGGATAGTTAGAGAGGGGGGAACATTTTTCTTCTTGAAATATTGATGCTAAGGGCACACTAGTGATGGAGATTTACATGGAGAGAAAGATGGGGGCGAGAAAGAGGTGTTTGGAAGGGGGGAGGGTGCTCAGTACTAAAACATTTATGAGGGGAGTTTGCTCTGGGAACTTCAAAAGGGGAAAAAGAGAGAGATGAGTGGAGGTTGGGATGTCAATTTGGTAACTAATAAGTGATAGGAGCAGACGAGGGCTGTTCGATTGGGTGTGTAGGGACCCTGATTCTCCCTGAGTTTCCAGACCAGAGGCAGCTACGCCTGTCATAATATGAGCAAGACATCTTTATTAATAATATAACCATGTATTTCTCTGTCTCATTCGCTCTCTCTGAATCTCACATTGTCTCTCTCTGTCTCTCTCTCTCATCCCTCTAAATTCCAAATCCCAAGCAGACATCCCGCGATTCCATTCTGTTTTCATCCAGCACCTTGAAATTCCATTTCGTCGATCCTCCATTGATATACCACGTAGATACGGCCTCAAAAAACCCTGGTGTTACAGAGATGTGACACCACCAAAACGTTGTCAAAGACAGTCCTCCACCCCTAAAGTCTTCCCTCATTCCCTAACTTCCCTCCCATCTCTTCAGGGGAGCAACCACAGGAGGCTTCCATGCATTAGCATCCGGGCTAATATGCTAAGATGACCCAGTGATGTACCGCTGTGCCCAGCGCTCTCGCTTCCCCTCCCGTTTGTTTGTTGCTAGTAGTTTACTCGTCAACGAGAGCGAGTGTGCTGTGGAGAATCCCCGAGTGGGTCTCCTTTTTATGAGAATCCCAGTGTCCCTTTGTCATCCTCTAGTTTTTTGACGGAACATAATGGAGCTCTGAAGTTACGATGCTGACGTTAACAAGCAGTCTGGGTGGATACTGGGCTCTTAAAATAGTCCCCAAAGAAGCTAACACTACAGTAGCAAACACTTCGAAAGTCTGAGAGTGAGGCTAAGATGCTAAAGCTAGCAAACACACTTGCGGCTGCAAGGTTTAAAGCTGCAGTGCTAATGTTGACATGCATGTCGAACCGATTGAAGAGTAAAAAGATGAACATGTGTATAACGCGAACAAGCAGAGAGCTTTCTTAAACCTGCTCATGGCACATACAATCTCGGCAGCATTTTAAACCTTTGAGTTTGCCATGGATGTTTTATTTTCGACACAGAAGATGGAGTTGTCTCAACATGCCCTTGGGTGGATGTGGCATCTTACTCTCCATCTTTCTGTTGTTATTAGGTAAACTAAACCTTGGGGAAATACGTCAGAACTGCTGTATAAAGCGTTATGACAATACAAGACGTGGGAACCCATGTGTATAGAACTGTATCACCTGGAATTAAAACTGCATGGGATTAAAGTTTTGCTGTGACTGTATTATATCAGAAATGTATTTCAGTGGTCTTTTTTTGCTATAGTTGATGTGAATGATGTGTGTGGTCTTTCTCTCTCTCTCTCTCTCTCTCTCTCTCTCTCTCTCTCTCTCTCTCTCTCTCTCACTCTGTCACTCTGTCTTTCACACACACACCATTACACATACAAACCCAAATTGAGTCACTACCCACACTGCAGCTCCATGGAGTGAATGTGTGTGAGGGTGTGTTTGGATGTGTATTCAGAAATGTGTGTGTGTATGTGTCTAAGTGTACAGACAGTGAGTGGGGGGAATAGGGCCTATTTTTAATTAGCAGCCCTTCCGAGGATATGTCTTGTTAAAGCCACAAGCAGATGTGTGACAGTGCAAATAAAATGGAGGTGTGAGAACAGTGAGGAGAGAAAGTGTGTGTGTGTGTGCATGCACTGCATCTGTGTGTGCTCATTTGTACATGTTCGTGTGTTTGAGTTGTATGAGGACACATTTATTTGAGTTAATAAAACAGGGTTACAGGATGCCCATGGGCACATGCACCAGAGGGCTGAAAAAAAGAACACAGAAAGGAAAGGTGTGTGTTTGTTTGCGAGTGGGAAGGGACTGTGTGTGTGTTTGTATGCTAGAGGAAAGTGACCGTGTGTGTGTGTGTGTGTGTGAGAGAGAGAGAGAGAGAGGGAGAGAGAGAGAGAGAGAGAGAGAGAGAGAGAGAGAGAGAGAGAGAGAGAGAGAGAGGGAAGATAGAGACTTTTAATTAGAAGGTGATGTCTGGCTGTGTGGAGCCTCTGTATGACGAGACGCTCCCTGTGTTGGTCATGCCTGCTGGGGGACAGAGAGAGTCAAAGTCACTTTCAAGCTCAACCAAGTTGATGGCTCCCTTACAGGGAGGGTGATAGAGGTGCAACCGTGTTTTGGTTTTGAACTGTGTTTGGGAGGATGAACTGTGATGATGAGGGGGATGTTGACCGAATCTCCTCACCACACGCGCACTCGAACCATGATGTCATATCCGTCTTGTCTGGATAAACAGATTGTGCAGTGAGGAGTGAAATTGAAACACAGGCCTTGTTATTAAACAGACAGCGTATCGCCTGTGCACTTTTTACACTGTCAGTATTTACAGTTGTTTCCTATCACTTAACACTACTAATTTGCTGGATTTGAGAGAGGTGTGTGTGTCGGGATGTGTGTGTCTTTAAACTATACAATGTACTGTATCCTTGAGAGCCTTGTGATGAATGTGTGTTAAACTGTAAGCTCTCAGATAATACGGTTTAGTCACACAGTTTGTTCCAGTTGTGATTGTTAACAAGTGCAACACTGTAGAAGAAACAGTAAAAATCATATTGAGCAGTTATTGATTGAATATGTGAGACGGATTGAATAAAAGATGAGAGAGAAAGTGTGTGTGTTTGTGAGAGAGAGAGAGAGAGAGAGAGAGAGTGAAAGAGAGAGAGAGTGAAAGAGAGAGAGATCCACCGTAGATGCCGCAAGTCAGACACAATTCTAAAATGTTTTTTAAAATCTCCTGAGTGGACTTGAGATGCATGTTAGACATCGACGATTCCTCAAGTTGAAAAGGTTAGCATTTAGCTAAAGGCTTTCCAATACCTCAACAGAGAGAAAACACAACGTGAATTCCCTGCACTTGCTTGTTTTCCTGTCTGTTTACACTTATGGCCTTCAAATCGATACTCTCAAATTCACCTCCAAATGTCAGCAGCAGTATTGATTAGGTGACATAAAGAGGTGAGTCACTCGGGACGAAAGAGAGTTTTACATTTGACACATTCTCTGTAGGGATACTGTCATATTTTCCAAACCATACCATTTACTAAAACATTTTCACCCCTGTCTATGTATGGTATACTGGATAGCGGATGAGGGTGGAAGATGACATTGTGAGTTTCTCACCTTATCTTCCTGTCTGGGTTACCATTTTACCAGCCCCTTTGTGGGCAGTTAGACACAACCCAGATACCAAGAAGTCAGGAGGTCAACCCTCCCAGCAGCAAAACCTTCTCATTAGAAAACGTCTACAGCAAGCGTGACACCTTGTTAGCGGTTAGCATCCTAATATCACAGAGCCCTCATATGTCTTGCTATCTGCAGAGTCGACCTCATATATCTTTTTTCTGACATTGCTCAATCAATTCTACCCTTTTCACTTCCATGTAATGCCAGGCTGTGCTCCATCTTTGATGAATACAGAGTGAGTCACTACTACTGGGGAAATTAGAATGAGGGAAGATAGTTGGATCTTGATTTGGAGCAGAGATTAGAGCCTACATAAGTCCTCAGTGCATAGATCATAGAGGGAGATGCAGCCAATGTCAACTTTGAAAATGTATTCATGAAACGTGTTAAACCAGCATGGTAGAATGTGTGAAAACAAGAATAGTGACAGTTTGGGACCTTTTTGGGGTTCTATGTGTGATCCCTGATCTAACAGTAGTGAGGCTTTTGTTTAAAGCCAGGCCTGACCTAGAACTGGTGTTCTTGGTGTGTGTCTCTTTTTATCTTAACCCCGAAGTCACCCCACACAGGCTGCACTCTATCACACTCACACACACACACACACACACACACACACAAAGAAAGAAAGACCAATACGCTCACAAACTGACACAATTCCCTGCCGGCTATGACATTAACATATTAAGTAAAAGCAATTTACGTAGGATGATTCTTCAGGCAGTTTGCCAGGGATTCAATACAATTAAAACAACCCACGTAAAACAATGTCAGGCACCCTTCCAAACAAAGGCCATTTTTTTTTTCACTCTCTCCATGTGCTTTTATCGACAGTAATTCAAGATGAACTGTGTGAAAAAGTGCATTTCATTAGAGACGATTTATGTATCTCTCCCAGCAGTTGGTCTGGATTTCAAATGCAATTAAAAGTATTTTTTTTCCGTCTAAGGAGTGATTGTATGAAAGCAAATAGACTCATTGTCACTTCTACAATGCAACTGCAGGCTTTGGCACAGCCTCTTTTGTGTTGGAGTCCCATTGTAAATCGTATTCATGACTGTGTGTGTGCACGCGTGCATATTTCTCTTACCACTTTTGTCCCATTGTTGTAATTGACTAAATCAGACGAAAATGAGCAGTCCTGAAGATCTGTGCAACTGTCATTGTGATCTGTGTGCCTGTCCTATACATTTCATGCATTTAGTCATGATGGGGAAGATTATAGCAAAAAACAAAAAACGGTTATCTTCCTGTGACTGGACTCTTTGGTTTAACGTATGCCTAGCAGTTGCAGGACTTTGTCATGTACTGTAGAAGTGGTAAAATCTTCATGTGGCATAAATGCTCTGTGCCAACTAATCCACCAACCTTAGCTTAAGACCAGGGGACTTAAGGATGAGCACCACCCAACCCTATCCACTCACGCTGCATTCCTACCTTCATCCCATCCCTACTCAACTCATGATGTTACCATAAGCCTCCCCTGAACCTGAGATCTTCTAGTGGAAAAATAACACTTCCGTTTAGTTCATTTCACAAGTTCAGTAATCATACCATCGATTGAATTGATCGTTTTTTATTGAAGCAGGGCTGGTAGCAGAGCCAACACCTGATGGTGGAGGAGGCTGGTAGCAGAGCCGGGCCTGATGCAGTGTAGTAGAGGCTGGTAGCAGAGCCAAGCCTGTGTAGTGTGGTAGAGGCTGGTAGCAGAGCCGGGCCTGATGCCGTGTAGTAGAGGCTGGTAGCAGAGCCAAGCCTGTGTAGTGTGGTAGAGGCTGGTAGCAGAGCCAAGCCTGTGTAGTGTGGTAGAGGCTGGTAGCAGAGCCAAGCCTGTGTAGTGTGGTAGAGGCTGGTAGCAGAGCCAAGCCTGTGTAGTGTGGTAGAGGCTGGTAGCAGAGCCAAGCCTGTGTAGTGTGGTAGAGGCTGGTAGCAGAGCCAAGCCTGTGTAGTGTGGTAGAGGCTGGTAGCAGAGCCAAGCCTGTGTAGTGTGGTAGAGGCTGGTAGCAGAGCCAAGCCTGTGTAGTGTGGTAGAGGCTGGTAGCAGAGCCAAGCCTGTGTAGTGTGGTAGAGGCTGGTAGCAGAGCCAAGCCTGTGTAGTGTGGTAGAGGCTGGTAGCAGAGCCAAGCCTAATGCAGTGTGGTAGAGGCTGGTAGCAGAGCCAAGCCTAATGCAGTGTGGTAGAGGCTGGTAGCAGAGCCAAGCCTGAGGCTGGTAGCAGAGACGAGCCTGGGGCCGTTGGTGGAGGCTGGTAGCAGAGCCGAGCCTGTTGCTGATGGAGGAGGCCGGTAGCAGAGCCAGGCCTGGGGTCCTGGGAGGAAAATATTGTGATTAGGGGAGGCGCAGAATGGTGATGGAGGTGATGTGAACGGTGCATGTATAGTTCCCAGGCATGGACTCGGGGTGTGGCGGAGAGTCCTTATGGGTCACGGCCGAGCAGCAGCTCAAGCAGATCCCCCGGGGAGCCTGGATAGATGACAGAGAGAAGCAGAGAAGGGGGAAGGGAGAGAGGGTGACAACAACACGCTAGCACAAGGACCAGAGGAACGGAAGACACTTTATACAGACCACGTAATTGAAAACGAGGAGTTTGGTCGCATTCCTCCGTGCCTTCACTGTGCTGATGCGTGTTAGTTGATTGGAGTGGAGTCTTGGTGCGCCATCTTCCTCCCGAACTTTAGTTAGTTAATCTAACTCCATTTACTGTCGAATATGTCCTGTTTGCAACAAACAAGACATATTCTTGTCACGTTGTCACAGACAGTTACAATGTCTGTGACAACGCTTTATGTAAATGTAGAAATATACGAAGCGAGTTCCAGTGGACAATCCCACAGTAACACTGAACCACACATAGTCGCTAATGCACTTCTGTCCCAGAGTGCATATACCTATCTTTAGTCAGTCTTGAGTGACAAGTACTTTGTGCCCTGTGTCACACTTCGAGAGCCAACAGGCCACAGCTGTGATAATAGTCACCTGTCAGACACCCACGGTGGGGAAAAGAGAAAAAACGAGGGCGGGGGGGAAAGGAAGGAGGCAGAGTAGAGCAGCAGGAAGCTAGGAGCGAGGAGTCACGATGCCAATGAAGTGATGCTCGCCGCTGGGTTCGAAGAAACGCTCCGTCTCCCAGGCAACAGGCAATTAAAGCGTCCTTTGACTAAGCAAGTACATCTCGTTAATCCTTTACCACCATCAAATTACCTTGCGGAAAGGAGACAGTAAGGGAGTGAGAATGAGGCAACAGCAATGAGGTCTAAAGCGATTCTCCAAAGACAACACTTGTGGAAATGCCAACCGACACTTGGGGAGTGAAGAGAGTGGGGTTTTGAGCATAAAGACCAGTGGAAGGTAGGACGATGCAGACAACAGCCACTGACTTAGTGTAGAAAGCTGTACTTGGTAAAGGTCAAACTAAAGCTCCCCCCTACACAACAAGGTCAGAACAGGGCAGCTGCACTGCTAGAGTCACGTCTTCCATTGTCAAGTGAAATGTCAGTATATTCAGGCTCTAGTTAAAATATCAGCCTCTCCTATCAAGGCCAACATTAGTATGCTAATAGTGTTTGATATTTCTTTTGTTGCCAAACTGCTAAATCCTGTATTTTTCACCTTTTTATTCAACTTCTCCGCTGCTCTTACACAACCTAAAGCGGTTGGCAATCCGACAAACTTAGCATTCAAATTGCACTGAACAGTGTATTCTTTAATGAGTGACCCGTGTTCCCGGGTCACTTGTTTAAAGATGCGCTGCATCTAGAGTGTTTCAGGCAAAATGGCCCTTGAAAGCACGTTCACGACTCATCTTTGCCACAGGGCACAGGAAGCTTTATGGACACTTTTTAGACTCTTTACGTAATGATGTCAAATGGAGAGTACTGTGGTCAACGTGTGATTTTGTGTAGCGGGGCAGATATGCCACTTTCAAGAATTGGGTCACCTTTGATATAATTCACTGTCTGTTTTTAAGGTCGAAGTACTCTTGATTTATCCTAATCATGGTCTTAGTGTTAAAATCAACACCTGTATCTACTTACCTTAAATAGGATACTTTTCAAACCTCTGTTCTTCCCTATAGCTGGGAGTCCAAAGTATCTGTAAAAGAAGCCACAGAAGCCTTACTCGCTTCATTCTTATTTAGCCCAGACCAAACTGAATACCACAGGAGGAATGTACACAATACAATACATCAACCTACAATACTTAACTGCAGATAGCACATTCAGTAAGGGTGAGCTAGCTGTCGATAGCTAACAAAAGAAAGCACTGAGCTGCGTTGGCTTGCATTCACCGCCAGGTCAATGAGCTTTCACGGGAAAGCTAAGAGCAAAGGGGCCAGAGGTACAAAGACGACTCGACATCTGCAAATGAGGTGGGTAGACAGCAAATTATACCCTCCATTATGGCGAGTGCAATCAGTCCACAGATCAATATACAGTAATCATCAGTTCTGCTGAAAGGGGAGGCAGAGCGGCTGAAAGGCAAGACATTGTTCTCTCTGCTTTTTGTCGAAAGGGCCCAGATGCCGTCGATTCAGAGACATGGAGACCTAATCTGTGAATTAGCTAACGTTGCGCCTCAGGCTAGGTCAGCTTTGGGGAGAATCAATAGCTCTGTATAAGAGATGAACACCGTAGTAATTACATTGTAGTCAATAATACTGAGATGAGGAAGGTCAAAGTTCAAACTTGGTGCTACCCTCGAAATAGACTTATTCTTTAAAACCCCAGTGCAAACTTCTATGTGTATACTTAATGTAGCGTGTAGTGAATTATTGATTTGTACTGTATATGAAGTATTGTAAGAGATGTGTTCAGCATTTTTTAAGGGAAATATGTTGAAATGTGTTTTCCTTTAGACACACTTTGTAAAGTGAGGAAGTCATTTTGTCTTAGCGGAAAGAAAGTTATTGGCTTGCCTGAGCTTAGAATACAGTTTAGAATTCAGTTTCTTCCGGGGCTTTTTTGGTAAGGACAGCTGACATTTTAGATTTATATCTGAGGGAAAGAAAAATCCATGTGGAGTGGAACAGGGAGGCAGGAGATCTGAACAACACGTATCAATCATGTTGTCTTATCATCTTTTTCTTTCTGTCCCTGCTGACAAGAACCCCAAAACACACAAACTCACAATCACAACCACACAAACACAGTACATGCACTCACAGACACAAGCAGAAACACACGTAAACATACACACACCCCCCACACACAGACACACTCAGTCATTTCAAAATCTGTCTTCATCCTTCTCTCTTTTCCCTATTGCCCCCCACCCCTTCTCCCCCATCTCCCTACCTCCCTCGCTTTCACTCCTCCGGGCTACAACTCTCCGTTTTGACCTCCCCTCGTGCCTCACTCAAACGCCGTATGTGTGTCTGTCTGGGTTGGTTCTTTGTCACTGCCTCGCCTCAGAGCGGGCATACAAACAGCGGTTACCCTGGCTTTGCTGCAGGGCTACCATCGGACACTAACCATCTCTGAGCCCTTGCACCCTTCCTTGAATCATGACTAGGCTTCGAAGCATTACTATACGACCTACCTTCCCATTGGTCACTTGGCAAATAAGGTGCCTTGTTTTCTTGGGGGCCAGAGGGTAGTCTTGCTGTGGTGGACATGGCTCTGTAGAGACAATGATTGAGACATCACTGTGGATAGGGTATAAGAGTGAGCTGATGTCGACTCCAGTGAGGAGGACTGGGAAAGTGTGGATTCACGCACGCAAGTGCTCTTGCGCACCCACACACAAACACACACACACACACTCACACAACACACACTTTTTTGTGAAACATCGGTGCCCCCCCCCCCCCCCCCCCACTAGTGTGTGTGTTTAAGGAAGTAACCAATGAAAGAGCACAGCAGAATAGTGGAAGGAGGCGGGGTGTGACTCATGGGGAGATGCTATCTCCTGGAACGGCACCTCAGTAGCCCCTGCTGTGTGCGATGACTCAAATAAACACAAACACACACACGAGCGCACATACAAACAACCACACATATTCATGCACACATACCTACATACTGCACATACACATAGAGTGCATGCATTCTTGTTCACACACACACACACACGCCAAACCCACGTACACACACACAGTGTTCTGGACGATATCCATCCTGCTTTTTCTATTTCACAAAATTCTCAACCTAATTAATACTACTGTATATATAAACCAATCGGCCAAGAAGCAGTATGCTAAGGTCCATTATGCGTTGACTAATGTTCCACACAAGTTTGTGATGGAGAAAGTCGTATCTTATTAAATCCTGCCTCTCCATACTTCCACAATCCAATTTAATGACCCGTGCTACACTGCACTCATATTGTTGTAATAACAGTCACTTTTAAGCATTCCCTCTAAAAAGGGACAAAAAACTGCTGATAGTGTTTCAGTTTGAGTCACACATTGTATTCATGTTGTGCATCATGTGTTGCTCATGCATCTTTCTGACTTCCAACCCATCTCCCTCACTCCCTGACAGGCCTTGGTGGTTGTCCTATGAGGTGTAACCGCATACTGCTGAATTGACATGTGTCACACACCCTGAGTGGATTCGTTTACATATTTTGATGGAGTTCAGATCCATGACATGAGGTGTCCCTGACATCTAGGGTTTCATCCCAAGGGACACTGACAGTCCTTGGCCACAGTAGCCTGGAAAGTTCCAACGGTCAGCTTGATCTTTGTGTCGGTGTGTGTGCGTGTGGTCTTACAGGTTCATACCGTATGCGTGCGAGTTTGTGTATGTGTGGCGGTGCGGTGCGTGTCCGTCGATGTGTGAGCTTGTGTGTGTCAGTGTGTGTGATATCCCCCACTGGGGAAACTCTATCTGAGCTATTGAGCGTGTTTACCTCCCTGGTGAGCGACATGCCTGGTCCTTCCTGTCTGGGAGTGGCATGGGTGTGGAGAGGGGATGCACGGTCATTGATCCCACATGGGTTGGAATTCCATCCGGCAGCACATGCTAACCAACCACCAGTCCACAGCCCTGAGAGAGACGCCCTTACAGGGACAAGGACAAGCTTTCATACCGTCGAATTAGGGACCCAGGATATAGGACATGCAGGGTTGGATGGATGGTTTTGACGAACAAAGAATAGCACTAAGTCTTCTTGCTCATTTCTTCAATTGCCGAAAGTGAAGTCGTTTTCAGCTTTTCTTGCCGAGCTGCCATTTGCATTCCATTAAGAGTTTTCAAGATTACACTAGTACATCCAGAGTATTTGCCTCTTTTCGCCTTGCCTTTCTATAGAGAGCGAACGACCCATAAGCTCTCTGGTAAAATGAAAGGGGATCTGAGCGGGGTTGGTGAGAAGAGAGAAAATGAGAGAGAAAGAGAGAGAGACAGGCGGACAGAGGGACAGGACGAAAATAATACATCTTTATGTTCGTTTTTCGTTTGAAAAGGGATGCTGGAGTGGTTCTCGCTGTACTTGTGGCAAAGATGGCTTTTTTAGGGCTCTGTAGTGTGGCAGAGGGATCACTGGCTTATTAGAGCATACATGTGGATAGAGAAGAGGGCTTACTTGTATTCTAGGAGGAAGCCCTTTTGAGAGAAGTCCAGAGAATCAAAGGAGAGACGTCATGAAAGGAGAGAGAGAGAGAGAGAGAGAGAGAGAGAGAGAGAGAGAGAGAGAGAGAGAGAGAGAGAGGCAGATAGAGAGGCCGAGAGGTCGGAGGAAAGAGAGGGCAAGAGAGTGACAAACAAAAGTGAAAACAGAAAAAAAAAAAACGTCTTCCTTTTTTAGTTCAGGTGCCAGGTTCTATTCTGAAATGTGTCAGATGGAATGTTTATTTCCCTTTCCGTCATAGTTCTTGGTATTTTTGCTCCAACACCATCCGACCGATGGACGGTTTTTATGAAGATACTTTTTGCCGTGACATTAGTCTAACGCAATGACAGGGTCAGAGATAGCATAGCTCCCTGTCAGCAACCGGTGCATTGTGGGAACATGTCCCTCCCCTGTCCTTTCCTGTCACTCGTAACGCTTAGGCAGTGTCTAGTCGTTGTTGTTTTTTTCCCGTTTGTTCTTGCAGCCGTCACTTCATAAACATAACGTAAACAAAAAAGCTGAAGAAGCTTCTTGAGTTCTGCTGTGTCTTTCCTATCCGTGCGATCCATTTTAATCTCTTTGACAGTGGACTCGTAGAAGCAATCACAAGCTGCTTGTTGCTTAACACTTAACAACCTCAACAGTTTTATTTTGTACTTTTTTCCGTCAAACTCAATACATAATTGAAAACGGCTGCCGCAGTCCATTTACCACGCCTTTGTTCTAAACAACATCAGCAACACTAACGCCCCAAGGAGACTATTTTCATCAGATTTTTTTCCCTCTATCTCTCTCTCTCTCTCTATCGCTCTGTCCCTGCTCCCTTGCCACAGTGACACTATATCCAAAACAAGATTAATCTGGTATCTAACTCACCAACCCAACCATCAACTACCATCTAACTACCCACTGTATAGCTACCTATTGTAAAAACACAGGTTTTAAGCGTTAGTGGTATACATTATTATTTAAAAAGTGTAAGAAGTCCCTAGTATGGGGGAGGGGTGTGGGGTCAGTGTATGCTGTAAAGGAACAGCAAAGGTTATGTTCCCGAAGCCAGATGGATATCAATATCCACTTACCCCTGGAAGGTTTTAGGTATTTCTATCTAGTTATTTGGTAGAAAATATAACCTGAATGTAGTGTTGTCAAAATATGGACTGAAGTGCTGTACAGTATCAATAAATCTGAGCTTAATAAGAGATCTAACTTGTAACAATGTCTAGCATTCCAAGAATGTTAAGAAGGAGAAGAAATGCTAATTGCACCAAACTCCTTTCACCCTTGCTGCTAAACGTACAGATGTGACAAACAGCACATTACTGTGTTGGTATAAATACGGTGTAACACATGCCTTTGTCTACCTCATCCTACCAACTCTGAGCTTGGATTACAGCTAACTTTCTAATCAGGTGCTCCGAGTCTGACTCAGCCTAGCCTAGCCATCCTAGCCTCCCAAGGGAAATGTCAGCAGAGGGTTGGAGTGATTTGCAGTAATAGAACTTTGGGATAAACTGGATTAGATGATCCCCCTCTCCTAGGAGGGCTCCCCCTGATTCAGTGCTAAACCTCATTACCTGGGCTAGATCCTTCTACCGAAATCCTCAGGGACTGTCGGAAATTACCACCAGGAAGATGGTGTCGCCACCCGTTACACCTTATGTCAGGGGGGAAGGAGTTGACACATAACACCCACTTACGTTGTGGTCACGGAGTTAAGTGGACAGAGGTGTTATGGTCTAAACTTGCATCGGGGTCTATAGGACTATGATGGGAAGGCTGGAGACAGGAAGTCTCACTTTGTCTCCAGACGTGCGGTAGTGGGGTCTAGGCCAGAGTTTGACAGATGTCCATTGTGCTGGTTGACGTGTTTTATTCTGGATGTGTGTAAGCTTGACATGCTGAGAGGAGGATGTGGGGTAGGCAGAATGACAGGAGAGCACCGTTTGTATGTGAACATTGTGCTGACATTTCTCTCTTTTTTTTCCTCATCTGTTTTCCGCATTCTCTCTCTCTCTCTCTCTCTCTCTCTCTCTCTCTCTCTCTCTCTCTCTGTCTTTTGTCTTTCTCCATATCTATCTCTCTCATTTTTCCCTCCTCCCTCCGTCCCTGCTTCGCGCCAACAGGAAAGGAGGAGTCTGTGGCCACCTTCAAGGGGAACGAGTTCTTCTGCTACGACCTGTCGCTGACGCCCATCCAGAGCAGCACGGACGAGATCACGCTCTCCTTCCGCACGCTCCAGAGGAACGGCCTGATGCTGCACACGGGGAAGTCGGCCGACTACGTCAACCTGTCGCTGAAGAGCGGCGCCGTGTGGCTGGTCATCAACCTGGGCTCCGGCGCCTTTGAGGCGCTGGTGGAGCCCGTCAACGGCAAGTTCAACGACAACGCCTGGCATGATGTCCGCGTCACCCGCAACCTGCGCCAGGTAAACACACACCTCCTCCTCCTCCTCCTTCTCGGCTGGTCTAACGAAGCCAGACTGGCATAGGCCGGCAATGTTTAATGCTTGCTTTGTCCATTTCTCTCTCTCTCTCTCTCTCTCTCTCTCTCTCTCTCTCTCTCTCTCTCTCTCTCTCTCTCTCTCACTCTATCCATCTCTTTCCTTTCCTCCATTCACCTCTTTCCCCCCCCCCCCACTTTCTATCTCCATGGCTTCATCAGCTGATCTCTAGAACATCTACCTCTGCTTCCTTCCTTCCTTTCTCCTGTCGCTTGATGCCCAGCTAACATCAGAGCTTTTCCTTTCCAGGTCAGAGGTGACCCTAGGAGCAGAATCCGTTTTTGTCCTTTTGTTTTATCTCCTTCCCTGAAAACAACCAAAGATCCATGTCAACTAAAGCAGGGGTTCCCAAACTTTTCAGCCCACGACCCCTAAAATAATGGTGCCAGTGACTCGCGACCCCCGCATCCACAGAGGTGGTTTACGTATACGTGGGAGTACAAATAGGCCCTGGACTTTGATCCAGACCGGCCCACCAGAACTGGCCCCCGTATACGCCACCACAGCTAACCTGCTAATGCATGCACATTCTGAGTTTGATGTCATGCTAGTTCATGAGCTCAATAGTTAATGCGAGCGCGCATACTGCGTGAGGCAATTTGTTTGTGTAAAATAAACATACCCGTTTTTCAATTGGTAAAACCTTGTCTAGTGAAGGAACCATCTGACCACCCCTTGGGGGGGTTCCCCACAGTTCAGTGGTTCCCCACTTTGGGAACCACTGAACTAGAGGGTACATGGGTTGGGTGGTTGGGGGCACATCAACTGATAGAAAGTTGAAAGATGACAGTCATTTACTCATTCATCCTACACATTTAGGGTACACATTTTATCAGGACACATTTTATGTCTTATTTTGGATCTCTAACAAACTCTTCCCAGTCGTTGCCTGATGAAGCTGAAGCTGTGATCTTTTGGACATTTGCATGGAAGGGATGTCTGTGGTCCTGCAATGATGCGGGCTAATTCAACTGACCTGGGCTTTTTAACCCTGTTTTAATACCAGGAGATCTGTGCAAACTTGTAATCATAGACAATAGGAATCAAAGAGGGCGAGAGACACACACACACACACACATACACACACACACACACATACACGTACACACACACACATTGAGCAGCACAGGCAGAAAGGCTCAATACTGGGTCATCAATTGAACATTGCGGATAGTGTTAGTGAGATGCAATCAATTTCACTTACCATTGCCTTGCTTACTTCTCCTAGTGTTTTGGTAATTGTAATTGGAATGAATGGCTTGTCAGCCTTAATACTAGCCATTGTAATAGCCCCGTCTAACAAGAAGCCCTTATGTGAATGCATTAACACAAAGAAGAGCACCAAGTTATTCTTGTCTATTGCTGAATAAACATTTACACGAAGAGTCCTTCTTGGATAAGAATCAGACAGTCTCAAACTCCCTGTACTTTTAATGACTAAGGAATTCTGCAACCGAAGAAGTTTTGAAAGAGAGAGAGAGAAGGAGAGAGATGGGGGAGGGCAAGAGACAGAGAGAGTAAGAGAACAAATTGACTTTTAATGCATTTTATGCAACTATACATTTTGTACACACAAACATAGTCATGCAGACATACATGGTCAGGGTCAAATATGTTGACGGCTGGGGCATGTTTGTTCACCAGAGTGAAACAAGCTTAATAAGCTAAGAAAGCGGGACGTGATTTCAAGATTGCAAAAAAGTTGTACCCCACCCCCTCACCACCAACATCTATAAAGATTCAGAGAACAATGTTGGCCATTCAGAACTGCATAGCCCACAAACACTACAGTGCACAGCATTTCAGACCACCAGCTACCACCACCCCTAGTTATAATGATCCTCAGTGAAGTACACTACCAACAAGACTTGCTCAGTTACTGACCATAATAAACGACAGACCAGGAGCTAAAAAAAACAAAAAAACATTTCATTTTCTTGGACATCACCTTGTTTCATAAATTAAAACAAAGACTTCAAAATTGTGGGGATTTTAAAGCCAACTGCAAATCAAAATCAATAAGAGATGAAGCCTGGAGTTCCTTATTCTGCATTTCACCCGTACAGCCTGTGTAGATCATTGGATGAGAGGCCTGTGTGTGCATTGATGCTGTGTCCAGCCACAGCGTGGAAGAGTGCAAGTATTGATGACATTGACTGGCCTTAGACACACATCTGACCCCATGTACTGCACTCTATCTGCTCTCCGCTGACCAATAGACCGGGAGACAGGCAGACACACTCACCTACATAGTTTCCATCCAATACAATGAAATTCTCTGAGAATAGCCATGCTTTACCCATTTGACTATCTGGTTTTATTTCACTTTACTGGTGGAAAAAGCACTCACTTATGCTTAAAAAATAGACACAATGAGCTCCCCAAAAATGTTAAATCTACTAAGCACACAATTTAGTAAAATTTTATTCCCTTCCTCTGTGTGTTTTTCATTCTCCATCGCTCTCTTAAAATGGTTGAATTCGTCAGCCTCTTTGCAGTGAAAATGAGGCAGAAAGAATTAGGAGAGGGGACGGGGAATCGAGAGAAAAAGAGAACGCCCCAAATGATGGACACATGCAGTAGATTGAAAAGAGCGCCATAGCATCACAGCTCCACCCAATGGTACTCAGAAATACTGCGTGCTTGCGTGATGGCCGAGAGTCACCGCTTAAAGGACTGTGGTCTCTGCGGTATTATGTGTGATGGGCAGGCAGGGAGGCACAGGTCGACTTCTCATCAATGAGAAGCTCCCCCCAAACACACGCAGGGAGACAGGCGGTCTTGTCTTTTCCTCCTCCCCCTCTTCCCTTGCTCCCTCCCTCCCTTTCTCTTAGTCTTTGACATGACGATGAGATATTATCACGGATGGCATGCAGACCTCTACGTTGATCACCACGCTACAGTCCTCCCGGGTTCTCGTGGAAAGAGGGTGTGTGCCGCGCTGCGCGCACACACACGCACACACACATGCACACTCGCCCATACCGTAAGTGCACACACATAGTGCAACAATATGTCACACTGATTCTACGCAACTCTACATCCTATATTTTCTTAATGCACCTCATAAAAACAGATGACAGGAATAGACTCATGTAAAGTAAAACCAAATACCTACTGCACATAGTAGACAACTATGAGAAGGTAAAAGCACATTTTGTGTAGGACTGCCAGAAATGCCTAGCATTCCGGTATTCCACGGTTTTGATCGGTAGGTATCATTCCACACCACTTACTGAAAGACTGTAACACAGTAAGCACAGTCAGGCGCTGTCTATCTGTCTGTGTGCTTAACAGGCACCTGGATCCCCAGAGGGTCTACAAGGTATGGGCAACATGATCCACAGATTGAAAAGTGTATGTGTGTGTGTGCATGTGTGTGTGTGTGTGTGTGCACCCTTCTGTAGACAATGTGTTTGATAGAAATTGTGAGAGTGCACTGGCTGATATGTGCGGGTATGGTCGTGCTTGTGTGTGTGTGTGTTTAAAGAGGAACGAGCAGTGAAACATAAACCGTCAGAGGAATAGCCTGTGGGATGCAGAGCACAGTTTAAAGAGAGAGAGAGAAAGAGTTTAAAGAGAGAGAGAAAGAAATAGAGGAAGGCTTTCTTTTATTCCCACATGTGGCTTACCAACCAAAGACTCCACAGCTCCTGTGTCTGTGAACTGGGATGAGGGCTTAGCTAACGTCTGGAGAGAGAGAGACATTTGAACTCTTAAACATCTCTCTTTCTTTCTTTCTTTCTCTGTTCCTCTCTCTCTCTCTCTCTCTCTCTCTCTCTCTCTCTCTGTCTCTCTCTGAACTCAGTCTCTTCCCGCGCCTGTGTTCTCCCTTATTATCTTTCTCTAACGTTCATTCTCTCTCTCTCTCTCTCTCTCTCTCTCTCTCTCTCTCTCTCTCTCTCTCTCTCTCTCTCTCTCTCTCTCTCTCTCTCACACTCACTTTCTCGCTCTCCATCTCACTCTCTCAACCCATTTACTCAACCCTTCTCCTGCCACTCGTATTCTCTGGGTCCTTCTCCTTTCCATATAATTAGACCTTAGATACAGCCATTGGATTAATTGAGGGATCAAACAGATTTGTCTTGTTCTTAAGTGCTGAGCGCACAGCTCTGGGCTCCATAGGGCCTCCAGAGTTCAGCCAAGCACACACCCTTTCATGTGCTGGGAAACAGGGCATGCCCTATGTAACCTGTGAATTACCCTACAAAGGCACACTCATACATGAAGACAGACACACGCACTTTGACACACACACACTTATACACGCAGACCGACAAATCATTCTCAAACACATATACATCCATGCACACACACCCACAAGAGCACACACCCAAAACACTTACAACACAGAGCCTTTGTACTCCATGCTGTTGCATTATGGGTAGTATAACCCCATGCTCCCCTCATTGAACATTCATATTCTGCACATAAAGCATACCATCCTCAAGTACTGCTTTCTTTAATAAGAGGCTTTTCCAAGTGGAACAGACTAAATAAAACATAATTGTATGAATAGATTTGACATATAATGGCACACAGCCTATCTAAGGTAACGTTGTACAACCTACAGCCTTTGAATTGGTAGTGGGGGGCTGGGATCAGATGATTCCCAGTGCATACCCGCCCAGTTGATGCCAGACATCCTAGACATCTCTCCGCCTCCCTCTCTCTCTCTCTCTCTCTCTCTCTCTCTCTCTCTCTCTCTCTCTCTCTCTCTCTCTCTCTCTCTCTCTCTCTCTCTCTTTCTCTCTCTCAGTCTCTGTTTTTCTACCATCTGAATGACATCATCGGGCTAACGGATGTAATTAGGTTCCCCTCCCCCATGCTCATTCCTCTTCCTGTCTACTCACAGCCCCCCCCACCCCTCCTCCCCCACACACACACTCATCACACCCCCCCCCCCCCCCACCCTGCAACCATCTTCAACCTTCCCTGACACGGAGGAGGCCTCCTTCTTGAATCCAGAACTGTCGGCCCAATCAATTCCCTCTCCCTTTCCCCCCCGCTTGCGTCAAGCCCATCCCTCGCCTGTAATTTGTCACCTAGCAACGGGCACGGTGTTGTTTCGCAGCAGAGCAATTGCAGCCTCTGGCGCGGGAGCGGTCTTAACCCCTTGTCTGCTTCCAGACGCCATTTTCCACCCGAGCCAGCAATTCTACCACTGCTACAACTGTAACAGATTTAAACTGTTCCACAGTCTTACCAGTCACAGTCTAGTCAACTGCACCAGTGCCTATAGAACACACTCTCGGCATATCAATACAATCCAGGTTTTTCTCTGGCCACCTGGCCTTGGTGTAACTTGGTGTAGCTTTTTGTTGCTAATTCTCTTATTCACCATTCAGGCAGTAAGTAGTGTGATGTTCACCACTGAACATGCTAATATCCACCCTAATATCCACCCTAATAGGCTTTGTAAAGGTTATCATTTCTGTTGAATAGACATGAGGACACACTAACACCCCCATAATCTTCAAATAGTTTACCCCAGATGACATTTTAAGCATCCCTAATGGGTTGTAGCCCTGGGTGAGTGGTAAGCGTCATATTGAGAAGACAGGGTACATTTGGGAATGTTAGCGAAAGCTAATGGTTGAGGCTAACCTTCCTTCGTTTCCTGGTAGGCGGTGAGTGGGATAAAGTGTTGTTATGTGAAATAATGATATGCCAAGAGAGCTGGGTGGATATGTATTTTTATGTGTGTTCGTGTGTTCAACCGAGAGAGTCAGATAAAGAGAAAGAGTGTGTTTTTGTGACAGCGCGTGTATCCGCACGTGTCTATAGACCTGTGTTACCACAGCTCAACAAGGGTCACCTGTCCATCTGAGAACGTTGATTCTGAAACGAATGATGTCGCTTCCTCCAGATGAACATATCCACCATCACATCTGCCCAAATAATCCTCACACACTACTCATCGTCCTGCGATCCTCATGTTTATTCATGTCATCCTACTAGACCCCTCCTAATTACCTAACAAATCCCAGCATCATTAGTACACTCTAACAGGTGGCTCAAACAGGTTACATCTTAGGGAGAGGAGATTGTAAAAAAAAAGTGAGAGACAGAGGGAGAGAGAGAGAAGAGAGAGAGAGATAGAGAGAGAGAGAGAGAGAGAGAGAGAGAGAGAGAGGGGGGGGGGGGGTCGTTTTCGGTAGCATCAGCTATCTGTTTTTTCTCTCAGCTTTTTTTGGGGCGGACCAGCACGCACTGGCATGTCCGTCTGCCAAGCTTTCTCTCTCTCCCTCTCTCTGGCGTAATTGCACTGACATTTATATTTCTACCTGAGGACATGCTGTCAATTTCTATTACTCGGAGCCAGGCCGTGTGTGTTTGTGTGTGTATGGCCGGGAGGAGGGGGAGGGGCAGGGGGAGGGGGGGGGGGGAGGGTCGCAGACTTCCAGCACCTTTCTTCTCAAGAGGAAAGCTCTTTTGGAACGTCCTTTTCACTTCTGCACTTAATTGCCTAACAGCACTCTCACATGCACACGTCAGCTTTGCAACATCAAATACGTCAAATGCACCCCTTTGTACACCTATACTTTACTATAGGTGTGTATGTGTATCATGTGTCCTTCGGTTGACGATCAGGAGTTGAGATGAGGGTTTTGCTAAATGGCAGTCAACGTTTGGGCTGAGGATTGGCATTGTCTCTTTTTCTTATTACTCATTTCCTAATCTGTCACAAATAATTAGTATGCAAAACATTGGGTAATTTAACACCATTGAGGCTATTGGACTAACATAATGCCACATTTCACTAGGAGAATACTACCTATTAGAAATCCCTTGATCCTTGATACTACTTCAATCGAAATGAAAAATATTACCAATTTTATGCCCAGAACGCAATTCATCTGCTGCCATCTCATCGCTTATTATTAAATAGCTCAATTGGAAATTTATAGGAGAACAGTCATCGGTCTTACAACTCTTTTGTTCAGTATGACAAATTTTCCCAGTGTGTGAACCATTTATCATATCCACAGCCCTAGTTAAATATTAATCTAGGTTACGCTTGCGGTGATAGTTCACTCGCCTCCATGGTGACTTGTATGTAAAGATCAAATCCTACAATTGTGCCATTTGCAGTGCACTCTGTCAACACATTCAACTCTCATATGGGCATTGGTGATTCCAAACATTGTTGACAGAAAGACATGTCAATGTGGTTCCTCTGAGCAGCTACATGGTAGGATTGATTCACATTTTGTAAGTTTGACATCTTCCCTGTCATTTATAATGCATGGCAAGCACATGCCATGGGAGACCAAGACATCTCACTGAGATTTCTTCTTTTTGTCTGGGCTGGTTTTGTTGACATAATTAGGAGTTTTTGTCTCCATTTGTAAACAATGGTGTCAGTAGCCTCTTCTGTCACATGAATCAGTTACTCGAGGGACAGCGGTTAGATTGTGGTGGGAGCCATAGCAGTATGAGCTGCAGTGTGTGTGTGTGTGTGTGTGTGTGTGAGTGCGTGTGCCTGTGTGTGTGATATGGAGGAAGGGGGGGCTTTAGACCATGCAGTATACACAAACTCCTCTACCCACTCTCTACCTACTCTCTTGCAGAGAGACTGGAAGAGACGGTGGATATGTGTTGGTCAGGGGTTCAACTTGTTTCTTCTAAAGTCCTGTTTACCCCTCCCGCTCTTCTGTGCAACTCTCAAGCTCCCTCTTTACTTTCCGTTTCCTCATTTTACTTCTTACTTCTTCCCCTCTCTATCTCCATTTGTTTTCTCTCCCAAAGGATTTAGCCGTCATTCTTCTAACTATATTGCTATAAAGACAAAGGTTAGGGTTTCAGGACCCTTGTGTGGAAGTTTGTGTTCAGTTTATTTGGCCAGCACTCGTCATTCAGTTGTACTTACAGTTCTCTCTGTCCTCGTGTTGCCATATTTCTCTCTTTCTCTGTCTCTCTGTGAAACTCTAAGGAAGTGATGACTGTCTGACTTCTCTACTTTTCATCTGTTTTCCTTCTCCTCAGCCATTTTCCGGGATTCATGTCCCTTACATGTATCCACATTTTTTGTCGAAGAACTTCTTAGAGATCCAAGATAAGTGCAGGATTCATACATCAAACACTGTAAGATCTCAAATCTACAAATTCAAATAGAACGTCCAATCATCTTTTTCCACATAATTACCATCAGTCAGTTGTCCTTGTCACCTTCACACGCAGCATTTGTCTTATTTAATTAGGCATTGTTTGGTTCCTGGTCCTTGGAGTCCCTGTCATATCACACTCATTTGATGTGTTGGATCTTCCTTTGTTTTTAGTGAGATTAAATGTTGGAGTAGGGGCGCGAGTCAGTGCATATGCAAATTCACACCCACAATTGAAACTCAGTTGTTCAATTAATGGTTTAAACATGAGTCATTAGTTACAAAGTGAGTATTCTCAACATTACCATGACCTGGTATTAAACAGTAGGCGGGCTGCACCCTCTTCACAACCTAGTGACCCTCCAGGGAGCTCAGATGTGCAGCTGCCACTCACTCCCACACGCACACACACATATGCACACACACACGCACACACACAAAGACAAAAGTCAAACAGCACACATAGTAGCATCATACACATATTTTACTCTGCCCACACACACACACACACAACAAGCTTACATCATCTTTGTACTGTCAAACTCAAACTGTGTATACAAAGAGACAGTTAAACAATCCTTCAAGCATGACTTTCCCCACTCTACAGGCAAAAGGGCACAATTCCATTACATAAAGTAGAGTTGTGCATGTTTCCTTCTGTTAATTCCAGAGATAGTGGAATAGTCGGACAATTAATTAATATAGAAATAGAACATACAGTACATACCCTTAATGGCCAGAGACATGGGTCTTTGTTGTTTTGGAGATTTCTTTATGACTAAATAACGTATCTATCTTTTTCAGGATTCAGATTGATGGAGACTGCAATACTATCGGTTTCCCTCCTCCCCTTCTCTCTCTTTCTCTCTAACTTCTACATTTCTGAAAGACATGTCATTTTCATTTATTTTCTTGAATATGCCCCATTGAAAGTGAATATCACTAACTTTATAACTACCAATATCATCAATACTGTTAGCCATAATCTCTTCTAGTAGTCTATTTTAGCAATAGTAATATTTTTTACCAATTACATTTTGCAATGTTGCTTTATGGCTTTTTCATCCTCCCTAAACTAGCTCATGAACAAGACCTTGAGAAAAGTTTGCTCAGGAAAAAAAACCTGCCAAACATTCGGATACATGATTGGCCACTCCCACTGCAAAAGAAGAACGATTTTAATGGAGCTTGCCCCTCCCACCTGCCATGCCCACCTCCAGGAATAGATTCAGAGTCACAGAGTCAGAGTCATACATTCAGAGTCATTACTAATAATGGTCTACTTTTCCTTCATTCCCTACCCCGCTCAAAAGCATACCTCTCCCCAAACTGCCCTGAACCCCTCTATGTGAAAGTTGGTTTGCTAACTCTTGTCTTTTTACTAACCAAAAGCTTCAGAGTTCTCCGATTTATAATTTTTTTTCCTTTGTGATTTTTGTTATCCTTTACCTCTTGATTTGAACAACTAACATTGTGTCATTCACGGAATGTGAGTCATCTGTTGTTTTCCTACTTAACTTGCGTACTTACGTACTAACAATTACAATGGTATTGTTTTGTTTTTGGATAACCCTTTAATACAAAAAAACAAACCTTTCGAATTACTTTCTTTATTTCTTTATTTGGATGATTTGTATGATATTGACAGAAAAAGGGAACTTTTTGAGAACCTTCAAGGATTGGTTGGTTTAATATCGCCTTATACTCTATGACTCCTTTTTTAATTTCTTTTTTTGCAAAAGGCGAAATCTGAAGTGTCCGATATCGAGTTATGGTTTGTCATTATTTTTTTCTTTCTCCTCCCCTTGTTTTCTCCTGAAGCACGCAGGCATTGGACACGCTATGGTAAACAAACTGCATTATATGGTAGATATCATTCTAATTGTCTTATACTTTGGTTTGCCCTGGGTTTTCCGTTTCCTCTTTCTATCCTGTTTGCTTATACTGAAAAAAACAAACCGCCATCGATTTCAAGGTAGCTGAAAAACTCACCTCTCTATTTGTCTTTACTTTTACCTCTTTCCTGTTAATGCTTTCTACCATCCAATACTCCCCCTTTCCTGATATCCAATAACGTTTTCACTGAACGAGGTCTGCCCTAATTATCAATAAATTGCAATTTTAAATGTTTATTTTGTTACTTTGATTTTCCCCTTTTTATTTACGTATTTTTCCTCAAACACTATCCGTATGAAGAAATAAAGAATCCTTTCATAAAGTAGCAACCTTTCGATTGACTATTGCAAAAAAGGACAGCTATTTTCACTTCAGTTACTTTGTTTTGTACCCTCTAATTTGTTTTCTTTGAAGAACCTTACAAAGTGAACGTACACAGCAGACTCCATAAACAGAGAAACACCCCTGCTGTAGCCCCAGTGGCAGTCAGTAAAAACAGGTTACACTGAGTTTCCATTCTGCTACATTACTCTAGAGTACATTTTTGTCAAGTTTAGCTAATAGGTTGGATCACTCAATATTGAGCTAGGTCTAGCACAAAATATGCCTGATAAAGCAGGATTGATACAATCAGTACTGTAAAAATATTGAAGCAAAAAGGCAGACATTTTGGTTTTCTGTCACTGGGAGTCTGAGTGACCCAAGTCTATTCTACCCACTCTAATGTTCACTGAGTTAGAGGATGCATTTACACTTCCTGATTTAGTGTTTGGCCGAGCTGTAAAGGAGGCTTCAATTGAGGGCCTTATCCCATTAGAGGCTGCACACTGATTTATGGGTGAGAGAAAGCAGCCCACAGCCTCATACCTCTGTTTAATTCAGTGCTATTGTGTGAGGATATTGCTCCCTGTCCACCGTTATTTTGGTGTGTAGCTGCAATGTATAGAGGAAGATGACTTAGATGAAGCTATTTGAAAAGGTTGGCATATACAATTAAACATTGGGTTGTTTATTTATAAAAACATACCCTAAAGATCTTCAAGCTTGTAAAAATACTTCATATGAACTCAGTTCACCAATAACATAAAATAATGACTAGTGAAATTATAAAATGTTCACACTTACATTTAAATGAACTTAAATTTGCTCTGACTTAATTGTCAAGAATATAAGCTTTGACTTCCTAATAATTCAATTTGATCCTTAGGAACTCGATTTTTACTTCTTGTCACTGGACTGGAGAGGCGGTAGCGGCTTCTTCCTCTGTTGCCTGGCTCGTGTTGTGGGGATATCTCTTGGAGTGTCTGGACTGTGTCCGATCGACTGTCTCCATCATAACTAACACTAACTCTATACCTATTAGTTTACTGGCCTCACTCCCTGCATGAAGGACTTGACTCCCTTAGCTTTCTGTTTTTCTTTTTGATACGTATATAGATTACATTGAGCATATATGTTTATGTATATATTACGGCTAACATATATACATACATATATCAATTGTCCTAATGATCAATATGGCCATATAACTGGTTAGCCACTCCTGTTATTTTAGATGTAGGTTTTGTTTTTCTTTTTTTTTTACTGACAAAAATAACTTACTAAAACAAATAATGACCTCACTCCTGACCTTAATACAAAAAAAGAAGAATGAAAGGAAAAAATAAGAGGGGAAAACTGTTTTCATTTCCTAGGTGAATAGAGGTTTGAAGCATCCATAAAACAGAGAGTAATCCACCGTGGCATTGTAGCAGGACAGGAAACATGCTGAACTTCATAAGAACAATCAGGACATGGCCATGGATGACGATCAGGTTTTCCATAACGGCTCATAATCACACTGTAGTCACACAAGAAGTCATTGATACTGTAGATACATACAAATATATTACACAGAAAGTAAAAATCATGGCATGTAATAGATTTGATTTTGTTGGGTAAAACACAAACGTCTATTCACAGTTGAAAATGGATGCTCACTTTCTCCCCTTACATTTTCTAATTCTTTAAAACCCTCTCATTTCCCCTCTCAGTTCATTTGTAATTTTCAAAAGAATCCCATCCTGACATTCTCTCTTCCTTCTGCACCCTGTGGCATGTTCCTATTGGCTAGCATTTCTGTCATCCGCATCTGTCACCCAGTTATCTGCCACTCTAGCCCAGCGCGTGCTTGACTTGCACACGTGTCTAAATGGGTAATTTCCTTCATTGTTGCTGTTCCTGTCCTAACACCCAACTTAACCTCGTAGTGGTTTTCATTTTCCATTAGTTTTGTGTTGTGATGGACTCCTTAGCAATCTCCTTGACCCGTCATTGTCACTTCCTGTCAAGTGTTTTCTTTGGGTCTTTGTTTGATTGTGTGTTGCTTCGTGTTTGTCTGTTAAAGCACTCATCTCCATTCATTCCAACCATTTCGTCAAGTAAGTGCATGGCCTGTGTTTCACCTTAGCCTGGATGGAATCATTTTGTTTCTTCTTAACTAAAACAAACCCTTGTCACGTAACAAATAACATTTAGTCCAAATCTGGATCTGGTTTTGAACAAATCAAATTACAGAGGACTTTTAAAGAATCCTCCAATTGTTTTACCTACTACTACTACTAAATTTACTAAAAAAAAGTGTTACTAATACTACTGTTTGAATCAAACCTTTGTTGTAATTGTACTAACAACCATTTTTGTGTCTGACTCTCCCTTACTTACTAAATTACTAACCGATTTCGTTCACCCTCCAACCTAACTCCCTAACTTAACTTTGCCCAGCGCTTACGACATCTCCCCTTCTCTCCCCCCACATCCCTCTAACATTTGGGAATGATGTCAAATAAGTACTCTGCTACCCCCCTCGCGTTCCTCCTGTTCTTACTAACTCAGGGTCATAGACTACTTGAAGGGCACCACTTGGAATAACCTTTTGAGCTAAATGCTCCTTGTTCATGGCTGAAGAATTCAGAAGCAGGATCTCACTCTCATGCCTTGCGTCCAGTCATTCCTAGCAGTCCAGCTGCCAGACACCTGACAGAGGATTCCTTTCTGCTGAACAGATAACCTCTCCCTCTGCTCTCAAACTGTTTCCAAATGATCAAAAGCATGTCGGAGGGTGTGTTCTTTCGCAATACGACTTTGTATGGCTGTCAATCCTTGCTCTAAAAATGTGGGGGATTTATTCTGAAAACTAACTGTTCTTGAAAATACTCGATGAATTTGTTGTATGTGTGATTTTTTTCTCTTCTAGCATCCAATGGTAAGTACAAAAAACTAATCTGATTGTAAGTTCTTCTGTAGAAACTACAGAGATTTCATAGAAATGCATTCAGTGACAGGTAAGTGGTGTGCAGACAAGGTAAGATTATTTTCATTCCTCAGAGCAGTGAACTTTCAGTATTTATGCGATGCAGTACATTGAAACATTGGCCACCACAACATGTTTGGTATACTGGGTACATCTCCTTCATGGGTTAAATGTGTGACAGTAACAGTTTTGAAGTCATGTATGCATAAATGAGTAAGGAGGTATTTAATCAGAGATTTAAGAGATTGTTTTTTGTCTTTAGTGCAGAGGGTTATGGTCCCTTTAGAGAACTGGTGACAAAAGGTTGACACTAGGAGCAGGAAGGACTCCCACACTGCCTCAGCTTTGATAGAGGCTGAGCGTGAGCTTCCAGGAACATGCTACTCTTCAACTCTCGCTATTGTTCCATTTCCCCCCTGTTAAGGGACTAGAGTGAATATAAGCTGTCAGAAGAGCCATGCTTTGATACTCGCCCTAGTTCCACTCTCAAAGAGAGCCTGCCTAGCTTCACTTTGATGCACTTCCTCATGCAAGCAGCTCCCCCTCTCTCTCCCTTCCTCACGAGTTTCCTGATATGGTGCTTGTTCAGGAGCCTGAGCCATGCCAGACCGCAGGAAAATCAATAACAGCAGTAGGAGCGGTAAATTTGCTTCATCCAGTAGTTTCTGTGTGTTTGAGTGTTTGTGTCTATGTGTGTGTTGCGGGTTCCCCTAGACGTCCCCTCTCGCCCAGACCTCTGATGACATGATGAGAGGGTATCCTCTCGATGGAGACTTTTCGCCAGTGAGACTTCGAGTCACGGAGCCTTGCATGGTCAATGGGCCGGTGACATGCTTAGCCAAGCACACCACAGGGCCCTGCTATTAGAGCATCAACACAGGGCCACACTCAGTCTGCCTGGCTCTTCAGTCCCAAAAACAACAGTGGATGAAATATGTTGGAGGGGAACGGCTTGTCTTTCTTCAGTTGACGATCCTAGGAAGTATTTTATTCAGATGAAAAGGTTTTAATAAGTTGTCTGAAATAGGCCAGTTGGTAGAAATAAGTGGATTATAAAGGCTATCTGTCTGCCATGTCATAAAGTCGATCAGTCAAAGCTCTTTATACAACATTCATTGCAAGTTGTGAGCTGGCAATTTTTTCTTGAGATCCCAAAAAGAAACTATTTGAGAATGTCATGTCAGTCAGCATGATTAAAAGCACCGTGGAACTGAGGAGGAAGCGTCACAAAATGGTGCTCATCACCTTTGGTTTGCCTCTGTATTTCAATAAGTCTTTCCTTTGATTTCAGGAAAAGCACTCACAAGTTTTATAGGGGAACGATTTGATCATGTAATAGGAATTCAGTTATATGGTGCATATTCTATTGCCGGTGGGTATGAGAAGCCCCAATGGAACACAGATGATTTGGCACAAGAGGGAGTGGGCTGTCAAAGCACATTTAATGTAAATAAAGGGGATGCTGATATGGCTATGAGTTCAATACATCAATGTGAAATAATTATCTTTATAGGTGACAAGGCAATCCATATTCCCTCATATTTATTACTTTGGTCCAGTCCTTTGACAAGAAGATGGAAACTTAACAAAATACCCCAACAAATGTGCAGTATCATCCAGAACAATAATGCTTAATGTTTAATATTTCATTGTCAGCTGCCATTGAAAATGTGCTCTAATCTCTTCTGGCAGTATCGAATGTGAATTCTTGTAAACAGAAAGTAAAAGGGAAAAACATCTTTCCTGTCTGCTTTATACACATTTGTTTTATGTTACTAGCTGAAATACACACACTTTGCTGTCAAAGTGAAAGCGGGCAATTTACTGCAATCCCACATTCAAGGCATCTGACTTGATTACAGTTGCAAGCTGCACTCAGCCAAAATCTCCAGCTATATAATAAGATATTCTAGATGGATTGAAGTATTCAATGAAGTATTACCCTGCACTTTAAAGATCACACACTATACATAATAACACAATCTGTTAGCTTGTCAATCACTTTTTCTTTAAAATCAGACTTATGGAGTCAACTTAACATTGCAATAGGAGTTGATGGAATATTTATCCTCTCACTCGCCTTCCTTCTAGTCAATCCCAGCAAAAAGTGTCAGGTTGATGGTCAATATATTTTATTAGTAGCTGTCTGGTGACTAAGTATCTTTGAATTTAACACTGCACGATGAGGATGGATGCTCTTGCTCATGTATGTTACATTACATTTTTTGCTGTGTGTTACATTTTAGGTGTACTTTACGTTAAGTTATAGTGAAATGGCTTATGGATTTCACTATAATAGTGTATACCTGGTTCAGGGAAAGTGTACTTAGTCTTTGTAATCTTTAAGATGATGTCACTCTATGTGTTCAAGGAAGAATATAGTATGTTTGCCAATGTTGATAAGATCTGGACACAATCTGTCAATGTTGACTTTTGGAGAAGAGCTTTTGAAAGTGTCAATAGAGCTTACTCTACAAAGCCAATCTTTCTGGTTCTGTGCCCATAGACCTGTTCACTGTGTTAGCAACATGGGATTACCTTGTAGCAGACTTTGGTCTAGGAGCATCTGAAATCTTGGATGGATTGTGCATTTGATTCAGTCTGACTCTTTGGAGTGTCAGAAGTCAGAGTAAAGTAACAGTTATCTTGACAGCCTTGCCTCATTCCTAGCCATGTTCAAATGGAGCCAGTCCTTTGTAAATGTTTCTGTCATGTGTGGTCAGTTTCAGTCAGGCATTGCATAGAACAGGTTGCATGGCTACCCAACACCAGGTCCATATAAAACCCAACCGATTGTAGCACATTTTCTTAACACAACACACTCCCAGCGTTGGAGAAAGGTGTGTATTAAACCAAAACAAATTTACAAAAAAATAATTTAAGGCACATTTGTGTTTGTAATATTATAAAGAAAGAATCTGCATTGCAGGTAAATGTTTGGGGCTGTTGTCGTTCTAGGTCTGTGTGGCTACTGATTTAGGGGAAACAGAGAACCAGGGACTTTCAGCTGGCGGCCTGTGATGTCATCATCACCCATCGGTCTCCTCTGGCCAGTGTCTGATGATGCAAGCACAGGCAACATACAGTTATAATGAAGTACAAGTGATGCAGTCTGGCTGAAGCAATGACTTGCTAGCAGAATATGGAATTCCCGTCTTCTCAATGAGAGCCTGTTTCTGAAGGGTTTGCTAAAGTCCATTAGTAATTTGAACTACATCAGTAATCAAGTGAGCAGGAAGGATTCCCATAACTTGGTTGACTTTTCTCACGTTATTAATGTCGTGTTTCTATCTGTGAAAGTATGAAATGAATGAAGTGAGCTTATCTGATGTAAAGGGGCTCAAATCGCTGGGATGGAATAATGGAAAACAGGGAGGTGGATAAGTAGAGAGAGGAGAGGGAGAACAAGGGACAGCCAAAAACTAATCTCTCATTTTCCCTCTTTCAGCTGGAATCCTCACAGGTGTCTGGCAGCTGGCTGACTCTGGTCCATTAATGACCCAGTAATGATGCTAAATGCTGGACCCCATGCCAGACTAAAGCTGGCAGCGGCTACACTGTATCAACTTACCCAACCATCCAACCCATAGCAACATACAAAAATGGGCTGGCAACCAATCCCAGGCTAAAAGCTCCTCGTAGTATATTTCCTTACCTTCACAAGCTGCATGTAGAGAACAAGGAAATATAGGTCTCCGGTCTTATGGAGTTTAGGTGCCTAATCCGTCCACATTAAACATGAGGAGGTTGGATCCCTCCTGGTACAAGGGTTTTGAACTTTGCAAAAAAAAAATCTCCCCTCTAGTTGATTTCTTGGATGGCTTGGAACCATTTGGCGTGGTGCGGATATATTTGGAACAGTAAGGACCACCCCCCCATCCTTATCCCTCGCCGGCGGTCCCACTCTTCTCCCATACGACACCATCCCCACTCACCTCCCGGCAAAGAAATGAACTTCCACTGGACATACCGAGACACCTGCCCCAAGAATAATCCTTATTCTGAGAATAACTACTACCACAGGAATGTGTCCTCTGTCATGTGTCCTCTTAGCCAATCAAACCAGGCCTTCATGAACTCGTCTCACCCAAGTAGTGACAGCAGACATAAAAATGGGTTGCCCTATTCAGGGAAGTACGAAGAGATTTAAACGAGAAATAAGAAACACAAGTCGAGGACTCGGTTAGGAAAAGACCTTTGGAGTGCAGTTGTCAAGGTTACCTTCAGGTGCTTTTGAGAGCGACAGCACTGAGTTTCTTTAATACATTTGTGGCCGTCATTGAAGTAGGATACGTGTCAATGAGTTTTAATTAGTGAATTGTTAAGTGTGAAGTATGTTCTCCAGTGATTGTGTCAAATTAAAGTGAGAAATTAAGATTAAAGTGATATTTGAAAACAAATTTCCCTCGTAAAAGTTAGAGTGCCCTTTAATTTCTAATCACTAAGCAGTTATTTAGACTCATAATCCTGGAGTGAAGATCAAATTCTATTGAATTTGACCGCTCCTGAAAGTATATCCTTATGGTCAGGAAACTTCATGCTATTGTGAAATAACATTCTATTTTGTAAGCACCAAACACATATTTCATATTTGTATAGTGTGTGGTACAGTCATACGCAAAATAGCAGATGTCTAATTAACGATTGGACAGCATTGTAGCTAGCCCAGCCAGGACCATTAGTATAATTACCTCATAAATTAGTATCTGACTACAAATTCAGATCCAAATCAAGTCAGTTGGCAGAACAATGCTGTATTTCCAAACAACTCACCACAAACCCAGTCACAATATAACTCAATTACCCCAAAACCATCATTATTAGAAAATGCTTTGATGCTGGAAAAAAAATGTCCCTACCTTAATGATTAGGATTCTTCAAGGGCAGGCATTCAATTATAAACACCTCATCAAAGTTGGTTAGAGGAAAATTGAGTATTTCTATCCCATTTTGCGCCACATTATAACTTCAATCGGACATATTTCATGTTTAATTTAATTCCCCTCCTGGGAAGTCTCTGTGCTGAGGCAGAGTGTGGTGTTACATGTTGAACACTCCCTGTTCCTATCTTGGCAGGTCTGGTGTTACATGTTAAAGGCCCCCCTCTCATCACAACTGCAGTATAATCAAATTAAGGTCAATTCACAATAGCCTTTTAGTTAGTGCCTTAGCAATACTAATGATAAGTCATTTACCACCTTTTATGTTTAGGAAGAGACTGCGCATACACATCTGGCGCCTTGACAAAAAAAAAAAAAGAGAAAAATCTCCCTCAAAATGCCTGAGGGAGACTTTAAAACACACGCTTGTCACTTCTGTTTCGCAAAAGAAAACAAAGTATAGTTGTCTCAAATCTCAGTAGGCGCTATCACCCTCCATCTCCTACTAGTGATGAGTTTGATTCTGCCTTGCGGTTTCCTCTCTGTTAGTGATCAAAGACATAACGCACACTTGTAACCTCTCACCAAAGACATTACTCTGGGCAATTAAATATTAAAAGAAGCTATTTTTACACCAGATACGTTGATCGAGCTTATTTTCAACCGGGAAAAGAGTCAGTATAGTCCTTTTCAACATTTTATTGTCACTCTCGAAGAAATAATACCAGTTATGTTTTTTTTTAGGAGGTTTAATAGAAAAAGAGATTGCATAGTTTTATAAAACAATGTATTTAGAGATTAGGCGAACACATTTGTTGACTACTTTATGGTTGTATATACAGTACATGATAAAGAACAAACCTCCTCTACAACTAAAAGCTGGGCCTGGTTTATACATTTGATACAAACAGTGCTGGCCGAGGGGCAAACCATAGCAACTGCACTCCAGAGTAGCTCCTATCCGAGTATTAAACGTAAAACGCAACCGAAACAAATCGAAAGGACACAGCCCTGCCTACCGCCAGTGTTTAATCCAACTTCTTCCTTTCCTCTCCTCCTCCATCTTCTACTCTCTTCCTCCCTCTTCTGCTCTCTTCCTTCCTCCTTTTTGTTTTCTTGTCTTCTTCTCCATATCCCTGTCCTATCTCTCCCTATCTCTGTTGGGCAATGCCTATGACAGGTGACAATATCAGTGGATGGTATATTGACCACCACTGGTTACACCCAGGAGGACTACACCATGCTGGGCTCGGACGACTTCTTCTACATAGGAGGGAGTCCCAACACTGCTGACCTGCCCGGATCCCCCGTCAGCAACAACTTCATGGGCTGTCTAAAAGACGTGAGTGGGCTCATAGCAGTGCTTCTCTCTCTCTCTCTCTCTCTCTCTCTCTCTCTCTCTCTCTCTCTCTCTCTCTCTCTCGCTCTCTCTCTCTGTCTCTCTCTTTCTCTCTCACACAAACACAAACATCCATGCCCACATTCACACCCACACACACACACACAGAGCCAGACTGCGCACACAAGTGCAGCCATGTAAATAAACATGAGAGCACGCAGACAGGTGCACGTGCGCAGGGGCGCACACAAAGGCAAGGGACATACAGTACAACAAACAGTCGAAACACGGAGACGAGCAAACAGCGATCGTCCCACACAGATGTCATATTCCATAGCGTGGGCCGCTGCGGGAGAGTGTGGGAGGCGTCGGACAGGCTGTCAGATGAATCACGAGCCCTCTCCTAATGTTTTTGCTTCCTCCTGCCTCGACTGCTAGACTAAACATGCTACGCTGCTGTACACACACACACCCACCACAGCAAGGGACGGGAAAACAACACACACACAGACACACGCATGCACAAAGACCTATTTTTAATCCGCCTCACTACGGGATGTTAGCAAGAGAGTGTTACATTCTGCATGCTTCTGTCATGCAATTGTCATTATTTCCATAAATACTATGAGACGTCCTAAACAGATACATGATGTATCGTACATCCTGTTTAAAACGAATGCTTAACATTTTGCTTATAGTATTCAAGATGTTGTCCCCTTTCTCGCTCACTCTCTCTCTCTCTTTTCTTTTCTCTCAGAATTACACGTACATACACACGCACGCACGCACCCACACACACACACAAAAAAGCACACCGACTCCATTGAATATACAATGCACCCATTGTCCTTTAGTAGAAAGTTAGCATGAAAACTCTGAACATTATGCATTTTCTCCTGGGGGGAAGCTAATTTGGTCATCAGTCTGAGGAAGTAAACAAATACATTTGCTAATAGCAGGGGGAAAACCAAGTCCCAATATTTTGTATGAAATTGCTTTTCTTTACCTAGGCTTCAAGCCACAACTTAACAAGCTGACAAGAGCACTAGTTCGGGTAATGAATTTTAGGGAGAAATGGCAGTGAATCACTACATTCCCTTATAAAGGTTGGCTGATTGAATAAGTAATTACTTTTTCAACCGTTTTAATGAATGATATAGTTATCGCTCCATCTCAAGTCTAATTAATGCCTTTATGATTACAATTTAATTATTTGGTATTGGGGAAAAAAAGATCCCAAATGTATATCCTCTCAAGGCACCTCACTCAAAACTGAGGACGGAAAGAAAGAGAAAGTAAGAAAGAGAGTGAAACAATGGCAGAGAGCAAGAGACAAATAAGACGGAAATAGGGGGACAGATGTAGAGAGAAAGACAGAGAGAGAAACAGATAGACATGTGAAAATAGCATGGGATGCCGTTGCTGCTTAAGTGAGAAAAGTGGAAGTGAGAGACTGATGGGATTGCATGCGTGATAATCTAACAGAAAAATGAAGTGAAAGAATCGACATGAGAACAAACTGATAATGTGACAAATTTAGGGGTTGCCTTTGGGAGAGAAAAAAGGGTTGTGAAATTGCTTTTAATGCAGTGTGAACAGGAGGATGATCAGGAATGGGGAAATAGCTCAAATATCATTTTTATTGAATTGTTTTGAATCTATAACTGTCAGGATAAACCAGACCTGGGCGTGACAGTAACATTGCAACTGAATCTGAAAAAAAAGTTCAACTTGTATTTTTTGGTTGAACATTTGAATTCAGCTCCAAAACCAACTTTCGAATGTAGTTAAAAAAAGTACATAAATACATGAAAAAAAAGGTGTCAGGACTAGTTTTCAGGGTGTAGACATCAGGTTCTGGATTTTGATGCTACAACACAGGCAGCTGCAGTGGATACATTCACTACACACCGAACAATTAACTTTTACTCAGTGGAAACAGCTGTGTTTACACAGTATACACTGCAGTAGACAGTATGCATACAAATCCACCTGTTTGGGACATGCTACTTAATCCTATATTTTATTTTTCAAATCACTTCAAACTGACAGTCAGGTTCACAACCATCTGCTATTGTCCCATTTTCTCTACGGATCACATCTCTCTCCTGGGAAATGGGTTATGGGTCAGAGTGGGAATCCCTACTGCAAAATGTTATCATAGTATGTCACCCTGACATTTTGGCATACTGTACTGTATTAGCCATACAATGTTATGAGACATGATAAATCTTTAGTTTAGCCATTATGGTTTGGTATATAGACAGAAATACTCTAGCTAGACCGAGAGTAAAGATATAAATTTGATAGACACATATGAAGTGAGAGAGAGATATTTGTTGTGGTACTTGTGTGTTGGGGAGCTGGAACGTGTGTGGGTGTGCTCGTCCAGGTTTCTATGCTGTAAAAAGGGTATTTCATCCTTTGGTCAATACCATAGCAACCATTACAAGTGTGGTGTCATGGGCTGTAGTCCAGCTTTCATGCTGCCACTGTGGAGAAAGGACCTTTGTTATGGCTAGCCCAGAGGCTTCCTGGACCCAAACAGTCTACAGTGACTACAGTAGCAAAAGATTGAGTGAGAACGAGAGAGATAAATAACCTGGGGGGGGGGGGGGGGGGGGGGGGGTTGTGCCTTCAAAGACTTTTGAATTGATATACACTTCAAAACAAACACATTCTTATCGTTTATAATGCAGAGATGGTCATACAGGACATGCTGGCCTATATCTGTGTGCTTCTGTGTTCATAAATGCTCATAAGTGCTGTGTGTGCTGGAATGTGTTTGTTCTATTGGTGTGTGTATGTGTGTGTTTCTTTGACTCTGAAACTGCGTGCTTTTGTGTTTGTGTGAGAAATCATATCACGCCATCCTCACTCTCTCCAGTGTCATTCACACTTGTTCTCGTTCTCCCCCTTTTCACCATCTGTGCCCTCTCTGACACCTTTCCTCCTCTCGACTTGTGACCTTGATATCCCTCTCTTTCACACCCTCCTTTTCTCCCTTTCTCCCTTTCTCCCTCCCTCCTATTCTCCAGGCATTTGTGTAATTAAGTCCATGCCAGTGTTGTTGGAACGCCAGCTTTACCATCCTGACAGCCAAATTAAAAATTGATTTCTTCGACTGATTCTGCACACTAGTCCCTTCCCTTCCCCCTCTCCTCCCTCTCTTTCTCCTCCTTCGTCTTGTACCCTTCATCTCTCGCCCACCACCATCCAAGCCTATTTCTGCAGCGTCTTGCATCAATGATCAAACTTCACCTTACAATGATGATAGAATCTTCTTAACTTTCTGTAATCTGACAGACAACATTGTGTGCATGTGTTTGTGTGTGTGTGTGTGTGCGTGCGTGTACTTGTGCGAGAGACTGTAAGACTGCTCAAAATCAACTTAGCCAGTCAGCTTTGACAGATTTCCATAAATAATATTTATGATAGGATGGTTTCTGTGAAATATTTGAAGGGGGCAATAGCAACAAACTAAACTCTCTTGCCTAAGCACACACACACATTGCTATAGCACACACTCACACCCCGGAGCATCAGCAAAAAGTGATTATGTCTGGGGCTTTGCGAGTTTCTCAATGACAAAATAAATCAATCTAGTCACCCGGCAGCAGGGAAAGCAGTCCAGCGATAGCAAACTCATCAGAACACTAAAAAGCACAAGCCAATACACATGTCATCTCTACAAACATCCTGGTGGCTTGAACGCCCACTAAACTTAATCCTACAGAAAACCATAGTTTCTCTCTTTTTTTTTAAATCGTAAATCATTAAATCCCACCAGATCTTATATCTTAAGTAAGACTCTTTTAACTTGGTTCATTCATTTCATAAGCTTTCTTGCGCTTAAAATGCAGATCCTGGCCTGGGTTGAAAAGTCAGTGCTGTTATATATAATACGTGGCCCTGCTTGCAAAAGTCTACACCTTTCCACGCTAAGTAAAAAGATGAATTGAAATGCCTTTTCTTTGGAACTGGACAATTTCCTGCAGTGTTGTGAGTGAGTCAGATGAGGTTGCAGTCTAACTGCAGTGTTGAATACAGGTTTCTATATCGCTTTTCTATAGCCCAGATTCACGCTGTCTGGGTTCTCTGTGACACAATGCCAGCATTTAGCCCTTTCAGGCTGCTGTTTTCCGAGATGCACAACCACATCTCCCCTGCCTTCTCTTCCACCACTGTACCTGTTCCCCCCTTTATTCCTTGTCTTCCCTTGTCCTCCATCTCTCTTTTCTCTTTCCCTGATCCTAAATCTCCTCCTGCCTGTCTTTATAATGAACTTTTCAGTCTTCCTCCCTTACTTTAAGGTCTCCAACCATTGTCACACACACCCCTTCTTTCCATTCATTGTTTGTCTTTAACATCCCCCTCTCTTCTCATCACACTCCTCCTTACCCGTCTGTTTCTTTTGTGGCCTCATAGCTCACACCTCATCTCTCACCTCCCTCCTTCCTTCTTTTTATCTCCCTCTTCTACTTCTCATAGCTCTTTCTCTCCTCACTGCATGTGCCGTCTCCTCTCCCCGTCCTCTTCTTGTCTGTCTGTCTGTTTCTCTCAGTCTCACACTCTCTATCTATCACCAACCCTCCCTCAGACTGTATCACCCCAAGTAGCTCAAACTGGTTGCCAGAGGAGAGTTAGCACGGCTAATTAGCATCCCTAATCCTTGCTAATGACAAGACTGTGGGGTCCACACACAGTAGCACGCAACACCTCAGGAGTTACCCCAGTTAGCCCATCCCGCGGCTGCCACAGAGAGAAAGGCTGAGGGAGTCTGCAGGAAAAGGAGTTCACACAGTTCTAAAATAGTAGTTTTTGGAATGGATATGTAGAGGATAAGGAAGACTTCCACTTTTCATAACGACACTTTAAAACGGAACACTCTCAGAGCTCAAAGAACTTGATTGTATGACGTTTTTTCGTAGAACTATAGCGCAGAGAAATTGGAATGCAGCAACAACAAAAAAAAGTATGTCATTTCTTTGTGTTGGGTTTGAAACTGCATGTGCGTCTAGGGCACTAGTCAGAACATGAATGTGTGCCTCCTTGCATGGATGTCTGTGTGTTGCTCGTGTGCGAGCGTGTAACCCACGTGTGTGTGTGTGTGTGTGTGTGTGTGTGTGTGTGTGCGTGTGTGTGTGCGTGACGGGCTCTGGGATGTGAGAAGCCACTTGGCTCCTCCGTACGCACCCTCCGTCTAAGAGGTGCTCTCACACTTTCCAGCTATTTCACAGTGTGCCATCTCTCCCAGGCTAGCACCATTTCCTTGATGACAGCCATCACTATAGTCTATGGACCTGACAGAAATAAAGGGAGAGAAAAGGGGGGAGTGAGACGGCATAATAAACTCGGCTATCCAGACTTTTAGCACCTAATACATTCTAAACGCACGGTCGCAACCACACACACGTATACACGTGCACTAGTGTGAGTTGTAACAATAGCCTTACGTCTCATTAGAGACTGTCAGGAACAGTCGCATTCGTCCTCAGGCAGGATCTGGTCAAGTCCCATGTCTTCTGCCTGTCTCACAGGCTTTGAAAGTAGCTTTCACAAAAATAACCCACAGATGTCCACGTGCACATCAAAATGTCTTTATTCCCCAAAAGTCACGTGAAATGTCTTAGACCTAATGGGGTACGTGTTTAACACCAACCATCTCCTCCCTCCGTTGCCCAGGTGGTGTACAAAAACAACGACTTCAAGCTGGAGCTCTCGCGGCTCGCCATCATGCACGACACCAAAATCAGTCTGTACGGCGACCTGGTGTTCCTCTGCGAGGACGTGGCAGCCCTCGACCCCGTGACCTTCGAGACGCCCGAGTCGTACATTGCCCTGCCCAAGTGGCACACCAAGAAGACGGGCTCCATCTCCTTCGACTTCAAAACCACCGAGCCCAGCGGCCTGCTGCTCTTCAGCCACGGGCGTCCCCAGGGTCCTAAAGAGCAGCTTCCGCAGCGGCCGAGTCGCGAGCTGAAGACGGACTACTTTGCTATGGAGTTGCTGGACGGGTATCTGTACTTGCTGATGGACATGGGCTCTGGGAGCATCAAGCTGAAGACCAGCAACAAGAAGGTCAACGACGGGGACTGGTGCCACGTGGACTTCCAGAGAGAGGGAAGGAAAGGTGAGAATCTTATGCCGTTAGCTGCTTGGTTCACTTTAAGGTTGTTGTAGATGCTTTAAGGTAGATATTTATGGACTGGTTATTGGTTATCAGTGTGTGTGTGCGTGTGCGTGGCGGGCGTTGAGGTGTACGTGCTGTAGGTTTGTAAGTGTGCTGCAGGTGACCTGCATGTGTGTGGCAGGGGGATGTTGATGAACTGCAGGTGTGTAAGTGTTTTGCAGTGTACCTGTGTGCATGCGAGTGTGTGTGTGTGTGTGTGTGTCAGCGACTGATAAGTAACACGGAGGTGGGAGAGCTCCTCATACGTCATCCCTAATCCCCAGCACCGATCCATAGTGGGGCAGGGGATCACATTCCCGCCTCTGCAGTAATTGCCTTTTAATAGACAATTAAGAGGACGTCGTACATCACTGGAAGGTGCAGGGAGAGGAGCCTTTGTGTCCCTCACTCTATGCAGAATTCAGCTCTGCTTCTCACACATCGGCCAATTATATATAGACACACAACCAGAGAAACAAAAGCACACCTACACACACAAACACAGAAGCTTATTCAATTAGAGTGACACACTAACACAGCTGAGAACCGGTCTATCAACTCGACTTGTTAGCAAACTTACTGGGAATAATGATGTGATTTGAGTCCCGTGCTCACACGTGTGCGCACACACACACACACCACACACACTCTTACAGAATGCACACAAACTCAATGCAAAAAGCTGAGCATTGCACCTTAAACTATTTAAATCTTCTCTCCTTCTCTCTCTCCCTCTTGATCTCTCTCCTTTTCTCACCTTGCCTCTCCTCCCTTCCCTCCTCCTCCTCCTCCCTTCCATCCTCCTCCACTCATCCCTCCACCTGGCTCTCCCCTTCTCTGCTTCCATTCCCACCTCCCCCACCTCCCCCTCCCTCCCTCCCACGCTTCCCACCTCGCTTCCCTCCTCCCCATTCTCCCCCTTCTCCCCCTCTTACTACTCCACCCATCCCTCCCCTTCGACTTCCTCCCCTCCCTCTCCTCCTCTGCCTCCCTTCCCTCCTCCGCCTCCTCTCCCTCTTCCCCTCCTCCCTCCCTCCCCCACCCCTACCCCTCACCTTCCTCCCCCTCCTCCGCCTCCCTTCCCTCCTCGCCCTCCTCCTCTCCCCCCTCCCCACCAGGCTCCATCTCGGTGAACAGCCGCAGCATCCCCTTCAACTCCAACGAGGGCAGCGAGATCCTGGACCTGGACAGCGACATGTTCCTGGGTGGGCTCCCCGAGGCACGTGGCGACCTGGTGATGTCCCCGGAGGTTTGGACCGCCTTGCTCAACTACGGCTACGTGGGCTGCGTGCGCGACCTCTTCATCGACGGCAAGAGCCGCGACGTGCGGCGCCTAGCCGAGATCCAGAGCTCTCCGGGCGTGAGCAGCTTCTGCACGCGGGAGCCCCAGAAGAGGTGCAGCGGCGCCCCCTGTGGGAATGGAGGCCTGTGCAAGGAGGGCTGGAACAGATACATCTGCGACTGCACCGGCACGGGCTACCTGGGTACCAACTGTGAAATAGGTGAGCATTCGTTTAGTTGCGGCCTTTGTGGTCGAGAGACTGAAAATCACATTGAGCACCAAGCAGCAGGTGAGGAATCCCCCTCGGTCACGATGCAGCCCCAAAGCCTAACAACGTTGTGTGTCGGCCCTTTGAATAAAGGTACATTTCACACTTTTTGCTACAAGATGGTCAATAGCTCTACATAAGGCAGACAATACATTTTTTTTAATCATCTCGACACACGCCGCGCTCCTTTAAACCTCTACGCAGCTGCTGTCAAAAAGAGAGAGAGTTAGCTTTTCTCGTTGAGCCATCTGTTTTTCGAGCTCAGAGCTGGGCGGCATTTAGGCTTGTCTTGGCAGAGGTTAACCCACACGGACACACAGAGTGAACTGCTGGACGACTGGCATAGCCTTTCGGCCGAGCGCCGAGGCTTACTTGCGCCATCTGGGGGCGCTCGCGCAACTTCTCCAGGTGGCCCTGTCCATTTTCTGCCTTGTCCAGGCGATGCCACATGGCTGCTAGCTCGCTAGCTCCCTAATGTCTGGTCCCCCTGAGGAGACCGGAGGGGTGATGTGACATCGCCAGGGGGAAGCGGTGACACACTTCCTTTGAGCTGGAGGACAGGGAGGGAGGGAGACACTGCGGAGGGGGAGAGTGCTAGGCTCAAGCAGAGGTCATTAGAAAGAGAGAACAGAAGTTAGAAGAGAGAGAGAGAGAGAGAGAGAGAGAGAGAGGAGAGAGAGAGAGAGAGAGAGAGAGAGAGAGAGAGAGAGAGAGAGAGAATGTGTGTGTGTTTAGAGGGGGAAGAGCCATAGAGATGCATTATAAACATGTAATGAGAGACAGAGAATGAGAGATAGAGATAGGAGAGAGGGGGGGGGGACAGGGGCTGTTTTGAGAGAGGGAGAAGAGACACATGACTAGCATAGTTTGCGAAAGAAAGAAGGGTAGAGCAGGGTGTTCTGAGGGAGGAGAGAGACATTATAAAGACAGATCGAGAGAGACTGAGAACACAATAGATGGCAAGAACCATTGTAGAAATCCATCTAAATGTGGATTTTTGCATGTGTTTGTTTTTGTGAAGAGCCCCGTCATGGGACATCTGGATAACAAACAGTCTACATCTCTGCAGTCCTTCACTGCCACCTAGTGTGGTTGTATATGATTGCAGGACTATTCCTTATGACATCATATTCTCAGATGCATTGTGTTGTTTCATTCAGCCATGAAGACGGTCATTACTGTTACTGGACATTTAGCTTATATGTGAATGACGTTAAGCCAAACAAATTATAGTCCACATTTTATCATGGAATATTCCATGGTAGTTAGATTTGCTGAATCTCATTCCTCATCCTGAATCTTATCATTATTTTTCGTCACGTCACATTATTGAGGACAACCTTGGATTTGTCTCTGTACAACCCAGACATACAGACACACAAACGCACACAAGGGTGGAAACCATGGCTCAAAACCAGTTGTATAACCAAAATATTAAGGGTCGTGTCCGGATGAGAGGAGTCCCCATGGCAACTGGTGACACGCATCTTACCACACAACCAAAATAATGTTGCTGCAGCCTCTTAGTGATCGCCCCAGTTTGTGTCCTGCAGTAGTTAATTCCTGTTTTGAAATCCATCCTCTGTGAGTGTGTTTGTGCTGATGAGACTGTCATTCTACTGTATCATATCTCTGTGTGTCTGTCTCACTGTACTTCTCAGTTCTAACTCAATGATGTACGTCTGTGTGTGTGTGTCTTTGTATGTGTGTCTTTATGTGTGTGTTTGTGTGTGTGTGCATTAATGCACATGTGTCTCTGGGTGTACGGGTATATGCTTGCGTGTATGTCTATGTGTGCGTGTCTTTATGTATGTGCGTGCGTGCGTGTATGCACACTTCTCCGGGCGTGCGGCTACACGTGTGCGCGCGTGTGCGTGTCCACACCCGTGTGTGCCTGTCCGCGGGCCCCCCTCCCCCTCTCCCCCCCGAACAGAGGCGACCGTGCTGAGCTACGACGGCAGCATGTACCTGAAGATCATCATGCCGGGCACCATGCACACGGAGGCCGAGGACGTGGCCCTGCGCTTCATGTCCCAGCGGGCCTACGGCCTCCTCGCCGCCACCACCTCCAAGGAGTCCGCCGACACGCTCCGCCTGGAGCTGGATGGGGGAAAGGTCAAGCTGACCGTCAACCTAGGTACGACCCCCACCCACCCTCCCCTCCTTCTTCCCCTCCTTCCTCCCGTCCCCCTCCCGCCCCTGCGGAGGCCCTCGCACCGAACGCCCCTTTTCGTGGTCTTCCTGTGACCCTCCCCCCCCGCCCTATGCTCATTATCGATGAGCATGACCCTCACCCCATCCTGACTCTCTCATGTCTCGGTCTGCTATCCTGTCTGGTGGCCACTAGGTAGAGCTGCTACTCCTGTACTCCTGTTGTAGCCCTGCGCCCCAGTCTGGGCTTGTTTACCCAGGGGATGGAAACTGTCCAACCTGGTGATCAACTTTGGTTGTTCACCCTGTCTACCAGGAGGGGGTGCCAGAGAAGCGTTAAGGATTTCTAACTCCAAAACTCACATTAGAGGGCATCATAGTTTAGTGGTTGTGTCGAGTTAGGAACAGTAAGTAAAGTCAAGTTTATTAAAATGTGAAAGGATATCTGTTAACAATGATGCACTGGCACAATGAAAGAATATACACTGACATATTCTTCAGAATCTCATGACATGACAAATATTTTTTACAGTTCCTGCTAATGCTACCTATTATAAACATGTTATTACATTTACATTACATTTAGTCATTTAGCAGACACTTTTATCCAGAGCGACTCACAGTAAGTACAGGGGCAAGTAGGGTGAAATGCCTTGCCCAAGGACACAACTTAATTTTCACGGCTGAGAATCGAACCAGCAACCTTCTGATTAATAGCCCGATTCCCTAACCGCTCAGCCATCTGACCCCCACTGTAAAACTTTATGCCTGACTAATTACAAAATAATATTAGGTCTTAGGAAGTGTAGATTGGAGTAGGGACTCCTAGTAGACAGGTGTGTGACTTGAACTACTACCAGAGGTTGGGTGGAGTACAGGAGTGTGTGCCAGAGTTTGGTTGGAGTACAGGACTGTGTGACATGGTGGGACAGGGGACGTTTCCTCTGAGCATACCATCCTTCATCCTCTCATCTCTTTTTCTCTGTCTCCCAATCTTTTGCTCTCCCTGTGTCACATCTCTCTCTACCAGTATTGTGCTCTCTCTCTTGCTCTCTCACTCTCTCTCTCTCTCTTCACCTCTTATTCTCTCTCATTCTCATTCCTCTTTCACCTGGCCAAGGCTCAGAAGATGGAACTTTTCATCCCTTCAATGGCCTCTATGTCTGCGGCCCTCGGATCAGACAGTCAGAGAGACCGGCTCACTGCCAGCCTTGTCCCTTAGCAACACAAACACCACACTCACACACACACATACACACACAAACACACATGCACTCAAACACACACACGCACGCACAGCCTCCAGGAATCTGAGAACCGGCAGGGCACACACACCATGCACACCGATGCCTCCAAACAAACCGAGATCCAAACCCATCATTTATCTTAGTTAATAAGGCTGAATTCTAATCCATAGTTCTAATTATCTCAAGCAAGTCAGATCCGTTTACCAAAACACCTTCTTCCTCCTTTCACTCCCACGTAGCTTCCTTCCAAATGACTCAAAATCAAATGATACCCAGAGGAGCAGTCCTGTGATCTGAGTTTCTTCCATAATGATGTAATGCAAGGCAATTAATGAAAGACATTAGAATCAGTGGGATATCTTTAATATCTGCGCATCCCTAATCCCTCGTTAGGATTAATTAAACTCAAGTCTTAAATCAATGTTAAAGAGCATTCAGGGACACAATTAGCAGCAATTAGTGATCAGTTATGGTAATCATCTGATCAATACGGGCCAATTCGACAGATTACGAAGTTGTCTATTTGACTCATTCAAACACACACCCTGACACAGCTCAGTAGATAGAGCACTTGCCTGCAGACCAAGAGTTTACAGGTTTAGATGATCCCTGTATTGTACGTCACTTTGGATAAAAGCATCAGCTAAAATGAGTTTGACTATCATGATACTGTAAGCATGACCCAAATCTGCCTACTCGCATTGCTACTGTATGGGGCCTTGTTTGTTTATGTATTGCACACAAAACACAAGCAAGCACTGTTCTCAATGCATTTATAATCACACATAAACTTAACTTCAAAAAGTGGGGGACAACCTCACAAATCTCATTGATGTATTCAAGCTTCACATGTCCGAAATGGAAAAACAAACATTCCACATAATTTCTTGGCTCACTCACTCACACACGCACACACACTCCCTCACACACACACACACACACACACCTATGTTCGCATTTTCTACCCCTTTTCAAAGCGTACGCTTCTTTGTCCTTCCGTGTGGCTTCAAAAGCATCAGGCGTGTGTAAACCTACAGGAAGGACACTGTGTGAACACGCCTGCATCTTTGATGCTTTTCCATCCATGAAGGGAGGCACGCAAATGAGCGATACGGAGAGAAGGGTAGAGAAGGTGAACATGCTCCCCTCTTGGTCCCCGACCGCATCAGTGAGTCCGGTCCCTGGCTGTTTGCGTCCACTATTCTGTAGCGGTTGACAGCTCGAGACTACACCACAGCCACGGCCACCTGCACATGAAGCACTCAACCACTAGGTGGCAGAGAAGCCCCAATAATTTCATTTACTGTAAAGGAATAAATAAGTAAAACTATCTCAATGAAAAAGGTGCATTTTGGTGTAGAGTGGTTTTCTCATCCAGGTGCCCATGTGTGCAAATGGCAGATAGTGGCTGATGTGTGCAGATCACCCTTTTCCTACCGTTGCTGCTTTTGGTTTTCACCCCCCAAAGAATTACACAAGGCAAGCTGTTTCCAATTCATGATAAATTATACTTAGTATTGCTTACTCAAGAAGCCATTACTGTGTGGCTTTTTCACACAATTTACTCCTTCAGTTCGAAACGCTACTGTGTCTTGCGCTGTAGCGAATAGGGATTATGAAAGCACTGAATAACGCACGTTTTCCCTACTGTATGCTATTATCTTGAATTTGTTACCCCAATGTTGAGCTGGGAAGCAATAGGACTTATTGGTTTGTTCTAATCCTGAATGCCATATTGAAAGCAGTCCCGTAATGTACAATAGTGGATTTTGTTCCATATCCTGAATGCTTTGTTGTCTTTTTCCATAGTGCATTGTGGACGTAAGCTGTCCCGTGTGAAAAAAAGACGTGTCTAATCCATTTCCACTACCATCTTAACTCTTTTGTAGCTCAGTGTTTGTGGCAGTTCTTACTCTGCCTTGATGTACAGAATAGTAGTTTACAGTCAAAATGTATTCTGTTTTTACTTGTTTTTCCGTCTTTTTTTTCCCGAAAGATTGAATGACTGTAGCTTGCCTTCTGTAGTGTTTTGGGTGTGGCATGGGTGGGTTTGGGGACCGAGGGATGTATGGAGGGATGAGACGTAGGTGTGGGAAAAAGGAAAAGGGTGATACTGACTCGCTGCTTGTCCCCGGATGGTGGCCCCCAGAGATTTGCTTGGTTGTCTGCAGAATTTACCTTGAAGGATGTAAAATGTCTCTCTCTCTCTCTCCTTTTCCTTTCTCTCTCTATCTCTCTCTCTTTTGATTTGATCTCACCATCTCGCTCTCTCCCCTGCCAGATTGTATCAGGATAGACTGTAATCTCAGTAAGTGGTTCTATGCATTTTTACAATTATCTATTTTTGACTGTCTCGACTTGACTGTGATATGTACCTCCTCCACCTCTCTTCCTGCTCTCCCTCGCCCCTCATGTCATAGACGTGACAGTTATGTCATTATGTCTTCCTGTTCTTTTCTCCATCCATTTCCAAGCCTCAATATATATAATTTCAGTTATTTTCAATTAAACTATTATTCCTGTGTGATATTACCGTCTGTTAAGTTTAACATGTGTTTTTCATCCCCCTATGATTTTGAAAGGAAATGATTTCCCTACCTTTTTTTTCATATACCTTTTTGCTCTTCATTTCACTATTGTTGGCTGTTTCTTTGTTTTCGGTAACTTCCCATTTCCAATTTCCTTTTTTGTGTCTCCATCTTCACCTTCCAAATGATAGGTATATTCACCTTGTTTCAGGATGCTTATATGACTGTTTAGGAAATCCTTTTTTTCCATAGTTGACAGAGCCCACAGGTGCAGGTGTTATGGGTGTTATTTTATGTGGGACATTGTTGTCTAGACAGTTAATTGCTTTCCCAAACTAGGGCACAGCACCTGTTGAGATGAGAGAGTTCTAGAAAATCTTCAGTCAGTCAGCACATGTGACCGAATCACTTCAAACTGTTATGTATCTCAATTGATGATAGAGTGTCAAAGGTAAGTGCAGCCTAAAAGGAGAAACCTGCTGTGTGTGTGTGTGTGTGTGCAAGTGTGTTTGGTTGGAATTTGCTATCCTGATTGTGTGTATCTTTGACTGTATGTGTGGCTGCATGATTGACCTATTTACATGATGTACCTGGTGTGCCGTACAATGGACTTGTGAAAGTATGATTTGTTTTGACACTTTGTTGCGCAGTAAAGAGAAGGCCAAGGTAAGACGTGGAGAGCTATTGTGTCTTGTTCCACTGGTGTGACACATACACATTCCTGGGCAGTGCAACCATTCAAACACAAGGTGTCACTATAGCAGCTGTAATCCATTGTGTAAAGAGTAGAAGAAGAAATGATTACACCACCAGAGGGCACACACAGCTTTTAGAATGCAGTAAAGTCAGCGTCCTGATTCTGTTGCATTACTTTTACGTATCATGCATTGTGGATGGACAAAAGCAATGAAGCAGTTGAGCAAAACTTCTATATTGTATAAGTTTATACATAGTTGATGATACATTCTATGCTATTTCATTATTGCACGTTCACAATTTGAAATACTGCCAGAGAACCATCTATACAAGCCTCAGGGCTTATCTTGTTATGTACCGTGCACGGGAGTTGCCCAATTGAGGTTGACTACTTTTGGATGAAATTGGGTGAGATCCGTGTTGTCAAGTTGGTCAATGGCTGCTAACACTTGGCTGGGAACACCGTTGTGGGATTTGATGGGATGAGCGCCAGACAAAGTCTGTCGTTCCTGTCAGATGTCTGGACTGTTAGCTGTTGTATGGAACAGACACGCGGTTGTGACCTTCGAAGCGCCCGCTCGGTACTGCTGTACCAGCGGGCGAGATGAGATGTGTGCTGACGCATGGCGTGCGTGTGGCTTCCTGATGCTTCCTTCTACTGATGTCACACCCTTTGGCCCCCCTCCACCTGGGATCGCTTAGAGAAATCGTGCGCACACGCGCCCACAAATGGAGACACACACGCAGACCGAATCGTACCCACAGACGCAAACATACATTCGACCGAACGCTTTTCCACACACAAACACGCGCATGGTCTCCTGACCATGGGCTCCATCATCTAAGGTGCCACCTGCACACTGCAACACTTCCATGTGTCACCTCTGCACTGAGCCTGGTCAGGATGACACATGGCCCTGCAGCTAAGAGGTAATCCTATGTAACGGGTGTAAATCCGTGGAACACACTCCTCAAATATATAACAGGCCATCCAGGTCAATGAAGAGCTAGCTTTTCGTTGGCGTAACTGGTAGTGGTCACGCTTGGCAAGTCAGAGGTGACGTGTTTGAGCCCAGCGAGTGGTGAACATCAGTCCGTAGACCTTGTGACAGAGCGTGGCCATGTCTGTTACCTACCTGTCACACCTACACAGTCAGCATGTACAGACAAGTCCGAGGATTCACTGCCTATTTGAATGAGCTCATTCCGTGTGTTTATTCACTTGTTTGTTCATGACTCATGTAATGTTGTTATATCCAGTCTATTAGGGTGAATTTGTAAGTGTATGTCCCCACCTACACATTCTCTCTCTCTCTCTCTCTCTCTCTCTCTCTCTCTCTCTCTCTCTCTCTCTCTCTCTCTCTCTCTCAATATATATACGTATATATGTATAAATAGTATGTGATTCAGTCATTGGAATTAGCTTTGTCCTTAACTACAGAAGAGACAATAATGTTGCATGTAGTCCAAACATCAGTTCCTTTTTTGAAACACAAGGTAAATACCGTATTTCGGTGATGTTTCAGGCAAAGGGATACCTCCCCTGTAGCACTGGAGCAGTTTGTTTGAAATGCGGGCAGTCACTGACATTTGCAGTTGGAATAATTTGAAATGTTCGGGTGAAATTAAATTCTCTGTTAAGGCAATTTAACGCTTCACTGGAGGTGAAACACTTAATTCAATGTTCATTTCATCTTCAAAACTGTGGTCTAAATTCAACACGATCTGACTTAAAGAGAGGTTTGTGACTCGTACAATACCTTTGAAATTTCGCCCCCAACCCGGACGTACACCTGTAAATTTGTCTGCTCTTTGATTAGAAGTCACATTCACATCTAACAATGCAATCAATGTTTATTTTGAACATAGACCTTGACAATAAGCTTGCTAATCCACTAATGAAAAAAACCCAGGACCAGTTTCCTCTTGATTATAATTATAAGTTGATTATTATATTAAAAGTACTTTAATGCTACGGACAGACATGGCTGGTTAGCAGCTGTCCGTCAGACATATGTGATCACATTACAACAACATAGTCTGAAGATTGGAAAAACATGTTTGCAAATATCACTCCTCTATATAGCATCATTTAATTTTCCCACTTTTCTTCCCTCTATCTGCATGTTTTAATGTGAAATGAACCAAATGCCTCTTAAAATGTTAAACAGAAATGACCCAATAAAGTAATCCTTTGAAGCCTATATAAACTTCAAAGGAATATATAATCATAGCATTTTCCTAACCACTGCTGAAATGAAATGAACTTGGCTAACACTGGGAGATACATTAAGTGTGTGTTTACATGTGTCTGTGTGTGAGTGCGTGCATGTGCCAGTGTGCCTGTGATTTTGGTTGGGTCTGTGTTTGTGTATGTCTGTGTGTGTGTGTGTGTGTGTGTGTGTGTGTGTGTGTGTGTAGTTGTGTGTCCTCCTGACACACAACTACAGTTTTATCAGTTGCTAAAGAAGAGTATGGGGTCGACAGTGAAAAACAATTAAGCTGGCACACAGACATGTTGCAATTTTACATGACAATGACAATAATTTGTGGTCAACTGGCCCTGCAAACTTCACTGTGCTTCAGTTATAATAGATTCTAATCTCCATCTCAAATACTTTGTTGCAATTTTGTGAAACACGATTTATACTTCCACCACTGACAATGTTCTGGATTTGATTCAGTCTCTCACAGCATTTAACAGTATAAACAGTATAACATATGCACCATTTTGTGCTGAGCCTCTCAGGATGCAGGAGGCAGATATCACCTCAGTTACAGAACTGCTCTCGTGTTTTTTGGATCTTTATATCCAGGTGATTGTAATATGCGTCGTTTAATAGGTAAACAGCCTTTATAAGATGTTTATTCTCAGTAATATCTGTTAATAAGATTATAAAGCTGTTAATAATATAAGTCAGGGTTAGGGCTAGGGTTAGGGTTAGTGCCATCTTAAGATGAGATAAACGTTAGTTAATAGGTAAAAGGGTCGTTATTTTGTTATATGACTTACTGACTTAACGCCTTATTACCTATTGTCAGAAATATTAATCTTTATCAAGTGTTGCACAGTCAGTCGGTGAAGAAGTCAAGGAAATTGTATTACTTGCGGCCGGCTGCAAGGAGAAAAACCGACCAAACACCATGGTGGTACAAAGTTTGTCTGCTAGCTTGTGGGCTAGCTAACCATTTAAACAACACCGCTCTCAACAGTCATTGGCTCATACAAAGAACTGCAACTGTCACATGGCTCTTCTTTCATTGGCTGCTTAGGCTAACTAAATGGCATACTCAGATAAGATAAGGATCTACCTGTTTACCTAAGCCTGGTCCTTGCCTACAGTTCATTTGGGGGTGGCCTCTCTCTGCACACAAGGAGTGCTAACACAGCATCATTTTATACAGAATTAAAGGTTACATTCTTAATTTCTCTGACACCGATTAATTGACCTGTTACATGCTTTCTTTCTTTCCTTATTGTAGTGCTAGTTTGCATTAGATTCCCTCATTTGAAGAGCATTTAAACAAGCTTTTTGAGAGGTGTTGTTAATGTAAATGTGGATAGTTCTTGCTGGGGCAGTGTGAGGGACTTCTCATTCATGTGTATCTTTTAGTAAATCCCAGATCTAAGAGACACGCGTATTCGTTTGCCATCGCACATCGTGTCCAAATGCCAAAGTAAGAACATTTTTAAAAGTGCAACGACTGTGCACAGAGGCAAATGTCACATCCATGGGAGTCAAAGGTCAGTTTTGAAAGGTGTCAGTCCACAAACGGTCTCATTCCTGAAGCCACTGACCTTCCCACGTCAGAGAGGCACACACGGAACTCACAGGAGTGTACTCTCCTCTCTCTGTTCCCTCTGCTTTGGAAATATCCAACCGCTGTGACTGTCAAATGCATTTCTTCACAGTGCTCTGCTACCATACACCCGATGAACGAACGTAAGGAGAGAGAGAGAGAGAGAGAGAGAGAGAGAGAGAGAGGCAGTCAGAAGGATGGAGACAGATGCAGACAAACAGCAACAGACGCATGAAGCAGAGGGGACAGGAGAGGAAGGGCAGAGGTAGAAATGTAGAGGCAGCATCACTAAGTGAGAGAGGGAGATTTAAGGTCGGTGGCATGATGCCTATCGACAGTATAGTTCCCTACCTCTTTTTTTCTCTCTCTCTGTCTCTTTCTCTCTCTCTTAAAAAATATATATATATGAATTTTTTTACAGATTTCTTGGTTGACATTTCAATTCAACTGAAACATCCAGAACCATATCCACTAGTCCTGGTAGGACAGGGAAGACCTGTTTCCTTGTCAAACCTTAAGTCCCAATCTTTATAGATTTACCCAGAACAGTCCACACCACCGCTCTCCCCTTCACTCCCTAATCCTTTAAAATCAATCAAATCCACCTACAGTAGAACAGATGAAATATTTTTGCTTAGCCCTGTGAGAGGACCCTTTGAGAAAAAACAAAAGGAAAAACTGCTCTATTTCTCTAACACAAGGTTGTAGCAAGAACTTCTTTATCAGTAAAAGGTTGTAGAAACAGTTTTAATAGCATGGGGTTGGTGTCCAAGCCTGAGACCACTCAAACCTAGCTACGTTCTTATGGTGGAGTGGACAGGTGTAGTGGAAAAAAGTGCACTTCAGGGTCAAAAAAGTGGATACTTTATTGGAAAGGCGGGGAACGAGGGTTAAACTCTCCCTGCACAGTAAGACCACAACCGCTTGAAGTCAATGGCCTGGTAAAGAGCGACGGGGTAGATCTGCTCTCATTATAGGAGACGGCCGCGGCACATTGATGCTGTCTGTGTTCATACTGCCTTTCTGGAATGATGGCTCTCCCAGGGCGCACTGCTGCTGCTGCCACTGCAGCATGCTGGGAAATGTGGTCCAAATCAGCTAAATCCACCTGGACTTGATTCCTGGAAAGGAATCAATCCTGGAAAGACGAGAGAAATAAAACTAATTATGGAGAATGATGGTAGAAATGAAGGGAGATATAATGGTATGGTAAGATAGGTTAGGGAGAGGAGAAGGAACGAGAGAGAGAGAGAGGCGAGAGAGTGAGAGACAGACCGAGTGAGAAATAGGATGGGAAGAAGATGACGCAAGATTCATTCTCATCTCATTACAATCAAAATCAATATCTCTTCCACTCAATATCAGCCCTGTTAATTTCCACCGCAGTCATGGCCATCTGCATTGCTTGGAGATTTCAACTGCACTTATCTAATCGTGCACTGTATAACAGCCACATGCACGCACACGCACACAAACGCACTCTTATCTCAGTAATTGGCACAGAGGGCAGAGTGGCTGCCATGGATAATCATTGCTGGGGGGTCATTCTCTGTGTGGTCCCCACCCTCCTCCCCTCCACCCGCACCACCCTCCCTCCGTTGCTCTTTCCCTCCGCTGCGGTAAATCAGCCAGTGTTTTGGACGGAGCTGCAAGGCTTGTTTCGCTGTAGTGGCAGGATGTGTCCTCGGCTGACTGCCAGCCCCAATACTCTCTCCCCCCTGCCAGAGACCCTCTGTTTTCAGTGCTGAGTGATGGGTTCAGGCCGTTGTATGTGTGTGTGTGTGTGTGCGAGACTGTGTGTGTGTGTGTGTGTGAGAGACAGAATGTTGATCTGGTTGTTTCCGTATGGTTTATCATCCTCAATCAGAGCTCTGGTCGCATCGGCTGTCTTAGTGGTCGTGGTTCCTATGAGCAGTCATCAAGAAAGCAGTGCACACTCACACACACACACAGGCTCACACACGCAACACAAACAAACATGCATCCATACATACTCAGACACACGCACGCACATCTTCATCATTAGATCTATGGAGATAGACGTTGCTCTCCAGATAGTGGGAGCTCCCGATAGGGAACTTGATCTGTGATAAAGAGACGCCTGCGATCAGCGTCAAGCGCCGCTTTAACCTGATCTGAGAAGTCAAGCGAGACGTTCCTCTCCTGCTGTAGGAACTGCTTTTATCTGCTTACGTAACTGCCCTCTATTGCAGAAAACTGCCTGTCTCAATGGTTATTGAAGTAGAGATACGAGCAATTCCACAAAGACATACGCTTCCTAACATTGTTATACACATGACAAAACAAGAGTAAAATACCATACAGGCCTTTTTATGCAAGAAGCGGTGAAGGACAGATTGCGTGGTCTCTCATGGACACACACCCACTCACACTAACTGTTACACACACACACACAAACACACATGCTTGCTGTGTGCAACCCCCTTGAGCTTTTGCCAAAAAGGGTTTCCAATTTAAATTGCGCAGGATTCATTTTTTAACCAAGACACTCCAAAATTTGAAAGTCAATGAGGAGAGGTTAACACTGTTAGTGGTCATGAATCATGAAAATGGACCCTCGGGTCTTTAAATAAGGTATTATTTGCATAGCCTCCATCATGAATTCAATTTGAGCCCCATACATAAGAAATGCCTACAGTCTGCTGGTTTGGAGTCCTGGGTTAGAAAATGTCTTTGTGACTAAAGGGTTTGCGGCCTGGAACAAATGTGGTTGCCACACTTAACTGTTTCAGTGAAATGTATTTTAATATGAGGAAAATATTTAGGGACTTAGAACTGTAATTCGATAGAATGCAGAGGCAAGATGACAAAATGTCTGCTCAGATTTGATTTAAAATTAACTATTTTTGACGCTATTTTTGCATTAACTATCATATTACTACATATAAATACGTATAGTAACAACATCGTAGTTACATATGAACTGCTATTTAGTTACACTTACACACTGTACAGTTTAGTAATCACAAGTTATTACACAAGTGAAACTTGGTATGGGGAAGTTGGGCCTTCCAGGGGTAAATGGATGTTGACTTGGTTTTGGAAACACAACCTTCAGCTGCCCCTTTACAACATCCTCTTACCCCTGACATCCCTCCACCATACTGTGTCTTCTTACACGTTTGTAATAACCAATACTGCTAACGCTTAGTAACATATTTTTTTAAATGATCAATTGTTATATTGTAGCTTTTCATCCTTGATAAAGTGAGTCAAACATAGGCAGCAACTTTTCATCCACCTACCTCCCCTTCAACAACATCTGTGCCACCCTCCCCTCCTCATCCCCCTCCTCATCCCCCTCTTCATCCTCATGCCCCTTCCTGCCCCCTCCCCACCATCAACTCAAGTTCCGTCGTCATTTCCTCCATGATGCTGGTCTATCTCAGGCTAAGCCGTCAGCTCCGAGGGTTGTGCGTGCTGGTCCTGGTTAGCAGATCACAGTGTACAGTGGGCTCAGAGGGCTCCTTGGTGCCAGTGTGGCTGCTGATGCCAGACTGCGGCTGCTGGACCCACTGCCCAGGCTGGGACAGAGTAATCAACTGTGAAGGTTGTGTGGTGCAAACAGCCATTAACCTATGACAACACTGGGCATGATCACTGACTGGTAGACAGAGGGAAGCGACATGGTGTTTGTCTGTGCTTGTGTGTTAATTGTGTGTGTGTGAGTTAAATCTGTGTGTGTGTCCGCGTGCACTTGTGTGTGTGCATCATTCGCTTCATTCGAAGCCGTGCTTGTGATGCCCATATGGTGTTAATAGCGCCTCCTCCTCCCTGCCCTGCTCATGCCCTCGCATTCACATGCCATGCTTATTGTGTCGGCTGGTGTGATGTCATGCTGAAAGAACCCATCTGCTGTCATAGCGGGCTGGCACAAGGGAACCCTCGGGGGAGAAGGAGAGCGGGGTAGAACCATGTCAGGGGCCACCCGATTCGGCAATGAGATCCATTCAAGACTTTTGTGCGCCTCGAAGCGGTCCGTTCGCCAATAGTGTCGTGCCATGTTTTTATGGCGAAGGTCCTTAGTGGCAAAAGAGATCAAGTGTGTTTCTGGTTTGTGCTTATCGGAGTAGAACAACGAGACATGGCGAACCCTGGAGGTTTCAAGCTGTGGAGCACTTGTAAAAACCCACAAAGAGTGAACAGCTTGAGAGCAGAGCTGGTGGGACAATACGTTGTGTTCGCAGGATGGAGGAACATCATGTGTGTGTGCGCGCGTGTGTTTGTGTGTGTACTGTACATTTTACCTCGGCCTAAATATAATTGGCATCACTGGGCACATTTGTGTGTGCATTTGTGCCCACACGCAATTGGGTTTACCGCATGACTAAGTGTGTGTGTGTACGTTTGTGTTTCGGAGGGGCGTATTTGGCAGTGTTACAGGTGGTTATATGAGTGTGAAGAGAGAGTGAGGATGGAGGAGGGTGGAGTATGTACGCTGGGCTGGTGGGAGAGAAGGAGGGGCAATCCGAACAGTGGGGGAGTGATGCCAGGGAGAACAGATGGCATAGTGGAGGGGGCATGGGGGTGGCACAGAGGCTGGTAGATGCATGCTTCATACAAGCACACAGACACACACACGCCCGCACACACAGTGAGCAGAGACGTTGGTACCCGCACACACTCACTCGAATCTTTAAAATGACATACACTCTCTTTCTGAAACTATACACGACAGACAGTGCACAGAATATAGACCTAGTGTTGTCGGACACACACATGGATAATCCCCCCCACACACACATACACACACCTTTGCCAGAATGTCTAGAGCATGTAGAGGAAGCTGCACTGCTGAATAGGCACTCCTGGTTTGCTCCATGCCAGTCTAGAACGTGCCAAGGACCTGCTAACCGGTGCTCTAAACGCCATAGCAGAGCTCTTGCATGGCAAGTAAATGGCACTACACTTTAAATGGACTATCCCTTTTTTTTTTACTCTCTAACTCTCCGTTTCTCTGTCTCTTTCACTCGTTGTCAAGGCCCAATAAAGAGTTGGAGAGGTGTTTCAGAGAGCTCTTGTGGGCAGTGGGGCATACTCATGTCTCTCTTCACAGCGGGGGGGGGCAGGAGGAGAGCGGGCGTCTCTCAAATGCAATCAGAGGGTAGGTTGACTCTCAGACATGCACTCAGACAGCCATCCAAACGCTCACACCTGCACACGTCCACTTGTGCATCCGCTCGTACAGAGACCCACGCACACTGCACACACACGCTGCACACACACGAATATGGGGATGGATACATCATGCACACGTGCAAACACGCTTTCCTGACACTGCTGAAGACGTTCACACCTGTCACAGCTGGGGCTACTTTAAGACAACCAAGTTGACGGCCCAGCACCTGTTAGCTTTTAACCCCTGCGTGTGTGTGTATGGGCGTGTGTGTTGTACTTGGTCTGGTGTTTGGGAGGTTCCTTGTTTACACTTTATGTTGTCCATACACAACACACTGTAGCTCCTTCGGGGTCTGCTGGGATGGGGAGAGTAGTTAGACTGAGAGAAAGATGACAAAATAATAATACAGTTCAAGATTAATTCTTTAGCTGGAAAAATCAGGGTCAAAGATAAATGTGTGTGTGTGTGTTTTTTTTGGGGGGTGAGCATTGGTGTAGGTGTGTGTGTTTGTGTGGGCTTGTGTGTGTGCTGAATGTGTTTGAGTGGTGCTGTGTAGGGATTGTAGTTCATGTACACCCGAGGGGGTTGTGGGGGGGGGGGGGGGGGGGTTCTTAAGGCCCCTTACCTGCTGGTGAGTCATGAATACTAACAAGAATTCAGAAACAATATCTGCCCACACAAGTGCTCACAGGCACACGTTTGCACACACCTTTCCACTTTGATTCCTCTGTCTTGGCATGCCAACACTCTTTGTGAAGAGTTACTTGAGACAGTAGTATTTCCTCCTCTCTTTTCTATGCCTCCATCCCTCTCTCTCTCTACCTTCCTCTCTCTCTGTTGCTCTTTCTTACCCGTGCACACTTTTTGGAACGATCTCAGTCAGCGTAAATTAGTAGTCATTTTCAGGCCTGCATCACAATCCATACCTGTCATCCAGGATCTACACTCATCCATCCAGCTCTCCCTTCTTCCCTCTCTCCACCTGAAGTGCTGAGCATCGGCATCCTCCCTCTATCCTCAGAGGGGGGCTGCCAAGCCAAGAACGAGAGAACAAGAGAAAGGACAAGAGAAGGAGGTTGGAATCTTCCCCGAGCCTGTTTTAATTACACTGCCGACCAAAGCTATTTTCCCCTCTGTGTGTGGGGGGTGTTTTTATTGTGAGTGTGTGTGTGTTTGCACACACCACTGGACTGCTGACCTCATATCTCTGGGTGACTCCTTTGTAATAAAAGTTATTCCATATATTTGAGTCAGGTACTCTCCGCGGGCTACTATACCACCCCTAAAGATGTCAGCTGCAGGAACAGTACTGACGGGGCTCATAAAACGGGATAGAGGCAGTACAGTTGGATATTTAATAGGTAACACATCAAATACTACATGAAAACTAAATAATGTGCAAATCAATTGACGTTTTTATGGCAAACTTTTACAGGACAGTGTTATCGGTTGATTAATGCTACCAGTTGGGCATTGCTGTGTGTTTGTAATTGTTATAATTAATACATTAATTTCAGTATTACTATTTAGCATTGTAAACATTTGTATGTTTTAGGTACAGTATTAATATTAGGATCTGTTTTTAAATGATCCTCACAATAGAACGTTGAGAGTAACATACACAGGGAGTGGATATAATGAGGTTGCCTTGTTTTAAATACATCATGGCTACAAACAGTCTTCACAGTCTTCCCTTGGCTGCCATGTGGCTCTGGCCCGTTTACTCAGCAACACACACACACACACACACCGCTTACCCTGACAACATACTAGGATTATACTCGGTCTTAGCGACACACGCTTCTTTGACCTCCAAGGTCAAAGAACCACTGACACTTGCCACTGACACGGCAAGTCGCTGAGTCACAGCGGGTTGTGCCCTCGCTGAGCTGTGGTGATGCCATCCTTCATGACTCGCCAGGGCTCTGCGCCTCGTGGGAATGTTGTCTCCCGTCATCCCACCGGAGCTCTCCTAGGCTGAGTGGGATCCCCTGGGGGCGATCTGCAAGACTAGGCCACGGCCAATTAAACTCCCCGGCCGTGTCAGAACTGCTCTCGGTTGGCCGTGCTGGGGCGCCAGCGGGGGGAGATTGGTAGCGACGTGCCAACGAGCCCTGAGCCACACGACGGCCTACTTTCCTGTTCCCCGACGCTGTGAGGAGTTGGGAGCTGAGGTGATGTGCGGTGGGGTTAGGAGGTAGGGTCCCGTGTCCGTGGAGAACGGGGCTGTGAGGCGTTGGCACACATTCGAAGGTCTGTGTGAGTTGGCGGAGACGCTGTTTCTACCATGTTGTGACATATAGATAAAGACAGAAAGATCATTTTGATTGACAGACAGTGGCGGTTCTAGACTAATTTTACTGGGGGGGCCAAGGGGGGGCCAGTGTTTAAACCGAGGTGCACATAAAAAAACGGAAACAAATGATATTTAAACATTACATTAAACTTTAATTTTGCTTTACATTAAAATCATACAAACGGCTCTGGCTCTCCCTCTTTCAGCTCTCTCAATACCTTGATATGTTTCTCTAACTTTTTTATTTACTGGGGCAAAAAAGGCTGCAATGTCCCTTGCTCGGTTCATGATGACTACTAGAAAAAGTAAAACGTGGAAAAAATAAAAAATAAAAGTTGTTTTCATTTTTATTCAGTCAAATCAAATCAAATTTATTTGTATAGCCCTTTTTACACGCAAGCATGTCACAGAGGGCTTCACATACGCCCATAGAACTGCCCCTCAACCAACCTAAACCCTCAAGGAAGACAAGGAAAAACTCCCAGAAAAACTCAACAGGAGAAAAAAATTGAAGAAACCTTGGGAGGAGCAATTCAGAGAGGGATCCCCTCCTCAAGAGACGGTTGGTGAGAGAGAGGAGCAGAACACAGGCTAAACATAGTCATACAGTGTCAATGGGTTTTGAAACACCAAAATCCATTGTTCAACTTTATAGATGTAGGACAGGACCGGGAGACTCGTGACCAGGTCCAGCGTTGGCCGACCGACGACCAGGCAGGTGCTGACAGCTCAAACCCCCCACACCACAAGGGATGTGTGTGTGTGTGTGGGGGGGGGGGGACAGAGAGAGGAGAGCAGGGATTAGAGAATGCCAGGAGCAGCTAACAGTTACAGTCATAATAGAATGAGATCCCCACCGGTCAAGTGTGGACTGGTGCAGCAATTTAACAGAGCAAAAACATTTTTTGAGTCAGCTCAGGGGGGCCACAGGGGCGGCCAGGGACATTTTTACAGGGGCACTGGCCCCTGTAGGCCCCCATGTAGAAACGCCCCTGTTGACAGACCATTCTTTCCATCATTTCTTTCTTTCTTGCCATGTCACATCATCATTTTTTTCTAGTAGGGGGTAAGGAAAGCTGCCATTCAATAGTATTGGAACAGACTGTTGTGTTCATAGTATGTTGTGCCATCGACCCTGAACAAAGACCTAGTACCAATTCACTCATTACTTGAGTGGTATTCACACCCCTGATCACGTTGACAATCCACAGCCATCGGTTGCCTGGGTCTCTTCATTGATCCAATCACGTTTAACGAAGGCTGTTTACACATTTCCATTTGCATTTGGAACGGCGTGGAAACATCACACAAATAATATCCTTTCCTCCATTCAGTCAGAGGGGGAGAGAGAGAAAAACTCCATTAGATGTCCACTAGACCACACATCTCCATACCACCTCCCTCGGGCTTGCACACACATACCACAGAAGAAGTCAATGATGGAGATTCAGAGAGGGAAGGATGAGAGGGGGGGGAGGGGTGGAACAGAGTCGACAGATGAAAAGACAGACAATCCTTTGTTTGTACGATCAGAGCACCTCTCCCCTCATTGATCTTAGCGACAAAGAGAGAGGAAGCTCACGAAAAGAGCACCATGGAGTGGAATTAATTGCGTTTTAATATCGCTGGGTCTTATTAATGATTACCCGACTCAGAGGAGTATGCGTGTGTTTGTCCACGAGGGTGTGTGTGCGCCCATGTGTATATGTATTTTTGGTGTGTGTTGAGCAGTTGCGTGTGCGTATGGCCTTCATGTGTTTGTGTGTGTGTGTGATGGCACAGCATTAAGAGCTTATTGCCTCATTGAACGCTGAGCTCTCAGCCTCTGGTCTGTTTAGATTGTTCATTACCTGGGCATTAGAATACGACACGTCATCCATGAGTCAAACTGACTGGTCGTACGGACAGCCAGGTGGCCCGGCAGTAAAGGGACGGCTGTACCTATGGGCACCACTGTAAGCTGCATGTTGCATGCTATATGGCAGCTCTGAGCTTTCTACGCCTAATCTGTTTGACGGGCGATGCAAAGAATCACCTTGGCCAACTTTAGGCATCTTAGAATTCACATGTCCACCGAAGCTGCTAAAATGTATGTTTTTGCTGATTTTATCTCACATTAACCACTGGTCTACTGCCAACTACTACTACCCTTAATTAAACTGGTAATGTCTCTACAAACAGGCTCTCAAAATACTTGACAAAAAAAAAAAATTACACCATCACTGTTCAGTTCTCCATAAGTACAGACTTTTAAGTTGGGACAACCTGATCACATTTAAGAACTGCTGTTTAATGTTCAAAATCCGGTTTAACCTTAAGTTTAGAACAGCAGCAACCACTGCTACTCGAGGGGCAGCAAGAGGAGACTGTGAAATTCCTTAAAAAAAAAGTGTATTTGGACAGTCGGTTTTCTCAGTTAGGTTAGCCCGGGAATGGAACCATCTCCCACAGAACGTTAGAGAATCAACCTCGTTCAACTGCTTTAAAAGAAATCTCAAAACATGGTTGATAATTAACCAAAAATTTGATCATTAGTGGGTAAGCAGTAGAATTATTTTTTACCACTTGTTTGTATACCCATTGTTTTTTCCCTTCTACCCATGGTTAAGGACCAAGTGGAGTTTGTGTATTGGGATTTTCATTTTGATACATTTTAACCCACTGCCTTTTTTTTAATAGGTTGTATAGCCTTTTTTCACTCTGGCAGGGGGACGGCCAACGGAACCTAGCCTTTTGACTATAATTGGGTGCATTTATATTTTAATGTTCATGAATGTAACTGTCCCTCTTGATCAAATAAATTGAATTGAAATTGAATTGAAAAATCTATAGTTTTCAACAGTGAGGAATTTATCGGGATGGGGATATTTAATATTTATCTGTGGGGCTCGCAGCAACCGAACTCTGAGTAGAAGCTACTGTATTAGGGTTAAGTGTGATTAAGGGGCTGTGTTTGTGTATTCCATCCGAATGCGCTTGATAACCAAACATGCACTTGGCTGAGCAATAAGATGACTCATTAATACAAACACGTTAGGCTTACGGTGTGTAATTGATGTATTATTTGAATGTGTAAGGTGTTCTTGGGACCGAGCGTAACCACCCCTCTTGCACACCTAGGCGCTAGCAGTCATATCTGGGTTCCTCTTGACAGCAAAAGATCTATATTTAGTGTTAGTAGCTGTTATTGCCTATTGTGTCAGATATTGGCCCTCAGCAGTGCCCCCTGCTCTCTCCTGGCCCCCTAGTGGCCAAGTATGATAAATAACCCATAGACTTTGTCCCTGGGGAAAGCACAGCCCATTTATTCTCCCTGCAGCACAGCCGAAAGGACCACGGTCGTACATCACACTCTGTTGTTTTCCTAGTTTCTCTTAGATTTTTTCCTTGCTCTGTAGAACTATTCATTGCTCGTGCCTCTCTGTCTCTTTCTCCCTCTTTACTCTTTTATTCTCTCTCACATTCACTGTCTGTCATTTGCTCTTCTTTATGCAAGTTAAAGTAGTTTTATTTTAATTCTCCATCGGTTCACCAATTGTCTTTTGTATGTCTTTCTCTCTGTCTCCCTCTCTCTCAGCAGTAGCAGGCCTTTACTTCATATTTACTTCACACACAGGGTGATTAAAACTCTCCATCCAATTTCTTGTTGCTCGAGACAAAAAGCCAATGCGAACAGTGACTGTGGTAAATGGGAAAGTGATTCTCCTGTGTCCATGTGTGTGTGTGTGTGTGTGTGCAGAGAGAAGGTGGGCTATCAATTGATGGAACCTTTTTCCTTGAAACTAAATCATTTCACACACAACTGGGGGGCACAGTCACATTCCACCAAGATATACTTCATCATAGCACAACAGCACCTCCGGCTAGTCAGCTATAGCCAGACATCACTACAGTCCCTGTGATATGGAAGGCTTTCTAATAATGGACCTGCCTCATGCATAAACAAAACACATTTTAAAATAGTATTAGAAAGCGAAAGTTTTTTTTTAATAATTAAAGAAACTTCTAGTTTTAACCCACTGAAGAGTTTTTACAAGCTTGTTGAATAGAAGTGACGAGCTTCAATTTGACACCGCCGCTGTATCAGTCTGGTCCACTGGTTAAGTGGAAGACTCCACTCATTATAGCTTTGCTTATAGGGAAAAAAAGCTCTGGAGTTTAGGTGTCCCACATTACCCAATGTCCCAGATTACCCGAATTCACCCTAGATGAACACATTACATATTGTGTTAAGAACATTTGCGATTATTTGGTATCTCTAGGTTAAACAAAAAACATAATTTCTTGTTGCACATCTCATTGGAATATACAGTGACAACCAGTGTGCGAATTACGGGGGGGTTTGGGGGGGGTCTGACCCCCCCGATTAAGGCTCGGAACCCCCCAAAAGAGGTCAAAACCACAGGTCGGGGGGGTTGATACATTTATATATCGTTCTTACCTGTAATCGTAAATATTACAATATATTTACCTTATTCATTCAGTAACAGGTTGGCGATACACAGAAATGTTGACTTTATGGCAGGGAATATCACACACAGTATTACACTGACTGCCATCTAGTCACAATTTACTCAATAAACACAGCGTGAGTGACAAGTGCCCAATACAACTCAAGAAACAGCGCGAGTGACCAGGCAGTGTGCTGGTTCAATCACCTCAGTGTAGCTACGTAGCGGTACGTTCCGCGTCGTGAGAAAGTTAAAGAAAGGCAAGTTAGCTATAATACCCCCCAAAAATCTGTCACAAATGTATTTGTAATGGCAATTAGCTGTAGAATATTCACAAGAATGTTAATGATAGAAACATGGTTAACCACCCACCAACTTAAAAGATAGCTATCGCTAGCTCTGTATCAAGCAAGATACTTAATGCATCTGTCTCATTGCTTGTCAGAATCTGGAGAGATTTCCAACTACTGTATTTTGTGATGAACATCAGATATGTTCCTCTGGTAGTTTTGTAAAGATCAACTTTTCTTATTTCAGAAAGAAATGACTACAATAGTGTTTGTAGTTTTAGTAGTGCGTTTGTGTGTGCCATTGTCGTGCCGTTAACTTCGTTCCGGTGGGGGTGGGGGGGGGGGGGGGGGCACTGAGTTGACCCCCCCGATTGTCGTTGTATAATTCGCACACTGGTGACACCCAACCCCGTGGCTTATTACTTCATGTTAAAACATGTTATGCTGATAAAAGTGATATTCATTCATACCCAAGACCTTAAGCTTTGAATCAATACTGAAATTAGTCTTCTATAATTTGCTGGGGCTAAGAAATACTGGCATCGGTAAAAGTGTGACACCCATCCCTGGTCTCTCCTACACACAAATCGAGCCGTAGCCTTTCAGCGAAGGACACTTTGCGTTGCTGATAACTCGCTCTTTCTCCCACTCTGTCACTCTCTCACGCCCTGGCATACTTGATGCAGTGTCATTACAAAGATATAAATAACCCTAGTTCAGATGGAGAGAAGTGGCAGGGAAGGCTGCTGTAAACATGGCCTTAATAAGCACTTCCACTCTAGCCATATGCCACTCCGCAGAACGTGTTTTTTCCGTGACTGTGAATATGTTATAGCGAAAGTGAAGAGGGAGAACAATGAGAGGAGAAGGCAGAGAACAGGCGAGACCCATAGCCGACTGCCCTTTGTGAAGAAAATGCTCAAGTGTGCTGCAAAATACATTAGGTGCTCAGTAAGCGAGTCCTGCAAAACATTTTAAGAGGTCTCTTTTCTATGTCGTGCTACCAGACACTGTTTGCCTTTATCAGTGGTGGACAGTTACAAAGTACATTGAATTTGTTCATGTAGGCCTCATTAAGTAGCTTTTTCAATTATCGGCATACAGGATTTGTGTATCGTACTTTGTCCACCACTGGCCTTTATTGGCACGCTTACTATTGAAAATACAGTACTGTAAATATGGTTCTGTAGTGTACGACCCTATAGAGGCCTACTTGATGGTGTCTTTTTGTCTACTTGTCACATTTATTTTTCATTCTTACAGGTTGTTTTTGAGTGCTGAATGAATGACAGACACACTGTCTGTGTACACTATTTGAATACTGTGTGTGTGTGTGTGTTTGTATGTGTCTGTGCATGCGCTTGTGTTCAAATGGACAGACATGACTTGAGCGTGTGAACGTGTGCAGGTTTTCTCCATAGATATACAGTTCCTCACCTGTGGGTTGTAGCTGCTCTGTGCTTCATCACCCCTGCTGGCTGCTGGGTGACCACTTCTCCCCCCCACAGGTAAAGGACCAGAGACTCTCTTTGCTGGGCAGAAGCTCAATGACAACGAGTGGCACACAGTGAAGGTCGTGAGGAGGGGCAAGAACCTGCAGCTGTCGGTAGACAACGTCACCGTCGAGGGTGAGTGTCAGCTGCATGCTTGGGGATGACCAACGTCCCGTTGACAATGACCAATGGATAGGTTGGAAATGAGAAGGAAAGTGGCAGGGAAACATCTGGATCCCCTGGGCCGGGTTTAAAGAAAGGATTCAAGAACTGAAAGATGGAGGAGGTGAACGATGATGATTGGAAGAGAATGGAGGAGGAGGGTTACAGGATGAAATGAAATGGATGAGAAGTAAGAGACCAGCTAACCTCACCTCCCCTGGGGTGACAGCAGGTTGGAAAGGAAGAAGATGAAGGAGAGAAAAAAGAAAGTGTGAGAAGAAGAGATACTGTAGAGAGGGTAAGCTGAGGCCCAGGGCGAGGTTTGACCGGTCAAGGAGAGCGGTCTGAAGACCTCAGTGTCAGCCAGTTTGAACCGTTTCCTTCTCAGCCACTGTGGTGTCAGGGGAAGTGAGACCTTGTATGGTTGGGGGTGTTGAGCGCTTCTATATTTTCTATCTGCATCTTTGTAATGATCATTACTGTACATTTTATTGTCAGCTATGTGTACGAGGGTACACACTGAAATAATGTGTGGGATGTCAGTGTGTGTGTGTGGGGGGGGGGGGGGGGGGAGTGCGAGCGTTTGTGTGATCGAAATGAAAATAATTGCATCGCAGCTAACTTTGTATACTTTGCAATTAGAGTACTAGCACATTCATCCAAATGTGTTGGTATGTTGCCCAACTATCTGCTTGCACCTCATGCCTCTGACCCCCTCTACTCCTACCAGGCCAGATGACCGGCGCCCACACCAGACTGGAGTTCCACAACATTGAGACAGGCATCATGACCGAACGCAGATTCATCTCTGTGGTGCCCTCCAACTTCATCGGGCATCTGCAGGGCCTCACCTTCAACGGGGTTCCTTACCTCGACCAGTGCAAGAACGGAGACATCTCCTACTGCGAGCTCAACGCCCGCTTCGGCATGCGCCACATCATCGCCGACCCAGTGACGTTTCGAACGAAAGGCAGCTACCTAGCGCTAGCCACTTTGCAGGCCTACGCCTCCATGCACCTCTTCTTTCAGTTCAAGACCACCACGTCTGACGGACTGCTGCTCTTTAACTCGGGAGACGGCAGTGATTTCATCGTCGTGGAGCTGGTCAAAGGGTGAGCGTGAACAAGTCATGTCATTGTGTGGGTCAGTACATTGTATGTCATCAGGGAAGATATGCAGAGAGTTGCCATCTGAATTACTGAGAGTACTGGATTTGTTGAGCCAAATATCATGCAATATTTCGAAAGCCATTTATGGTCCAATAAGATGTCAAATCCAGTTCTCAGTAAAAAAGAAAACAAAAAAGAGGTGGTTGCAAATTTGGGGTAGCTGAGCTGTGGAAAATAATTTAGGATGTGAACCAACTGTGCTGTGAATCAATTCTTGTTGGAGAGAAAGGCTGCACTAAATTCCTGGGAGCAAAAATAATCAGTTTGGTTTATGGCAGTATTGAATGGCGAAAACAGGTTTTAAGTGTGAGACCCAGAAGTTGGAGAAAACATTGTGTTTTCCACGGTAAATATCTGATGTCTCTCCAAATAAACTGGATAAACATGAAGTCAGCTGAATGTATTTTCTGAACCTGTGAAACTTCTTATGTAGTTGTTAAATTATGAACAGCGGTGTTGAATAACATGTCTGTGAATAGCATACCTTTGTTATACCTGCGATGCTGTTCATCCATTCCTGCTGAGATATGAATGTATCTCCCTGCCCCTCCTCCTCCCTGTCTAGTATTGTTACCAAACAAAAGGCCTAAACTGCCTTTTCCAGCAGGAACAAAGACAAGGACATGTGGAACAGAGACAGGATAAACACTGCAAGCTGACAGTAGTCTTAACCAGGCAAACACAAGACAACCATTTTGTCTGCACAAATGAAAGATGGCACCTTGTCAGCCCTGGGGTAGATGAAGGGGGGAAAGAGAAAGAGAGAGGTGTTCCTATATATTGACCTTTGAAAAAACTGAAATAGACTATGGGCCCTATCTTGCACCCAGCGCAATTGACTTTGTCAACGACGCAAGTATCATTCCTAGTTTGCACTCGACGCAAAGCGGACTTTTCCCTCCACAGACACACGTCGGTAAATTAGGGAATGACCTTGCGCTCCCGGGGGTGGTTCAGCGAAAAAAGGAGGCGTGTTCCGGCGCAAACGTTCCACGGTGCTATTTTGCAGTTTCCGAAAAACAATTCCGCCACAGACCAGGAAAAACGTAGTCTAAAGTCAACGGCGCATTATTCAGATGTTATTTTAAGGGCGCAAACTTGGCCCCTGCGCACTGCTGGCGAGGCCAGAGTCTTCTTCCTGCAAAGCTACGTTACATTGTTTTGATTTATTGTATGGCTGTTACATTTCTTTCATGTCAATGATTACAATAGGAAACATATCCTTGACTCTTTGCCCCCCATTGCATTCATGGCGATATGAAAAATAATATGTTCAGGGACAAAGTGGCTTAGTTTCCAGTTAGTTTCTTGTGAAATCCCTGCCATATACGCTAGCTTGTTTCTATGAGTCTTCTTAATGTGTTGTGAATGAATGCTAGTGCAGTGCCAGTGGGCCGAAATGTTAGGTGGCAGACAATGAAACATCCGATTCAATATTTATATATTTGTCGTGAACCACACATCTAAACAACTTCACAGTCAACAATCCATGTCATTGGGGCCTAAGAAAAATACCTGGCTGTTTTAAACTTCACACAATACCCGGTTCTGGAGCCATAGAAGCACAGACAGATGCAGAGAGATTCATGGATTTAGAGTTAAATTGGATTTCTTGCTTGGAGTAATAGATATTTAGGCTAGAATACATATTTATTCGGCAGTCTCATTGTAAATAACTTAGTTAAAATAGTCTCTTACATGAATTAGATATATACAAATAAATAAGAACTGCACCTCATGAGAGCAAATGAGAGAAGCAGAGAAAGAGAAAGTTGTAAAGCCGGGGACCATTGGGTTAGCTACTCTTCAACAGGCAAATAGATTTGATATGACTGGGAACACATCTAATAAATCTCTAACTTTGATGATTAAAGAGTGTTCACTGTTCAGCTGTTCAAACAATAGAAATATGAGTTTAGCCACAGTAAAGTAAAAAAAACTGGCTATAGGGACAGATGACCGGAATGATGACCGGAATGTGATAGCCCAATTGTAATAGTGAAGGCCCCCACTCTTTTTCATACAGTTTGTATCAGTGTCAATCCTATAATCTTACCCGAGAGTATGAAATACTTCCAGTACTTCCAGACATAAATGCAGCTTTTAATAATAATTCCAGTCTCATAAAGTCAAATGACCATTTCCCACTATTGTGATCAGTGACCACCCCTTAGAGGATGTGGGCTAGACAGTGTGAAGAGAGATAGTACAACTGTTCCAGCATAAGAGGATGCAAAGTCAAAGTGTGTACAGTACCCTCTAATTCAGCCCCACAGGAAGAAGAGGAGGGGAAGAGGAAGAGGAGGGTTTTTTGTCTTGTCTTCCTAATTGAGCTTGTCTGCAGTTAAATTCCCCATGTCTTGGTTGAGATTGTCCCCCATCACCTTGGTGACGTCAGCCCCATTGAACAATTGTAATTGTATTTGATAATGGGGAAAAAAATTCAACCTATCGTCACACTTTTTGCTTCTGTAATGTGTTTAGAGAAGTAAAGAAAAAACAACAACCTTTGCTTCATGTCTTGAATACACCCTTTCCCTCGTTCTCTTTCTAGCACACACACACACACTAACATGCACACTTGTTACTGACCACTTTTTGTCTCCCACAGGTACGTCCACTATGTATTTGACCTTGGCAATGGCCCTTCACTCATGAAGGGCAACTCTGACAAGCCACTCAACGACAATCAATGGCACAACGTGGTGGTCTCTCGGGACGCCAACAACATGCACATGCTCAAGATCGACTCACGCACCGTCACTCAGCACTCCAATGGAGCCCGCAACCTGGACCTCAAAGGTAGGCAGTGCTCTAAGTTTACAATCTAAACAACCCATTCTAGGACTGGCTAATCTAAAATGTACACCACAGCACAACACCACCACAACAATCCAATCATCTACTCTATGAATCTCTGACCCAGACTTCCCTATATCGAACATACCACACGTACCATTTCAGATTTAACAGCACTTTTGTTGGTGTCCCTGATTGCCCAACTGAAACTTTAAACTCTATTCTCAAAATATTTCATTGGCTGTAGATTTCTCTCTCAAGAGTCATTGAGAGCTGAAACATCCTGCGTTGTCTGAATTATGCTCAGTCTGGGGGTGATTGTGCGCCTCATTCTGATCCTTTGTTACTTTTAGTGAACTACTCAATAACTCTACTCATGGGTCTTAAGTGAACTGCCTTAAGTATGCACAGTGGGGAAAAATGCAACCCTTCTTGCTGTAAGAGTAGGAAACTATGACTGTCTGTGACTCATGAAAGATGTATACTGATAGCATACAGTTGAGGTTTGAACACTGATATGATAGTTTCCAAGGTGTCGTTTAAGCTGTCGTTAACTAAAATAATCAGTTTTAGGATGGTTTGTCACATCTGGTTGATTTAGTTACAAAGAATAGACAAATAAATACAAGAGATATCTGCATATTTGTACATCTTTTTTTAGACTAAGTATGTGTGCTCTTGCATGTGTTTGTGCGCTGTTGTATGTGAAGCGCTGTGTGTCTGTGCATGCACACAGCTTTATATTCCTGTTCTGTTTGTTCAGCTTTCAAATGTATGCCAGCTCAGGAGTTTTGGGTATGTTTGATTTAGCAGGAGAGAGGGGAAGAGAGACCCGCTCCCCATGCCAAGCTTAAATCTGCCCGCCAAACAAGAGTGGACTCGAGGCAAAAATTAATTCTAACAAAAGCCTGGCATCGGCGACCCTCACACCATTCCATCCTCTTCACCTTGAAAGATGATCTGCTTTTTTCAATGTTCTTCACGTTGGTCACACTGTCCCTTGCATAGTCCCCAACCAATCAAAAAAACCTTGAATATAAACCACATCTACCTTTCCAAAAAAGAAAAATGACCATGGTGATATAGTATCAGTAGTATGTTTCTCTCCTCCTCGCTCTCTCTTTATCTCCCCCTATCTCCCTCCTACTTCTCTTCGCTCCTGCCGGAATATATCCTCAAAAATAATAGTCCTGGTTAAAAGCCACTTAGGTGTGAACTTGTGTTCCATTGTAACAGTGCAGACAGTGCCGAAGAAAAGGAGACTGGGTAATTGCAGGTTTCAGACAGAAAGACTGAAATATTGATCACATGGTTATGTTGCCTCTTGAGTAAGTTGGGCCCACTAGAGGGTAAACGAGCAGGGGAAAAAAAACAGTGACTCAGATTTCTGAGAAAACATATGGTTAAATTCTAATCCAAAAGGAGAGAAGAAGCAATTACTGCCCTATCCTTAGGGGGCCCTATTGAAACTATTGGAGGTGTATGACATCCAAGAGAAAATGGTCATTTATCTTCGCTCACAGTGATTCACCCAAATTTGGGCTCTGGGATAGCAGTGAGTCTTGTGATGGGGAGGGGGTTGATGAGGTGTTTGGGGAGGCAGTGTGGTGAGCAGGTGTCTCTGGGGTGCTGCTGAAGGATCTGAAAAGTCTAAATCTAAAAATATGTTTCCTTCATTTAGTGAAAGACATCTCTCTTTCCCCTTTCTCTCTTGTTTCTCACTCTCTGCCTCTGTTCTGTTCTTTCTCTCTCACTTTCTCACAAAGTGAGACACCTTGCAACATCTTGCTCTCTGTCTCTTTGTCTCTCTCTCTCTCTCTCTCTCTCTCTCTCTCTCTCTCTCTCTCGCTGTCTCTGTCTCTCTCTGGCTACGTTTTGCCAGGGTAAGGGTGGCGCGATTAAAAGGGTATACTATTATAAAATGATAAAGAAGCGGATAAATCATAAGAGGGTAGATTATAGATGAGGGAGAGAGGCCCTTCTGAAGTCTCTGAAATGAACTTCAGCATCTAAGAGAAACTAACACATGCTATCGTTGAGTGTCTTAATGTCAGGAATTGCGTAGGCAGTTAAGGCATTCAGATAGATAGGATTAGTGTTGCTGAATGAACGAGCATCAGTAGAAGAGTTAGGGCTACAACTTCACTTGTGATCATTTAACATCCAATCTAGTAACTTTTATCCCAGCCAACTCCTAACAAACCTTTCTCTATCCTGATATAGCGTTGTCATTTCATTGGTCCGCTTCCAGTTCATAAATCATGACACTTTGACAGGCCATCTTCCTATGTTTCCTGGCTTGATATGCTCCAATAATCTCAGAATGTTCTAACTCTAATTGATGGGGTTTGCTGAGGTTTTTCCTGATTGATTGCAGTCATCAAGTATTGAGTGACACCTGCCAATCAATAGTGAGACAGAGCAATGGGAATGCAGGGAGGATTTGTCATGTATAGAGAATGGTGGGGTAAGACATAGACATAGATCACACACAGTCTTTTACATTTACATTTAGTCATTTAGCAGACGCTCTTATCCAGAGCGACTTACATTAAGTACAGGGACATTCCCCCAAGGCAAGTAGGGTGAAGTGCCTTTCCTAAGGACACGTCATTTGGCACAGCCAGGAATCAAACTGGCAACCTTCTGATTACTAGCCCGCTTCCCTAACCGCTCAGCCACCTGTACTTTTAGTTTTGTATTCTGGTGCGAATGGGGCATGTACTGGTATAATTTGTAGATTACTATTAGATCTGCATGCCCCTATTTTCGCAAATTGTCTCTCTAGCTCATACAATGATGAGTCACAGTCCTCAAATACATCCCATAAACCACCAAACAGAAGACCTGCTCAACAAACAAGCCCGCCATACCCCGCCAAAGCACCATGCGGTGAGAATAAACCTAATTTGCATTCCGCAAACGAACAAAATCACCAACGCCCCATTGAACAATTAGTTTCCTGAAAAGAAACAGAAGGACAGCAATTTGTAAAGACAAGGAGGGGGCGGCCATTTTGTCTTTTCATTGCCAACATGGATGCACTCTGGCTCACCAAGCACAAGCTGAGGCGTCACTATAAACACTGTCTCAATTCCCACAGAGGGCTTCTCCGTCTGTGTCATTAATCTGTTGGCTTTTGTGAAGTTGTTTTGTATTTTATTCGCATTTCCTTATTTTACAGCCCTTTTTTCCTCTGGGCCTGCAGGAGACTGCAGGAGATAGCAGCAGCTACATGTTGCTCGTGGGAAGAATAATAGTTGTAAATCTAGTTCCAGAAGAGCTTTGCCGGAGAATGATGTCTCTTTCCTAAATCCCCAAGTCTCATTGAACAGTCCAGCCATGAACTAAATTCTCAAGTCCTCCTCCTTTCGCCCTATTCCTCTAACTGGGGTATCGTGTCAACACACAAATGCACCCCCCTGTCACACACACATACACACACACTACACGTCACCCCCCCCCCCCCCCCCCCATATACACGCACACACAAACACACACATCCTCAAACCACCTCAAAACTCGTCTGTGCACACAGAAAACACATCGTTAACATACAAGCTATCTTCACACATTATACCCTCTCTCATGCGCCTACACTTTTTATTTGAACACTTCATATGGGAGCGGGGGGTCCCTGTGCCTGTTCTCCCAATCGTGCATCTGAAGTTATCCCAGACTGAGAAATAGGATGTCTCTTTCTTGAAAAGTGATTGTTTCGTATTGAAATGATGTTCCTGTGTCCTGTTTGTCAGTTTAATCATGATGAGGAAACAATATAGTGGGCCTCAGGAGACTCAAAAGTGGTTACACTTTTGTCTGCTGGTGGAGTTCCAATCACACAAGCAGATTCACACAGAAGCAGATGTTGAACTTACTGTCATGCTCTATGAAAGCCTAGATAAGTCAAATCTAAGTCTGAAGTCAGCATAACCAAATTTAATTGGTTAAACTCACTCCTCAGAATGAATCCCACCCAACCGAACCATTGAAGAACTAGCCTTTTGGTGACGTAGGTGATTACGTAACACACTGTGTTTATAGACGTGGTTGCCATGTTTGGATTTAGACAACCCGAGTTTGCTTCCCAGTGTGGGAGGATGGAGGGGAGGGTAAGGTATACTGATGAAATATTTTTAATTTACTGATAATAATTTTATAATAATCTGATCAATCAGGCTAGCCCTTAGTAACGGCATTAGCTTTTCCTGCAATAGCCACAACAGTCAGTGCTCTAGCTCTGCGGATTGCTTCATTTGTGTGTTTTACATTCAATATTCATTAACACAACGCTATCAGCACATTAGTAGCAGTTTTGATTACTGCTCAAGACTTGGCTTATAGAATTGTGACCTAGCTTTTAAGAACTAGGGGCCCCTTGGTTCAGTTGTGATCCATCTATACCCCCTGCTCCTCTGTGGCTAGTGCGTTAATTAGCCCTGAATGAAATCAAAAGCCAGGAAATGTTTTCCGCTTGCAAACATTTCCCCAGCCACAAACAGTAGCTATGGAAAAGTGTTAGGACTTTGTGGATAAGCTCATTGCCTGACATTTACAATTATGTTTCGTATCCCAAAGTGCGGATTCTCTCTCTTTTACATATTGTTGAAGGCTATTTAGACACATATTCATATCTCATATTTATCCCACAAAGTACATTAGCGTCCAATCAGGCTTTGAAACAAAATGGCCTTTGTATCTTAATACATAAAGAGGCAACAAAGAAGAGGACTCTAATCCTTTTCTTGCTAGGAGAATTCAAGGGAATTCATTACCCTTTGAGTTTGTCCTGCCATCATGTTACTATCCAACACAGTCTCTTAAGCTGTTTTGTGTCCTCTCTCTGCACAGAACATTGCTAAACAAACATACAGAGAAAAGAATGATACTGCAGCTTACATAGGGTTAAATCCACAAATATGAGACAAAACAAATACAAATAAAAATACTTTGCTTGTTACGCTGAGCATTCTTTTTGGTGATGTTAAGTTGGGAGGTTTTTCTCCCCCTGAGATACAGTTGAAGCAAACCGCACTAGTCATGTGCACTAAGAAGAAGTGGCTCCCTGTAAACAAAAACACAAACAGGCCTAAGGGGATATCCAAGCCTCATTATGTTAATGACATGACAACGCCAAAGATAATAATGTCATCCTTTAATGCAGAGACGGAAAGATGAAAAAATAACAACACAAGAACTTGGATGGTATAAAAAATAAATACAAAATAAAAAACGACTGCCAGGGAGCTGGAGAGAAGTTGTAATTAGTTACACCTGATCCTAATTCGATCTGTCCCTGTTTTCTAGACATTCTCTCAAGCTTACTCTTGCGCAAAATAAATAAATAAAAATGAACAAATTAAAGAAGGTCTATTTTCTACTTGCAGTGGGACCAATTGGATCAGAATGAGAGTTGGAATGGAGGGAAGGGGAGGAGGGAGTCAGGTACACCTATTTTTACAAAGAGCCTTTGGTGCCAACAGGAAAATTAAGATTACCCGTTCAATCACCCCGTAGCCGGGTTCTACCGTGCCACCGGCCCACAGCAAACCAAGCTAATCAGTCGCTACGCGCTAATCCGAGAACAATACCGAAAATCAGTACGAGGCACCGCAATGTTAATGCCGGCCATTGTCTAAGACTTCCTCACCAAGGCCATGTGTTCTCACTGGGATAAAGCCATGAGGATAAATGGTCTGAGTATACTGAAGCCTGTGTATGATTTCAAATTTCAATTAATGTTGAAATTCAAATGTATTGTATTAGCTGTATCTCCCTTAAGTGGAGATGTTTGTTACCTGGCTACCGCCAGAAACATCTGAACTGCATTTTGCCTTCAGAAAAAATTACGGTATTGTGACACTGCAATTTGGTTTTTCAATTTATCCTGACCTATTGAGGTGGAATCAATTATCCTCTTTAAAAGTCCAGCAGACTGGCTTTAAAAGCAATGTGTTTAATGCAATCTCTTTCTCCTCAACACTTGCTATTCCACAAATGATCCTTAACCTTTCGATAATGGCACCAGTAGTGGCGGTAAAACATAATTACTCCTGTTAAAATGTCTTCATTGCCAGACTAAAGCTTCATTTTGCCCAATAATCGTTAGTATCTGGCAAAGGTAGATGGATTCACAATGTAGGTCTAATAAGCATGGTGCCACATGGTACAACAAGGTGCCAGAGCAAATACTTACATTTCAATCATCAGAATGACGCCCTTGTCATAGAATTTTAACCCTCAGTGGACTAGTTTTCAACTGAAGTGTGGTCCAACTGAAAAGAGTCAAATATGGCTCCAAATTAGAATACAACATCATTGCAAAGTGAATCAAATCCAAATAAATCTCTTTTCAACCTCCCAATCATAGCCATTCAATGTCGTCTCCTACTTTATCTGTGAAACCGATCACAGTTATCAGCCAGGGATTGAAGAGTTAATACCTTCTCCGTGCTAGTTCTTGGTTATTGCAGGCCAGTGGATATGATTGGCCGAGTCCCCAAGGTGGGCACGTTGCTGTTGGTGTCGGCTGATGTCTTTAAACAGCTGTGGCTATGCGCCACCCACGCCTTCTCAGGCCGCAAATTGGCCCGCCATCGATCAGCGCGCCTCAGCCTAATGGCTATCGACCGTAGGCTCGCAGGGGGGAGGCAGGGCGCTCCGAGAGGAGGCGTCCCTCTCATTTTTAGAATTCACTTGTTTAGAGTCCTACTTTGTCGGTGTGTTAGTCTGTGTGTGTCTGTGTCATTTCTGTTTTAAATTTTAAATGTCTGCCAAAACCTTACAGTAACTCTACTGATGCCCACACAATGTTTTTTTCCTTTCTGATTTGACACCTGTTACAAGACAGTACTTAAAATGGTATCTCCATTGGGAATTCATTTTTTGGGGATTCAAAACTCTTATTCATACAATATAGTTTTAAACTCCAAATTACCAGGCAGTCAGTTAGTCAGGCAACATGTTAAATGCCGTCCCGCAATCCTAATCACACACACACACACATACATACACACACACCCCCCCACACACACGCACATCCTCAGGCCCACAAGGCTTTATTGCGCTTCCATTATTCTGTGACAGAGGAAATGTCAGGACTGTTCCATAATGTGGGTAGAATACAGCCAACCCCCCCCACGCTCCCGCCCTCAGCTCTCCCCTCCCCTCACCTTTCCTCCATCCCCCGCTCCTCTCCTCCCTCTCCTCCCTCCATAAAGAGTGTGTGGTCCACACACTGCGAGAGGCCGGGGGAGGGGCAGTGAAGTGTCAGTAATTGAATGTGAGCTGTGAATGTATCCCCATATGGAGACTCGCAGTGTTAGATGAGAGAGTGCCTTTTTATCCATCATCCTCTTCCCAAAGGTGCTCCTTGTGTTGAGATTTAACATGTTTTAAGGGCTATTTAAGTTGGCATACCGAGAGACATCCACAGGGGATGATACTTCCTACGGACATGTGCGCGCATTAAAGTATGCAACGCACTCACACCTACACAAGCACACACACACATACGCGCGCGCCCACACACTTTAATAGGTATTCTGGCATGAGAGAGAAGCCTGTTTTTACGTCTCTATCCTAGAGCAGGAAGCAGAGTAAGCTTGACAGAGACAGAAGAAAGACTATTAATATATGTGTCTGTATGCATGAGTGTTTCATCTTCGCATTAGGAAAACGTCTGAGGTTTCCACCTGGTCTGATTTTCATTGTAAGTATTAAATGAACGGTGGGAGTAGATGTGATTGGATGAAGATGTGCTGAAACAGAGATAGCATGTATTTGCATAATAATCTCAAATAAACTGCACGCAGAATAACTTGATTAGCACGTTTGTGTCAGATCCCATAAGCATCCTGGAGTGTAGTCACTCTTCTCTGTGCGATGCACTCCTTCACGAGCAACAGAGAGGGAAGCACTGGGAGGAGAGGAGAGGGTGGAACAGGACGTCGATGGCATCACAATCACTGTCATCCACCGACCATCACTATCATCACGGGAATCTCTGTTCATAGTGTGCATCATAGTCACGATCTTGCCTTTTTATCTCCACACCTCAGGCCCCATTTACATGTCCTCCGATATCCCCCTCTCTCCATAATTCCTTCACTATTTTCTGCCTATCTCGCTCCCGCTCCCTCCCTCTGTGTGCCAGTGCTCTCTGAATAAATGATAGGTAAAGCTGCTTGAGTGCTCCGATTGAGCAGTGTGTTTTTCCATTCTTTCCCCTGAACCGTCGTCCGGTACAATTTACTGTGGCATTACTCAGAGCTTTAGCTATTTCACCCCTCCGCTCCCCTTCCCCAACACACACACACACACACTCCTCCCCATCACCTTGCTGACTGCTACGCTTTTCACCAAAGGAATAAAGTGTATGAAAAGGCACATTCTGGACAAAAGTATGAGAGAGTATATTCATAACTTAATATGCTTCTCAAATGAAACTTTCCCAGGACAACAGCGTTTGTTTTTAGGAACATTTTACGGTTGTGTCCCAAAATGCTGAACACCGTTGTCCATTATTGGTCAATATACACCTGGTTATAGCAACTGAAAAGGAGGATACCATCTAAAAATGGCCTTTATCATTTTCATTACAGCAGTTGTTATTGTTTTTTTTCCATTGAACCAATCAAAATGTCCCCTGCCAATGTTATGGTCTGAGTGGGAGTGTTAGACCACAATTCAGTGTTGAGCAGCACATTAGCCATTTTGAAGCCATAGTGCTGACAACTCTAACTCGGCGATGCGAGGAGAGTGGATGAGAGAAGGGAGGGGAGTTGATTTAGGATACTCCACCAGTGGCAGAGTTCCCCATCAGTCATAAATCCCCAGCGTCCGATTGGCCGAGCTCTTCCCTCTGACAGGTCAGCCCAGTAAATGTCTCCCCTGACAGACTGGCGTTGTCGCAGGAACACACTTGTGTTTTAACAGGTGTGTATCCCCCTCTCAATCACAGCTCTGACAACATCTCAGAGAGAGAGAGAGGGAGTAAGTGAGGGGAGAAAGTGACAAAGGGAAACTTAAAGACAGGAGAAATACAGAAAAAGGAGAGATAGGGAGCAGTGGTAAAATAGAGTGAAAAAAAGGATTATAAAAGGCATACATACTGTATCCACATGTCAAGCTAACATTGAGTAAATGGTGATGAATGTAGCAGTAGTTGTTTTTTTGTTGTTGTTTTTTTTCTCTGGTTGCTGTAGCAGTAGTTGTAGTTGGCTATTAAAAGCTGTCATCATAGTATTGTGTTGGTGAAACATCAAATACATATGCTAACACACAATACAGTGTCTGCTCACCACTCAGTGTATTGTCAGGTGTGTTACGTGTCATTCTGTTCATCTCTACTTCTGTGTTTTTGTATTCCAGACACAAGTCTATTACATAGATCAATTTCATATAAGTATTTAAAGTAATAATGTGATAAGTTCAGTTTGGTTTGAGCAATTGCTCATTGTTCTGTTCAATTGGTTTCATTGCAATCGAGTGCACCCAATAACTCTGTCTTTCTGTCTGTCTGTCACCGTGCAGTATTTGCAAGTCCCAACAGAAAGAGAGCTATTGCACACCTAAGCTTCAGTACAGACAGCCCACAGTAGCAGCATGTATAGCCCTGGGAGAGTGCATTCTCCTGGGTGGTTGTCTGAGATTGTCTGGTGCCCTGGTTCGCCTCTACCTAGGTTACGACCCTCCTGAAAACCCACTTATTAGCCTGTCTTTGAAAAGTCACAAATGGGCCTCAGAGACCAGTTCAGACCTAAAATCCCCATGGTAATATAGAATAAAATGTACTTTGTAGTAAAGGATTCCAATATAATCAAGCCTGTGAGGCTTTTAGAGCTTTGGGTTGTGGAGAAGATAATGTGGCCAGTATATTATTCATAGCTGTAATATTTTGACTGTAGAACTTTAGAGGATGCATAGGCACAACATTCTCTTTCTCTCACACACAAACGCACACAGACACACTCCTCTATAACTCATTCCCTTCAAGGGCACAGGTAACAGCCCATGGAAGTGAACAAAAACTATTGTGTATGGCGGTTGGATCTGGAGTATCTGGAGAGAGTAGACATAGTGTGTGTGTGCGCCTTGTGTTTTTTGGTGTCACACAATAGACAAAGGAAGCTGGGGTGCAAGTTCTCTAAGTGGTTGATCTTGAATGCTCCCACAGAGCCAAGTGCTTGACTGACATACAATCCCTTTGTTGTTGCTCCTTTGTATTGTCTAAAGGCAAGTTTGAACAGTTCCAACCATGCTCTTCAAATTGAAATCAGTATATCCAGGGAGATCAAAACAGGAAGAACACCTGCTATCTAAATAGAGATCAACAACCATTGAACTAATGAATAATCATTTTGATGGGAAATTCGGTCATCTGTGTCAAACAATCTGTCACACATCTTCAACACAATCTGCGTGTGTGAAGCACAATGGCATAACTCTTATTTTAACATAAATAATGAACACCCGAGCTGACGCCCTCTTTTCCATTCCTTAGGCGCAGTAGGGAATATTGCTGAAGTGAACATCTACAAAAAAGATCCCCATCATCTAATCAGAATACTGATTTTACCATAAAAATATTCTTTAATCATTTGAATTTTTAAATCAAACACATTTTCTGGCCAGCGATTCAGAAATGTTATCCTTACTGACTTGACAACTTGTCAATTGGCCATTGTGTAAAAATGCCAGATTAGTTTTTGATGTGAAATCAATAGTTTTTGTGTGAAATTAATGGTAGCGTACTGCAAAGACACCAGAAACGTCTGTAATAGTCTTGGCACAATCAAGATTACTAAGTGCTCTGTTAAAATATGAAGAGAGACTACGGTGGTGAAAAAACCTTCAATTTAATTGCCCACCTGGAAGAAGCACCAGGAGCAGCAAGCTGTGCTCACAGGAACATGGTGCACGTGTTTCTGAGCCCCACCCACGCGCTGCTGGGTTTAGAGGGGTGCAATTGGTGCCGTAGCACTGAGCCTCACCCCAAATTTAGAGAGAAAATCCCTATCCACATCAACTTCCTGCACAACCTTTTGCGTAACATGTAGTCCAATGTCCAGTGGAGGGTCACCTGACATGTTCACCGACACTAACATACACAACAACGATTGTACCCTTCGTTAACTTAATTAAAAGTCTTGTGGTTTAACCCATTTTCTAAGAAAGCCACATGGAGCAGGCTAAGGGCGTAGGTTTGCATAGGGTCCATAGGGACTACGACCAAGTTTGGGAAAGACACAATTGTCCCCACCAATATCTTGTTAATTTTCGACAAAAATATTTTGCACAATAAATTTGCAAAACTCATTCGTGTTATTATCCAGGGCTGCCAACTTTTCCAAAAACCTTGGCGTGAGATTTGGTAGCAACCCCCCCTCCCCCCCCGCGGCGAGCTATCGCGAGCATCACCCCCCCCCCCCCCCCCCCCCTCCTTAGGCGAGCTTTCGCGAGCTTCACTGCCCCCCCCCCCCCCCCCAGGCGAGTTTACACGGCTGTTTGCGCGTCAATGATGCTTCACGTTAACCTGCGCCTAGTCCATTACTGTTTACAACGTTAGCTTGGCTACTTGTTTGGCGTTGCCTTTTCAGTGTGAGATATACAATGTGTGGCGTGAGAGCGTGAGAAACGGTTGAAATGGGTGTGTCACACGGCGAAACCGTGAGAGTTGGCAGCTCTGTATTATCTATGTGTTCGTCGCCCAGAAAAGTGAAACATACATTTCCAAGTTAACCAATGCGCCTCGAGCCTGCAAGACAAGATTATGTAATTTAATTGGCTGAAACTTCGTGAATCGTGACTTGCAGAAAGAGGGCAGTAGTCTGACATGGTAAGCTATTAAATACGCCAGGAAATAATAAAGCCTCATATTAGTATTTCGTTTCATAAATTCGTATTTCGGTCTCAGCATTGATATTTTTGACCCTTTTGTGCTTTGTAGAAAGGAAAATCAAAATGCCACCCCAAAAAAAGAGCGATATAAGAAGTTTTTTCCCCACCCAGAGAGTAAGTAGCTCGTTATCAAGAAGGTCGTTGTTAACTGCTAGCCTTACAGTACATCGCCACCCATTCTACAATGGAAACATGTTTTGAAAGTTGTTAGTGTAGTAGAGCATGTAACTTTTGCTTGTATTGAATCTTTCCCTAGGGTCTGCAATCTTTCGACCAGTGTGTTAGCAGCAGCTGGTCTTGTTGAAGCCAGAAGGATAAAGCTGCTAACCTACCCACATAATGGGACCGTGCTAGTTTAGCCTAGTACTAGCAGGCTAGCAACTCAAAAGTGATATTAACTGGTAATAAGTAGGCCTATATGATCCCTTGGATAGTAATATGGCTATCCCTGTAATCTCGACCAATGTCAGCAGACAACTAAGCATGGTTAGTGTCAGAGGTGTCAAAAGTATTCACATTCATTACTCAAGTAGAAGTATAGATACTAGGTTTTAAAAATACTTCTGTAGAAGTTGAAGTATCAATTCAAGCTTTTTACTCAAGTAAAAGTATACAAATACTGGTTTCAAAACTACTTAAAGTATAAAAGTAAAAGTAGTAAGGGGGAAAATGCCATTAAGGACAAATGCACGACCCCACCTCCCCCAAAAAAACATTTTTCCAAAGGCCATAATGACTTGTTATATTGAAATGTTAATGTTGGAAAATGTGGGCTGCACCTGTTTATGCCCATTGAAAATGAACGCATTTTAGTACAATGCAAATACATTAAAGAACCATATATGTGTAGCCTACTACTAAGCATTAACATGTGTTTCATGGAGCGGAAGATATGATGACTAGTTGCCTATAAGTATTGTAATGCTGCAAAAAGTCAAACTTCAGAGGCATGTTATCAATAGCCTTTATTCAAATTAGACGGCGAGTTTGTGAAAGCCATTAGCTCGTGGTAGCCTACTTGGGTGCGCAGAGCTTGCAGCGCATTCGAAAGGAGTTGTTTTTGCATCCAAACGTGTCGTAAAATTCTTCCAGGTACGGCCAGGGACGTAGAAGGGTTGGCTAATCTTCCTAGCTACCAACCTCCTCGCTGGTGCTTGGTTCGGACATTTTGCTCGAGTTCTCTTGAGTCTCTGCCACGGACATCCTCGTAGGCAACATAAGTCTGCTATTTCCTTGCTGGAGTTTGACGTGATTTTGTGTCATGTGCAGGTGATGGATCACGTATAAACCAATCCATGAATGTTATCATTCACACATATACTTGTAGGTAGTAAAAAGGTGCTATAAATTGGGATGCCCAAATGTATGCATCATATAATTCATTAATACATTATTTCATTGCTCAGATGTCCAGTACAGATCATGTAGGCCTGGTACAGCTCCATAAAACCTGAACCAATTACCTACATAAAAAAATTAAAATTTCTGAACAAACAAATGCATTGCATGTACTTCTCATCAGGTCATTTAGTCAATTAAGGCATTATTTTAAAATGCATTCAGGAAACTCAGAAATCCAGTATAGTGCAGGCTGAGGAAGCAGCAGCTGGACCATCAGGGTTAGGGTTAGTCTAATATCAACTGGGGGGGGGGGGGGGGGGGGGCAGGCAGGCAGTGTCCCTACCAAAGCTGAGACCAAATCTACGCCCTTGAGCAGAACACTGGTTAGAATCTCTAAAGTAATAGTAAAGACTCATACATGATTATCCTTAGATTTATGTTGATGTGAGGTTTATTTTTATAATGTAGGGAAGGAAAAATAGCTTTTTGCTGAGTGTGCTCTGTCTTAGATCCTCCGGGAGCTATATCCCAGAAGCCCTCTGTCTGGCTTGACGCAGTGCGGCCCTGCCCAGGGGCCCCTGAGAGGTCGTTATGGTAACTGTGAGCATGCAGAAGAAGTGTGTCCGAGCGTCTGTAATTGGTCCCTTCTGGTTGGAATTTCTAGCCCACTCGTATTCATCACTCCCCTGACCACAAAAGCAGCCTCATACACAAGACCAACCTACAATACCTGCCTGAGCACTAAAATCCTGTGGTTATAGGACAGACCCAAAACCCAAAACACCTTATCTTCTTCTATAAAAACAGCCGAGAACCAAAAGCCATGTTCCCAAAACGCATTCGAAAACAAAACCCAGTCCCTCCAGAATGTATGTACAGGAAATCATACGTTTACAGACTAAAATGTATTATTCAGTGAATAGTAGGGCTATATTGTCAAATTTAACATGGCACATACAGTACAGCATGTCTTCAACCTGAATGTAAAATCAGAAAAGAAGAAGCATTTTACGGATGTATTAACATTTTTATATTAATTTTTTTTCTCTATTCTACATATTCTCAAGTAAAGTTAAGAAAGCTCAGAAGATGTCGCAAACTTCTCCAAAACTGCATTGTTCACACTTTCTAGAGTGTTTCCAGCAGAATAAATGCATAATTCTACCAAGGGATTCTTCTTCTCTACAATTTCAGGGCATCACTCAGTTAGGCACCTAATGAATTCATGGTATTGATTACAATGCTTCATGGCCTTGACTGTGAAATATGAAGTGTCAAGCACACATTAGTTTCAGGAAGAAGATAGTAAACCATCAGTTATTAAACTTATTCAATTCACTCCCCCCATATTTGACCCAGTGGACTTAATACATTCAGGCCTAATGTTTCTACTTCCAAGTTACATGGAATTATAGTTCATGGAAATGCTAATTGGTATGTGTATCATTTATACCATTTGACTACTTTTCATGGTGATTAAAATATGTATTTGCTGAGGATACCTAGTATGACAAAGTTATACAGCAAAGTTGTTATTAAACAAAGCTAGAACAGGAATAATACAATTGAATTGTGGCTGTTGGTTAAATACATGTGTACAAAATATAATATTAATGCTGTTTAAAGAGCATAATGCACAGCCCTTAAAAAATTGGGCGTTTCCACCTCATTCGCCACAATTACACTGTACTGAAGCATTCATACTTGAAAAGATGCGCAAAAACATTAGAAACATTTTATTTTGATCTATCGAGTCAGTTTGAACGCCTTGTGTAGGTGATATTTTGCAAATGTATTTATTTATCGAGTCAACTTAACTGGCATCCCTAAATCATTTCATGCAAGATGTACACCATTTTATTCCATAATGATGAGCTCTGTCTGGGGGCGGGAGGGGGGAGACTGGAGTCTCTGGAGTATCCTGTAACTTACAAAATGTCTGTCTCGAAATGTCACGTTGCTGTTCTGCCACATCACGGTTAGTGTTGTTAGCGAGACTCCACCTGATTCAACAGCTGTTCCTAATGTGACAGTCCTTGTCTCCTCCAATCTGAAGTGCCAATGTGTCAAACGCTTTTGTTATAGCTCTAGTTCTTAATGAGATAAGCTGGAGAGAGAAGCGAGAGAAAGAGAGAGAGAGAAAGAGAGAGAGAGAGAGAAAGAAAGAGAGAGAGAGAGAGAGAGAGAGAGAGAGAGAGAGAGAGAGAGAGAGAAAGAAAGAAGAAATGGGAGTAAAAGAGAATAGAAAATCCTTATGTTTGTTGTTTTCATTCCAAAATAGTTTTATCTTTTCTCGACATGTGTTCTTTATTGTCTGGTGATCCTCGGTTTATTCATGCTCTCAGCTCTATTGACTTACCCTCGGTCAGACCTAGCTGCTTTACCACAGCGCCGATCCCCAAAGCGCTGCAAAAGCTTAATTAATTACAACTGATATGAATTCAATTATTTCTCAATCCCTCGTTTTCTTTGTGTTGTCAGCTCTTTTTTATTCCTACTCTCTATTTTTTTTTATGTTCTGTTTTGCCTCAACTTTTGAAAACTTGGAAGGGTCCAATTGAAAAGAAAAAAAGTACCAATGAAATACAGTATATTTATTACATTCTTCACTGTACAAAGGTGTTGTGTATGGAATGGATTTCAAAGAGTTGTTCTTAGAAGGTGCAGTGTGTGAATTTGCACAACAAATACAAGATGTTGGTTTTGGTCTGGCGGACATGAATGCGACTGCAACCATGTTTTCCGTCTTGTGCAAACCTTTTTGTGATGCTATTTTTTTAGTTTTTTTTTGTAATTACTTGTTTTTAACACTAGACATAACCCTGATATTTTCTTCCCTGGTGCTTTGTCTTTGTCCTAATATAAAAACCAGTGTGTTCATATTTCCATTAGCAATAAATGTCAACATGGTCGAAAAACATGTCAGCCTCAACTGCAATAAAGTTGGTCTATCATTTGTTTTGTAGGGGAGCTATACATCGGTGGCGTGACGAAGACCATGTACGGCGGCTTGCCCAAACTGATAGCGTCTAAGGACGGCTACCAGGGCTGCCTGGCATCCGTGGACCTCAACGGGAGACTGCCCGACCTGATCGCAGACGCTCTCCACAGGGTGGGTCAGGTGGAACGAGGCTGCGATGGTGAGTGTCTCAATAAAGTTGTATTTCATATTATTAATCGGACAAGCCAGATCAAACATACCAGTACATACCCCAGACTAACATCAATGGTTGCCTTTAGAAAATAAAACTCAAATGACCCTTGCTATTTTAGTAATGTTTTAGAAGAAGAAAAACTATTCTTTGTCTCACAGTGTGACACACACTGCACACATGCAGGGACTGGTGACACCGGAGAACACACACACACACACACATGAGTGTCTACCATGCCATCCTTTCTCCAATGGTAGCCAGGAGCAGTGGGCCGCCAAATCACTGGCGACTGTGTACCAACTGTAAGTTCTCATGCCCATGTATTGGCTCAGGTACAGGACAAGAGAGCAATATGTTCTATGCAGGGAGAGAATATGGGAACTCCACCCAGAAAAGCACCAACATGCCAACAGTGCACCCAACAGTGTCAGGAATTGAATCAGGACCTTCTTGCAGTGAGGAGGTAGTGCCAAACACCATGCCACATGTTTTTACTTCACATTGTACTGTACTAAGTCAATGTTAGTTTGTATTTGATCACAATTCAAAATCATATAACAATAACACATCTAGAAATCTCATTTCAATCCAAGTCTTATCCGTATCCAATCCTACTACCACTGCCTTATTTAGAACACGACTTACATACAGTATCTTACATGTTTCTGAAGTTCATGTTTCACAAGCCTTCCCTGGGCTGTTATTCTCTGATAGATAATACAACCATCCGTAGCCTCACTGCCAGAGGCACGTTTTACAGTCTTGCCATGTCTTCACCGTCGATCCATTCTATTGCACCATAAAGCTTGCGCAGGGAGAAGGTATATTTTTCTCTCTTCCCTGCCCTAATGCCATTGTCAGTGGCCCAACCCAGTTTCAGCACTGCTCCCGTAATATTCATCAATCTTGCAAAGCCCCCAGAATTCCTTTGGACTGCTTCCAAGCTGGCAGGTGAGGTTGCTGGACTGTGACGTCATCGGTTGGCGTCTGTGGCGGGTCGTTAATTGTGTTTATGACACCTGCAGGCTGTGGGTACAGAGCTTGCCGCCTGGGTGGCGGGTAGCGTCTGAGAGCACGGCATTGATTTCCCAGAGGTCTACACTGGTTCGGCAGCTCAGCTCCAGTTCCAACGAGTGATGCTACTGCCGCCACCTCTGCCAGCTTATTACCTGCCTCAAGTCATATGCCACAATTATATCACTTTGAAAACAGATTAGAACTGCATTAAACTATCGGATTGAAACCCAGGGGACTTCCAATTGATAATAATGAGAACTAATGATTAGATATGTAGCACTGAGTGCTTGTAATTGTCCATATTAAGACATAGTGGGTGAAAATTCCCATAGTTACCATAACTTTTATGATTTAAGTTCTCCATACTTGTTTCTTTTCTGTAGTAGTGTGTACCATGGAATACATAAAATGTTGAGCTGAGGCTGGACTTCAAAAGTTATGACATTTTGGCTATACCCTCCAGGACGTGGACAGCAGGCCAAAGGTCATTACCAGGGTCGGAACCTGAGCTCAGATTTTGATGGACCAGAAAGTCCCTGACTCAGCTCATCTCTGAAGCACTGATAGCTGCCAGCGGCTGAAAGACTCACAGTCCATAGACTTTCAGCCAACTCTGCTGACTCACGCTGGAAATATGGGAGGGAAAGATAGTTGATGATGAAAAGGGAAGAACAGAGAGAGTGAATACAGTAGTTCAGATGTTATGTAGTCCAGATGTCTCACTCTACCCCCAGCTGTTAGTTTCAAAAACAGGTGTCAATGTAAAAGGGTTAAGTATTGAGTAGTTGCGTACTGTTAACATTAATGACTAGCACTTATTGTCCCTTCAATTTTTTCTACATTTGCTTTAGATTTATTTATATCCACTCCCCTAAAACTCACCAAAATACCTCTCCAACCAAAGCTGAAGGCTTCATTCAGGTTCTGATCGTGCTGTGGTTGATCGATAACAGCAGGAAGTGCAACATGGCGAATAAATTGTGATTGACTTCAGTACTAAAAGAGGCAATATGTTTAATTAGTAGCTCTGGGGATCCTTTATTAACTAGTGATTGATATAGTAATAAGCTCTGTGGGCAATTAAAACATGAACTGATAAAATATAGACATCTAACTTGGATGGCCATTGTGGAAATTGGGGAAAACTATCTCTTGGGAAGCATTTATGAATCGGTCACAATTTGAGAATTTTAATTGGGCTTTTTGAAAAAAGCCCAAATGTTTGTTTGTCTGCTGAAGCAAATTAGTTTGGTGTCAAACAAGTTGTTGCATTTTTATTTTGTTTAATTGAGTTTATAATGAGAATAATTTGTTCATCCCATTTTGGGTGTGTGCTTCTGTCTTTCATCAAGCTAGGGTCTCTCACTGGTTGTAGTAGCCCAAACTTACAGTTTCATAGTAACACATCTACATGAACACACCTTTTTTATTTCCTGTGCCCAATATGTTCCCAATGTCTCGATGCTGATATATGCAATCGAATGAACCATACGTCTTCAAGACAGCCCCACACTATGAAGCAGTTAGAATAAGTATGAGGAATTCCTTTGAGAAATGACAATGGTGGATTTTTTTAATTGACAATTTAATGTCTTCAGCCATCCATGTCTAGGTTTGGAAAGAAAATTAAAAAAGACTGATTTAACTGTTTTAAATCCAAGTTTCTCACAATTGCAACTTTAATTGACAGATGCGTACCTCCTGACTGACGATCACTCAAGTTTTTAACCTTGAATTATGCCACATTCAATCTGAATTTGTTTTATAACAAGCCTTGATCAAATCATTTTCAGCTGAAAGAACCACCATTATGAATATAATTCTCCATATCAATGTAAAATAAAAGCCAATGGATGTCAAGGAAGCAATCACTGACAGTAAATTGTTCAATCACACTGGGCTTATATGTACCCAGTGCATGTCCCCTCTGTGTTGCAAATATGTGAAATAAATATAGGTTGACCTAGTCCAACATGGTTCCGAGGCTTTATTATCTCACAAGGGGAAAGCCTGCTAAGTCATACCTGTGCCCTGGGGAAGATGTATTCAGTATTGTGCTTCTCTGAGAGTTACACACTGATCATAAAATCTTTTTATGAGATTGCACAAAATTGTAAACAGCCAACAGCAGATTTTACTCCAGTCCTAACAGAATCAATCCACAGGAACTTCCATCTGGGACCTAGTTCTCAGCCAAGCCAGGACTTCTTTTCTAGGTTTACAGCAATTAGCAGACTCTCCCAAAATAGATACAGTACTCTATCTCCATGACTCAGTAGGCTAATTAGCATGTCAACTCTTCTACGATGAATTTGCTTCTGGGGTTAGTTCCTTGACTGCCACCAAACTTGTTTACCTCTGTCCCTGCAGGACCCAGCACCACCTGTACGGAGGAGTCGTGCTACAATCAGGGCGTGTGTCTCCAGCAGTGGGAGGGCTTCACCTGTGACTGCACCATGACGTCCTATGGAGGCTCTTTCTGTAGCGACCGTAAGTAGAAAACACAATTTTGTCTTGGTTGTGAATGGCTGTGGATGGGTGATAGGTGAGCTAGCTGCTGGATATAGTTAGCTTATCTGGGTTTAAAAAAATAATTTTTGGGACAGTTGTTATGTTGTGGTCAGGTTAGGACATGCTTACGGTTACATTGTGGTTGTGCTCTGGACACCTCTACCACCTATTTGCCACGTTTGCTTTTCTTCTGCTCATTTTAAGAGCGGTAGCTTGGGAACGACTTCTGAGATATGATAGGTTACTAGGTAATTTACCACTGTCAAGGTCTTTTAAAATTGACAACATTCACAGAAAAATCCTATTGACTTTGAGAGCCTCTCTTTTCTCCCAGTTAGTGGATGGTTGAGAAGTCAGCATTGGTCAGAGTCTTCAGGCCGTCTCGCAGAGCTGTGAGCAGGGCCCCTACCACTGGCAGACGAGCCCCAGGGTCTGACTGCTACACTGTGGGTGGCCCAACTCATTGATGCAGTAGGCTGGAGTCAAGAAATTTGAAGAGGTTCACAGTTTTGGTCTAAGGATATCAATCGGCATGCCAATTCTAAATGGTGTCGTACTAGGTTTTCCTGGTACAGGCTTGTGTGACATGAACGAGTCAGATCCGTTACATATACTGTTTTGCCTGTCAGACACCAGGTGAGAGGACGATCTAGTCATATTCAGGTTGAAGGTGTCATACGGATGTGCTTGCAAAGGATTTATTATTGTTTACTAGAGGCTTATGAGGTGTTAGCAATAAGCCATAGCCCCCACAGGTTAGCTTTAAGAATTGGGCCAAAGGGACATACTTACTGTGCACTTATTTATCACTTCACAGCTGATTTTGGAAGTGAAGTGAAGACTTTCAACAATGTCTCGTACAGGTTCCGCAACAGATCCGCCACGTTTTGAACGAGGAGCAGAACTGCCGCGCTTAGTTTTTGTTGTTGCTTCAGTTCTTGCTGTTGATAATAGCGTCGGTATGAACGATTGTGATTGGCCTTGACAGTGCGGTGCTGATTAAAAAGACGGCACAGCGCTCTGTGCGCTTCAGGAAGATTGGAATGGAGAGAGAGAGAGAGAGAGAGAGAGAGAGGGAAGATAACCCCTCTCCACGACAGGAGAGAAACAGAACAACATCCCTCGCCCCTTCAGAGAGGAAGATGTGGAGGGGCGGGGGCAGATGCCTGCGTTCTCCCAGCTCTGGGGCCGGCTTGGGTATTAGTGAGTTTGATATTCGGATTTCTCAAGATGGTAGATAGTAATATGTGGCGAGATGCCAGTAGGAGGGCTTCACACTCATGCTGGGAAAACACCCGGAAGCCGTAGAGAGAAGCTCTTGAGTGTGTGTTTGTGTGTGTGCAGACAGAAAAAAAGAGGGAGATCTTTGCAGCAGCCAGCCAAAAGTCTATCCCATTTAACATTTGGAGCCACTTTCTGACTCACACCCAAAAAATGTAAGCAATGTGGCATTAACAATGATAAATCTAATTGAAAAATGATTTGCTTCATTTGTATTTTAAGGAAAATCTGTAACTGTAGTAACTGTAACTCACACTATTTACTCGAGATCTGCCGTCCAGAGCTACAGTGGACATCCCAGTGGAGAACAAAGTAATTTAGCTCCAATCACACTAGTTGTAGTAAGTAAGACACAAATGGAACACTTCTGTCAATCAATCTGTCAATGAGAGACCAACATCCTCATGGCTTTCACTGGGGTGAAATGTACGGAAAAGAAAATTGAGCACTGTGGCCAATTTGTACAAAGTGTACACTAGAATAAATTGCTTAGATGGAATTAACCAATACACCCCAACCTTTGTTGTTTGTAAACATAATGTTTATTAAGTATCTGGAGGTCTTTCTGGCTGCTGGCAAGGTGTCCCCCTACCATAAGCTGGAAGTGTAATTTGCATACAGTGCTGTGTTGTTTGTTGTTGATTGTAGTTTTTCAGTGTTTTTTCCCCTGAACAATAAATACAGCCGAAGATTTTCTTCCAAAGAATGACATCAGTCTAACTTGAACATCTCAGTCCTTTTCACTTTTCAACTTGTTCAAAAGAGAGCTTATTGAAGACGTATCCTTGAAGACTTTCTCAGCTTTCAATGCATCATATGCAATACTTTGCTGAAAGCGTCACTTTCAAATCACGTTTTCTTCAAGCGATCCATCGAAAAAGGTAGGAGTACGTACCGTATGTATTTGTTGTGCACTCTTCGCCTCCCTGTATTGGCTCTACTGTCATAACATAGGTCCAAGCCGTAACAGCTTTGCATCAACCTTTCTCTGATGACAAGGTTTCTACCTGTGGCATGTGTGAGCACAACTCTTTCATAATGTTTTGAATGTTTGTAGATTCATCTCTTACTGTACCACAGGTTTTATCAACGGTTCATATCCTCTCCAATTGTATTCAGGATTTTGGCGGTGTGTGTTGTTTCCTGATGTGGATTGTTTGAGGTGTGTATACCAGGACACTGGTGTCCTCTGCTTGAGGGACAGGTTGCATTGGTCTGCGCCCACACCATCTGTCTAATCAGAAAGTATGAATTGGTTTAATCAAACGGTAGGATTGAAGTACACGACACAAGTCACAAAGGAGCAGGTACTTGTTATTTCACTCTTAATTGTGCCCACGGCCTTAGTCCAGTGTTCACACACAGACACGCATATGCACACACACACACACACACACACACACACACACACACACACACACACACACACACACACACTTAACCCCACGACAGAGATATGAAAATCAATTTAATTTTCTCTTTAAGAAGAAAAAGACTTTGAATAGAATGACAGCTTTCCATTTCATAATTTTTTTCATGTAAGAAAAGAAGTACAGCTCCTGGAATCTTAAATTGCCATAATTATTCTCTCTGGGCTACTCGCAGGGCCCTTTGTGGCCCTGCAGGCCTCCTCTACCACAGTTGTGAGGAGAGCAGAGAGGGCCTTTAGCGGTGGTAGCGTGTGTTTGTGTGGCCCATCTGAGTTGCTCTATCACCACAGCCAGATGGCTGCAGTGGAGATGAAGAGGGGACTCATGAAAGGGTGAGCAAGACACACATTTAAGTGCACACACACACACACACACACACACACACACACACACACACACACACACACACACACACACACACACACACACACACACACACACACACACACACACACACACACACACACACACACACAGACAGAGTGGCAGTCACATAGTCCACACACAGTTCTGTAATGACGGATGCACAAAATAACTTATTGTTTATAATGCTTTGCCAGGACTGGAAAGGCTTCTTAATGAATCATCTTCATATTTCATGAGTGCACTTATCTAATGTTTCCATGTTAAGGAAACCCTCCTACAGTGACTCAATGTATCAGAGGCGTTGTTAGACATACAACTCTATTGGGGCACAGGCCCCTATTCATATCCCTTTTTTTTTTTTTTACTGCTTTGATTTTACAAGCGTTGATTGGGATACTGCGTTAATTTTTTCCGGGATTATCAATATAATTTAATGCACTGATTAATAAAGTAAATTGTTAAAACTCAAACTTTACATTTATATTTAGTCATTTAGCAGACACTCTTATCCAGAGCGACTTACAGTAAGTACAGGGACATTCCCCGAGGCAAGTAGGGTGAAGTGCCTTGCCCAAGGACACAACGTCATGTTGGCACGGCCAGGAATCGAACTGGCTACCTTCAGATTACTAGCCCAATTCCCTAACCGCTCCGCCACCTGACTCTCTAGAGAATCTAAACTTTAGATTTTACTGGGGCACAGCAGATTTATACTGGGGCACATGCCCCAGTAAAAAGGGTCTAACGACGCCCCTGCAATGTATGAATACAAATAAACAAATCTGCTTTTCGAATTTTAAGACTAGAAAAAGAACCTTTGATTTCAAGTATGACAGGTATAACCCTTTTAGAACAAAAACAAAACATTAAAAAATGTCCCCATTAATTCAATCATCATCATCTTAACTGACACACAACGAGACATTCCGGTTGAATCCTTGAATAGCTTGAACGCACGTGTCAGAATCCATCCCGAGGTACGTCTCTTTTAAGCTTCCTACATCTTCACTGTCCTGGCGGGGGGAACATAGGGGTATCATAGAGTGTAAGACGCCTGCCTCTGGAGCAGATGGCTCTGGGTTATCTCCTAGAAAGGCTGTTGTCTAGGATCCAGCCTTCAGGCTTGTGCTGCTAATGCTCGGGGTACAGATTGTTCATGTCCTTTGTCACACAAACTCTCCTCTGTTATGTGTGGCCAACTACACAATCACTTCTAGGACCCGATGCTCTCCATAGTAGAGATAAGTACCTGTTTAATTGAGAGATGACTGGAGACTTGTGTGCATATGAAAGGTTTGTAGACATCAATAAATGGTTTGTGTAGCTTTGGTTACCTTTGAAATATTTAGTTCTAATGATGCAACAGATATTGCAAGTTCCATGTTCAAAGCACGCCTATCCAAATGACTAATTAAGGTAATTTAATTTGAAAGTAAAATGCTCAGTTTTCCACTAGTTACAGTCACACAAAACTCTAAACCCCCACTCTTTTATTTCGCTTCTCAAATATTCACTCGAGACAAGCGTCTCGATTGACAGTCGGATGGCGGTGCAGGTGTTTGCCGAGGTTAAAGGCCACCACAGACCTCAGCTCTGGAGACGCAAGAAATCCTGTTCCCATCTGTCAAAATTCATCTCCATTTTAGTTCCTGTCGGCTGCACACTTTCTTTGTGCAGAGAGTTTGAGACAAAGTCATTCCAAGAGGTCGTTTCAGAGCCTGGTCCTACTGGAGATCTTCCTCGGTTTGTAGAGGGGCCGTTGTATGTGCCTTGGGAGGTTTTTTCTGAGTGGCTGGTGCAGGTGCGAGTCGGATGCAGGAGGAAATTGGTGATCACTTTGTGGGCACACATCGTTACACGTGTTTGAGTGTGCAAGAACAGGTGAACAAACAAATAAGACAGTCACTCTCTCTCCCTCTCTATTTCTGTTGCTCGTACGCACTCACAAATTCTCCCATATATATTTCCTCTGTGCAGTTCCTTTCTGCCACCATGTAAACTCACACACACACACACACACACACACACACACACACGTCCTGTGAGCTTGTGTTTGTTATTCAGCTGCAGTGGCATGTGATTGACTGGCCTATTTGTTTTTGCGTTGCTTCTGAGTGGAACACTTGGTATTCCACTGTAACTGAGTCAGAGAGTGCCTGTGTGTCTATGCATACCACATGTGGTTTATGTGTGTGTGCATGTGTCTGTATCTGAGAGGAAGTGATGGAGAGAAAAGCTTGAGCAAATTTGTAAATGCTGATGTATTTTCCACGGTTGTAACTAGTAGGCTATGTGTCGTATACGCTTGGCATGACAACAACTGTACATCCAGCTCTAGTTTCTTTGGAGGTTGGCTATTTGTCTGTCTGCTTGAAAACAGCTTCCTTTTATTGCCCAGCACAGTCTCATAAGTTTGCCGTCTACAATGTGAATGCACATTCCCTACCAGCATTACATTGTGTTTAACTACACAACACTTACTTGTGTAGTAACTTGCATCTGACTTTCTTTGCAGTTGTTTGAAACAATTCGACAGAATTCACAACAATCCTAGCAGTGACCCTAACTGTAATCCTAAACCTAGCCTTTAGCCTAAAAAGGGTGAGCCATTTTAATGCCCACATGAATTGACTGCACCTGCATCAAATGGCATTCTGTAAACAAAGACATGCAGATAATTGATAATTCATAGTCCCAAATCCTTTAGAGATGTAATTAATACTCAAACTCTGTGTGTGGTGTGTGTGTTTGTGTGGTGGTTGGGTGGGTGTGCAGAGAGAGAGAGAGAGAGAGAGAGAGAGAGAGAGAGAGCACATGAATACATTTTGCACGTGCGTTTGCTTGCATTGTTCTAATGAAGCCAGTTGCTGCTGCTCCATGTCGTCAGGCATACTAAGTGGGGTGTCGTCTCTCTCCCCTATCTCTCTCACCCTCTCTCCACCTCTTTCTCTCACAAATCTCTCACACTCCCCCTCACACACACAAGTCATATCCAAACAAGGGCCCAACCCCACTTTATCCACCTTTCGCTTCAAACCTCACCCACTGCATTGAGATTGCCGGCTCCACCACTGCCAGGCAAACAAGACACGGGGCACGGGCTTCGGAAAAAGAGATTGGACTTAACAGCCATTACTCACACGAAGCAACAGCCTCGCTCCATCTAGCCCTGCTCCACCTCCACCACCCTGATGAGAGGCGATCATCGAGATGCATGCCCTGTCATGCGCCTTCATACAGAGACCCAGCAAGCCATCATCAGTGTGTGGTCCTGTCCAATCCAAACCAGAGAACACTTCAGATAAGCCTGGTCGCCTGTTGAGAAGCATGAGAGGGAATAGGGACCGCAGGTTTCACTCCTTCATTTTGGGGATGACTGTCTCACACCAGTTAGCTTCAAAGAACCGAGACGGGCTGAGATGGGGGTCGGTGTGACCTAAACACAAAGCAACACGGACCAACAGCGTCATGGCGTTAGCCCCAGCTGAAACACGAGTGTGTCTACTCAGGAGGAATTAGTAAACAGGACTGGATGTCACTCTATGGACACAAATCCTAAAAAAACAACCCTCCCCCCAAACCCCCGATCCAATAAAGGAAATAAACATGCTTCACTGGAGAAGTCGTGAGGGATGCTCAGCAAGCATGACTGTGCATGCCTGCTCTCCCATGGAACCATTTCTCTTGATCTATTTCCCTCTCTGTCTGTCTCTCTTTCTCTCTCTCGTTTTCTAGGCTTGTTGTTGTTTATATCTTTCCCCTCCTCCTACAATGCCTCTTGAGTCTTTTCACTCGCCCGATCTCTCTCTCTCTCTCTCTCTCTCTCTCTCTCTCTCTCTCTCTCTCTCTCTCTCCTTCTCTTCACCATGCTTCTTAGGCAGGCCCTTAGAGGTACCGCACGACCCCAGCAATTAATGAGCACCTCATTAGACAAGAAACATGGCGTGAACTTCACATAATTGTATGCCTGTGTTTATGCTTGCCCATAAACATGACCAAAGCATTGCAATATTTGAGGGAATCTTCCATAAAAAAAAGGCTAAATAGAAAGCTGAAGAGGTCACTATCTTTGGGGACCAGAAACTGTGGGCATGAAAGGAGGGACAGGCGGGCAGGAATAGGAAGAGATGGAGAGCGAGTGGATGAAATAGTGTTTGGGCATTGAGAGCCAATTTTGACTTCCCTGGAAGAGTGGAAGGAAAGCCCATTGAGTCTGGAGTCACGGTGTTTGAAAGCTAGGAAAGGATTGGTCAAGGGTTGATGGAGGCATTCTCTGGTATTTCATTGAAATGGTGGTCTGAGAATGTGACACAAACCCTATGGACAGGTACTTGTTGGTCTGCTACTGGATCAACAAATCAATTATACAAGTTAACAAATGATTATGTTGTTAGACTTGATTCATTTTCGAATAAGATATTGTATTCAACTCAATAGAGTACATTTTCGTCGGACTTCCTTTTCACCTGCGTTCCAAACCAAAGCCCGTAGCAATCTAACTTACCATCCTCCTTTTTTTACCAAGTCTCAAAACGACTTTTTGCAACTGAGATATCAATTAGTTCCTAGATTGCCTCCCTTTCTCAGTTTCCATCTATTTGCTAGGTGTGTGTGTATGTAATTAGCTTTGGCAGGTTAGCCTAGCATCTGTCATGTCCTGAGGGCTGGAGTGCTCCACTCCTCACTCCCATTGGACTATGCAGACCTCAACTCTGTCCGCTTTTCTGGAGGAGCAGAAGATATTTTCAAGCCGTCCCTTAGTAATTACCAAACTGATTGCTTCTTAACTGTAACATGTATTAAAGGGCAATTAATGGCTTCTGTAATTGCTTCGAGACCGCTCTCTCCACTTGCAAAGTTTTATCAAAGACTGGGTGTTATACTACACAGTGAAGACGGGGGTGGGAGGGAGAACAGGGAGGGAGAAGGCGGGAAAAAAGGAGAGGCAGGAAAGTAAAACAGCAGGAAAGCAATTACTTCTTGGAGCGCCGGGCTATATTAGTAAATTGTGTTGTTGACGGTTTGTAAATCACAGCACCAAATGTCTGATCAACATCAACACTGGCCTGGAATAGGTTCACAAGCAAGTACACACACAAACACACATGCACGCACATACACACACACACACACACTCCACAATAATTACAATAAAGACACAATCTTCTCACACAAATGTACTCCTAAACATGAACACACACATCCCACATAAACGTACACACAGGCATTGAATAGCCTTTTTTAATTGCACAGTGTCTTTCTGCCAGGTACATGTCAGCTCACACTGTCTGACTGTGAGAAGGGACTGGCTTGCTCTTGAAAATCCACAACAGTTTGTCAGTTCTTTCACCAATTCCATCCACTCAAATGCTCAATATCACTCATTGTGTGACTGATTATGATCCAAGGTTGGACAAGAAGAATTTGCATTGAATCAGTTTGCCTTGGACAATGCTCCCCAACCTGTGGATATAGTTTTGGTATGTTGTGATATTATACAATCATTCTGATTGTCAAAGCTTTTTAGACATTTTGTTAGGCGGTTCAGAATGCACCATGCACTGTGAATGCTCGAGTATCTTACTGGAGCAAGACAACTTGCTCCTGATTTCTCTCTTTCTTTGACTTGTGAAGTAAGCTCAAGTGAAAATGCAATGCAGTTTTGCCAAACAAACCATATACTTAGCCAGCAGTGGTTTGCGTTCACACAAAGTGTGTACAAAAATGCAGAAAGTGGCTCCATTCCCTCATATTCCATGTAGGTCTGCTCAAATACGGCATGTTTTGCACACCCTTTTTTGCTGGCATTTTTCTTCCTTTCTACTCTTTCAGCTTCCCCCTCATGTCAGCAAAGCAGTTCCTGTAGAGTGTGAGAGAGACGGGGGGGGTCACAAGTGTGTGTGTTTTAGCTCCCTCCAACAGTGGATGGAGGTGGTTAGGATTGTAGAGAGGTATGGCGGGCTGATGGGAATGGAAGGAACAGGAGGGTTTTTCGCTGTGCTTGACGTCAGGGGTGCTCTTTGAGAACAAAATTGGGCCCGCACTTTGGGCCCGCCTTTTATGACATCATTGGTGCTCTCGCTGCTTTTTCTGGTCACCTGTAGAGATGCTTGATTGTCTCTCTCCCCCTCCCACCTGTTCGCCCCGGTCTAGAAATAACGTGTACACGAGGAAACACACGCACGCACACACACAGGCATAGACAGCCCATAAATGCATGCACACAAGTGTGCACACGCAGCGTCGATACTGCTCACAGCACTCCCTCTCTCTCTACCCTTCCCTACGTGCTCCATCTCTTGTCAGCGATTGTGTGGACTGTGAGCAAATCAATACCCATCGTAGCTAACCTGTGGACAGCCTAGCCTGCATTTTCCACAGATCAGTGCTTTTGTAAAACACCTCAAGCCCATCGTGGAGGGTCGCAGAAGTTCACGTGGAAAACATATGTCAACACACACACATATGCACACACACACACACACGCACAAACCAAAAACAGGATTCACGTGAGAGGCCGCTAACCAGCCGAGACGTGCTCTCTCCGTCTCTTCATCGCTCTCTCTATATCACACCCACACCCTTCACGTTCTCCTTCATCCTCTCTGCTAATCTGCCCCACGGACAGACCATGCAGCCAGCCGCAGCCAGAACCCAGACCCCATGCAGGGAGTGTAGGGGAAGGGTTAGAAACACCCTGTGGTAGATCAGGGTTGCCAGGGGAGTCCTTTGTCTCCTCCAGCCTGGCAGTGAAGGGAGATATACTGTATAGTGGGCACATAGTGGGTCCAGTACAAACATACAGGGATGGGAAGTTATTCATGTTGTCTTGGTCGCAAACTAACAAACAACATGCTTAGTCACACTCGTATATGTGGCAGGAGCAAAAAATCCCCCCCACACAAACACGTACACACGCATACATGCACACACTCTCTCTTTTGACAGTAAACATAAGCTGCTCAAACACAGAGCCACACACACACTTTCACACTTGACTGACCACAGTGAGCCATCTGTACTGGTCGCTGGTGTCAGGTCACAGATATAAAACCATTTGAAAACTGACTACACATTTGAATTTCTCACCACTGGTTTTCAATGCATTGTTGTGTGTGCAAAAGTGTGTGTGCAAAAGTGTGTGTGTGAGAGAGAGCAGGAAGGGACAGTTTGTCATTAGAAACACTGACAGCTTGAAATAATGGCTTATGCTGCAGGGGTGTTTAGATGCCTAGACCACAATACTATGGAATGTAAGATATTATTCTCAGAATAGTGTGTCCTGTAATATCACACACACATACGAACACACACCAACACATACACACACCCACACACACCAAGCACAAATCAGAAAGTCACTGTTCCCCCAGGGTTTCTGTCAAAAGCCAGACACTAACCGAACCTGACATATTATAGATCATCGGGCCTGGCACAAACACACACACATCCCAAAAGGCACACACACATTCTCACACCTATACACACACCAGCACACACACACACACATACATTCTCTCATCAATACATACACACACCCATACACTCACGGGCATGAACACGCACACACGCATACATACACACAAACATTCACACAGCAAAACATACACATACCTACACACTCACAAACATACACACACACATTCTCACACCAATACATACACATACCTCTACACTCACAAACACACGTGCACACACACACACACCTAAACATAAGACAATCATTACAGTTCTTTCCCAGGGGCTGAGCTGCCGATATGATGAGAAGCACAGCCTCTTCTCTCCTCTCCCGAGAACTCAGCTTCATTGTCCCTTATGGGCCCTCAGTGCTGCTCCAGTGCTCCTCACAGTCACTGTCCAGCTATGGATCTCAACCTCACCTTCCCTCTCAAACACCCAATAGAGTTGTTGACGTAGAAGAAGGGACACTTTTACTTTCAAGTTACCCGCTGCTCATTTTGACTAAGTGTGAGTACGTGCACACATCATTCTTTAGAGAGATAAATAACGTGAATGTTGTTTTGTTATTTCATAACAGATCTTGCAGAACAGGCTACCATCTGTGTTGAATGTCAGAAGGTGACAATTTTGAGACAGTTACAGAATGATTCTGGCTAGTGAGGAGATACACACAGACCGATGGACAGGATACATCATTCAAATCCCTTCCAAGCTCTGATATACATTTAACTGCATAGATCCATTCCGTGACGTTTTTATGTATCTCTCTTTCTCGCTCACTCATGTTCTCGTTCTCTTTCTCTTTACCCGCCAAGATACGCATTGATTTTTAATGGTGTTTTGCGGTTATTGCGTTTTGTCCGGGGAGCCCGCAACGGCAAATCCTATTGATATTTGGTTTTTCACGAGCAGCCGGGTGTAAAGGCTTATTATTTACAGCCATGATGGTGCTGGCCTGAAAGCCTCACCTTCACTGGGAACAATCCCTGGTGCTCATTTGATCAAGACCTGATGATTTCGTTGAATGGATCGAGGCTGTGTTGAGAGGTGGAGGAGGTGTGTGTGTGCGCGTGTGTTTGTGTGTGAATTTGTGTGTTAGCAATTTTATTTGTGTTATTTGTGATGAGTTTCCGACACGATCAGTTCATTTAATAAATCACTTTGATTTTGTCAAAGAGACATATAAAGGGAGAGGGGGAGGGAGAGTGTGTGAGAGAAAGGGAGAAATAAAATGACACCCTCTGGTTAACATTTCTTTGGTGTTCAGGAAGTTTCTCAATTATGCATATACAAATGCATAATCTAGTAAAGGGTTTGCTTCCTCAACCTTGCATGTATTAGAAATCTGTTTATAGCTAAATTATAAGTTATTTTTCTTCACTGGTATCTTATGATACTCAACCATGTTTGAACAGTGACCCTTCTGAATGTGGTGCCATGAGAAGAATGCAGTGTTCTGAGAAACACACAGATCAATAACTCCTCACACAGTCATCATCCAATCAAACAAGGATCAATGCACTACATTTCCCACCCCACGGCTTCTCATTCATTTATGTGGGATTGTAGACGCTCAATTCATGGCACCTATAATGCAAATGGTGGAGTGCCAATTATCTAACATTATCAATATCAATTTACTGATCTTTCTACCCGACCTTAACATTAATGACCTGGTATTGATCGGAGTTGGTGTGCATCTGCATGACCCACTCTTGCAGTCACACAACAGGGAAATCAGACACACCAAGTCTCTGATTTTACAGTAAAATGCTGAGGAAAAGTACCACAAGTACTTTACGTAACAAATTGCACATCAATGAAGTAATGAGTGAGAAAGTGACGGCAAGAGTGTGTGTGTGTGAGAGAGAGAGAATTAGTTTGTAACAGAGAAAGAGAGAGAGAGAGAGAGAGAGAGAGAGAGAGAGAGAGAGAGAGAGAGAGAGAGAGAGAGAGAAAAGACACTGAAAATGAAAGCAAATAAGAAATAGACTAAGAGAGTGACAAAGACAGAGAGAGAAAAATAGATAGGTCAAACCACTAGAAAAATGCTTTTGTCTCCCTATTATTTCTTGGTGTTGACTTTACCGTCACAATTCCTAATGGACCTGGCCAGTTGAACGCTTCATGTTGATGGTACCCATTGACAGGTAGCTAGTCCACTTCAGATTTTTCAGTGCTTTATAGGTCCATGGTGCATTTATTGCAGACATGAATACAATGGGCATATTATTATTCTTGTGGCGTTGTGTTTAAGAAGATTAGTTGTTTGTTTTTGCACCACTCTCTCAGTGTGGAGATGTCTTTTCCCATGTCTCCATCACTTCTCTCAAAGAAACACCTTAATTTGCAGTTACTCAATTTACTCAAGAGGGTAGAGGCGCAGGAGAAGAAATAACTGTTTAAAGCGTTCACATAAAGTCCATTTGTTGGAGCTGCTATTCCCTAAATGTGATTCTTTAATGCTCCACATGAAACGCTGTATTTGCATTAAACAGGAAAGGGTTCTCTCTTGCTGCATAAAAAATAAGGAGACAATCACTTCTGGATGTCAGGATGACGCATGATAGAAGATCTTTGGCGCACCGAAATTCATGTCCCCCACGGCAGTATAGAGATCGCCAGTATAGAGACCCACTGGCTGTGTGCATCTTCCTCCAGCCTTACCGTCCTTGAGCTTAAGGGGAGAACATATTAGGTTAATGCCAGTGACAGCTTCATCTTGTGCGTTGTGCATTGAGCTCAGGATTCATGGGGAATGTCAACCCTGTCGGCAACGTGTATGATTAATTTCTCAATATCGACAATGCCAGACGACATCATTTCTCATCATCATCTCTGTATATAGAGTTCCCACAGGAGTCCTTATCACTGCAGTGTCTCAATGACAACTTTCCTATGTGCTTTTCCCCCAAAATGGACACTGGTTGATCTATATCCTCAGACACCATATGTTGATGTATTGTTGATACAGAAATAGTCCCTCCCACCCAAAAGACAACCTCCATCCTGGCTTCAAGTGGTGTCAGGAACCTTTCTGATGGGTATGAACCCCGGTGTGTAGTCGGGCCCCGCCGTATCTCGACCTGCAGGAGGTGAAGCAGTCTATTTGGTTTCCCCGTACCTCAGCCGTCAGGGTGGTAGTCGTCAATGTATTATTGATGCGTGCGGGGCCTTGTAAATAGAGCAGCTCTCCGTTCCTCAAAGCACTGGCCGCTCAGCTGTTGGAGCAGGGGGGCAAAGGCGGGGCCACCCCAACAAAACATGTCCTATGGTCGGTGCCAAAATAGAGTAGGAGAAAGAGGAGAAGGAGAGCAGGGGGGTGGGGGGGGGGGGGGGTTGAGGGTGGACGATAAAAAATAAGAAGGTTTTCTTATATATATATATATATATCTTCAGTCAATATGTGTGTGTCTGGGGTGGGACGTGGGGATACTTTGTGTTTGCAAGAAAGAGCATACTGGGAATGCAACAAGGTAGAAAGGCGTTTACACTGCAACATTTTGTGTTATTTTCCCTCAACCCAATCAAGAACTTGACCTTTTGCGCCTTTGAGAGTCGTAGCAGCTCCTTAATTGTGGATGACGTTGAGGTCACAAGAGGGCTTTGTTGCTTTTAAGTCCTTTTTATGAAGGGGGGGAGTAGGGGAGCAACTGAACGCTAAATGGAAAGTTGGGATGAGAAGATAAAGGAAGTTGGAGTGAAAGCATGATTGAACGAAGTGAGAGAAGCAGAGTCAGGAAAACAGAAGTAGTTCAACAGACCGATTAAGTCAGTCAGAGAGAGAAAGTGAAGGAGGGGGAGAACAGAGAACAAGAGAGATTACACAAGAGTCAATGGGAGGTTGTTTGAATTCTAAACGCTGGGTGGAGCTGACCTTTCGTGTACCGTGGGGGGGGGGCAGACTTTTTTGGGTGCACAGCCAGAGCTCTTTGTAAGTGCTGAGAATGTTGAGAGGGACATGTGTCTGTTACCTGGGCACTCACAGCGTTTTACACACCATGACATTTCTGAAGTGACATGCAGACGCAACCTCTTCAGTGTTTAATGGCCTCACACACTTCCATTACAGACCCACACACGCACCAACACAGGCGCATTGACCATCAAGTCATCGAGTTGCGTTTATTCTCTATTACCTCAGTCAATATGACTCAAGAAAATACTGATATTGGCTGTACCAGTCCCTGTGTGGTCCAAATACGTCAGAAAGGCCGAAGGTGAGAGATTAGAGCAAGACCAGCTCTATTTGTGTGCTATTCTTTAGAGTTAGTGGATGTTTGGATAATATGGATATTGGAAAGAGCAGTTACTACATGTAATCAGTCTTTGCATCTTGGTTGAAACAAAAAAGCTTTTTCATGGGAGAAATACCACCATTGGCCGTAACACTGGCCCAATGTCTGAAGTTGCACAATTTTCTTTTCTTTCATGTCATCAACTGTGTGCACCTCAGCATCTAACATTTATTGCTGCCATAATTTCTCGCCATTGAAGCTGGCCTTGTCTTTGACTCCACTCCACTAACACGGCTACTATACAAGACACTCATCTGACTTTATTTTGGTGATGTATACATTCATTTCACATTCTGTGTGATTATTCCTTTTCACGTTTTTTGAATTGCCTCAGACATTTATTTTCACAAAATACCTTTTTTTCAGTACAGTGGCGGTTTTAGCTTTAATGGCTCTCTGGGCGAGGAAATGTTCTACAAGTACTTTCAGAACCCCCCTGCCCCCCCCCCCCCCCCCTGCCCCTCTTACTTATTTGTAGTGTGTCAGATTTTCCTAAATCCGCCACTGGTTCAGTACAGTGTAATCAACATTTATTTGGAAACCAAACAAATTATAGGCGTTTGAGCAACCATGGAAGGTAAAATATGGGTGTGGACAAGTCAATTGTGTTCTAAGAAGACATACGTGCATACTATTTGCATACACAGTGTTAAGAAATCAGAATTTACACAGTTTTTCATGCATTTGGCCCCTGGCGTTTTGCTGCCCTTCAACTTTTACTCCAGTAATTAATTTAAAGGGGTCATTGACTGTTTTTTGGGGGGTATTTCACACTGTTCCTTAAGGTCTCCGAATAGGGTATGTAACTTTGGTTGGGCTGAAAATGGCCCGGGTGCTGTTCTATGCCCCCTGGTGCTTCCTGTGAAATTGTCCCGGGAAAAAATGCTAGGTTTTCTCCTTTTATAGTATGCTCATTAATGTATAGATGAGCTGCGCGCTGATTGGTTGGTTTTCAACGAGTGAAGCTGCAGAGCAAAAACGCAACACGGCCAATAGCACTCACTGAAACATCGAAGGTGGAGACTTGAAATAAAAACGTGCAAATAAATCTATTGTTCTCTACACAACACTGTTTTCAACAGATTGACTAGATATCATTTGAAATGATAACGTTAGTTGTTTCCACTTCTGTTGTTGAAGCAAACGTATCGACTTAGGTGGGCAACGTTACAGTGCAACTACGTTGCAGTTCGACCCTCAATTACACATTTGCTCGAACCATTTCACCGAGGACGGTTTTGAAAACCTGGGACAATGTAAAGCAGGATTTGCTGTGAAGCTGTTGCTGAAAAGAGGTGCGTTCCGACCTTATGTTCATCACAACTGCAAGCTGTAGTATAATTTTGTCTGTAACAGTTATTAGCAATGCTAACATATCCTGTATCTAGCACCTGCCTTTCTCCAGTTCTTTCAAATAGATAATCCAGACAGGCATTAGCAATAGGCTAGACTGCTATTCGTTTTCTGGCAATTTGTTCGGAAGCTTCCCTTCTAATGCCGACTACAGCTAGTCTAGCTAGAGTAATTTGCTAAGTAAGGTATGTTGATGTGTTTTGAAACGTATTTAGCATTCTACCTATGCTAGATACAGGAGACATTAGCATTGCTAGTAGGCTAACTGTTAGCGACAAAATCATACTTACAGCTTGCGTTTGTGATGAGCATACGGTTGGAACAGCACCTCTTTTCAGTAACAGCGGCTTAGCAAATACTTTAAATTGTCCAAGGTTTTCATTCAAAACTGTCTTTGGTGAAATGGTTCGAGGAAAAGAATAATTGAGTGTCGAACTTCACAGGGATCTTCTCATATAAAAACATCAGCCATGCCCGTCGAGTTTCTGGTTCTTTGGGAAGATTATGAAAATTGTCAGCATTCCCAGTACAGGAACACTGCATTTACGATGGTCCATTTTCAATATACTTTAAAAACGTTCAAACTTTCTTCTTTGTTGTTCGCGTGGAAGTACACAGAGCAGCGCGCAGCTAAACTAGTGTTTGAGATCCTGGGCCAGAACACCAGAGGGCTGGTCTGTATGTAAATGTTGGGGCGTGACAAAGGTGATGCTATATTTGTGACGTCACAAATACAGCTTTTTAAAAAATCGATCGTTTTACAGCTGCAGTTTCAAGTTTTGAGATTTAGATAGGAAAGAGGTGTCAATGGTCTTTGAGGTTCACTGTATGTCCATTTTCCCCTCCGAACTGTCGTTATTCAACTATGACAAGGTAAAATCGGTTTTGCAATCAATGACCCCTTTAATGGATTATGAGTGGAGCTCTTCGACATCTCCTCCTGTCAAACAAGCAGAATAAAAATTATGCGATTGTGGGATTTACTGAGACACCAAGTGAAATCTCTCTGGCAGTGTTTTTTTTCATTAAACATCTCCTTTCTTTACAAGTAGTTAGCCTTATTTCTTAAAACGTTTTCCTCCTCTTTGACATCACATCAAGAACAAAATCACTTTTTTCCCATTTTCTTTTGTTTCCCCTTTCACCCTTTATTCCTTCCATATCTATGTAATTAAAATGTCCCTCCCGTTATCTACCCTTCTTAAAAACAATGAATACAGATGGCATGTCTATGTAGTCAGTGTACATGCATGCGAAACCTAAATTCGATTTTCAGTTCAAACTTTAAACTCACGTTAGCCAGTATGCTAATGCAACCATCCTCATTATGTGTCATGCCACCTCAATGAAACAGAAAGCTTCAGGAAATACCTTCATGAACCCTGTTAAAATAAATGTAGCTATTTTACATCACTGCAGGGTTGGCCTTGGGCTTTGTCGACTCATTTATTCTTCTTTTAAACATGGCTGAGACCATAGACACACATTACAGACCCCCAAATCCGTCTAGTTTAGCTTCACTTAGCCTCAACTGTATAGGCATCTTTGTGGGTCTCCTATAAAGTAGACATGGGTTCTGCTCCAAACGTTTACAGTTTTATGTTTGTGATATGACAAGATGCACCTTGGAGGGAGCCTGTTTTGGCCTTAAGGAAGCTAGTCCCAGTCCACATTGACGGCCCAGATGAAACAGGGTCAAAGGTAATTTAATACCACTTGAGCTTTGTCAATTTAGATAGCATCTACGTAAGAATACGGCTATTAAATAAATATGTAGCAATAAGAAAACCCTTTAGCCTAAATCACTCGAAATATTGGGTTTACACCTGTGTTAAGTTTCAAATAGTATACTTTATGTCAAAACTCTATAAACTCTAAACACATTCCGCTGCAGTCAGGATAACGCCATGTGAATTATATGTGATGCGCAGCACTCCTCACTCTAGCAGGAAAAATTGCCATTTAGAAAGCAGCTTAAACTGCTGGGTGCCTGCCTTAACTAGCATTAGACACAGTTGCCTTTGGACAACTACTACTACTAGATTGTGGTTTTCTATTGTGTAACAGTCTCACATTTGAACGATTATCTCTTCTTTTTGATTTAGAACAGCTGCAACATCCCAAATGCAATAACCATAAATTCCTGCAGTTTACATGTTATCTGCAGCACACGGTCCCATCTCACATTGTCCCATCTCCAGATTCCTAGCCTCTCTTTCAGGTCCTGCCCCAATTATGAATTAATAATAATAATAATACATTAAAAAAATTCACATAATGCTATATTTTATATAGCATATCCTATGATTCTAAATAGGAATATTTGTATCACTACTAATATACAAACACACACACACAAGGACACCCACAAAGAAACGTACCACACAAATGCACATGTAAACCCCTGAACTCAACCAACTTTTCATCCCTCCGGTTGCCTTATTTACTGGGTTACTGGAGCCACGTTTCCACTGCAAGTGCCCAGAACTTGTACTCCATGGAACTAGTTTTACAGGAACACACGGAAAAAGTCTTATACACATGGGAATACCCAACAGGACTAACATTCAGGCAGGGCCTGACATGGAAAGCAAACATTTATACACAGGGAGGGTGACAACAAACGACTTCAGCTTGGTAGTTACTGACAAGACAAGTGTGTAGGGAGCCAGGAAACAGGGGAGAGAGGGATAGAAGGAGAGAGATAATACACACCCCACACACACACCAAGAGAATGACAAGGAAACACCAGGGATGTAGGTAACATACTAGGGAAACACAAGGGAAAACACTAGGGAAACTGGGCCACCCCAGTTTGTCCCCAGATTGCATTGTTCCGTTGGAAAGTTTCTAGTTCCGGGGGAAAGTCTCTCGCTGCAGTGGAAACACAGCTTTGCTCACCCTCTACAATCCCTTCCAGTCTATCTCTGTAGCTTGTGTGTGTGTCTGTGTGTCTGTGTGTGTGTGTGAGTGAACAGGAAAGAGAGAGAGATCAAAAGAGATGAGTAATGGCAGCACTATTGCAAAAGTCGCATTGGTGGGTGTCCTCATACACACAAGATTGCTTGCGAATGTGTGTTTGTGTGTGTGAGAGAGAGTAATAGTGTGGATACAGTTTATCTATGTATGTAGGCTTTAGGCTCCTGGCAGGTGGTGATGTGAGTGTGTGTGTGTTTGTCTGGGTCTGTGTGTGTGCCTGTGGTCTCTAGGGTACATAAGAGCCTTCATGTCCCCAGAATGAAAGCCTAAAAGGTACTGTAAACTCCCCTGCTCTTTCTTCCCTCTACCTTAACCCTTAACTCCCCCGCCTCCATCCCTCAGCCTCTTCTGACTCGAGAATTCTGAGCACAACTTGGCTGGTGTGTGTTTGCATGTGACATAGGGACAGGGATATCAAGACCGGGAGAGCCTTTGAGAAAAACACACTTTTTTCTTTTTCTTCTCCTAAGTCCTTGTCTGTACGGTTTGGGTATCTTATCTAAACTGGCAACTGGCCACACTGACCAATAAGCAGCTTGTGCTGAACGTGCAAGAATGAAGACATACTCACACGCGTGCTCGCACAAGTCCACCACTTAACAAGTCCGTCTGGCACTCTGGGAAAGACACAGGAAGCTTGGTGACAAAGCGCTGACGGGGCAAGAAAGTCTCTCTCCCACTCTTCCTCCCTCTCTGCCCCCCCCCCCCCCCCCCCCTCTCGATAAACCCTTAGTTATTTCCTCACCCCCCAGCAGTAAGGGGGCCAGACATGTGACTGTCCCCTCGGGCTCTCCGGGCGCCATCAGGAGATCTGGTTTCAGGGGAGAGAGGAGGAGGTGGAGGAGGAGGAGGAAAGAGCGGGAGGAGGAGGGGAGGAGGACGAGAGCTGTAGGGGAGCAGGACGAGGAGACACTGTGAGGCGATCAAGGGAGGAGTGCATCAAGTGAAAGAGGAGAGCCTATCAGGAAGCCCTTCCAAGAAAGGAGGGGACCAGTGATCGAGATTGAGTTAGACGAGAGAGAGAGTAGGGAGGAGAAGAGAGGGGGCAGGAGAAGATAAATGAGGACAGAAAGAGAGAGAGAGACTGAGAGAGAAGGGCAGGGGAATGGGGAATAAAATGGCTTGTGTGTGTGGGCGTGGGTCTTTTCACTCATCCTCAAATCTCCATCACTCTAGAAAATGATGGGGGACTTGACAGGCTGATGGGGGGGGGGGGATAGGTTAGGAGAGGAGGGGAGAGAGGGAGAGCAGAGGTGAGCAGAGTTTGAGATGCAGCATGTGTTACCAGCTCTCAGAAATCATTCAAGCTTTGAACACAGCCTCTGCCCCAGTCTCATACATTTATGAAGTAGACTGTGTGTGTGTGTGTGTGAGAGAGAGAGAGAGAGAGAGAGAGAGAGAGAGAGAGAGAGAGAGAGAGAGAGAGAGAGAGAGACAGCGAGGAAGGTGGGGTTAGAACAAGTGGCACTTGATATAATGAGTCACATGCTCAAAACCCCCAGTTATGTATGACCTAGTCTGCTACAAACAGCCAGGTCTGTTCTTCCTCCCTCCATCTTGCCATCTATCTGGCTCTTTTCCTCTTTTCAACCCTGCAGCCTTTGCCATCCTCTCATCTCCCTCTCTTTTGTGGCAGGCCTCTTTTCCCACATACCCCCTTCTCTCTCTCCCCACCTCTCTCTCCTCCCTCTCTATCTCTTCTTTTCACAGCGGCCTTCAGTTGTTTCCCTTTGAGAGGAGAGCTGGGCTGCACAGATTGCCTGTCATCAGCTGCTCTATTGCCTTTCCAAAAAGATGTCACTTAGCATTACATCCAATCGCTTTCTTCATGGACCATAACACAGTGCCGTTGTTTCATCAGCCTCCGGGCTACATGCTAAACCATAGTATAACAAACCTGTGGCACTTTAGCTTAGCATATGTTAGCATAATCCATTAAAGCAAATGTATCTTTTCACAAATTAAACTCATGGAGATGGGTTGGCTCATTCTCGGGCTCAACGGCTTGTTGCAGAGTGTGACCAAACGTGAGGTTGGCTTTAATGATGAATTGGCTTTAATGACATTGGCTTTAATGACATTCACCCCTGTGACCACGATTACCTCATGACCCAAGATATACCCAAGGTACTTCCAACAAACTGTCCCCATTTTTCAACAACACAAATGATTGTTCTTGAAGCGTGACTAGATTTTTTCTTGCCTGCAAGACATCCATCCAAACTGTCAATTAGTTGGTGGCTCGGGTACACCTGGAGAATGGGTTACAAAGGATAAATAATTGGCCCAAATTAGGCTATTTGTTGTTGTAGGGTCATGGGAGGCCAGTGTGTGTGTGTGTGCGTCCATGCTCTGGAGTATACATTACATTACATTTAGTCATTTAGCAGATGCTCTTATCCAGAGCGACTTACAGTAAGTACAGGGACATTCCCCCCGAAAGCAAGTAGGGTGAAGTGCCTTGCCCAAGGACACAACGTCATTTTGCACGGCTGGGAATCGAACTGGCAACCTTCTGATTACTAGCCCGACTCCCTCACCGCTCAGCCATCTGACTCCCACATACATGCCCAGGCTGTGAATAATGTCAATAAAAGAAGAAGGGGAGAATGGAGAGGGTGGTAGATGTGGACAAGAGAGAAGATGAAGAAGTAATGAAGGGAAAAGTGGCTGGGTTGTGGGGAGGAAGGAGGTGAACAATTAAAATGTACTTTCTCTTATTGATTGCCCATATCCCAGACGAAACCACGGGTGACAGAAACCCACAAGGAATAGGAGTGTGAGTGTGTTTTCTAATATGGTACTGAAAGGTATTCAGCTGTACTATGCATTTACAAATGCACCTATCAATTGCAGCACAGCCTTGGTAGCAGGAGTAGAAAATCCTCACACACACAAACAAACACTCACACACACACATCTGCCACCTGCCACACAGAGCCTCACACTCAAAACGTCCTCGTAACAAACACCCATAATATCTTCCATATCACAGCTGTGGGTTGCACTTCAGTATTGGACCGCATGCCCATGAATCTGTGAAAGTTTGTCTAGCTCAACTCATTAAATCACTGCTTTCAGACCAGCCCTGTCAGGCACTGCAACATTGCTACATCCTCATTTTCTGCTGCCTTGTGTTTTCCCCCCAAAATCTTGGTAACACACTTGGTAACACACTTGTTCTGCCATTGTGAGCGGAAGAAAGATGTTTTGCTGTGGTGTCAAGGTGGGTTCCTAGTCCCATTGTAGCATTGAGAGTGTGCACGTTTATTTATTGACCCAGTTGACTAAGTGAAAAGAAAGGTAGATGACCTTCCTATCCCTTTCATCCATTCTGCCTCCCCCTCGACCCTCTGTGCTCTACAGGCCCCAGAAAAAGAGAGAGTTCAGTTCAGCAATAAAATATTCATCGTCATCTTATCCAAGCTTTTCACACCTTTGGACTTACATTTACATTACATTTTACATTTAGTCATTTAGCAGACGCTCTTATCCAGAGCGACTTACAGTAAGTACAGGGACATTCCCCCCGAAGCAAGTAGGGTGAAGTGCCTTGCCCAAGGACACAACGTCATTTGACACGGCCAGAAATTGAACTGGCAACCTTCAGATTACTAGCCCGACTCCCTCACCGCTCAGCCATTTGACTCCATTTGACTCCATCTGACTCTTACTTGCCGAGTATGCATCTTCTGACCACTCTCAATTGCTCTGTCACTCTGGCCATTCTATTCTGTCTCCATCACACATGCAGTCACACATGGCAAAGATGCTTGGGCATATATGGCCCTTTCGAATGTATCTATTTGAACTTTTCTTACTTATCTTGCATGCTACCAGTCTTAAAACGCTTTCAGAGAAAACATGGAGTTTTGACGTCAAGATGTCATAGTCAGGCCCTCTAAGATTTGTGTAACACCAACTTGTCAGATGACACAGTCTCTTCAAAGGGGAAAATATGACAACTTTGTATTTCTCAGCTTAAGGCTGCAAAGTTGATAACTAAGTCTTTGAGAATTTTTTGGCTTTGGTATATGTTATCTGAGGCTTTAGTCTCTCTCTCTCACACAAACGTATGCACAAACACACACACACACACACATACACACACATTTACACACACACATTACAATCTCTGACTCAGCCATCCAGTTGGTCTTTGTTGAATCTATAGGCCGAGTAATCTTCCTGAATTTGCCTGCTGAAGACAAATGAAAGAAAGGAAGATGTAGAGAGAGATCAACCGACACAAGTGAGTACTGCAGTCTCATCAAACATAGTAGACTTTACTGTATTTTTCGGAAATAAAGCTGCGGCCTGTACCCTGATTTTACAGTTTTTTTGTAGTTGTACGGCTTATATTTCGAAGCGGTTTATAGTCCGGTTTTAGAACTAAAAAGTGGCTTCCACCCAAGATCTCTACATACCGTGCAGCTAATTTAATCCTCAACACTTGAACGGGGGCTTATTACTTGAAAGAGGAATTATTTACTGTGTCGTCTCTGTTACACTGTCAGGGCTTGGAAATACAGTGACTTGCTAAAGTAGGCAAATGGCTAGTAGAACATAACATTTCATAATGTATGTAATGTATTCGGGTATGGGCCATTGCGCCCGAAATAAACAATAAATAAATCAAATAATAATTTCAGTAAATCAAACAGCTGCAAGACCCAGTGAAATGTTATATACAGCTAGCAAACTAACGTCAGCTATCATCGCTAACGACATTGGCTAATTCAACTTCGGTAGTGTAACCAAGCTCTTTGTAGGTTCGTTTCAGATATCATTTGATATGGTCTTGTGGACAATAAGACACAGTGGTCTATTTTCACAACTTGTGAAAGTACTGCCTATAATTCGAAAACGAAAAAGCAATCTGAGCGGCGCAGCAGAGTGACGTCAGTAGCCGCTCTTCTTCAGCTCCCTGCTGACCGAGCTACCCATCTTGTTCGGTAGGGGGCGTGGCCTACGCCGAACAGCTCCGCTATTTCTTTTATTTTTAAACCATTTAATAAATAGCTTTCAATGGACTCGAACGGGATGTTGATGGTTGGTCGTCCTCGTCCCATTTGAGGCTCCACAGCCTCAAACTATGGCAACCTCATTAATGTATAAATCTGTGATGGCAAAGTATGCAGCCAAGCTCTCTATGACTTGTTCTACTCGGTCACAGGCATCAGACTCAGATATATTATTCGATTCTACCTGCTCAGCTAATTCTAACAGTGTTTGCACAATTTGAGGGAGCGCCATGATCTGTGATGCGTCCTCTAAAGACCCGGCAATTCAATCAATTTCCCGGCACATTTGCAAATTATTTTTAGGTTAGATTGTAAATTATGGCTATTTTATTTTTTATTCTAAATCCCCTTAGTATTAGCTAGACTTTGCTCCTTTTGTATAGTTAGTCCACATATTTAAGTTTTAAGATTCCTATATGTTTAATGTATGCTCCTTCCTGCCAAAGTAAATTCCTTGTCTGTGCAAACTTTCATGGCGAATAAAACCCTTTCTGATTCTGATTCTGATGTAATGCAATGCAGATGTGCACACCGCCCCCTACCAAACAAGATGGGTAGCTCGGTCAGCAGGGAGCTGAAGAAGAGCGGCTACTGACGTCACTCTGCTGCGCCGCTCAGATTGCTTTTTCGTTTTCGAATTATAGGCAGTACTTTGCGGGCAGAAAACGTAAAAGCAATGTCCGCTCTGTTTTCTTTTTGATTATGGCATAACATGTGCAGTCTTGAAGAAGAAAATGCAAATGCAAATAGAATGATTGATTACTAATTTCATTTATGAGTCCAATAATGCAGCCACATTCTTAAAATGAAAAAGTATTTCTGCAAATGCATTTTAATTTTGGTCACGATTTGCTTCCATAGTATTTTCCCACTTCTTTTCTTGACATCACCATTCGAATAGCCCTCACTAACTTCACGTAATGCTTACGTCAGCATCATGCCTACAGCAACCCCGAGGGACAAAACACCCTTCTCCGTTGAACATAGAAAGGTCTGCTACAGTAGGCTATCCTCAGGATTTGCAAGCTAGCTAAACTTATACTATATCTAAAGTGTTTTACACACTGTTGTAAGATCGCCTATACTCGTGCATTGCTTGGTATTGTAGTGACAATGCTCTTGGTACCCAGAATGCCCCGCGGCAAGCTGAAAAGCTACGAAGTTAAGGGCTTTAGCTTAGTTAGATAAGCATTGTTCGGAGTTCTATTTTTGTGTTTGTTCTGTTTTGATATCTGTAATGCTATGGTCTGTAGTTTAGATCATTTGAGTGTTGACCCTGATTGTGAATGTTGTCTAGTTAGATGGCTATCCAAGCTGTCTGAGGTGAAAGTCGTCTTGGGTAAATAAACAGTCGGCCTATATTCATGTGCGGCCTAGACTGCAATCACAAAGTTCCCATTCTGGTGGGATGTGGCTTATAGAAAATGCGGCTTATTTTCAGTAAAATACTGTACCCTATATATTGTTTTGGACTGCAGACAGGTCATGTCAATAAACAATCCTTTGAGAAAATGTTTAAGCTACATCCAACACAATGCTGAATGGCATTACAAGCTGCTACTTTAGGACATACTGACCCTTCTAGGCCTCTCTAGATCTGTGGGCCTGGGGTAGAGGTTGAGGGGGGTTACACCCTTGCAAAGCAAACTAATAGCATCAGGTTTTAGCGCAGACATATGGCAGATTCCATGACCTCTCCTTTGAGTGTGTCTCTAATGCGTTCCCCCATGGCCCAGGGCTAGGCTAGTCCCGGCTGCCTGCTTGCCTGCCTGTCTGCTTTCCTTCCTTCATTCATTCCTATCTTCGTTCCTTCCTTCCTGCCTCCCTGTCTTCCTGTCTTCCTGCCTGCTTGCCTACCTGGCAGGAATACTAAAGAGACAGCATGGGAGGGTCACCTCCACACTAAAGATGTAAACTCAGATACAAATACACATTAAGACACACACACACACATGTACTCACACACACACAGTGAAATGCACATAATGCACACACACACACACACATACTAACACACACCTTAATAATAGACCCAGATATCCCCTGGGGGATCTAGCGCTCCGCTCTTGACGATTTCACACGACAAAGGTTAATGGTATCTCTACTCCTGCTCCTGGAGAGATGACCTGGAGAGGAAGTCAAATGTCAATATGGCCTTGGAGCTGACACTGTGTCAATGACTGACATAAGGCTAGGCATGGATACGAGACAGCAAGGCTGCTCACCTGGCACCATGACAAAAAAAGGGATTCAAATTTGAATAACAGTAGTATTTAGTGCTGTTTTTTTTGTAGTTGTAGGTGATATTGCAACTTCAGGTATCTTTCAGTACTATTATCAGGCAAGATTGTTTATTAGAATCAGGTCCAGAATTGGATATGTTTAGATACTCACCTTACAAAGTAATATGGAAGTCAAACCAAATCAACGTCAATAGTTACTCATAAAACGGTAATTGTAATAACTTTAAATAACAACAACGTTAATCAAATTGAAATGCCAATTACTGTAACACTTTGGATTGGATGCGAAAGAAAAGCCTGTAAGACTGTTGGCATATGAATCCCCTTATTGCCCGACTGTCAGTGAATTGATATGAAACTTCTGTGTCCATATCCATTACTTAACAGTATTTACAATCCTGTGAAACAGAATACACCCGACCCTAGGTGATAAACACACACACATACACACACGTACACACACACACACACACACACCAAGCCATCGGCGTGCCAGCAACATCACTAGTTACAGATAAAGCAGTGAAAGGGAATCTTTAATGCTTATGTATGCCATCTTAGTAGAACATTTAGCCGAACTGCCAAAATGGCCTCCTCACCCTTGAGTCAGCCTGGTTTTGCCTTACAGTCTGAAAATATAGAGAAGTGTCTTGCACTAATTTAAATGATGCGTTACCACAGACGGAAATTCATGCCAAAGACTTCTTTCTCTTCCTGGACCAGTTATCTCTTTCAGACATCACTGTCATCTTGTGCTATTCGTGTGGTGCTGATAAACCACTTGTGAAAGCCAATAGCTTTTGGTGAATAACAACTTTGTGGAAACGAATCAATAACAATAAATACTATATGTACTGTGCAGTATACACTTTATATAGAATAACAACTCTGAAGTGCATCATGTTCAATAATAGAATGGTACGTTATCTGCCAGAAGCTAAGACACATAGAATTATCCAGTTTCTCATGAACTGAACAAGTAAAGCTACCAATATCCTGTTTTTATCTATCTCCTACTTCCTTGTTGGACACCTTAGGTCGTGTTTGCTTTAGTTCTAGAGTTTGGAGATTCAAGATTCCCCCTCTGCAGAACACCTACACATTTACGTTTATTTTCGGCCTAAAGATGAGTGACATGAGGGTGGAATAGTGACATAATTAATCCAAAAGCGACTGGTAGTTTACCACGGCAGAGATAACTACTAAAAACCTGATTACAAAGTTGCACAGAGAGAGATAAAAGGTGGACATGTGAAAGTTGTGCCACATGTGCATGGAACCTCCAAAAACATCTTCTAAATATAAAGGCGGGAATATCTGTGTGTCTGCGGCTTGATTATCTTGAGAACTGTGTATTGTATGAAGCTGACATTTGCAAGGTGCATCGCATAGGACTCAAGGATGGGCGTTGTTGAGGATGAAGTTGTTTGAAAGAGTGGTTCGCATGTTAAACATATACCCCCCGATTTTGACGATCTGAAACGCAAGTATCAAAGCGCAAGTAACTTTGTGGGCGGGACTCCGGCTAGGTTGCTATTTTGCCGGCGGGATAAATAAAAGACTTTGTGCCTGGCACAAATCTAAAATGGGTAGGTCCGAAGTAGCTACATTACTAATGGGTGTGGTTTGGGCGTAACGTGCAATAAACCAATCAGAGCGTCATCTCACATTCCCTTTAAGAGCAGCGCTTGTTCCATGGCGGATTGCTATTATAACGGCGGATTTGCCAGGGAAAGGCAGAGCAGTTTTCTCATTGCACTAAATTGCCCGCTCATGCTGCTCATTCAAATTCTTATTCTTATTTTTATATAGCCTACCCTATATTTTATTTTTTAAATTGTTTAGTTCTTGGAATTAGTTTAACTATTGTACTTTTTACTTAATTTAAGACCCGTATATGTTTATTGTTTGCACCTTCCTGCCACAGTAAATTCCGTGTTTGTGTAACATAGGCTACATGGCGAATAAACCAAATTCTGATTCTGATGGAGATGGGAGAAGAAACCCACCCAAATTAGCTTCGGTTAAACAGGCGTGGGAGAAAATTGCCACAATTGTTACAAATCATGTTCACATACATAGAGATTTCTCATGAAAATCTTTTTATAATCATTGAAGATATGTAACACGCCATAAATCAAAACAATGTAACGTAGCTTCGCAGAAAGAAGACCCTGGCCTCGCCAGCAGTGTGCACGGACCAAGCTTGCGCCCTTAAAATAGCATCTGGATAATGCGCCATTGACTTTAGACCACGTTTTTCCTGGCCAGTGGCGGAATTGTTTTTCGGAAACTGCAAAATAGCACCAGGGAACGTTTGCGCCGGAACACGCCTCCTTTTTCGCTGAACCGCCCACGGGAGCGCAAGGTCATTTCGACGTGCGTCTGTGGAGGGAAAAGTCTGCTTTGCGTCGAGTGCAAACTAGGAATGATACTTGCGTCGTTGACAAAGTCAATTGCGCTGGGTGCAAGATCTGGCACATAAACTGTTTGCTGCCATGTTGAGCTGCACTAAGAGATGAAGTCATGGTAACTTTCCATCTGGCAGGATACGCTCCAAGACCCACCCAGTTAGCAAGATCTCAAAAGTATTTAATTCAAGTGAGCAATGCACTAGTGCAAGGGTGGCCAACCCTGGTCCTCGAGAGCTGCTGTCCTGCATGTCTTAGATGTTTCCCTGCTCCAGCACAACTGATTCAAATGAATGAGTTGTTATCAAGCTCGGATGGTCATTACCCGGCTTCCACAGAGCTTGATAATAACTCATTCATTTGAAACAGGTATGCTGGAGCAGGGAAACCTCTAAAACAGCCAGAGACATTTTTCAGTTCACACTGATTATTTTTTTATATGTAAGTAAATATTTTTATTTCAATAGCAATGAAGATGAAAAAAGGTCATTACGATAGTAATAATGCTCTTTTAATAGGCTATATACCTCCTGATATGTATGGATGTATGCTGCATAACAAAATAATAAACTAATCTAGCATAATAAATACATTTAAAATTAAATAAAATCTCCACAATAATACTGGTAGTTACTCCGGCCCATGTAATTTTCTGTTACAGACCGACCCGGCCCCACATTAAAGAAAGGAAAATGATCTGGCCCTCGCAGAAAAAACTTTGGGGACACCTGATCTAAAACATGCAGGATAGCGGATTTCGAGGACCAGGGTTGGCCACCCCTGCACTAGTGACTACAAAGAAGCAAATTCCAACTTTTTTGCATACATTTATCTGAATTGAGTTTTTCTTGTCCAAAACAAGCAAATTAGCGCTACTGAGTTAAAAACACAAACATCAAAGAACTAAAAAATGGGGGGAAGGAAGCTGAAGTCGGGAAAGTCTGGGCTTCCAATCCTCCCATGATTGATGGTCGCCATTGTTCTCTGGCTTTTATTCATGGCGTCGTAATTGCTTTTTGATATTATTACAAATGAGAAATTACTCCATCCCATTACCGGAACTTACGATAAACAAAAGGGGACTTGGTTGAGTGGAATGATAAGCTGAGCTACGAGAGAGAGAGAGTGCTTTGAGCCCTACAGCTCGCCCTCTTCACTTCAACTTATCAGGCCCAAGGTAGACTGGGAGAGGGACAAAGGCTTAAGCTGATAGAGAGAGAGGAGGGCCCAGAAATGTCCCTTTGCTCGTTAATTACGCCATAGAGAAATGCCATGAGGTCTGAATCTCTCTTCCATGTCCGTTGTTCCTCTCTCTGAGTGGGTTTTGGTCATGTTCCTTATATGCTCTTGGACTGGATGATGGCATTGGGTTTTTAAGGTAGAAAACAGTTTTAGGTTTGTTTAGATGCGTTTAGATGAATATTTTCGATGAATAGTGTTGAAATGTTTACTAGAAGAGAGGAGCGTTTATGAGAAGAATAGGTGAGTTGTTACCATCATGCTCACATGATGGAACCATTTTTGAGGAATTTCCATTTTTGAAAGGGTGACTTCTACGTTTAAATCTTATGTTACAATCCTACGCAAGCCCCTATGCAAATGCCTGTAGGAGCGGTATTTATAAAGCTAAGCTCCTCGTGTCAGCCTCTGTAAGTAATGTCTTGGCACGTCAGTCAGATCTTATTTGCACGGCCCCTTTGGCGCTAACGAGACAAGACCTACTCCCCCATCCCAACTCCTCCGAGCCGGGGCCAATGAAGGAGGGCGATGCTAATCACCCGTCACTTACGCAGCTCTGTCAGTGGCTGATGATGGGGGCGCTTTGGTGACGGGTGACAGATGAGGAAGTGCCTGCTATGTGATGAGGAACAGCTCATCAGTCAGGGTTAGGGGGGGGGGGACGTAATCATGTGAGAGCACCCCAGGGACACATACAGCCATATTAAAGCAGCCATTCACGTGATCCCTGCAGCGCTGATGACATTCTTCATAGATAACCACAGGCGTGACCCTCTTAAAATGGGACATGATGTATTTTAATAAGACTGGGCTATGGCTGTCAACATGGTCTGTCAGCTCTCATTACCTTTGTTTCGTCAACCGAACATCAATTCGCCTGAAACAAACTTCTTTTGAGCTTAGGCTGCAGCTTCCCCTGAAGTTTTAGCCAACATGCTAGCTGGCTACCTTGGGTCACTGCAATGCAGTAGATAACTGCTACCCACTCACTCTATGACCAGGGCGTACTTATGACCCTCTGTCCTGTTGTACGTGTCACTCCAAACCTCCCACTGCAGCCTGAGAAGCCTTTCATCACTTCGTTACCCATGAGCCTCAGCTTCCCCCTCAACACAACACCACGCTCTCTGGGATAAAAATAGATGAATCACATGCCTGGTACGCCCCTTTGGTGTGCTTGCATGGTAGCTGGAATGGAAGGGCTTGGCTTGGTAGCAGGAGCTGGAGGAGGTGGAACGAGAATGTTGGATTGAGGTGGGCGGGTATGGCCATTTTAGGTCGGGCTAGCAGAGTTAGCAAGCACAGGTCTGTGTCAGTTGTCAGTTGTTTGTTTGTTGAAGTTGCTTAGTGGTGTCCATTTAATAGCTCAAATTAATAGTTTGCTTTATGTATGCTTCAATACCTCCCAAAAATGTGCAGTGCTATACTTTACATTTGAGTTATTGTTACACAGGTGGACTTTGAATTCATGCCCTTGACGAATCGAAGTGAAGGAGGAGAGAGATCTGATTCCAACAATCTTTACTCCACGCCTTCCCTCACTTGCCAACAGCATTAACTTATGTAGCTGACAATATTTGTATTTAAATATGGAGGTTATAGCTTAGGGGGTTTGAGTTCTTGAAAAAGGTTCAAATCCCTCTGCCCCCTCCCCACATGTGGCTTTGGATACAAGCATCTGCAAAAAAACTGCACTGCAAAAATGAATATACTAATTACAACATTTGGAAGGCAAACATATAGGCCCAGTTTTCCAGACTAGGATTATTAAGCCTAGTTTTAGACTACAAACGTTTTCAATGGAGATCATCATTGAATTGTTCTCTTACTTTAGGACTAGGCTTAATTTATGTCTGGGAAACAGGACTCAAATTACAATAGCAGCATTTAGTTTGAGTATTTTGCAACACTGATTTGATTGTTCAGTCTTCTCTTGTTATGTTCAAACCTGAATAACAAAAAATATGCCGTTAAAAACAACCACTCTCAGGAGAAGTCCAATTCCCAGTTGAATGTTTCCCATCCATAGTTACGAGTTTGGCTTGCGTGCAGCAACTCTCTCCAGACTCCCTTCACATGTGTGCTTCCCAAATGTAATCCTAGTGTTGCCCATGGCCACATAAATAAAGTTTTCTAATTGATAGGAGCGAGTCAGATGGAGCAGGAACGCTCACAATTAGCAGAGTGCCTGGGTGTATACAGTGCACCCGGAAAGGATTCACAGCGCTTACATTTTTCCACGTTGTTATGTTATAGCCGTATTCCAAGATGGATTACATAAATAAAAATCCTCATAATTCTACACACAATACCCCCTAATGACAAAGTCAAAAAGTTTGTTTGAGATTTTTGCAAATCTATTAAAAATAAACAAGTAAAAAAACACATATACATAAGTAATCTCAGCCTTTGCCATGACACTCAAAATTGAGATCAGGTGCATCCTCTTTCCACTGATCATCCTTGAGATGTTTAACAAAATGTGGAAAAAGTGCCACTGGGGCTTTCGGATGCATGCTGGAAGCAAATGGGGATTTGTTGCATGTCAATTATACTGTCCAAGGAAGTGCGCATGTGTGTACATAGGTATGTGTGTGTGTGTGTCTACATGTTTGTGTGGGCTGTTTTGTATTCCATGGACATCGAGCCCATTCCAGAATCCTATATATGCACACAAAGGGAATACCAATAGAATCTACAGCTGTCCTAGTATACAAACCAACGTTTATTTATTCTCTTAGTGTATGTCACAAGGTCATTTCTAATCTCAGAAAAAGAGCGGGAAAAGCCAGGCTTTAAATATTCTGTTTCAGAGGAATCGTGATCCGTTAAGGGCAAAGAAGTCACTTTACTGAGAGTCATTTGTCTTAAGCCTTATAGCTGAATGAGCAGGGCTTAAGTGCATGGTTTCTTGGAGCTGCCAATGTGTGTATGTGTGTGTACCTGAGTGTTCACAGAGTGTACTTTACATGTGTGCGTACACCTACGTGTAAGCCTGGATGTTCAAGACAGCATAACAATAAGTTGGCCAGTTCAACAACAAGCCTTTCCCTCCCTGGCCTTCACAGAACAGACTAAAGGTGAAAATAGAAAAGAAGTCCAGAGATATGGGGATTGTGTATCAGGTCTTAAACTCTGTGTGTAAGAAGCCATCAGGGGTGTGTGACCAGGAGGTTGTTTTGCTATTGATTGCATTGTCCTTTCAGCATCTTCCATTCAACCCTCCCTAATTCCCTCCATCCTCTCTTAGCACTGTGTGGACTGGTGTATGGATCTCATACACCCACCACCCACACACACACATGCATGCATAGACACACAGACTGTAAACACACAAGCAGACAGACAGACACACATACAGTAGACACGCACACACAGAACTCAGCACGAAACACACGTTCAATACACACACACAGAGAGCCTCCCTCCTGTTAGGGCCATTTGTTGCGAACAGCATGTCCCTTGTATGCCATGTATTATAATCACTCCTCAACCTAGGAGTGCACTATTCCCCCCCCAACCCTAATCACTGTGTCTTTGTCTCCTAGACTTTCAGTCAATCACTCTATCACTGGACCCCTCATCAGACACTATTGTCCAATAGGCTCAGATAGCTCGGCCCTCTCCGTATTTATCGTCCAATCACCTGAGACAATTACCCTTGTGACCTAAAGTTGTTTTTCCATAAATCAGTTCACACACAACAGGTCAATACTGACCACTAGCTAGACTCCCCGGTCCCATTTGATTGCTGTGAGACTGGATCTGAGATAATACATCACAATCATGGAAATGTAATTCAATTCTATAGGTGTAATACAGCGTCTCTACCTCAAGTCTGAATGTGGAGCTGTCCACGGTGCTGACTGGAGGGTCGAGCGCGATAAGCGTGATTGGAAGCGTGAGAGAGGGTGAGAAGGTGCAAGTGAATCTATGTTGTTTTTCAAGGGAGACTTCGAGAAAGGGGATCGTGAAGGTGGAGAGAGGTGACAGAGGTGAGTGCCACTGAGTGAGTGTCGAAGAGAGAGAGAGAGAGAGAGAGAGAGAGAGAGAGAGAGAGAGAGAGAGAGAGAGAGGGAGAGAGGGAGGGAGAAAAGGAGAGAGCGAGCGAGAAAGAATGGAGGGGGGGGGGGATTCCAATACAGCCAGAGAGGATGTGACCTCAGTGGAGAGCAGGGCAGCACCAGGGGATATAACAGATGGATTAATAGCTGGCGTCTCACCCCTGTTTAGTGAGGTGCTAGCACATGCGTCCCATTTGTCAGCATTAGGAGTTGGAGGGCGGGGAGGGAGGGAGACAGGGGTGGATGAAGAGTACGCCAAAAGATAGGTGCCTATTCTACAGAGTGTGTGACCTCACCTTTTTTTCCTCACTCTCTCCCAGACAGGATATGAGATAGTTATCGTACCAGGTCTTCAAAGGTGTTCAATGTACCCTGGGGTCTATCTTGTCAGCGACTCTCATGTTTATGCTGGTATCAGCCTGGTCAATCGTGCTGGATGAAACGAGTGTTATTGTTTGCCTGGGAGTTGACTGGCCGCTTGCATGGCGGTGTGCATGTGTTTACGCTACCTCCAGGTGTTGCACACGCAGTCTCACCTGCTGTTGTTGACTGTGGGAGAGCGGTCCCTGCCGAGAAGGCCCTGCTGTTATGGAGGGGTGGAACAGCAAGAACACAGCACGATACAGCAGAGAGTGCTCATTGGTAGGGTGGGCATTTGTGTGTGTGTGTGTGTGCGCGTGTTTGTGAGTGTGTTTGAATATGCCCCAAGGTGTATCATTAGAATCCGTTGTTAGTTTCATGTGGGTGTTGTAATGATGGCACTACAACAGTTATTATTATTCAGTAATAAAAATCACAGTTTTATATCAGCAAAATGGCAAGTTCAAGTACAAGAACAATACAATGTTGTACCCTGAGGATAACTATCTACACAATAAAAGAGTTGATACAGTGCTTACTTATTTTCAATCCAATAAAAACACAATTTCCATTTCAAAAAAGCATACCACTGTGACTTCATATGCATAGTTTACTCCCAACACAACATTTTCTGTGAACATGTTTTACTGCGTGTGTGTGCGTGTGTGTGTGGTGATCATGCCAGTCTACTAGCAAGCAGCCCTGCCTTTTGAGGGAAGCACACACAGGCAGTGTTGTATTGACAGGTCCCCTAGCCTCTGCGCTAACACTGAGCTGGCTCTGCTATCAGCAGCCCTGAGAAGGAAACCCAAATTCACAGCTTCAGATGGTTTACTATCCCAAAACATCATGTTAATAGACAATAGCTTTTACACAAACACAAGCACCTGACAAATATAAAAATATTTAAAAAAACATGTTGGCCTACATTGAGCTGGTATACGTTTAGTGATTGTCATCGTATTCATCAGTGTAAAGGTTTGAAGGGTTTCTATGTCAGGGATTCAAATAATTTGCATCTTATGTCAGGTTTTCTGTATGATATCGTACTGTAGCCACAGATGAGGAGATTGTATCCGGCAACAATAGGTAATAAAACCTTTTAGGAAAGAAAACCATGTAGGCCTTTAGAGCAACTTTTAGTATACACAGTCTTAAACACAATTAAATACAATGATTGAAAGGAAATGAATAAAATGAACCAGGCTAAATAAATCGGAAATGGTTTTTTCGTGGCACCTTGACTTTCATCACAGGTTACTCACCTTTAAAATGAATGTTGCATCTTGATTATTACAGCATATTTTTATTTAATTTGACATAGTGGTTGAAGTGAGATGCATATCCGTTACGAACTAATGACAGCCTCTAACAAAAGCTCACTTGCAAAGCCTCATAGACTGAGCTCTTTAAGAGTTTCCAGAGTTCTATCAAGGTACATCAATACACATTCAAAATATCAGCCCACTCAAATTGGGTTTTCATCTAAACCTCTACCCAAACACACTGACACAATTAGGCTTTTCTATGGCAATATTAGTGTGGGGGCTAATCTTTGTTACATCTTTACTTTTTAGCCCCTTGAGGTTAGAGGTGAGGTCTCTCCCGATACACATGTCCTTAAAGCACTCACGGAGATGCGGTCGTAATAATAAAAAAGGCGTTTATTGATCACGAACTCCTGGTTTACTTTCCTAACAAAATATAAATGAAAAATCCAAGAAAACGATACTCATGCGATTGAAGAAACTGTTGCTCTTCACACTCTAACCGGGTTCCTGCCAAACAATTCCACTCCCTTCTTAACACCTGCGCAGATGCGCAGTAGTCATGCGAGGAGGATCCAATACATTTACGTGATCAGGTTAGTCCAGGTATTAAGCATTAAACATAGAATTCCCTTATACATTCATGTCATATTGTTTGTACTACATAATAACTAATTAAATCAAATCAGGCCATCAATGAAATGTAATCTCCACAAGTTCATATTAATAGTAGTGCACAAAACCCGAGAAACGGCTCCAACAATTAGTGTTTGGAGTGCTCCACTTTGAGCAGTGTGCAGCTGGCATGTGTTGATTACATTTGTGAATAACTGAGTGTCTGCGCACATGCACATATATTTGTGGCTGTGTGTGTTTGTGTTTGTGCTTTTGTGCATAAGTTTTCAAAGAAGGCAATTCCCCACGTAATGCTCTTCCCTTCAGCCCCATACAGAATGTTTGGTCATGCGTAGCCTGGCTTTCTGTTGTTGACCCAAGGCTGTGGAGACTGTTTAGGGTAGCGTATGCTGCCTCTAAACCGTGTTACCCAGGGGGCAATGGAGCAAACGCACCGCTGCAACCTGCCCCTTTGCCCAGCTCGGCTGTGCCACTCTACGCCTTGGGTCCCGCTTACAAAACACAAAATCCCCCAATCCCTGCACAATAACAGGCAGCACAAAGGATGTGCAAGTGGGTAGGGAAAACCAAGCTACAGTTGCTTCTCAAATGCTAGTTTGAATATCAGTAAAGTGGAGGTAAGGTTTGTGGGTTGATAAAAGTGCTACCGATACGTCTAGGTGATGGAGTTTTACTTGCAGCCCCCACCCTCAAGATAAGAATCTATCTGGGATGGTTGGGATACAGGGGCGGACCATCTGCATAATTAGAGAATGGTTGAGTCAGGGGATTGAGAACAGTGGAACTTCATTTGTTTTAATACTGTCTTTTATCACTCTACAAGCCTTCTAGCTTGAAGACAAGCAGGAATGATGAAAACCTTTGGATTCCATCAGAGGCATTGGTGTAGCGAAAGTGGAAGCCATCTCAACGTCTAAAAACAGAGTGGGAAACTGTATTTATACCAGTAGACCAACAGAAATAGCTATTCCACTGACATTAGCATTTGGCATTGTATAAGTTACTACCACTAGCATTAGCTTTTTCGAACAACTATTATTGTTGTTATTGCTAGCAACATCAACACTAACCAAAATATTGGACAAACTGCAGCTATATTGGTTACATAGACAAGACTCATTGCCTAAAGACAGTTTGTCAGTGTGTATGAAGGGAACTGTGTCTGTGGTGTGTGTGTACATGTGTGTTTTTATGGGCTTTTTTTCCAGCTGACTCACACAATCTGTTCAAAGAGCTGTCTGAAGCCTGGCCAGGGGGGCTTTTAGTTTGATCTGGGAGGTGGGCACAGGAGTTCAAACATCATACTCACTCACACACACACACACACACACACACACACACACACTACCTTCTACACAATAGTGTTAACATTGGTATTTGTTAGCCAATTCCAAGCTTCTGGCTGCGTATTCTATGTATAAATAGTTCCCTAAAACAATTTGAAGAGGAATATAGATAGAAAACCACAAGGGAATAGTTCCAGTACAATTATATCTGTATACTATTTTTGTGTTTGTTTTCCCCCAGAAACAATAGTTGTTTACCTCTCTGGCATGGTGACATTATAACATGGACGGTCATTTGCTGGAGGGCCCAAGGACATTTTGGGTAATCAATGATTAGAGCACACACTGACCAGCTGACATCCCTCGATTGGCTGTTGGCATGTGGAATTGTGGGAAATGGTGTTGACGTGCGGTGGAGAGAGCTTCCTCTCTTATCACTCGCAGGACAGGGAAACCCAGGGATATGGAGCAATTATCCCACTTGATTTATACAGCTTTAATTCTCATTCTTTTCCACGTTTATCTCTTCGTCTTGTTTTCTCTTTTATCATCTCTCTCATTCACTTTCATTTGCTCTCTGTCTCCCTGTCTCTATATCTCTCGCTACCTCGCTCTCCATCTCTTTCCCGCCCTCTCTTTTTCTCTCTCCTTTCCTCTCGCTGTTGAGGATCGATGGCTTCCTCCAGCCAGTCCAGAAATATTGACAGGTCCAGGCTTTCAGGGTAATAAGAAACTGGTCAGGAGAGCACGAATCAAACACACACACACACACACACACACACACCCTACCCACTCACTAACTCACACGTCGCTGTTGTAGAGGGCAGACATATCCTACTTTCAGTAGCTTTGTGTCTTTCTTGGTGAATTATTCAGTAGTATTGTTATATATTTCTTGATAAGTATTGGAGCTCACACAAATTATGAATCATTATTACATGTTTAGATTATTTATTAGAGGGTAGATGGGCTGCTAGGAATTGTCAAGAGGTACTTAACTTAAATATTGATTTTGAAGTTGAAATCCCACATTTTCCAACACACCTTTAGCATACACTATGTATCCTGGTGCAATGTTTTATAAAGTACTTTAATCCCCAAGCCAGGTGAGGTCTCAGACAAGTCAGAAGAAGTAACCTGTATTTCAGATTTTCAGAAGTAGACAAACCACTTGCAGACATGGCTTTTCTGGAAAACTATTGCAGAAACTCCTGTGTCCCTCTAACAGAGCAGGAGTAACTGTCACCTCAGGAGAGCTGCTATCTGCATCACAGCAGGAGGCTGTGACAGGACCTGATACACTTACCGTAGGGTCCCACACACGCAGATACACAGCTACCGTATCACTCACTCGCAGTGCATGCACATATGTGCTCATATCTTACTTTAACTCGACACCTTCAAACACACACACACACACAAACAAACACACAGACTCCCTCATCCAGCTTTTAGTAGAAGTAGCCTGATTTCCCTCTGTTTGTCTGGCAGGCAGAGAGAGTAGATCTGGGGTGAAGAATGACAGGTGTGGTTCAGTGTAGATAGGCAAAAAGTAACAATATGACACTGACAGGGTGACTGTCAAATTCAAAGGCAGGGTGGAGAACAGAATTGAGGTGTGTGTGTGTGTGTGTTTAAGACATATAGCTGCATTATATGTGAGTGTGTATGATTCCCATGTTTAAATGCCTGCAGGGCACTGAAGCAGGATGGTTCCGGCAAATCTGTCTGCTTATTCCATACAAACAGTATGTCTGTGGTTTGGCTGTAGGGCAACGGGGAGGTGTGCAACATGCACTGGCACCTAGGCACAGCGTGTGGTGGAAGAAGTGAGGGGACATCAAAGGAAGGTTTGGAGAGAGAGAGACAAAGAGAGAGAGAGAGAGAGAGAGAGAAAGAAAGAGGGAGAGAGCTAAAGAGAGAGGGAGGGATGGAGGGAGAGAGAGAGAGAGAAAGAGAGAGAGAAGGAGAGAGAGAGACGGTCAAAGATAAACCTAGAAAGAGCCAAAGAATAAAAACTTGTGGGGGGGATAACCAATGCTAGCCAGATGCTAATGTACTGTTTTGAAAGCGGTGATGCAGGGCGTGTGTGTGTTTGTGTGTGTGTGTGTGTGTGTGTGTGGGAGATGTCCACATAGCCTCCCACAGACCGTGACAGCAAGAACATCACGGACCGCTGCACCGCCCATTACACCCGGACAAGCCAATCAGACAGCCAGTGGATCTCTCAGCCCTTCTGGTATCACTTCATGGGGCACATAACTTCCTTTCTGCTTCCCTGATCTGCACAGCATTTCCTTAAAAATATAGATTTATAGCTTTATCCAAACATATTGATTTAAAAGTCAAGATATTCTACGAGCATGGACTCTTTTTTTCACTGGCTGTATGGGGGGAGGAGACTGAGTGGGGCTTGTGTGTTTCTATTTGACTTACCGGCTGCCAATCATTAGTTTCATCATGCTCAATTGCTCCGACTGATTGCTAGACGTTTTCATGTCTTTAACGAGTGAGTTGATTACAAAATTATAATTGTGCTTCCCCTTTAAATTTGTATCTTCTGAAATAGAGCCAGCGAGAGTATAATCACCCACCAAGATAAGCATTAGGAAGATGTGTTCGATAGAAAGAGAACATTTCCGTAAAGGGTGCTGGTGAAAGTTATTTTTCTTCTCCATACGCTCTATATGTGAATGAACCGATAAATTCCCAGTTTCCCACTTGAGCTCCGTTTAGTCCCTGAGGTGGATGTGGACATAAGTCAAATCCCCCCCACCCTGTCTTCCTGTTCATCTTCCCTCCCTCCATCACAAGTCTATGAAGTCTCTTTTTCCATCAGATCACCTCTCCCTTTTTCCGCCATTCTCGCTTGTTCCCTGCCTTTCCTCTATCTCTCCCCCCCCCCCCCCCCCCCCCCCCTCAGGCCAAATTTGTTCTCCTCTCATACCCTCCCGGTTTAAATGATGGCTTCAGAACCAGGCAAGGTTTCCCAATTTATTTGCCACTTGTTCTCTGGATCCTCAGCAACCAGCTCTCCCCAGGAACCATATTTCAAAGTAAAGTAGAGAACACAGGCTTGTTTTCAGGGATGGAGAGGTTTGCACCAATAGCAAGAAAAATGCTAATTTGAACATGGATGTCATCAACATCTTGAATCAGGAATACATTTCTTTGCTATGCAACACTATACTTTACATGGGTAAGAGATTCAGTAGCACTTCTAAGTCATTCTTGGTTGCTTTCCCCTTCATGTCCTTATACCTCAATTGAACTTTGGTTGAACCTCTATTTAAGTTCATTTGAACCTCATTTGGCCCTCGTGTGTCAGGTCTCCTCCTTTTTTATCTATGAATAAAATAGGGCGTGTTGAGAATTAGGTTGAGAGGCAGGAGACAGACGGGCCCAGTCTGCACTCTCATAATTAATGTGTACGGCTCTTCGGTAGAACAGAGGGAAACTCCACACCAGAGGACGATGTTATGCAACACCCTGTGAGAATGAAGACGTGATCTCTCTGCTCTGCTTGCTTGGTCCCTAGAGTTGGGTGTGCTCGCATGTTCCTAGCATGTTTGTTGCATGGGATATTGGTATGCGCGAAAGGAAAGAAGGTCCATTTAAAATGCATTTAAAACCCCCCTCAAGGTTAGTGCACCAATCAGTCAAGATACTTCTCAAAAGCTCACTCTTGGGGGCGAAAAGTCAAACAAGGCTTCACTCCCTTGCCTTGAAAAGAAAATCACAAGGATTATTCACATATTTGCATTTCCGCTTACCATTAAACATTCAGGCCGACCAAAAGCAGTGTCCCTGACTCCATTAGGTAATCATACAGCTGTCACAGTCCAAAAGGCTTGCCTCTAACCTTGCCATTGTGCGCATGTCATTGATATACACATACACAAATTGCACTGCATGAATTAAGGCTCGCTGCCTCCCCCCCCCTCACACACACACACACAAGCACGCACACACACCTCAATCTCCGTGTCTTCCTGAGGTTTCATTTAAGAGCTTCATCATTCTTTGTCCTCTATGTTTGGTCAGGCTGCTATGCCACCACTCTCCTAGTCTCAGCCCATGCTTGGTGTGAGAGAGATAGGTGGGGGGGGGGCAGAAGATCCTGGGAATCCAAAAGCTCCATGATTATGCCTTCGTCAGGCCAGGTCATGGCCAGACTCTAAAGCCCAGATCAGCCACTTCCATGTGGGGCTCCTCAACCCCTGGCTCCCCCCTTTCCTTTCTGTCACTCTGAGCTGACGAGATGAGGATGGAACCATAATGGTTTGGGGGTGGCAGGGGTGGTGAAGGGCTTGACTGGAGGTCAGTTTCTGGACATGTTTTACCCCCAAACTATCATCTACTTCTCTAGTAAAGATGGATGAAAAATAACACCACTGCTGTTCAACCTGCCAATGCACAGCCATGTCTGTTTTCCCCATGCCGCTCTCTCCTCCCTGTCTCACTCTTTCTAGATCCTCCCTGCCCTCTCTCTCTTGCTATTTCTCGCTCTCTCTTTCTCTCTCTCTCTCTCTCTCTCTCTCTCTCTCTCTCTCTCTCTCTCTCTCTCTCTCTCTCTCTCTCTCTCTCTCTCTCTCTCTGCCTCTCTCTCTCCTCCCTGTCTCTCTCTTTCTAGTTCCTCCCTGCCTCTTGCTCTCTCTCGCTCTCTCTCTCTCTCTTTCTCCCTTTAACTCTGCCTCGGTCTCCCCCTCTCTCTCCCTCTAAGGAGGCCTTTAAATAATTCATGGTTGGATGTAGGCATTTGTATCTGTCAGGGGTCTGTCCCTGCCTGTCGGCCCACAGTTGTGGCTGGCTGCAGGCTAGATTTACAGCCAGAGGGGGGCTGTGTCTGGAGGTCTGGAGCCTGGGCTGGGCTGGCGGAGGTCCCGGGGACCTTCTGACGCCCACTCATTCCAAGGGGAAGGCAGACCTGGACGCTGCCTGCCCCTCTAACCCCCCATATATTGGACGAGGTTGTGTTAGGGAGTCCATTGCTGATGTAGCATTTGCATTTGGATAGGAGGATTAGCTGAGATTTGTGTTTATTAGGTGTTTTGTTTATGCCTACACGTGTGAGGGAGAGTGCACATACTGGACACAGTTGACTCTGTGCTTATATGTGCCCACATAATGTTTACATATGAAAGCTCTAGCTGTGATAGATTATACACTTAAAACCTTCTCCTCCTCTTCCTTTGCCCCGCGCCATCTAATTGCCATTGTTATCATCACGTGACCCTGGCATCGTCGTGGAGCTATCCCCCTTTCTCCGTCCTGCTGTGCCCTTGCAGGGTGCTCCATTCAAACTGAATAATTAATTTGTTTGCATACATTTTACCCTCGCAGCCAACGGTTACCGAGGCTCTGCTTTAACTCTCCCTCGTAACGCGCTCCCTTTCCTTCCGTGCTGCAACCCCTCCAAGATAATTGTTGTGCTATTACAGCGAATCACTGTCACTGGCATGGTGGTGTTTGCAAGCATGTTCTAGGTGAGGCCAGGGTTAAATGACGGGTTGCCAGGTCTGAAACAGCTGTAGCTATTGAGCAAACTCATTTATGTAGCACGACTGTTACAGAAGCGCAGTGTAAACATGAATTACTTGATTTAAAGGTGATACCTAATGTAGGCATGAAAGTGCAGAAGATCATCTTTCTCATCAGTATGCAGCATAACTTAAGAGGAATTCTTCACTCGGAACCGGCGGATGTATGCATCATGTAGCATCATCTGTAAAGACCGCAGGAGCACACGTTTCTCTGCAGCTTTACGCATCTCTTCTGGGCCAGATGGGCCATCAAATATTTAAAAAAAATATCAAGGTATAGGCTATTGCCAAAGTATTTCAACCAAAGGGTAAGATATTCTCTGGCCTAATCTGTTTGCGTGCTCTTACTCCAAATGCTTGCGGGAACTGGTGAAGAGCGAGACTTCATGGTGCGCTCGTAAGTGGACGTGTGATGCAGATAGCCGCGCTTCCGCGTACTTTGCACCCAATCTCCACCAATTGAGACAAATGTTCCCTGAATCCTTATCTGGACTGCCTGGTAAGGCTCAGATCAATGGGCAGCCCTCCTGTTTGCTGCCTGAGCTGTCCTCACTGAACCCACACATTCACTATGTTGAATGTCGGCCACACACGCACACACACTTACACGCATCCAGGGCCGTTCCTTCCTATAGGCGACATAGGCAGCCGCCTAGGGCGGCATGAAGAGGGGGGCGGCATTTTCCGAAGTGCATCCATTAATTAACCCTTCCGCACTACCAGCAAAGGACGGCAACTGTGCCATGTCAGTCATTCATGTGTCCGTGTTGTGGCTGGGGGGGCAAATGTGCTAGGACCGGTACTGCACGCATCTACCATTGGGTCTGCGAGGGTACGCTAATGGCAAACTGGCATAGAGCCATTGTTGGTTGACACAAGCGTAGGCGTTGTGATTTGGTTTTCAGTGTTCTGTTAGTCAAAGTGTGTTTTCAGCTTCTCTGAATTGAGCCAGAAAGCATACAAGGCAGGCTGTAGTATCGCACAGGGTCTCTTTGTGTTCAGACAAGCATTGGTCTATTTAAGCCCGTTATAAGCCTTCAGGAATCGACTGTGCCATTCAGCGGAGACCTAAAGATTACCTAATTGGCCAATATTGGCGTTTAAGGCTGATGTTTAGTCGTTCTTGTTACATTGTGAAGTAAAAGGAGACTGACATTGATTGGGTGAGCTGAAAATGTGGTTCTGAAGTTAGGTCATAAAAAGAGGAGTGTGGTTCAGTTTTCAGTTACCCTGGAAAAACACACCCACCCAGCCCGCCCGCCCGCCCGCCCTCAACCCTCCCACCCCTTCCTTCCGTTTAACTTTTTAGTTACTCACTCATTTTTCTCCTCTTTCCCTCATCCTCTGTTCTCTTTCTCCTCTTTTCTCTTAACCTGCTGAAGGCTTTCTACGGTTCTAGAAACTGTGTGATTACAAAAGATTTGTATCTGTTCTTTGGAGAGGCGGTGCCCCAAAGTGCAAGAGAGATTGAATGCGAGTGATTTGAAGAAATAAGAAGTGAGACAGAGACACAAACAGAGAGAGAATAACAAAGTTAGGGATCCAAGATTGTAATTATCTTCATTATTTTACTAAAGTAGAAGGTGTAGGAGATTGGACTACCTCACTTCTTTCATGATTGTTGGGAAAAAGGTTTGCAAGGACAACATACATCTAACTCAAACCCATCTCTGATGATGAATGCATTACTCACTGACTACTATTTTGTCTCAAGGGCGTTTTTCAGAAAATGCTACACTTTTTAAACACAAAGTCTGATGCTGCAGGTCTTTTCATCATCAGACAGAATTAAGTCAGATTTGTTTTGAGGAAAGTTTGTGTCATGATGATCCTTTTAGTTCAAAGAGAATACACATATTATGTGAAAACGCCTGATCCTAATCAAGCTTGCTATTTGTTATCACACAAAAAAGAAACGATAACATTGGATACAACGTGAGTTGCAAATGACTCCAAACACAATCAAAAGAAATCACAGTCAGTGTGTGGCTAGATCTGACCATGCTAATTACTGTATTATGCAATGGCCCACTTGTGCCTTGTAATGGCACTCTGGCAAGTTTGCTCAGTCTGTTAGTGTTCGTTTGAGTCAAAAAAGCACCAGCAAGAGTCACACGTTAGCAAAAGTTTGCCAAAAGGTCAGCTAGCTGTCATTTACCAGCAACGCTGGAGAACACTTCATTTCGTAGACCACATGGGGTCAACTGTAGCCCTTTTAGAAACTAGCATTCATGCTTAAAATGCTAATCCTTGGCAGATCATTCAGGCAATGGATGTCTTGTCTGGAAAAAGGGAACCAATGATTTGTTATCAAGTACACGGTGAGCTTTGTTTGAGTCTGTATGACGTGCTACAGTCATGAGGTGAGAGATCTGAGTTATCCTTTAATGATCCCCAGGGGGAAAATGCACTGTTACAGCCACACTATACAAACAGTCACACAATAGTACAAATATACTAACTTAAAAATGACACTGTATGCGTAAGTGCAAACATAAGGTGTAACAGTAGTCCTTGGCATGCTTAGTAAGTTCAAAACATGCCCAGGCATGCAAAACACTGTTGTCCGTAGAGTGCACATAAGTCTGCATTACTGCTGTGTATCCTAGCACCAATCCCACCACATCATGTGTTGTAGTTCTCTCACATGAACGTACAGTATGTCCATGCATTAACAGTGTTTAACTACAGAAACACACACTTTATCTTCTGCTTCACTCACAAAGGGCGTACATCGAGGACGCTGTGTAGGTGATTGGCTTCATAACACAGTGCGTCCACCTGTACGTGTCGGCACTGTGAATGCTCAGATTCAGGCCGTAAACGACACACCAGTCTCCCTCGCCTCTCTCGCCTCTCTCCGCCCCTCCTTTGCTTCTTCTTTTCTTCCTCTCCCTCTCTTTCATATTTTACTCTGCGGCTCCGTTTGCTTAATCTAAATGATTCGCCAGGACTTGAATGACTAGAAGGACCGCCCATGCAGTGACTTGTTATTTCAGGGCTTGTCTCTCCACATCATGTTGTTCCTCTCTTTTGTTTTGGCTCTTAGAGAGCACACACAATGAGATCTGTCGCGCAAATGAGGAAAATAAATAGATTGTTTGTCCCCTCAGTTCGACTCATTTGCACTCCCCTCCTTCGAAATCGAAATGCTAATAACCTTTACCAGCGGACTGAGGCGTCAGATAAAGATGTCAGATGTATCCAGCTCTCTCGGTCTTCGGCTGCTCATAGAAGAGAGGCATCTCCCTTCCTGACTTCCCACCACATATGCCGCCATTGTCCACTCTCCCTCCCTCCTCCCCTTCAGTCTCCCCCTATAGTATGTCCGGCTGTCTGGCTGTGTTGGTGGTTTCTAAGTGTTGAAGTTGATTTCACAAGTGGAGAGAAATGTCTTCCCCGAACATGAATTATGACAGGACAAGGAAGGAACAGGTGGGGGAATGAAAAACAACAAACAGAGCTTGACGTCTCTCAAAGATAAAAAAAAAAAAAGCAACACGTCATGGAACTGTGATATATCTTTTCACTGTGGATGGAGAAAGAAATAAGAAGAGTGAAAGAGAAGGATAAGAAACAAGCAAAAACTAAAATGGAAAGAAAGCAATTATTTATATATTGCTGTACACACTGTACAATGCAACTTTCCACACTGTGAAAAACTCTCCTCAGCTCTTGAGGTGGACATATCTAATTTCTGTCAGTGAGGATTGTATTCGCATGTCTACGTGAGGCAGGGAACACAGTATTGAGTTACATAGAGTCATGGCCTTTAAATCAATGTCAGTTTATTCTTGTCATTGGAGGAAAAGTGACAAGGAGGAGCCACCACAGCCAGAAGAAGTCAATGTCTGCTAATCTACTGGTGGGTGTTGCTTGAAGAACTCAGGGGGCTTCAAATTGAAAAGGGCTCAATTGGATCACGAGTGAAAGAGATACAGGATTCAATGAAATCAGCTGTAAGTGGGAGAATTATAGGTGATAAAACCCACGATTAATTTAGTTGTATTTAATGTTCCCTCGCATGACTTTCACCCTGCATTCTCCCTCTGCCCTCCCCTCTCTTCTTCTACCTCCTTCTCCCTGCACAGTGCTTGTTGTTTAGTGTGACTGTGTGTGTGTGTTAGTGTGTCATAGACACACACACACGCTGTCCCACCCTTACTCTGCTCCACATCCCCGTTAAATCACTTTAACGGCCGTTGAGCTCTGTGAATGGACCTCGTAAGAGTGCAATAAGGAGCGCGCCATCCTCAACCCCAGCGTGCTTTAGAGCAATGGACCCTCCCACAAGGGGCTCCTTTACTGATGCATCTCATCACGGGGAACTGTAAAAATAAGAAATATATGAATAAAAAATAAGCGCAAGGGAGTGTCCCCCCCAAACAAACGGCAAATCTATGAACTTATGAGCGCATTTGCAGCATCAAGAGGCATCTGTTTGGCCTGAGGGAGAGTGATCATCTTCATCTGGCAAATTCCGAGATGTAAAACAAGCCTTTTTTTTCCTTTTCTTTTTTTACGAGGGAATGCGCTTCATTACTTTCGAAGTGATGATTGCTTACTTTTGGTAATTTGGTGAGCTGGTTGATGCTTTGAGGTCTTTAATTGTGTTTCACCGGAAAAAACGTTTTTGTAGAGTGGAGTTTACGTTCACAGACTTGAAAGAGAGCTGGAGACAAAGCCTGGCTTTATCCGATGACAGTGACAGCTGTAGTCAGAAAAAAGGGGACCCGCGTCTACGCTGTGACTAAGGCCTTGTTAACTTGAGTTACCAATGAAGGTCAAATCAAAATAGAATACACTCTCCACTCCATTCTAACCCCCTCCTGTGCACCCCTGGCCACAGCCCCTCACCCCTGGCAACCAGCTTATCCCTAACTCCCTGCCCAACCCCCGGCCCTCACCCCCCCCCCCCCCCCCCCCCCCCTCCGGCCCTCAGCTTCCGGCCCCACCGCCTGGCCCTCAGACCCCGGCCCCTACCCTCCAGTCCTCCCGTCTCCGGCCCCCTCTCTTCATGCCTGTCAGGCCCCTTGCGGGAGAGAAGGCGAGCTAATGGCAGAGAGCTCCATCCCTGTCATTAATCAGAGCCCATTAGCTGAAGCGAGCCAGAGCTAGCTCCTAATGGACAGGGGAAGAAAACAGAACCCAAACAAACACGGCCAGGCAAGAAGGGGCCATGCAGGTATGCTTACAGTTTTTCTGAATTGCTAAAACACTAAAACCCATTGGCTGAACAAAGTTCTCAGTTGCCTGAACTCATGTAGCTAATTGTGCAGTCTGTACCTTAAATACCTTAAACCATTTCACATGGTAAAACACAATTTGCAGATCTCACATACACTTTTCAGCAAAACTCTAAACACATTCTCATTCTCAAAACACATTCTGCACTCTAATGCACATGTCATCCATACTGGTAAACACAAATGGCAACAATCAAATACAAATAGAGAAAACATGTCATTGACTAAACACAACCACTCAAAATTGATTTCACTTGTTTCAAATGATGTGACACAACCAATATAAGCCAGTTCAGAGAGCAAACAGGTTGTTGAAGTTGGGAAAATATTGCTTGTGATGTCGACAAAGTGCTCTGGCCTGACCCAGCCCAAAGACAAGAAGAAGCACATTGATCACATGTTCACTCCTTTGATTTTTGTCCCTTTTACTGTATAGTATTGTATACTGTAGTACAGTGCATTGTAGGCTCTATACTGTACAATGAACAAATGGTATGAACCTGAACATTGTACTTTCCATTTGTTACAGTAACAGTACTGACTGCTCAATAGATTTAGACTGGTTGCAGGTTCATGTCAACAAAGAACAAGAGTGAGTTGTGGGTAGTGAGATGCAGGGTACAGTACTGTATAGGGGTACAAGGAGGAGAAAGAACAAGAAAAATTGCAAAGAGCAAAGCAGAGTAGTAATTTCTGATAAATGTTGAGCTACTATGATAGAACATGTTTTCGTTCATCAAAAGACAATGACGGATAAATATGAAATTTGTTTTGAAATTACGTAAAAATTGACTTCTCCTTGAGAACTATATGTTTTGAACAATGTGTTCCAAAATACACCAAACATTTTTGGTGTATTGTTTACTGACTGCTTGATAGTGTATATCATGTTGATCACTTTGTGTATGATTTGAGAGCCGTGTTTGATTTTGAGCACAGGTAAATCTGTTTTGAGGCGAAAGTTTCATTTTGCATGAGGATTCAGAGGTTTTGTAAATAGTGCTTGAAGATGAGGTTTTGTGTTTACAATTTTGAGAAAATGGGTGACTGATTCAAGAAATGTGTTTTAGCAATTGTGAATAACTTTAAGAGCCCCCTCGGCTGACCCCTGGAGATCGAAGGCTTGACTCGTGGAGGAGGATGTTTCTGTGTATACGGTATGGGTGGATTAGAGGATGATGAGTCTTTTTCCGGTATTTCCATTGCATGCTAACAGCTAAATATCAAGTATAGCCAGAGATGAGGAATGCGAGGACAGCTGCGTGTTGGTGTGCATGTGTGTGTGTGCCTGTCTCTATGCGTGTGTGTGTGTGTGTGTGTGAGAGAGAGAGAGAGAGAGAGAGAGAGAGGGGGAAAGCAATCTCATCCAATTATCATCACGCGCATATACTTTTCCTCCCCTCTTATTCCCAGGCCTTTGATCCGCTGATAAAATCAGCCAAGCGGACTTAACCAGGAGTCACAAAGCCTCTCCAGCAGCCTCATGCTCCTCCCCCGAGTACAAACGTTCTATCTGTCAATCACCCGGAAACCAACCCGTAGCTTCTAATGTGCACTCATTCGCTTAAAGATTAAGTGTGTTTTGGTTGTACAACTGGGATTTGATCAGCTGAAAAGTGCCCTTAAAGAGTTCACAGCAATTGCCTACAATTGTCTAGGTGCAATACTTTTTTTTAAAGAGGATTGGAGTACTTCTTTCAGGGGTTTTTTCTTGCTGTTGTTGGGTTTGGAGTTGGGTTCATTGGTTGGACTGAGTGGAAAATAAGGGCTGAGTGTGAACATGGATCGGGAAGATAAGAGTAGATGAAGCACACACAGGCCTGACACTATCTGTTCAGACTTCCAGGACTGTAAACAAAGCTGCCTGTACACACACACACACACACACACACACACACAGGGTTAAAAGGTTGATGTTTGTCAGCTGAAAAGGAGCCCCTGTGCACCCCGGGGTAAACTGCACTGTGTGTGCATGTAAGTGTGTGAGTTCACTTGTGTGTGTGTGTGTGCGTGTGTGTACCCACCCAACTCCTCCTTTTCCCTCATAAAAACAAGTGGGGAAGGACAACGCAATTACCCATCCCTGAGAGAGAGCAGCACGGCACTAGAGTGAGGCTGGCACGCATGGAAAACAGCCTGTCCCCAAACAGTGTTCTCCCTCTCCGCCAGCCCAGCCCTGGGAAGATATACAGTAGTAAGACTGTCCTCTGGGTGGAGTGAGGATCTCCGGCAACATCCACTTCTGCACAAGTCCCAGTCGACTGGCACAACCCTGGTTTCGGTCTTTTTTCGAAAGTGTATTGAAGTCGAAGAGAATCGTTCGTGCCAGCGCAACCTATGGGATACATACGTCTGACTCGCACACTTTCCTTTGAAACGCCATTCAACGTTTGATAATGATGCATACGTCGAAAACGTGAATTGCCATTATCCCTCCACTGTCAGCAGGCAGATGCTTGCCAGACGGGAAGACATGTTAACAACATTCTAATTGTTTCATCTGCCTCTCTAAATACTCATCTTACAAATGACTCCACCCACTGCAACAGAATATGACCATTTCCGGAGGGAGCTAATTCACTTTGGCACACATGTACCCCGAATAGGTTTGGCCAGTCTGATTCGACGTTGGCGTGACGGATATTGACATGCATGATGCATGTCGACATCTGTAGGAGTATGTGAGGTGAGCGCAGCAGTGTCTCTGCATACTGGGCCCCGTAACGCAAAGCACCACGCAGGGTCTCCCTTGGCGTGACAAGGTGGTGGCGTGGGGGTCTGAAATATACATGAGGGGAGAGAGGCAGAGGGCCATTTCAGGACCTCTGGTATGACTCGTGAATGGCAGCATTCTCTCAGCCCGCTGAATAATGGAGGGCCTAATGTATCTGCTTAGTCGCCGTGACTTCACCTGCTGTGTGGATGGTGGGGAAGCGCCGTCCACAGAGAGAGGATCACAGAGAGAGAGAGAGAGAGTGAGAGTGTGAGTGTGAGTGTGAGGGGGATAGAGAGAGAGAGAGAGACGGGCAAAGATACATTTTATTGAGGGTGATTTTTTTCTTCTTCTTTATACTGGAATCCATCATTACAATTCCGGGCTGATATTTGAACCCTGGCCAACCCGACCCCTCAAATTTGAATTGCATGTGGAAGTGATGACTCGGAGGGTGGAAAGTGAGGGGGTGGTGGACCTTAGTGTAACCCCCCCCCTCCCCCCTCCCCACACCTCCTCCTCTCTGTTCCACCTCTGTCTGTGAAAAAAACAAGGGTGGGCAGGGGACTGTGGTGATTGAAGGGTGTGTGTGTGTGTGGGGGGGTTAGGGTTCGTTTTTTTTTTTAACTCCAGATGCTCTCAGTTTCACATTACTCACACAGCAGGCTGGAGAACTCTTACTCATCACCCCCCCAGCCTCCCAAAGCCCTGCATCAGCAAGACAGAGAGAGAGAGAAAGAGGGGTAGGGAGAGATAGGGTAGCGAGAGCCAGACTTTGAGCAAGACAAACAAAGTTGAGTGGGAGAGAGAGAACAGAGTTTAGAGAGAAATAGATGGAGAGAGATGGGGGGGGGGGGGGAGGTCTACAGACAGTAAGGGGATGAAAAACGGAAAAAAAACACACCCCGGCTCCTGGGTTCATTTTTCCTGCTAAGTGTGGACGCTTGCCAAGGCTCCATTAGTCCCCTTGAATAATGGAAGGGGATAATGACACTGTTAGCATTGAGCTACAGTATGTCTGCTCCTGCCCTCTCAGTCTTCTCTAAAGGGGTGCTAGAGTTCGTTTCGGTGGGTGAGTGGGTGGACAGGTCTGGGAGAGGCGGGTGTTTGTGTGTATCTTTGTGTCAATATTTGTGTGTGTGTGTGTGTGTACACGAACAGAATAGTTCCACCTGGATCCCAGGGAGAAATTGGACTTGCTTTTTTGTAGGTCTCCCCCATCCATCCTGTTGCTAGATGGAATTTTGTCTGGAATCTCATCGTTCATGGACTTCTTATCTGCTTAGAATTTAATGCATTGCTGTCTGTGGAAGTCGGGGAAACTTTTTGCTCAGTTGAGTTCTACTGACTGAAGCAACAGAAGAACTTTCTACATCTATCTATGGGGCATTTACACCATATTATATTTCAGTATTACACATTACATTAGTTCATTTCAAGACACATTTTCAACTGGTTAAATTAGGTCTTTACACCTCACTCACTCCCACCCCTCACCCTTGTCCAGCCAACACTCAAACACACACACACACCCTACAAAAGACAGATATGTCTTCACAACACGTACATCACTTAAGATCAACAAGCAACAATTGGCTTCAAACCCCTGATTAGTGACAACGTCACAAGAGAAAAAGTGGAGAGATGGAGAGACAGGGAGAGAGAGAGAGAGAGAAACAGAGAAATGAGGAAAGGTTTGAAGCGCAACACAGAGGAAAAGAGAGTGACATAGCAAAAAGAAAAGAAAAGAAGCTAATAGAGCGATAGAAAATTCGAGAAATAAATGAGGGGGGGGAAAAAATAGGGGGGAGGGGGGGGAGAGAGAACGTACGATGAACTATCACACGTAGCGATGAGCGATCGTAGACGGAGATGAGTTGACAGGCAGTCTGCCATCAGTCAGCTCACGCTGTCACACAGGACTTGACGAAACGCCCGGAGCGAGGCGGTAATGGAGGCAGCAGGAAGCTCCAAGGGCTGGTATGTGTCTGTGGTGTGTGGTGTGCGTGTGGTGTGCGTGTGGTGTGTGTGGTGTGGTGTGTGTGTGTGGTGTGGTGTGTGTTTGGTGTGTGTGCCATGGTGTGGCGTGGGTGAGGCATGGGGGGGGTGAGGGCATATCAGGATGTGTGACAGTGACGGATCAGAACGTCAGCTGGTGATAACCCCCTGCCTGCTTACACGCAAACATCTTCAGACACAACTCACACTGCGGCAATAAAGCCCTCCGACTTGCACACATCCCTAAGATCTATACACGCTTCTAACGCACATATTCATATAACAAATACACACTTGCAGACATATACTACCACTTTTCAACCATCATCCACAACCCAGCCCGGGCAAAACAAATTGATGGTGATGACAGTGGAGAGAGGTGCCGCTGTATTTCAATAATGATTCACACACACTCACAAACCCACACACACACACACCGTACACACTCTGCATCATTCCATCTTGTTAGATTTGAAAGATGCACTGTGTCTAGGTGTGTGTGTGTGTGTGTGGTTGTGTGTGTATGCATGTGTCAGAAGTCCTTGGCTGTGGTTAATTGGAAAAGTAACATATTTTACACCTAGCTCCAGCTAGCAGGGTTGTAGCTAACAACTCAGCCCCACATACAGTACTGGCAAGTACACGCAGGCACATGCACACACACGCTCACTGACTCACACACACACACACACACACACACACACACACGTGTTTAGCCTTTACAAACACGTGCGCTCTTTCTCACCATCAATCAGAATCAGAATGTGTTTTATATATATTTATATTTATATATATATATACGTTCACACAAACAAGGAATTTACTGTGGCAGTAAGGTGCATACAATAAACACTCACACACACACACACACACACACACACACTGCATCTTTAAAATCTAACAAGATGGAATAGCGCTGGAGTCCTTCTCCTTCCCTCTAGAGCCCACCCACCCACGTCCCCTCATCTCCTGTGATGAATGGCAGCAGTATAAGGCCTGACCCGGCCCTCAGTCTTGCTTTGCACACGAGGGTCCCACATAGCCCTGGACCCCTTCTGTTCCCTCCGATGGCAGTAGTCACGGTTACATGCCAGGCCAGCTCACTGAACTCACTGTTGACAGCCCGTGTCAAACATCGCTCCCGTCGCTGGTCCACACACAGCCTCTCTCCCTGGTGGCTGGGAGGGGTGGCGTGAGCGGGAAGGGAAACGTAAAGAATGAAGGTGTGTGTCTACAGCACCCCTGCCTCCTCAGTCTTCTACCATTCCCCCCCATGTTTTCCTGCAATTCGGCCCCTGCCATCGCTCCGCCCTCCTGTACCCATCCATCCCTTCACTCTCAGACCATGACCCCAATCGCTCCTCCCTTCCCTTTTTTTTCAACTCCGTCGCGGGGCATGACGTTCCGTCTCGGAGGACTAACGTTGCCAGACGCCGCTCCACAGTTCAGGCGCTTGTCTCAGGGACTGTCTCAGCTGGTTGTATGAGACTGGAACTTCACACATGGCTGAGTGGATGCAAAGCGCTCACAAGCCGACCCACACTAGGTCTGGTGGAGGCTTCCACAAGCTAACAGGCAGAGAGGAAGTGGACGGTGTGGGTGTGAGGGAGAGGACACGAGGGATTGTTGTAGAACTTGGATAATGGGAAAGGGGAGAGGAGGAGGGCAAGTCTATTGTAATACCAAATTAGAGTGTGAAGGGCGAACGGTATCTTAGGCGGAAAAGTAGGTCTGCGACTGGATTTTCGTTCTTTTTGTGGTGTGTGTGTGTAGTAGTGTGTACCGTGTGCATGCGCGTGTGTGTGTGTCTGAGACGGAGAGAGAGGGAGAGGGAGAGAGTGTGTTTTGAAAGGAAGTTTCTTATACTCTCGGCTTTTCAGGGTGTAGATGTTCAAAGCGTGGGCAGAGAAAAAAGAGCCCCTTTATTTGATGGAAAGAGGTCAGAAGTGATTGCTCGGGTTTTGCCTCAACAAACAACAAACGAGAGACAGGGAGAGAGAGAGATAGAAACAGAGGGTGTTTATTCCCGTCTCTGTGTGTGTGTGTGTGTGTGTGTGCGCGCACTTGTATGTGTGAGTCTCTCTATCCATCTATGTGTGTGTCTGTGTTTGAGTGAATCTGTGAGGGAGAGAAACAGACTCTGAGACAGTGTGTGCAGATTAATTCCAACACCCCGTGTCATCTGAGAATATCTCCTATCAATGTTTGGCAGAGGCATAATAAGGGGAGATGTTTCTGCCTCAAAGCACACTCCACTACCACTAGCCTATATCACCTATGATGCGGTGGAGAAAGGCAGGATATGTTCATGTGTGTGGGTGCATGAGTGTGTGCAGTCTGTTGACTGACTTTGTGATTGCCTCTGAACGAGAGGCTATGTTTTCAGTGAGCGCAGATCCTTTCAAGGCCGACCGCTCATTCTCCTCGATCCGAAATAACAGCCCCAGTGCATCTTGGTCTGAGAAAACAATAACAGAGCTGTTTGAGGCCAAAGGTTGATCCTCAACAGACACACAATATTTGTGTACAGTGATGGTTGTGACATCCTCCGTACACAACAATACAGGCAACCTCAGAGACAAAATTCATTCCTGCTCCGTTCCTGAGAGTCAAAGGTTTGTTGATGATCGTGTTGCCATCTTTGCAGGTCGTTTCTCGATTGACACTCATGACTTTAGGACTCAACCAACTTCACAAAATCCCACCTGGAGGTCCCTCATCTCTCAGAGAAATAGATGAGCTCATCTGACAAAGTTATAAGGGGTAGACAGTGAATTTGAGTATGTTTCCTGAGGACATGGATGAGAGGGGTAAGGAATGTGTCTCGAGACTAGAGAGAGAGAGAGACAATGAGGAAGAGAGGTGATGAAGGTCATTGCCCTGCCGTGCTAGAGATTGTGAGGTGAGAGGGAGAGAGAGAGGATGGGGTGGCGTTACGGGGTGGTCCCTGAGACACACTGCGGAGGCATTGACATATAAATCGCGAGAGGCTGCGTGATCGAGAAAAACGCCTGCGATGCGCCGCCCCGATCCATCACCCTTGAATTGTTGCAAATCGTTCTGCCCCTGCCACTGTCATCACAACTACCTCCTCTGCTAGCTTTGACATGAAGCCGGAGATACTGAATGAGAAAGAGAAATGGATGGAAAAAAAAATCTAAATTGATTACTTTCTTGTACTTCTGTTTAATCTAAACACCCCAATGCTTTTGATAACCCTTGTTCCTGCCGTTAGGAAATGAAACAGATTCTGCCAGTGGCGTAGAGCCAAAGAGGAACCAGTTTCCTGAAGGACATTCATGTTCCAATTAAGTTTGAGGTATTACTACATTACGAGGTCAACACTGAAGTCTCAAATAGGAAGCCAGGCGTAACCCCTGCTGTAGTTGGCTAGTCTCTGGTCACATGACCAAAGCTCACCTTCCCCCTGTCCCACTCAGCGTAAAACAACAAGCCATTCTATAAAGAGACAAGAGACATTGTCACAACAGGGACAAAACTTGTGTAGTGTGTGTGTGTGTGTGTGTGTGTGTGTGTGTGTGTGTGTGTGTGTGTGTGTGTGTGTTTGTGCGTGTTTATCTTGTCTTTCCACTCATATCCTTGCTTGCTATTTGCTTCTTTATCTGTTTCTGGTTCGACAGGTTAGATGATTAGCAATGGTTGTCATGAACAGCACAAAATAGATTATACTGAGGAGGGTTTAGAGAGGGTGGCTTACCTGCAGGAACAGGTTTTGTTTTGTCGTTAGCATTCAGACAATATAGCCATCATATCCCTGCATCTCGAGTCTAGACATCAATTCCATGAATAAATACAATAGAAATCACCTCCATTGGCCTCTTAGATTCATCTGTTAGCCACGTGTTCAAGTAATAACCAGGGAAGCGTAGTCACACACACACATCTCTGACCTGTCAGCAAAACAGCCCCACCCACACACACATATTGTACGTAAACACACACACACACATATAGAGACAGGCACACAATGGTTCAGGTTCACTCACACTTGCAAATGGAGTTTGTGATGGAAGTGGGTCCTGGAGGCTAGTGGAGATGCTGATGGAGGGTAGGGAGGACAGGGAAGGGAACACGGCTGTGATTCTGTTCTACAGTCTTATCGGTGGTCATACTTTGCACCTTGGTGAACAAATCAGTGTTTTGTTTTTTCCAGGCTCCTGTAGATGTAAAGGTGTTATTTGGCTAGAAACATGTGTAGAACACAGATGATCTCTTATTATCAGTAAACACCTTTGTGTGTGTGTCTCCGTGTGTCTTCATGCGTGTGTGACTGAGTGTTGGGTGCTCATGCTCGGAGATTAATGTTGGACACTTATAAACCTGATCTTGATTGATGGGCCTTGATGAGGAACTGCAGCTTTTGGTGAAAGAGATTGATTGATGTCATGTACAAATATCCCCTGAACACTGATGAGGGACTTTCTGCGATGCCTGAAATGACAGTGAAATGGCTCGGCTATTCATTTAGCTGTCTTAACAGCCTCGGCTACCTACCTTTCTACTCAGAATATAGAGTGGAAAGCATTTTAAATCAAGTTGGAAATTTCAGTGCAAGCATGATTCATTTTTTTTCTTTTTCGTTTGCATAACTTGTCGACCTTGCTCGGTAAATCGCTAACCTCATTTCCAACCCTAGTCCTATATTATTAACTAAAGCTAAAAGTGTCAGTACTCTAAACTGAGCACGAGAACCAAAATGTGTTTCTCTTAAAAAATAGACATTATCAATAGACAAAAACAACATCATTACATGATGCCTTTACCAGTGTATTATATAGAATCTAACAAGTCAGCCCTTTAATGTATACTCTCACTAACCTAAAACCAGCCTGATAGGAATGTATGGAAAATAATGTTAGAGGAATATGTAAATAGAGATATACATACTGGCCACACTCAGGAGACGTACTATACACTGTGCATTTGCATACTGAATGCATTATCTACCTGTGAATGCACATTTCAATATTATATTTGCATATATTAATGTTTTGTAGCCTAACATGGTTGGTTTTTGGATACATGTAAAAGTTGGCTTTTGGGTACAGGTGATTACCAATTCAACTGGTCCTTTTTTTTGCAACCTGGCTCCAATTATAGGCCTGTGGGATGTTGAAAAGAATAAATGTAGAAATGTGTTTCAAAAAATAAATGTAGAAGTCTGCTTTAAAACCAACATCCATTCATTTGTATTCCTTGAGGCCAGGTTAAGTGGCCTTGGAAGTAAGGCTTTGTATGCCCCAGAGACAGGACTGTGTGTGCTTGTGCATGCATGCATGTGTTTGTTTGTGCACGCCGATGTGCGTGGGCATGTGTGTGCCTCGGTCTTGTTGAATAACAATGTGTTGCAGGAGAAGAGGGAGCATTGTACTGTAGCCTTGAGGGTGAGTGGCAAGGCCAGTAAATGGCCTGAAAAATTCAAACGCAAGAAAATGACAACTCAAGGCGTCGCTGTAAGGGAAACATGCAGCGAACAGGGAGGCAAGTTACTCCAGGTTTCTTCTCAGCGATAGAGGGGCTCAGCTAATGAATGGACTTCCAGCTATTTTGGAACAGGTCGTTGGGCACAATGTAATACAAAACAAAGAGTGTGTCACTGTCAAAAGAGTGATGGCCATCCACAGGGTTAAGATTACAATTTAAAACGTTGGCATGGCTTTCAATGACTCAGCACTCTTAGGCCACGTAGCAATGGACCCTGTGTGCGTGTCTGTGTGTGTTAATAGTGTGGGCTCTACTGAGCTGTGCAGCGAGGTGAAATAATTGTAGGAAATTTGCTGAGTCAAACATGAGCTCCCAGCTCTTTCGATGGCTGCCCAGTACTGCAATATCTGCCAGGTTTATTTTTGTATTCTCAGCACACACACACATTTTCTATGCCATTAAGTCATGCCATGTGTGTGTGTGCGCATGTGTGGGTGGTGTGTTTGTGTGTGCTTAAGTATGTATGCATATTTCTAACAAAGTTGGGCAAAGACATAGCCTGGCTGCCAGCCCAACTTATCCCCGCCCACAAAATAATTTGGTCGGGAAGTTGGGTCTGGGGAGTCTCGGTTGGGGAACAACTATGTCCGAACAGAAGCTGTTCGGACCAATGAAATTGTCAGGGCGGGCTTTATACGATGATGGACAGATGATCAACAGTAACGTAATCAACCACGTCACCAAAGAGCGCTTTGGTTGAATTCGTTTTCAACAAACATGGCTACCGCTGGAGAGCTGGGATGTTATGATTCTGCCATCGAGTCTGTTTTAGAAGACATCGACAGCGCATTAGTTTTGAAAGAGGAACAGAGAAACGCAATCAAGGCATTTGTCGATGGAAAATATGTTTTTGCCGTCCTTCCTACGGGGTTTGTTAAAAGTTAACATACTACGTTGCTCTGATTGGTTGTAGGTCTATCCAATTGAGCGAAGAGGCATTTGTTTTCCGGGTTCGGTTGAAACACGCCCCATAGTTACAGCCCAACGGAGAGTTCTCAGACTCATATTCTGACAAGAATTATGAGTATGACAACGTCAGGCTAGCAAAGACACACACAGGTAGCTGTCAATGTGTATGTGTCGGCTGGTAACTGCAGCTTTGACTGTGGGGAAGGAGCTGTGCTTTACTTGTAACAGCATCCAAATATCAATATTAAAAAAAACAATTTGAATCCCATCAATCAAATGTAAATAGAAAATGTGGGATTCAAATAAATGTCACTGGAGGCCTGAAAATGCATGTCCATCCTCTTTTATCTCTCCCTCACACACATGATGTGAAGCTTTGGCAAGTGTCAAATTGTAGGCCTTGAACATAAAAAAAAACTGAAAAGGAATGGTCAGGAAATATTCAAGATATCACGACGCCCTCTGTGAATGGAACACCTTGTTACGGTATTACCCACCCACAGCTATGGCATGTAACAGAATAGAATAGAACAGAATAGCACTGCACGGGACCTACACCTTCACTCATCGACAAACAAATGCACACAGCAGCTGGAGGACAGCAAAAGACTGTTTGATTGATCAAGGCCCGGAGAGAAAGGAGAGACTGGAGGAACACACTTACATTCTCCTGTCAAGGGGCTCACGTCTGAAGAAAATTGGAATGGAGGCAGGGAGAGAGAGCAACATAGAGAGAGAGAAAGAGGGAGACAGAGCGAGAAAGAGAGAGACGGAGAGAGAGTGAAAGAGACTGTTTGCCAGGCCAGTGAGTTCCCCTCTGGCTCCCACTCATTGCTAATTGTCGCCTAACTGCCATTGCTGTGCCGACGCTGTAATCACAATCTTCTTTCCTTTTTCCCTCACTCTTTGTCTCTCCTTCTCTCCCTATTTCTCCTCTCCCCTCCCTTTTTCCCTCCCCTCTCCCCCGGATCGTCTTTCTCCCTCTGTGTCTTTCAAGTGTCTCCCACTGCAGCAACACATTGGATAGGAGAAACATGATATAAACGATCAAAAAGATGACGTAGACAACATGATTTAAATGATGTACAGGATAATCCAACACCATGCTTTGAATGGCCCAATGGTCAGGGAACTAATGGATGAATGATGCAAGCCTCAACTCTGTTGCCCAACTCCACAGTGAAGGCACATTCTCCATTCCACCGTTCTCAGGGGAACTTCGGAGTGATGACTTCCCCAGTACATGTGAGTGGCAGCAGAAGGTCTTGTGAATAGTTGAAACAAAGGGACTGTCCAAGAAACTGAGTGGATAGCAAGTTTCTTACATGCGGCTCACAGCCAGCTGTCCAGCTCAACCACTGGATACTTTTACCACCAAATGTGTGTGTGGGTGTGTGTTAGTGTGCGTATAGCCTTTCTTGGTCTGGGGAGGTTGAAAATGCCTATCCATCTCCAGTATGATCCCCATATCCAGATAAATGGTAGGAGGGGATCCAACCCTCTTTGTATGGCCTTAATTGGCCTTGATTTGCCTTGGAGGATTTAGACCTCCGCAACGGATTTAAAAAGATCTTAATCTGTCTCTCCAGCACTGAGGTATTTAACCGCCTCTCATTCTCCATAAATCCCTGATAAAAGAGAGGTGAGCTTATGACTACAGATATGGAGGCGTACCACTACCGGGCCTTGTTGCAAGGATGATGGGAGATGTAGGGTCGCATGGGAACATCATTTGCGAGACAACCAAGGCTATTATGGCTTAGTAAGAGTGGCTGAGTTTGGGACCAAGGAGGCCATTTTCTGTCGTCATTGAATAGTTGGAAGTGGGTGGGTAATAATTAATAAGGCTTCACTAAAGAGGTTGGGTGGGTAAAGGCAAGTGTAAAAGTCCCTATTCTTTGAATCCCTCTCTTGTGAAAGGGGTGTGGATGCTGGAGACAGATTCTGAGCTGAATCAAAGTCACAGGCTTTCTTAGAAAAAGAAGATGGCTTCTTTATCATTTTTAAAGAGGAAAATGAGACAGAGGAGATATTTGCCCTCTGGGGACTAGATATCTTAGAATGAGAGAGAAGAGAAGAAGAGAAAGGCAGAGAGTGAAAAAATAGGAGTACGTAGCCAGCCGTCACAGATTCAATTATGCAAGAAGTAAAGGGGAAAAGGGGGAGAGACACAGAGAGAGAGAGGGAGAGGGGGAGAGTGAGAAAGAAGAAGTGCGCCGCGCTCTAAGACTGTCGAGGCTAGTAACGCTGACTTCTCCCTGGAAAGCTGCACGTCGTTTTCAATTTCAAGGTTCTTTGACCCATAGGGTGTCTACCCTGCAGTATGGAGGCGAGGGGCGGGGCTAGGGCTGACCTCCGTGGACTCTGTGGACCAATCTAATCACAGGCTGGCAGGGGGCATGTTTACACAGGCATGAAAAGATGTCCATACCAGCTGCTGAAACAAAGGATTGTCGAGTGTGTGGGCCTTGTGTATGGAATGTTTTGCGTGTTTGGGTGTGTGTGCACGTGTTTGTGCATGGAGATGTGTGTTTGTGTGTGGTGCAATTATGTATTTGGTTCTAACACAAGGAGGCTGAGATATCAAGAGGGTTGCTGCAACAAATGTAATTCACAGAAACTGCGGGGGAATTTATTATCTGCAAGAATTAAATTCCGTTCATTATCAATTGAGAATTCAATTTGAATCTCTCCTTCGTCCCATTATGTCCATCGCTCATATAATGGGATAGCCACATACTCAGCTAGCGTTGACAATGTCGAGGCCAGCAGTGTAATGACTTTATCAGCCTCCGTCACAGACTGATCTCTTTAAGCCCCGCCAGCCAATGGTGAGGCTATGCAGGGGCCAATTCAAATAAAAAGAGGGGATCTTTAATTAAATGTGCCATCTTGGCATTTGATAAGCGAGGCAGTATATTATGGCTGCCAGCCATTCTGTCGGGTCTGTGGGGCAGGGGGTTGACTGGAATAGAGCTGTCCAACTGTCTCATGCTCCAAGTCCACAAGTAGCCACGGATACCGTAGTATTAACTGTTATCCTTGTACCCCTGCTTTCTGTTGACGTGAACCTCAGTACACGTCTGTGTACCGTCCTTACTAGACACCATAAAGATCACAAACAGGAAGATTCAGTGAAAGTGGGACGATTTCATGCCACAATTAAATATGAACCAGTCTGACTTTGACATTTGATCTTATCTATAAAATAGCCACGGAGAACAATATTTAAACCAACAGACTTTCAATAACTACAATGGATTCAAGCTTGCCAGGTACCAGGTATATCAAGGCTACACTACGTTGATTTGTACCGGTCAGAAGGTAGGAAGACCTGTGGGATGAAGAAAAGAGAGATCAGGACGCTGCAGATGTTTAAAGGAGCTTTCGAACAAAGCTTTAAAAGAAGACCTACCTCGACCCCCCTTTTGCCAAGGGAGCCAATACGCACGCATGACTAGACTAAAGCAGTGCATTTGACATGACCTAAGCACCTTAAAGAGGATGTACTATAGGCTGCAAGATGGCGATAATAGGCTGTCTACGCTCTTACTCTCACTGCACCAAAAGACTCATTACAGACCTCATGTCTCGGCCTGAATAATTGAAGATGTACAAGTTAGGTGTTTACTTGTCCTGCATGTGTGTGCCCATGAATTAGTCATGGAATTGCATGCAGATGACAGGTGAAACTATGAAAAGGGGAATCACTGATGTGTGTTTGGCCTTGCTCGAGTGCTCAATGTTAGACAAAGCAAACCAAGCTGAAGTACTTTTAAACACCGTAACGTAATCAAGCTCCGGTGGTACACCCTTGTCTGGCGTGCGTGTGTGTGTTTGGCGAGCTCACTTCAGCGAGTCAAACACGCCTCCGTTCAATTAGAATACTTTCGACTCATTTGGCTTGGCGCTAGGTTTGTTGTGTGGAAGTGCTGCATGTGTCGGTGAGCGCGGTCAGAGGTGGCCCTTCCGCTAACATTTACCCAGCTCTTCAGCTGTCTCGTTCAAGTTCCTGCTCTTCCCCACTTATGGAGGGTGTTAAGGCGATCTGAAAGACCCTGGCGGTGTTTAAAAACCCAGAGAGATCTGTGGAGGTCCGGTGATTGACTTGTCGGTTTGAGGGTTACTACGCCGTAATCCCCATGCACCCGACACTCTCCACCTGCCGTCAGCAGCCAACCAAAATGTCAAGCTATTCAATTTCCTGTCGAGGCCCAAGGACTTGTCAAGATGTTGTTTTTTTCATGTTTTTTTTTCTACCTCTTTCAGGAGTTGATCTTGTTTTCTTCTCGTCTTTTCTAGTTGAAAAGGGCACTTTTCTGTTGCCTCCGAAGGACGGAAATGTCTACACTCTAAATTGTTTTTTGTCAGCAAATGAATACATCACTTTTAGTGCATTTGTCCCACACATCAAGGTGAAAACACTTTGAATTATTTTAAATGCTGAAGTACAACCATGAATTGCAGGAACTCACCATTGAGTCCTTGTCAGAGGGTCCTATGCAGTGTGTGAATTACGGGGGGGTTTGGGGGGGTCTGACCCCCCAAAAGAGGTAAAAACCACAGGTCGGGGGGGTCGATACATTTATATATCGTTCTTACCTGTAATAGTAAATATCACAATATAGTTACCATATTCATTCAATAACAGGTTGGCCATACACAGAAATGTTGACTTTATGGCAGGGAATATCACACACTATTACACTGACTGCCATAGTCAAAATTCACTCAATAAACACAGCGCGAGTGACCGGTGCCCAATAAAACTCAAAGAACACGGCGCGCGAGTGACCAGGCAGTGTGCAATACAGAAGCTTGTTGAATCACCTCAGTGTAGCGGTGCGTTCTGCGTCGTGAGAAAGTGCAAGAAAGGCAAGTTTGCTATCTAATACCCCAACAATCTGTCACACATGTATTTGTAATGACAATTAGCTTTAGAATATTCACAAGAATGTTAATGATAGAAACATGGTTAACCACCAACTTAAAAGCTAGCTATCGCTAGCTCTATATCAAGCAAGATAGCTTCATTTGTCTGTCTCATTGCTTGTCAGAATCTGGAGAGATTTCCAACAACCTTATTTTGTGATGAACCGTCAGATATGTTACTCTGCTAATTTTGTAAAGATCAAGATTATTTCAGAAAGAAATTACTACAAACAATAGTGTTTGTAGTTTTAGTAGTGCGTTGTCGTGCCGTTTACTTGGTTGGGGCGGTGGCAGGGGTGAACTTCGTCCCGGGGGGGGCACTGAGTTGACCCCCCCCGATTGTCATTGTATAATTCGCACACTGGTCCTATGGCTGCTGCTAAGTACTGACTTAGCTGATGGTGTTGGTTGGTTTCCTGACCTTTATCATTGGAATATAAAATATTCTATTGGAAATAGAAGCACACAAACTCCACCAAATGATGGCTGGCTCTTTTGTAAACAGAGAAGTATATAGATGTGAGGGTAATTCACATTCATAGTATCAAATGTTTCAAAGCCACTTTGCTTTGAAAGCGTTTTTCATTTAATTTAATCAACGTGAGGCAGTCACCCTGGGTCATTAAGACCGTGGAAAGACCACCACAGAAGTAATTACACCCTCGCTGTCATCTCCTACCTAAGCACCTCCTCCCTTCTTGCAAAGAAATCACTGTATGTCATTGGTAGGTGTATATGTTGTGCATGCGTGTGTGGGTTGGCATGTTTTTTTTGTAGACTTGTATCGTATGTACAGTATGTTTGTATTTGATTGAGAGAGAGAGAGAGAGAGAGAGAGAGAGAGAGAGAGAGAGAGAGAGAGAGAGAGCAGCAGTACAACTCTCTTATTGAAAAAAGTGATTGAAACGTGTTAGGGCGCACTTTTTGCCACCTTAATCGGAAGCAGCCATCAATATTGTGATAGAGAGCTACGTATTCAAAGCAGGTGCCCCCCCTGCCTAATGATAACATGCATCTGTTAACCCTCTAACCTCTACCTCTGCCAGACTCCTGATAAGCTCCTCCAGGCACCATCTCCATCAGGAGGATTGTTTAATGAGCTCCATGCACTGTCTTAATCAGGTGGGACATTTCAAGGGTTAATATATGCCCGGTTGAGCGTCTCAGTGTGCTCTTACAGCAGGAAGGGAGGGAGGAGGGGGAGCAAAGAAATCCCAAGGACGTTTCCAGAAGCTCCTCTGTCTCTTTCTTTCTATCGCTCTCTTCTTTCCCCCTCTCTCTCACCAAATTATTTCTTTCTTTCTTTTTTTCGGTCTGATTCTCTTTTTCTTTCTTTCTTTTTATCTATGTATCTGTCTATATATCATATTCTGTCTCTCAGTCTCTTTTTCTCTGTCTTTCTCTGTCCAGCACATTGTGTCATGAAATGAAAAATCCCCTTGAGGCGTTCGCCTTCCTCCTCCGCACTTCCAAGCTCTTCTTACTGCTCTTTCAAGATCAAGAGGTGGCCGTTTATATGCAGCAGAAACCTGATTGCCAGTAGGGGGTACCCTCGTTGTCATTTGAATCTGTTCTAAACATCCACTGCCAATGTGCATTTGTTTGATAGCCACTGTTTAGGACCTTGATGAGAACATTTTTAAGATGCTTCTGGGGTTGCCAGGTTTACTACCATAAATCCGACACTAAGGGTATTTACAGTGTTTTAATCCCAGTCCCTGACCCATATTGCTTTGTGTGTAATCCGGTTAGAGGTGCTGCCAGTGTGCAGGCTTGCCTTTTGTAGGGCTCTGACACAGGTGACTGCCTCAGAAGGCTATGCTGTCAAATACCATCAAGGACTTGCCTTGGAGCCTTTCCATACCTTTGTGGCGATATTGTGACAAATTAAAATGATTCAGGATACAGGATTCAGACAGGATTCAAGTAAATACATGTATGCATGCAGACGTTTGCATACACACACATACACACACACAAACACAGAATTACACAGCAGGGAGCATTCGCAAGGACGAACAATAGAAAAAGACAGCTCATGCAGATATTTATTCACAAGATTAAGCTTTCATGTTTTATCACCGTCAGTGTCTCAGTTACCATATCCAATTGGACAAAAAACTACAACAAACGGCTCTTGGAGAAAAAAATACAAAAAACAATTGAATCTGTTTAGACTTTAAACATAGTGTAAGATTTTGCCTTCTCCATGCTTGGTTATGCTCTAATTATATCACAGGTTGTGTGTGTGTGTGCCTGCTCCCCTGCAATATGATCTCTCCGCAATATGTCTTCACTTGTATGTATCAGTAGGAGGATTATGTCACCTGATAAAACAGACATCTTGGAATACATCTTCATTTCACTACGTTCACTGGGAAACTAAACATACTAGGTAGGGTTTCGAACAGGCCAAAATACTATACGCAGTGTGGTCACATTGATGGCTTATACCTGTGTGTGTTCGGTGTGTGTGATGTGGTAACCCCTGCCATGTGTTCCCAAACAAGCCTTTGTGGGGCTCCATCCTCTGCTAAAGCGCCACCCCACAAACCTCCAGTGCGGAGGGAGCCGTGCGCGCCTGCTGAGCGTGTAACTGGAGCCGACACCTCCGCAGAGCCTCCCACCGTCTCGCCATCATCTTGAAAATCCCCATTTGAAGTCCTCCGTTCCGCGGCCCCCGGCACCCTCACCTGCAGCCACCCGCTGCACCTCACCGCTACCTTTCAAAGATTGCAAGAAATACTCTTTCCCCCTTCCCTTTTTGATAGTGTTCACTGAAGATTTTAAACCGGTCAAAAGACCATGTTTTTTCTTCTGTGGACATTGAATGGTAACGAATTAGGATTTTGAGTCAAAGTTTGGGTTTTGTATTTCAGGCGTAGAGTAGGGTGTGAGAGGAGGGGACTATGACTGTGCTGACACCAGAAGTGAAGGAATGATAGACTGGTTTTGAGATTTGGGCCCAACCCTACCACAAACATGTTCGCAAACGAGATGTAAAAGTGTATGTTTATGTCTGCTCCTGGTGGCTGCTCTGTTTTTTTTTAACACATAATCATTTCTTTCCGCCGAGGTTGATATCGAAAGGATATTGAACACTACATCGCTGCGTGCTATAACATACCGTTATAATTGCTTGCCAGATTGAACCAATTGCCCTAGACCAATGTACATTCATGATATCTTGTGCATTGACTGAATATAGTTCTGAATATATAAGTCAGATATATATCAGTCAGGTAATATATAGCTGCATAGTTTGAGGAGATTGCTTGTAAAAGTTGGGATCTTCCTGTGCTCACATGTGGAAAAACAGCTGAGCCTTGCTCCTCCACAGCCCCCACCCCCCTCCCGCTCCCAGTGGAATTTTCCTGTGCGTTCCGTGTTAATCTTGGTGAGGCAGCCGAGTTCTATCTTCACAGTATCTGAGGTCTAACTCAATTGGGGCTCCCATTTATTGAACATAAACACCCACAACACTTCCAGAATAGCTTATGTCTTTAACAAAAATCTACCATAGCCATACAGACTCCCACCCTTTCTCCCCTCACTTTTTATGTTCAGCTTTCTCTCTCCCCAATACCATCTCTCTCTCCCTCCCTCTCTCTCTCTCTCTCTCTCTCTCTCTCTCTCTCTCTCTCTCTCTCTCTCTCTCCCCAATACCATCTCTCTCTCCCTCCCTCTCTCTCTCTCTCTCTCTCTCTCTCTCTCTCTCTCTCTCTCTCTCTCTCTCTCTCTCTCCCTCTCTCTCTCTCTCTCTCTCTCTCTCTCACACTCTCTCTCTCTCTCTCTCCCTCTCTCTCACTCTCTCTCTCCTGCCTTGCTCCTTTCATCTCACAGCAGTCATCGGTTTTTCCTCTTCACGTTATTTGGAGGAGGATAAATTAGATGTGATTCAGCTGGCGTTTTTACACACTTGTTTTAAGTACACTTCTTTTTACCCGAGAGCATCGCAATCTGGCTCTCAGCGGCAGCGAGCGTCTTTATCTGCAACAGATTATTTCACAACAGCGACTGTGTACCAAAACTAAAGCTTCGCATCGTGTTTAATCTTTTTCTGCTCCGACTAGTCAGCCAAAGGCATCCGTCTTCCCAGTGTGTGCGGCGCTCCTGTGTTGGTGGCCCCAGGCTCCAGGTTGGGCCCTCTGGCTGAGACTTTGGCCCAGCGAGAGTAGGGGGAGACGGGTCCATCTGGCACCGACAGCTGGGTCCACAGCTGGAGGGACAGACAGTGACGGCTGACTCAGTGTACAGCATCAGGCCACCGAGATGGATGGATGGCTAGCTAGAGGGGGAGGAGATGGATATTGGAGAGAGAGAGAAACACGAGAGTGAGAGAGCACAAAAGGGTGAGAGAGACCTGGGCTGGACTGCATGGTTTTTCCTGCAACACATAGCACCATTACGATAAGAAATAAAGAGGTTATTCAGTGAAAATGAATTGATGATGGTATCCTTTTTTCCCTGTCTCATTTTATGCCCATTAGTTGGAGAATGGACTTCATCGATGGTCGTTTTCAGGCAATCGGAAATGTAACCTTATCCTGAAATGCACTGAACAGGTTCTTGTCCCGTCTCCCGGTGGCCAAAGGCACTCAATTTTGTGCCAGAATGGTGAATGCTGACTCGGCATTGTCATGAAATCCTGACATTGTACCCTTGGGGCCAAACCTCACCTCCAGACAGATTAAATATTCAACAGTACAGAACGTTGATAAATATCGCATCTGCGTAATTAACAAACAGCTCATTAACAATAGGAAAACGAATGTTGGCAAACACTACCCAGATAGCATGTATCGTCTCTGTTGTTATTGTGTGATATTAATTGGGTTTTGTGGTAGAGATTTACACAGTTTTCAAAGTATAGGAGTGTATAGGAGGTGTGTGTGTGTGTGTGTGCATTCGCGTGCAGAAGCTTTTGAGTGTCTGTGCAGGCACGTGTGGTGTTTCTGTGATTTATGCTAGTCTTTCTGTAAGTCTCCCTCCAGGAGATATCATCCCAATTGATTAAGATGTTTGAAAGGATCCAGGATTCCACCATGTGAGATCGATATGTTGGTTTCATACCAGCTCCATCCTCTTCCAACACCCTCCTCCATCCACTCCCTCTCCTGTCTCCTGCTCATTGCGTGAATAAACATGTATTTGGTTGTTTACTTACACCTATATGCTGGGAACATATTAGCTTTTCATGCATCTTTTAACCTGATCCCGTAGTGAGCTTCCTCAAGTATAGAGGCTGCGGTGTTATTAATGGATTCATTTGTTGAGCTATGAATCGTAATGCACTTAGCAATTCTCCACAGCTGCCTCTTTCTCTCAAATTTTTTTCCCTCGTTCTCCGTCGCTCTCCCTCTTTCCGTCTCTCTTGCTCTCACCCCCTCTCTCTTGCCATATCTCTGTATAGGCAGCACAGAGAGATTGGTGGGTGGATGTGTCTTGGGCACTAGCTGTGAAGAAATTGATGTTGGGGTTCTGGAGAACCGCTAGATTTTAATTACCAAACTCCCTGAGAGAAGAATATGAAAGTAAGTAAATAAACATGGCAATTAGATTACAAGCCACAGCAAGCATTACTGGAGTCTCAACAGTTCACTTCTAGTAATGATGTAAGGAATATGTTCAGTCAGCTAGCTAGGATCCATATTCCTATTGCTATTTTGGCTTCTGCTAAAACACTACCTCATGCCAATCATTATGCTAAACTACATGACCCATAAACCCTGAGGATGTTTAGTTACACTCAAGTAGGCTCAAGCAAGCAGCATATGGCTGTACACAAAAAAAGAAGCGAAAATGAACACTTGTACTGTAAACTTGAAGTTGCTTGTGGGAATTAACAACCTGACCAAGAGTGTTGTGTTGTACGCTGCGCTACAGTAAAATACTGCTCTTGGCTTGAGCCACAAAGTTCACTTACATAAGCGGCTAACACTGGGAAATTGGTTGGAGGAAAGCTACTGAATTGTCCAAATACGAGTTAAAAAGTGATGACTTGCTTTGTGTACTCTTGCCTCCCCCGCTGTGCAAGCGAAGGGATTCAGCTTGGCCTATTTTCCTGACCTTGTCGAATAAAAAAAATTATATATATCCGAACCGTCTCTTCAACTCTCCCACTGTCCTGCGACTTATTGCTTGCACCTTGTCAAAATTATTTTCCTACATGTCAACAAATCCTTGGAGAATTGGATACATACTCAAAGTTGAATGGTATTAAGAAAGGCCCGATGCTTCCATAATACTGTCACTATGCTGTTTCTCATTGGTTCCCTGCTCTCAATGAAACTGAAGGAGGCTGACAGTTAATTGCTGGGCTAACAGTGTGGAGTTTCCTGAGGATTATGACTGTGCTGGGAGACACATCAGAGTATCTGGTAAAGCTTTGATCCTCAGCTGTCAGAAACGTAATCCTACTTCCTCTCCCTCTCTGACCTCACTTCCCCTTCGGGAGAGGAGTGCATGTGTTGGTTCTTGTGCTCGTGTGCCCTTGCGTGTGTGTATGTGTGTGTGGTGAGGTTGGATTAAACTGGGGAATACATTAATGTCAATAGTGGCTGCGATGTCACCCCCCAGGGACTAAGGCCAGGTCTTGCATCATTAAGGAAGGCAGGTAACTGCAGGTCGAAGTATGCGTGTGTGTGGGTGTGTGTGTGTGTGTGTGCGCCTCCCCCTGCTCCATTGTCGGTGTTGTTCCCAAGCCCATGGGGACGGGGGAAGGAGCAGGTGTGGCAACCCCAGTGTGTGTTTCGTCATACACAGCTCACCTTTGTTGAACACCACAACTAGCTCCTAGCCTTTGTGTCCATGTAGCGCCCCGTTGGTCAAATGATCGCATATTGACAGGAAAATCTGTAACCTGCTGGCTGCAGAAACACTGGGCAAAGCACTTCAGTATTCAATACAATCAATATGATTTATTTCGAGACTACTTCACAATACCAATTGTTCTTGTCAGTGTGTTGTGAAGGCACTCTCCCTTGAGGTAATTATGACTTTAGTTACCTACAGGCAGCGATGGTCTGTCACAGACACAGCAGGCAGCGCAGGATTCATTGTGGGCCTGCTCTTTCCAATGCCGTGGCCTGGCCCTGCTGCTTCTCTGCCAGCCCAGGCAGCTGTCTGGGTCGGGCCCCCCTCGTCGTTTACCCTGGCTGGACTCGGAGATGCCACGCTATGCCCTGCCCTGCCCTGGGAGTCACAGTGATAGCCCTGAGTCTGACTCCTGCTGTCTACATGAGACAAGCCCACCTGGTTGTGTGTGTGTTTGTGTGTGTGTGTGTGTGTGTGTGTGAGAGAGTGATAGTTGGACCCTGTCCCCTTGTCAGTGGGGGAGAGTGGTGCTGGCTTTTTCTGTTTGCCCATTTTTCTTGCCGCTCCTCCTGAGCACAGAGGCGTTCCCAACTGAGATCTCTATCAGCAGTGATTTATCTGATATGCAATCTCACTCCATCTCTCTCTCTCTCTCTTTCTCTCTCTTACTTTCTCTCTCTCTCTCTCTCTCTCTCTCTCTCTCTTTTCCTCTTTCACTCCCCCTCTCCTCCTTGCCTGTTTACCCGGGTCGCTCCTGTGCTCCCTGCCTCACTCATTCCCTCCTCCTTCTTTTGTGGCACTTTCCCCTGGTCTCACTTTCTCTTTTTGCCGTCCATCACCTGTTCCTTGCACCTGTCCTTGTATGTTTCTATTCTCCCTCCTCTCTCTCTACACCTATTCTCCACCCCTCCCTCCCCCTCTCTCTCTCTCTCTCTCTCTCTCTCTCTCTCTCTCTCTCTCTCTCTCTCTCCCTCTCTCCTATTGCTGCTCTGCCCTCTTTTCATGAGAACACCGGAAGAGTAGAGCATGAGGTGAACAAGGAAGACAAAAGACGAATAGGAGAGGGAGAATATTTAGGACCTGGAATGAAATATATGTTTAGAGCCAGGGCGAACAAAAGATAAAAGAGGAGGGCAAAGGAGAGGATGAAATGAAAGAGAAGAGGATGGATGTCAAAGCAGCTTGGTCACGTGGGTTGTATCTCACTGACGCGGGGAAATATGCTGTCATCAATTTAGTCAGGAAGTTAATGATTCATTATCACCACTGCGAGTACCAACCGCAGTGTGTGATTCCATCCAAACGTGAGTGTATGTGAACATGCAAACATGTTCACATACATGTGTGTTCCTATCAAGACAAAGGTGTGTGTGTGTACTGTATGTGTTTGTGACAGAAATAACCTGTGTGACTCACACAGCCAAGTCTGTCATTGTTCTATTGACTCTAGAGAACACTCTCCAAACAAGCTGTTGTTTACCAGCTGGGCGCACATACATTGGCCACAAATCTCTGGCTTCACTCTCTCTATTTGGGTGTGTGTGTATGTGTGTGTGTGTATGTGTGTGCTCTTGCGTGTGTGCATACACATGTGTGTGTGCCTGGCTACCCCTCCCTCCTCTGACTACTCTCCCTCTCCTCAGGCTCCCCTCCCACCCTTTCGCTCGCTCGCTCTCTCTCCTTCTCCCTGGCGCTCACACACACAGGCACACACACACACACGCACACACACACTCTCCGTCTCAGCTCTGCTCCGCTCTATCTATCATAGTCTCCGGCTGCGCTTTCAAAAGAGAGGAGTGTGCGCTCCACCTTTCCCTCCGTTTTTGGCCACGGCACATCTCTCTCTCTCTCTCTTTTCTACCTCCTCTGTCCATCCCGGAGTGTGTGTGTGCGCGCGGAAGAGGAGCGCCTGGTGACCAACGCTGAATAAGGGAGCTCTGTGGTCGGGGCGCGTGTGGAAAGATGCTCCGGCTACCGCAGATTCAGATTCAATTAGCATGAATTTCACAGCGCCGCTACCCCTAGCAGCACGAGCGTCGGAGGTAGCCAGCCAGCCAGCCAGCCAGGCAACCAGCAGTCGGATCGCCCGATCTCTGTGGAGAGGACTATAGCGCCCGCCTCACCTCTGCCTCTCACCAGCGTCTGGGAACTCGGAGGACTGGAAGAGAGGGCGAAGCGCCCCGACTGACAGTGACAGACGTGGAGGATAAGGATCGCTGGGATGCTTTCAGAGTCTTTCTCTCTGGCTGGTGTCGATCTTGCTGCGTCGCTCGCCATCCCGGATCTGTAGTCGGTGGGAATAGCAGAATTTGTCTCTCGCGCACGCGCTCGAAATATCTCGTATTCACTTCCTCTCTTTCTCCATTATCTCGTTGTTTCTTTCTCTTTGTTTTTCGCCTGTTCTCCTCTGCAGACTGCTAAGCTCAACGTCCCCCCCCCCCCCCCAGGGATTCGAGACCTTGGAAGCAGAGGCAGGATTCAGCCGTATCTCTGAGGTTCTCCTGGTATCTCCTCCTTTGCTCTATCTCTTTTTATGCTACCCATTTCTTGGAGCAAGGGATAGAAGAGACTGCCGTGAGAATGGAGGTGGCCGTGTTTTCTACCTTGACGCAGGTCCTGGTTATGGGTGGAGAAACCCTGTAATTATGTCTGGACTCTGAAAACATAGTCTAACAACGGAGGCTTAACAGAGAGGAGAAAGTGAAAAATTGGTGGTGAGCTCAGTTCTAGTTATGGAGTCCAATCTGTTTTATGAGCAATACTCTTTTGATTTGTCAGTCCCTGTATAAACTGCCAACGTTGGATAGCATTTATTTTGGGGTTGCCTTGTTAAGTATTCTCAGTCAGGGTGGTTCATTTTTATGGTGGGTTTTTTTTCTGCTCTGGAGGATTGCGTAGGAATAGAGAACAGGCTCTGCTATTTGAGGGATTTCGACGCTGGACTTTTGGAGGATTTTCAAATTTTTTGGGGCTCCTTTTTGTGAAGGATTTTCTTTTTCCTTTTCCTGAACAAACCCTTCTTTCTGCCGACATTTTTGGGGAATCGTTGCTTATAAGGAAGGATCTTTCGGTTGTCATTTTTGGCTTCTTTTCGTTCTTTCCATCTTTGAGTTTTTTGTTTAGCGCCTACGCTGGGAAGCAGGGCACGATGGGCCCTGGATCCATCTGAGATGTCATCTTCCTTTTCCTGTCGCGTGAGGGGGAGGGGCATGCTACTCCAGCCAAGCTCCGCCCCAGCGGCGCGGGCGTTGGTGGAGGTGGACGGAGGTCTGCTCCTGGTGCCCAGGCCTGCCCCCGCCGCGGCCACCCCCGTGGTGTGTGCCAGCCCGGCCTACCTGTTCAGGCTGGTCCTCTCCCTGGCGCTGCTGGTGTTCCCCTGCCCGGCTGTGGCTGCTCGCGTTTCCTCCAGCCTCAGCACCACCCACCACGTCCACCACTTCCACAACAAGCATGGCACTGTGCCCATTGCCATCAACAGGATGCCCTTCCTTACTCGTGGTGGTCACGGTAGGTACCCGCATCCTCCTCTTCCCGCCTCGATCCTTGCACTTTATGCAAGACCACGCCACCGATTTGATTGTGCTTTAAAGCTGTGCGCGTTTGTGTGTTTGGTGGGTTTCGACGAGGAGAGGAACGATATGGTGTTGAGGAGGTCGATGGGAGTTAATTGCCAGGGCCTTGATTTGTGGAGGCCTGATGGCCCCTGTTTTGACTACATCAGTGCTGAGGTGAAGTCCTTCATTCATCTATTGATCCGAGGCATCTACCTCAAAGAGCGAAGCCTTGGTCTGGGGCAAGCCAGCTCTCTGGAGTCCCAGAGGGCAACCACTCTGATTCACCGACCCCCCCAAAAAAGCATACAATGGGTATTTACGACTCTGCAACGAAAGCCAGCTGTGGCCTAAAGGATCTGCTCAAGTGGCAGCCATCTTGGATCCTTTTTTTTCTTTGAGTAGCGTGGCCAATTGAGATTCATGTAATCTTCGTCCTTAGTGCCGCTGTTGACACATCCTGGCTGCCATCAAAAGAAAATGCCCTTCCAAGGTCTTTGAGGTACTCACACACGTGTGCGCCTGTCACGGTGCATCGCGTGGCCCAGCTTTGGGTCGATAGATTGTGTCAACGTTCTCATTGTGTTTTGTGTATGTTCCTGGCTCCTTCACTGCTGGCTGTGTGTTGGTTGCTGTTATGTTCTTCTCCAAAGCTGTCAAAGGCGTAGCTGGCTCTGCGCTGACTACCCCTTTGATGTTCTCCATCTCGAACATCCACTGCAGTTCTCCTGTTCGTTTTTTTCTTCCCTTCTTCTCTCCTCTTCATCCTGTCATCAACCTACCCGTGTCAAGAATTCCCAGTGTGAATTGGACTATGTTCCCTGTTGACATTTGTCTTTTTTCTTTCTTATTTTTTTACTTTGGCATACACTCGGCGTCTCCCTCTGTCTCTCCCTCTCTCTCTCTCCCTCTCTCCCCCCTCCCTCTCCAGTTTAGCTGTAATCTATATCAATCAACTGATTCTCTGACAGGCAGAGGAGCTCACGTAGCCCACTGCAATCCATCGGCTGGGTCTTGCCATCTCCTTGTGCTCAGCACCGCATTGGATTCATGTCTTTTGAAAGCCTTGTACACGATACCTGAAGTATCCTGTATTGCTAACCAATCATTGTCTGTGTTATCATTACACATGAACTGACAGAAGATTTTTGTTGAAATGATGCCTTTGGGTCAATTTGATAACAAGGTATTATGTGATAGTGATGTATAACTTGATGGCGAGATTGTTTTGTGATGTTTACTCCTGCTTCTGAGTGATGTAGCGGAAATACATACAAATAAAACAGACACACACACACATTGTGTTACCTCTAAAATGGCAGCTCTAACTGCTAGCCAATTCTAATCACTATTTTTTCCTCATTTTTTCCTCTTCCCCCTAGCTTGGGTAATTGGATTGCACTTCTCTTGCATCTTGAGTTGCTAAGCTATTTAAATTTACATAATTAACATAAAAATGTTCTTGGGCTCTCTGTGGATTTGAGGCTGTCAGATGATATTGCAGTGCTTAGAGAAATGGTTTGTTTGCTTGCTTAAAGGGAAAGAAGGCTTGGATGTAAAACTGACTCTTTGTCAGGTCAAGACTGTGGTCTTACTGTCTGGTCCCCTTGGTCATGTTTGTGTCGGTCAGTCTCTCTCATTTTCCACATCCTGGTAGTGTGCCCATATTGAGAACACAATGCCAGCGAGGAGGGAAATTGGCTGTGTTCTCCATAGTGGGTCTATTGCTCACCCACGTGAAAGCCTGCTTCCTCTATCAGGCTGTGTCTTCTATTGCTATTTTGGCTGCATGTGTGGCTGCAACTCCATAGAATCCATTTTACTACAGGGACTTGCAAATGCGCCCACACACCCCTCAAATAGAGATGTTTGCCAAAATCTCTCCCAGTGCAGCCTACCAGTATATAGCTAAAACTTGAGTGTGCCCTATCCATAGGTGGAAGTCCCAGGGGGGATGGGGGGATACAACCCCCCTAATCCTGAGAAAATATGATTAGCCCCTTCCAAAATATCACTGTAAACATAAAGTAATTTCAATATGAATAATATGCAGTGAAGACACTTAATAAATGTTTTAAAGTTCAACGTATTAGGCTATGTGTTACAGCAAAACCTTTGGTGTCCCCCTACCAGGAACTGTTCTTGAGAAAATGTCTATGTAATTGTCCCCAACCAAAATTGAAATCCTGGCCTATAAATCATCCGCCTTTGGTGTCGCCAACCAAGTAGCTTTCCCTGGTGCTAAGGCTAACATCCTCACCATGACAACACCACAACACCAGTCAGCCTCTGGGCTAAGGCACCGTCTTGGCAGATGCAAGAGGCAATCGCTGCTGACAACAAACCGGGGCACGTGGCATCTTTTCGCATCCATTAATCCACAGGTGCACCCTGGTCTGGCTGGCTTTCTTCATCTCTTGACTCTTGGGAGGTGGGAATTTTTGATCTTATTATTCGACTCTTGTCATGACACCTACATTTCGCCATGGTTCTCTGCTGCGGTGGCTCACTGGAGGTTGAGAAACTCAAGAGTGAAAAGGAGAGAGGGCTTAGAATACAAAGCCCTCTACTACCCCTCAAATGGGAATAATATGGGGAGATATGTAAGTGCTGGATGGCTAATGGTTATTAGCTGTCAGTAAGGTTTTAAAGTTTGTAATGTTTGCATATGGATTAACTCATTAAAATGTGTTCGATTTTACCATGCGATAATAGATTGCATTTTCAGGGTGAGCTTGTGCGTGTATGTATTGTACAAGTACTGTGTGTGTGTCGAGTCGGTGTGTATACCATATTCGCTAGCAAGAGTGAGTGTGCAGTGTTTTGAGCCAGCGAGTCTTCCCTATTGCGCCTTTGGAAAGTGATTGAGCATGAACCAGTGTTGTGTCAGACACTCAGACACCCAAACAGTCAGAGTGGAGAGGGCACGTTTGTCCCTCTGTCCTCCAATTGATTAATGGCCGCCATCGCCACGGCAACTATTGTGACGGAGCGATTGGGATGCGTGTGTCTGTGTGCGAGAGCCCTCTTCCTCTCTCGCCCCGGTGCCAACACTCATGCGTTTGTGTAAAGTAATTCATTATTACCCATTCAAGGCGGTGTGATTTCTCATACAGCGCTCTGATTAAAACTAATTGAAGAGTTTCCTAAGCCGACTGCCCAATATGTTGTTTGTCACTTGAGCTTCCATTTGTCCCTCTCACTTTCCCTTTGTAAGCCTCTCTCCCTCTCTGTCTCTCTCTCTGTCTCTCTCTGTCTCTCTCTCTCTCTGTGTCTCTCTGGTCTCTGTCTCTCTCTCTGTCTCTCTGTTTCTCTCTCTCCCTTCCCCCTAACCCCTCCCAGCCCAGAAGCACTCTGTGTATGTGGCCAGCAGTTCTTTCCTCCCACCCACGCATTGTGTATATTTAATGCATGTTGACGGTTCTCATCTCGCACCGGAGGCTCCCTTGGGGAAGGCGAAACATAGCCCCACGCTCAAAGGCCCAGACCAAAAACCCTGTTTACCACCACGGTTACATCACAGACAACCCCTCGGTGGTGTGGCGGCGGCCGAATCGCTAATCAGCAAACTTGTCAGGAGACATTGTCTTTTCTCACGTAGTTAGTTTATTTACTACTGGTAACGTTGCTGTTTAATGCTCTTGAAACGGTCTGTGTTTGAATGTTTCAAATTGTCAATTATTTTCATCGAAACTTGGTCAAAAATAGAAACTCCTGGTGCCTGTTAGATATTGTTAAATGCTATTGTGATATTGAGATGAAACCTTCTATTAAAATTCATGAACACATGTCAGCTAATTCATTTGTTGCCTTGATGTACTGTGTACACTGAGGCATGAAAATAATCCAACTTCTCTAACTACGACGTATCCCCGGGCTTTGTTTACCCATGTGATCATCACTCATGTGGACCAATGACATACTGGTAGCACACGCACACACACTGAATGCACTCTATACATTCTTCTCATACAGTATACCTACCCCATCTCTCTCAAATGGAGTTAGGCAGGGGGAGAGAAATCTTTGCCCTGCAGCGTAATCCATACCTGCACACACTGCTGCATTCGGCTGAAGGGATTAAAACCTTCATTTGGATTCTACCCATGTTTGGGTTTTTTTTCGAGTAGATTTCACTGGTGGATATTTCCTTTTGCCCTTGTGAAGTCCTGCTCTGAGAATCTCGAAGAAGGCCGCGTGTGTCTGAACGTGCGTGTGTGCATGTGCGTGTAGGTGTTTGCGATTTGTCTGTGTGTGTGTGTGTGTATGTGTGTGTGTGTGTGTGTGGCTGAACATGCCAGTCATTCACTTCCACAGGGGGTTTCTCCTCTCTAGTGACCAGGGCAGCTTTATCAAGCGTTACTATCACTCAACCCTTGTCCATCACATTGGGTTACCTAGGGAACTGGAATTGCACACACAGACTAACCGAGGTAAACTAAGAGGCGACCTGTATCACCTGGGACCATCATGCACATCCGTGCTTCACGCGAGCCTGTAATTACATCTTTTTTTTTATAGCAAAGCGCCCTCGAAACAGCCTATTTTTCCTGGTGTGTGCATGTGTGTATGCACCTTTGGGGGGTTTGTGTGCCTCTGTGAGTCAAGAGTCTCACCAAGGAGTCCAGTTCAGGGAGAGTTGAGTCACCAAGATTTTGGTTTATGAATGAAAATGTGTCTAGAAGAACGTTGATCATTCCTCAGGGTGGTGTTGAGGGGTGGCGTAGCACCAGTTCTGTAGGTTTTCCCACATTCTGCCAGCTCTGCAAGTTCGTGGCTCGGCCACGGGGCTCATTCACTTCCTGTTCTGGTCCCTTCCAGAACTGGGCATGTTGGACTGGTTTAACATGCTATGCTTTACAACATAAAACACCTGCAATCGTCAACCCATTGTTATAGCCAGAGCAATTATGGCTCCATGGAATGACTCGAAAATGGAATGCTCGATAGTATTTCATGTGTGAAATACAAGGTAATATATATATTGATGAACACACAATCGATAATAAGGATATGGTCATGAGTCACCAGTGTGTGTGTGTGTGTGCTTGTCGGCATGTGCGCTCTTTTGTATGTGTGTGTGCCTTGCTCCTGTGATCATCCATTCTTCCCTTCCACATGGCACAATAGCTTCTGGGAACTGTGGTTCTGTGTATTGTTCAGACAGTGTGCCAGGGGTCACCTCCAGGCTGCCAGTCAACAGGGGCAGAGCAGGGCAACGGAGTGGCACAGGGCTGGCAGCTTGCTGGCAGGCTGTAATCACATCAAGCACCACCCTCCCCCCCACCCCCACCCACCCCCGAAAGCTCTGCTTTTAGTTTCTCTGTCTTGACTTCAGTCAAGGACAATCATGCCAATGGCATCCCTTTATGGAATTTGTAAAGCACTATAAACAGTGCATGAAAAGGTCCAAATGTATTGATTGGATTGGGATTCATTGTGGCTGTATGTCTTCTGACCTTCCTGAAACTAAACAGTTTGCTTCATCTTCTGGCATTCCGGTGCTGTCCCCCCTCCCCTCTGGGCGTCCCCATGGCAACCCTGCTTCAGGTGCCCTTGAATTAAAAGCCGGAACACAGGAGCCAACCAACCTTACACATACACACATACACTCTCTCTTTTTTTCTCAAGGGACCCCCATCCTGTACCTGATTTACCTTTAGAGTCAACCTGGCAAACGGAAAATCTCTTCTCAGCGTCTTCTGTCGGTATACTATGTCCATTTATCCAAGTTTATTTCCATTGACTGGAACATTTTGCCTTGTTATACCGACCTCTTCCCTTTCTGTTTATCCTTTCTCCTCATTTCCTCTTTGCCACATATCTCCCTCTCTCTCTTCTCCTTGCTCCCTCCATCTTGAAACAACAGCCGGGCTGGCTGTTAGTTTAAGCATTAATGCACCTGAGGGAGAGCCCCTGCTGTTTGACCACTGTGTCAACGTTTGACAAGGCCTTGTTTGCTTAGCGTTAGCGCATAGCATGCATGCTAATGACTCAGACAGGAGGAGTGCGGATGCTGTCCGCGCCCCCAGCTCCAGTGCCTCTGTCCTGGGGGAGAACTCCAGGCCTGCTGCCCTCCCCTGGTTGTCACGGCTCATTGTGATAATGACAAGGATGGGTGTTTGATAATCAGGGCTTTATCTGCGGCCTTCAGGACAGCGCAGGGTCAGACTGAGGGGAACAGAGAGCTTAGCCCTCGGGAGACAAAGTCTGGACCCTCCCTTTCAGAAAGTGACATTAGTATTCAGTCCTCTCCTGCCTTTCAGTGAAGGTGTTGGCGTACGCAAAGCGACTGTGGATCGAGAGAAACGGATAAAGGACAGCTCAGGTATTCTGGCAGTCCCAGATAAGCGCCTTGTTTGACATTTGCTCTGTTATTTGTTGCTTTTACTTGACCAAAGCAACATGTTTGTCCAAAAAAGGGGTTGTTGGAATTGGTTCTCGAGCTTCCACTTCTCATTTGGCTCTGGCGCTCTTTCAAAAATGTAGACCTGTGCAAGTGTATTACTATTAGGATGTGGGCGTTCAAGCATCTCTCTGTGAGTACTCTGACTCTTCAGCACTGGATGTCTAGCAGGCTCAACCCCACTCCAAAATGAAGGTATACTTACCCTTGTGTGTGTGTGAGTGCATGTGTGTGCGTGCTGCTGACAGCTCCAGGCCTCGTGCTGAAAAGTGGTCTCTCTGGGCTTGTCCATACTGTGGTTCAGTGCACCAGTACAGTAGGTTCTGCTTGTTATATCACTATGGGGTCAGTTACGCATCGGCCATAGTACCCACAATAGAGCATAGTCTGGTCCTGATAAAATGAACTAGACCCTGGCTGGAATGTGCGTCTAAAGCATGAATAACAGACACTTTAGGAAACCATGTTCTATACTGTATTTCAAACATGACGATATATTTCACTTTACACTGTGGCCATTTACAGTGTTGAAATAAATGAAATGAATAATTGACTGGCCTTTCCCTCAGTGGATCACATCAACACCAGTTGGAATCATTCCTAAGAGACACCAGTGACACATCGTAGCTCTGTCAGTCTGTCTGGCTAGCGGGCGTTGCTACCTAGCGGGCCCCCCTCCTATTCAAATTGATTTCCCCTGTCTTTGACTTTCACATTACGCCACAGACAAGAAATAAGGTGCACTACACAGCTGCGGGGAGCGAAGGAAGGCATGCTGCCATAGACAAGCCATTCCCGCTTTTCTATTAAAAAACAAGGAGATGGTGGAAAGGGTGAGAGGAAGGTACTAAGGATCCTCTACGCTTGACAAGAGTTTTTGATCAATTCCCCCCCTCCCCCCGTCGCACATGAGGGCTCGGGTACTCATGATGTCAGCCAGGTGCCACTTGCAGAACACATATGGCGCTCCTATTGATATTATTTCCGACCCGCCCATCAGTCTCGATGATAGGCTTCACCTAAACAGTGGTAGACTTTGCTACTGTCTTGCCAAGGCTCTTTCAAGGAATCCTTGCGTCTGCGCCAGCTGGGCCACGCTCACTGGAACAGCAGACAAGAGACATGGTGGCCTTGTAATGTCGGGGTGGCTGTGCCCCCCCCTGGTCCCCCCGCTGGCAGGCCTGGCCGTGGGACATGAAAGAACGTCAGGAGAGCAGGGAGATGGCAGAGAGAGAGCATCAGGGGCCCGCCGCCCACCTTTGAGCTTGCCCGAAATGCGCCAGGCGAGCAAGGGCCGGCTCTTCAGAGGGCACAGTGATGTAAGCAGGCTTGAATTATTTATCCGGCAGATATTAAAGCCTTGCGCAGAGGATTCGCCTCTCTTTTGGGACCCCCTCGCCATTAATAAGCAAAGTGGCTTATATTATGCATGGCTGCCGCTTTGAAAAGGGTCCCCCCCCCCTCTTCCCCAAGGCGGGGGATGGGGGGGTGGTGGTTTGGGATAGCGATGAGGATGGCTTAATCAGCCTTGTTGCTGTTCTTTATGATATTCTTCCCTCTCCCTTCTTCTTTCTTGTCCTGTGAGCTCTTGATCACAGTTTGTTCCCTATGTCTGCTGCCTTTCTAGTGAGAGATAAAAAAAACTTTTAAAAAACAAACAACAACCGAAAAACAGCCGTTGTTGTTGGGGGATTTGGGGGGTGGGGTGAGGGGGTGGGGGTGTCGTTTGTCTTAGCCGCTTTTAGATTTGTCAACTTCCCCACCGGGCGCTGCTCTTTAGGAATCCAGCCGCCTGTCAGAGCTAATACAAGCTCAGGCAGTCAGAAGAAACCATCGGGCGACCATTTGCCGCTACAAGGATGGCCAGGAGGAGAGGAGGTCAGGGGATGAACTTAGTTTAGCAGGGGGGTAAGAGCTGCAGTTTAAGCCATGAATAAAGATGCGAGCGTGTCTTTCAGGCGAAATGCTGCTAACACTCGTACAACACTGGACACTTTGATGTGTAATTTTTGAACTCTGGATGCCATAATTGGTTACCCCTAAGGGAGAAGCTTTGGTGTTCGAGGACATAAAGAGAGCAGGGACTAAAAAAAGAGAGGAAGAGGACATGAAAAAAGGTTTGGGATGAACTAGAAAGACCAGCGGTGAGAGTTTTATGCTTGATGTTGAAGTAACCCCCCACTGTCCTGGTCTTTGATTTACTCTGCCCTAATGGTGCTTCAAAGCATCTGACATCTCTATTTACCACTTTGAGGAAGTATGGGGTGAGATCCAGGAGACTTTTAATTGGTCTCTCTCACAGATAATCTACTGTAGTGCAAGTAACTGTAGGTCTTCAGTTGTGACAAAGTCAGTTACTGGTGTCATTTACAACACAAACCTACTTTAACCTGATACATGCATTTATTGGTTTAACCTTGTCCACCTTTTGGGTCTGCTAGACACGTGAAATATGGAATAGTTCTGTTGTTTTGATTTATGTTATTTAGAAGATGCTAAAAGATAACCAAATGAAAACTCCTCAAAAAAAGTTCTGAAACGTTATTTCGGTCGATTATTCCTTCAATAATACGATTGGTATTGTATTTTATATCGTTGGAAAGCCTGATTAGTCACCTTTACAACGAAGTACAACTAGCGTCCCAAATTTTTTTACCAAAATCCCCTGCAATATTGTTCTGTTGGTATTCACTTTTGTTATTCCAAAATATCAACAGAAGAATATTGCAGGGGATTTTGGCAAAATTGTTTAGGCCGCTACCCACACGGTTAGCTGTGTTGCTCATTCCCCAAATGCACGATCCTTACAAGTTGTACCTCGTTGTAAAGGTGACTAATCAGGCTTTCCAACAATATCAAATACAATACCAATTGGTATTATTGAAGGGGAGGAATAATCGACCGAAATAACGTTTCAGAACTTTTTTTGAGGAGTTTAGTTTTGGCTGGGGTGACACTAGGGAGCCTCCGAGAGAAGGATCTCTTTGTATTAATACAACCTTTAGTCAGGTTATCCATCCACAAGAAATTCGATAATTAGGGACACCATTGAACTAACCATCATCTACTATTGCCAATAAACAATAATAAAGCAATAATAACTCGATCAGTATCCAAAGGCCATGATCATCATTCCACACATAATAACCTTTTGTTCACATAGAAATATCAAAAACTAAATACAAAGCAAATCCCCTCCACAGAGTCTGAAGATGAAAATATCTGACAAAACGCTTCGTAGGGGTGGGATTGTGATGCACAGTTAAGGATCATTATTATTACGGGCCATTACAGTATTTTTCTTTACCACACAACTCCCAGTCATGCTCACCCATGCCTATCTTCATCAGCCTATATTGTAACTCTATATTTAAGGAAGCATCAAACCTGCTCACAAAAAATTGCCTTCTTTTGATATTGCGGACTCATCGTCTTCGTGAGGTCACAAGTGAGGAGGGTATAGACAAGTTATGTTTTTTCTACACTGTAAAACCAGATAATTTACTAAAAAAGACACGTTGACTACACTTTACTTTCAGGTTTAGGGTTTTTAGTTTGTAGGCAATGGGCAATGCAAGTAGGTGGATAGGATGAGTTGCAAATGTACTTATTTCTATGTATTCCTTTGGGATGGGCCTTCCTCAGTTTAATTGTAGAGGATAAGTAGGATGTGCTGAAGGCAAAGAGGAGGCAAGATTTGCACTTTCGTGAAAGTGTTCGAGTTCTGAATTGCAGTGAATCATTTAATCTTCAGACATTTCCTTTTACTGTCTGTCTGGTAGACCAGTGCAGTGACACATGACAGAGAACATGGAGGCTTGTGGAACAAGTAGATATGCTTCAGTCGTTGGTGTAACATTCAAGAGTGTACTCACGCACGCCCTTGTGCACACGCACACATGCACAAAGGCAAACTTAACAAAAATACATGCAGACAAACTACCTTCCTCTTTTTCACACACACACACACACACAACCACACACACACACACACACACACACAAAGCACGCAGAGATGAACAGGGGATGTGGCTAGAAAACATCAAAGGCATCCTCATCTCATACTGACACATCTGTGTCAGGGCTCTGATGACTGACAGTCTCGGCATCCATCACTCGACGGAACACTCTCATTCACTCCTGACTCTCATCTCTAATGTGCCCAAAAGTCATCCGCACACCGAGCTGGAATCAAGGAGGGAAAAAAAAGGAGACGGATAGAGAAGTAGGAGGAGGAGGAAGGAGAGAGGGTTGGAGATTAATTGAGGGAAAGGTCGGTGAGATAAGATATGCACAGTGGGGGTTGGGGGGGGTTAGGGTGCGAAGAGAAAGTGAGTGAGAAAGATGAAGTTCCGACGCTGTGTGTTTGAAGCCTCGGTTCATCTCCTCACACACACAGAGCCTTGGCATACTTATCTCTCCCGGGGCTCAATGGGGCCGGGCTGAGTAACTGAGTTGCAGGGCTGAGCCAGAACCAGAGATCCGTTTTCCTCTTGCCACACCTCCCCACTTTCATCTCCGGCCCCATCATTCATTTACGCGAAGAAATGGGTCATTCAGTAGCACGGTGGGCGAGCCAGGTGATTTCCACCCACGCCCATCCTGCCCAGCGCCATGAGCACAAGCGTGGCCCAAGTCATCCACGTCGCTCTGGCCCCTGGGAGCCTCCAACCTCAGCCCCTCTTTCTTTAGCTCCAGTCCGTCGCTCCATTGGTGCAGAGAACAATCTCTAGGTGAAGGTGCGGGAATTGGAGAGTGCATTCACTTGTTCCCCTTTGTCAGGTGCTGGTCTGTACCGATTCTTGAAGGAAATGCCTTCAACACGTAGAGACAGTGGTTGGAATAATCCATAAACCCATTGACCATGGAAGCCTTTGCTTGAGCTATCCTGGAATCATTCAAATGTTAACATTTGCTTTCCCTACCCTGTCTCCCAAAGCAAAAGAGTCCTGTGCTTTGCGGTAATCAGGCTCTGCTGTCTCCTATTTGCACAGATACACATTGTTCTGTACCTTGAGTCTAATATTACCGGTGGTGCATCGGGTGTGGTGCAACGGGTCAATATTTACTCAGGAGGACTCGAGCACTAGCGATAACTCCGACTGATCGTAAAACTGATTGATGCGGCAACTTTGTGCTGCAACATCGACAAGTGGGGTTCTTAATGGGTAAAAGCCGGCATGGTAGACGTTCGGCGTCTGCCTGTACTTAAGGTGGAGTCCTGTCTGTAATACGTCTGGGACTGTAACACTAACCCTAAGCTGCGCTTGGAGCGAGTCAAACAAGACGAGAAGGAACAGGCAAATCGCATGAAATGGCCTCTCCTCATCTATCGTTCGCAGTTTGCTTCTTGCCTGCCTGCTTCACCGACTCCACATACGTCGGACTGCAGGTGACTGACAGCCAATTGTTGAGTGGGCAGGGTGACGGGCTTGGAAGCGCGGAATAATGCGTGGAAAGATATTTCTGACATCCCGGCTCCAGTTTCCTCGAATCCTGCTGTCATGTTTCCGCAGTGCACTGATCATTAAGATGCCTCGTTGGAGGCAGGACCGAAAAAACATGGCACTCATCTTCTGAATTATTTGTTTTTTTGCTGGAGGTCTGAATACCTTGTTCTCTCACTCCATCCTCTATCGTCATTTCGCCATCCCTTGGTAACCAAATTGAAAAACATTGTACTCTCTCTAAAAATGTGAAGTGCATGTTTAATCTGATTCTGCATCCCTTTCCCCGTCTGCAATTATTCGTATATATATAATGTCTTAAAAGCTGCAGGCTGTTCCTAGTAGCCCCGAGAAATCCCAATGAATATTCACTAAATTTGAACATGCACCTGGCACACGAGGAATGTCTCATCGCCACTGTGTCTGGATAAACCAATCTTATTTCAGCTCAGGTTATTCTTAGCCATAGTAGTAGAATTAGAAGGGCCTAGCCTCAAATATAACAAAACAATCTAAATCCCCATTGCAATCACTTTATGTAAATATTTGGGCGCACCTGATTTAAATTTGGTCCTTCCAAAGGTGAATCAGAAGCCCCTCAATAACTTACTACAAATTTGTACAATATTATAGTGTTGATTCAGCAATAATGGGATTTTGAAAAGATTCAGTGGCCCCCATACCTGGTTTTCTGAATAGGTTTCTTGTGCTAATTAGATTTGCCATGTTGATGTAACCAACCTTCACCAATTAAGGTGTAATAATGAAGTCTAAAAGCGAAGGCTTTTTAAAAACACACTCGTGCTAATTGGAGCGAGTTGTGCTTGGTGAAGAATGAAGAGAAGTCGATCGCCATTTGAGGAATTAGTCTGAGGGACCTTCAGAAGTAGTTTGGCTAGACGTTTCTAGCTCAGGGGAGATGGATGACTAGCCAGCAACTAATTAAGAGCGAGCTAGGCACCCTGTGAACAAACTGCCCCCCACCTGCCGTTTGTTTCTCAGTCATCATGCGTCGCTCTCGTGTTACTCCCCCACACCCTCTGCTGTCTGAAAGGCTCCCCAACCCCCTTCCCCAAAACACCAGGCTGACATGTTCTACCCCTTCCAACCTTCCTTTACACTCACTGCCTCTTTAACATGTTCACCTACTTGATAACGATTACCTTGCTGTGTTTGCAAGTGTCTGCGCGCGCATGTGAGTGTGTGTGCGTTCACCCATACGTGCACGGTTTATCAGGTCTTTACTTGATTTGTGGACACGTCGATACCCAAGCTGCCCTCCTCTGGGGCGGAGTCTCGGGACTGTAAGCACCAGCTTTGTGGAGGAAGTGCTTTCACGACTTGTCAGTTATCCATCTTTCCATGTCAGGTATCTCCCCCTCCCTTGTGCCCTTCCCCTCACTGCTCTCCAGTATCACGCCCATATCAGGAGAAGTGCAGAGCAGAACAAGCTCTTCTCCTATCTATCATCCTAACCTCCCTGCTGCAGCTATCAGGCTGCACAGGCAACACTTAGAGGGTCAAAGGGCAGAGAAGGACGATACTGATGGAAACCAGTGACAGTAGAGAGAAGCGATAGGATTGCGCTTGTCAGCATTGAACCATGGGACCACTGACGTATGACATGAAGCTATTCACTGAAAGGGTTGCCCGTAAACAAAATGACACATCTGCAGATCTCCTTTAGCAATTCTCTGGGAAGTTCACATCATGTTTTTAGGGGGGAAGGGTTAAAACTATGTTTTTCTATCTCTTTTTCTAAGTCTTCTTATTCTGAAGCCTAGGAATGAGATAGATTGTACCTCAGAATATGATTCAGTGCCAATGCTGGCTTTAAATACACTTGATGTGGAACAGAGTTTATTGAAATACGTAGCAGGCACATACTCCATGAATCCATCTTGCTTAGTGATTCACCACATTCACACCATCATAATTACGTAAAAGCTAGCAAGACAAAAGCCTGTAAATCACAACCACTATTCTAAAAAGCTTAAGGTGAAATTTGATTCACACCATAATACATGTTCCAGCCTATTTTAATGATAAATGTTAAACATTGTTTGTGTATTCGATTTGAAAAGGATACACTTCCAAACGAAAGCTCAAGTCACCCCACTTGCTATACAGTTGCTGTAACTACATGACTTAATTTAAATTGTCAGTCATCTTTTCCATGGTTTAACGTGTGTCGGCAATGGCAATCTTGTACAGTCATGTGGGCAATTATGGAGTGGCCAATTTTGTCACGTGGTCAAACATTTGCCTTCCTAATACTGACACATAAGTGCTTTTCCAGCTGTAATTAGTATTGTAAGTCATGTAGCCTTAACAGGTACCTCAATTCCTTAAATTACCAGCCAATGGTATGGCAGTTCCATCATATCAGTCCAATTATTGCGCCGCAAGATTGCGTGCACATTTGCCAGTATTGCTTCCTTGAATGAGTGTTCTTGTATTCATGTTTGTGTTTGACGGCTGGGGTAATTGCAAATGTATTCCTTTCAATAGGAGGGATGTAGGTGAGCAGTGTGTGTGAGAGAGAGAGAGAGAGAGAGAGAGAGAGAGAGAGAGAGAGAGAGAGAGAGAGAGAGAGAGAAAAGAGAGAAAAGAGAGAAAAGAGATTGACAAATGGCAAGAACTGTGGGCGAGCAGGTGAAAGATGGGAATTGTGATTTTTCTCCCCTCCTCGCTCTCTCTTTTCCCCTCTCGCGCACAGCGCCGAGGTGACCTCTAGCGCGACGATATGAAGAGAATGTCATGCAACATTAGTCCGCCCCTCGCCCAGACACAAATTAGGTTTTATTTTTTGCGCCACACGTCGGAGGGAAAACAATTATTTTCTCCTTTGATTAATATGTAATACGTGAGCCAATGGTGGAAAAGGAGGAAGAAGAACAAAAAGAGGTGACGAGGCAATCCTTTTCATCCTCCCCTCTGTCTTCTCCACTCTATTCCTCGCTCTCTATCTCTCTCTGTGTCTCGTTCTCTTTGCTTTTGTTTCGTTTTCAGTTGACAGGGTGTCAACATTGCAGAAGGAACCAGAAAGGATTGTAGCTTCATCCAGAATCCCTCTCAGAAAGGCCTAGGAACTTCCTCACCTGTTAGCTAACCCAATAAGTTTGCTGTTTCTGGCGTGAACTGACCATTAGATGACGAATGTCCATCCTTTGTTTTCATCACTGCTGAATTATTTGAACAAAACATTCATATTTGCTGCAAATCACACCAAATATTGTCACGCCTTGACTATAATAATATAACTTGTCATGGGATGTAATCTGGTTATGGTAAGTAGCCATTTAAGTGAGAAAAGACTTTGTAAGTGCATGTTGTGTGTATGTTTGTGTGTGCGTGTGTATCTGTGTGTCTCCACACATGCTCCAGACACTCAGTGGGCGGCAGGCCTAGTGATGTCGCGACTGTCCGTCAGTGTGCTTAATTACCCCGGTGAGGAGGGCGCGACCCCCCACCCCACCCCACCGTCAGTCCTCCCCTGCAGGTAATTACCTGTCAACCCCACGCCATCTGATAACAACAATGACATTCCGCTGGATAAAAAGGGCTCACCTCCTCACCTTTGATGCCATTCATTCTTTTCACCAGCCACGGGGAATCAAATGTCACCAGCGAGTGGGCACAGGCCTGGGAAGAGGCGGGAGGTCCAATGGACAGACAGGCGGATAGATAGGAAGTGTTTGGGCGGGGCATGTGTGTGTGTGTGTGTGCAAGCCTGATTCTTTAGTGCACATGAGCTCTGGCGTCATGCGCTGACTGGGGTGTCACTGTTTGACATGCGGCAATAGAGTTGGATTTCAAGGGTCTTTTGGAGCGCTGTCAGTCCTGACATAGGTCCTGCTGAGGTTGAGAGGAAGCTTGGCAGTCTTATCTGACTGTAACTCTGTCAAGCGGACATGTGGATGAGTCTACGTATGATGTTGACTCAGTGTGGTTGGGATGGCAACCCACACTGATTTTCACCCTAGCGTTGACCAAGTTCTACTTAATTAATGTAATTCATGACACACTAAACCTTTGTCTCAATATACAAAAGTCATATTTATGGTAATTAGTACCACCATACCAACCTTCACTTAAATAACTAGTGCCACCTACGATATTTGTTCTGAAATTAATCATCACATTCTGTTTAAGAGATGATAATTACATCAAGTTAATATATTAATACTTCCTCTGGCCTGTGTAGGTAAAGTGGAACTGGCTTTTCCTTATGTTATACCTCTTCTACTCACCATGTTCTGTCTCCTGAACCAAACTGCTCTTTTATCTTGAGCCTAAAAGTAGGATATTTTAGATCACTTTTGCTTCATTTCTTCCAAGGACGTCGCTAGACCCTTTTACTGGGGCACAACAGTAAAAAGTGATTTACTTTATTAGTCAATGCATTCATTTTGATTGATAATCCCGAAAAAAGAAAAAAAAACTCAGTATCCCAATCAACGCTTGTAAGATCAACGCAGTTTCACAAAAAACACAAACAGAACTCGCGCAGAATGTCCGCCTGCTCTTCTGTGCTTGCTATAATAGCCACTGCAGCGTGCACACTCCAAGGCCACTCCAAAAAACTGGGATTTAAGTCCCAAACCTTACTTGAATTAACCTAACAAGTCAGTCGGGGCTAAAGCGGTTCCGTAAAGGCCAATTCTAGTTCACGCAATCCGACTAATTCAAGTCAGCCCGAGAGGTACAACATGGATCATATCCACGATCTACCACGGCAAAACGCAATGTTCATGTGACATTTTCCCGAAAGAACATTCTCGATAAGCCGCATACTTTGACAGCTCATCCACCACTTCATCAAAATAAAATGACACGCCACGATTGACATGAACGATAGGCTACGTAGGTCGAGGTTCCTTTTTCATTGGACCTTTACTTCATTGATTTAAAAAACATACACCCTCTAAACACATCAAAATTGACTTTTTGGACATGGCTTTAATTAAATACTGTTACCCAATACATTATCCAGTATATATATTATGTATGATAACTATACTGGGATCATTTAGATTGAGATTTATATAGCATCGGCCTAAACATTGGTATCACAAACTGCCATATAGCCATAAGTTTAAAGTAGGCTATGTAGGTTTGAATCATTCTGAAATCATTGTTCATCATTGTTTAGGGTAATGCTAATTAATTTTTATGCATAATGAGAGGGAAAAAACTGAGTTTGGAGACGCAAGAGGGAGATTGACGAATGGCAGTGTTTGTCTTTGTGTGTGTGTGCCCGTGTGCATATGTGCAAAATGTGCTGGTGTGAAGGGTTTCTGTTGTCAAGCCCATTACAGAGTCATGCGGCACATCTTAAATTGCCTTATTTCTGTCAAGGACTGCTTTCCTAAGCGCAATTTGCATGCCGTTTTGAAGAGTAGAAACAGAGGGAAAATGCATCATTGATGCAGGAGCTCAAGCGGGTGTGGGTGAGAGGGGGAGTGGGGGGGGTTGGTGAACAGCTCTAGTGCCGGGCCATCTACTTAAGAAAGGTGACTTTGAATTTCAGCAAACAGCACTGCGTTTGAAAAAAATGATTGACAGGATAATATGGATTCTCTTTCCTTTTTTTCCATTTATTGCTTGCCGATGTATTAAACTCTTCACACTGTTCAACAGAGCTAGTTACAGGTAAGAGCTGGAGTGTGCTTAGCTTTTGCTCATATTTGTACAAGTGCTACTACCATAGCATTGGGTGTCCCTGCTTAATAAGAAATCAATGAGGAAGTGGATTATAGAAATGTACTGCAGATAGCTTACCGCCATAGTCCTCAGCATTTAAAACAATTCTGTTTATACAGCGTCTTTCAATCCAGACCAGAGCAGTCGACTAGCTATTCAATCTAAATGTCAATTTAATTGTTTTAATCCTGGCAATGCTCAGCTTAATAACAGTGAATTGATCAGGCTTAGGTTGTCTAGATTGCTTGGTACAACGTTGCCAAGAAGCAACTGGGCTTTAATGTCTTTGGGGGATAGTCTTTGAAATTGGACTGAGCCCAGAGGCCAAACACCTGTTTATCCCACTGTGAGAAGAATTGAACAAATGGAGGGAGGAGGGGAGAGGGGGACAGGAAAAGAAGTGGAGCACAAGGTTTTCTGTTCAGTTCATCTTTTTTTATTTCCTGTTTTGAAAAAACTGTTTTGAAAGTAAAGTATGGTTACATGTGTTACCTAGTTTCCACCATGAGTACATGCTCTTGACAGCCTGATATTACCAGGAGAGGGAGGAAGACAGGTAGGGAGAGATAGAGACAGAGAGGGAGAGAGAGAGTAAAAGCACCTTCCTTTTTATAATCACTGTTTTGGTTTCATCATGTGCAGCCTTGTTTGCAGCAGTGTAATTGGAAGACAGACATTATCCACAGGCTTAATATGTGATTTTTTCATTAAAATTCATCATGGCAACCTTTGTGGTTAGGGGAGACATGTTTACCATAATAGCTATTGAAGAAGTAAGGATGTCAATACATATGGCATTGACCTTCAAAGTCTATCCAATAAAGAATAACTTTTACATCAGCATCATTATAGACCCATGGCCTTTGAGATACATGAAAGCACAAAAAAAAGACACATTTCTCACATTGCCTGAAGATGGAGGTTTGAGAGCTGTCTCTGGGCAAGACAAGATGTCTGAATATTGAAGTTTTTTACACAACCTGTTGCAGAGGAACTGGTGTGATTGACAGCCAGCCGTATTCCAGCATGTGTCGAGTCGAGTCAGACTGGTGGGGTAATCACTCTCTATTTAATACCGGGTGCAGCTTTGATTGCTTTGCCAGCAGGTGATTTCCATGAAGACTGGGGTTGCTAGCCAAGGCACCTGCGATGGACGTCAATGTGAGAGCGGTCCAAGGAAAAATAGGTGTTCTGCCAGGTGCTTCGAGATGAGAGTGGAACTAGCATAGCCCCTGGAAATGTGGGGGTTGTAGTCTTATGGAGCTTTTCTACCTTGTGGAACTGGCTCAACCTGCTACTTTTTGGGGGGTTTTACCTCCATTGAGGTTCCAAGCGAGCAAAGTCAATACCAAAGGGTGACGTGAAAACACTGCGGACTACTGATTTATCAGAGAGAATCGCATCACTGGATCTTGTCCAAACCCGCCATTCTGAAATAGCCACGCTACTATTATAGCAGCCTATTTATCATGTCTTCAACCATGTTCCTTGTGCCCCTCTGCACTGCATGTTTTAGATGTTTCCCTGCTCCAACACACCTGATTCAAATGAATGGGTCATTATCAGGCTTCTGCTGAGCTTCAAAACAACCCATTCATCAGAATCAGCTGTGTTGGAACTGGAAACATATTGAACATGCAGGGCAGGGGGGCACAAGGACCAGGCTTGAAGACCATTGTACCATGCAGTGGAAAATCACCATTACACTGCACATGTCTCATACAGAGTCTCAAAGCCAACCTATAGAATGAAGGAACCATTCCGATATTTGCACCGGCTTCCCTCGAGGTCACAGTTGGTAATTAATTAGCAAAACCCAATTAAGACCAAAGAGACACGGTCATTTTATTCCTCTGTGCCATGCGATCAATGAAGCAACTGAAAAATAGATTGCTAACACGCCAATGCGAGGTAATGAGCTTTGCTTGCCCTTGTTGTTTCGTCTTGTAATGTCTTCAGTTCCACAACGCTAGCTATTGGTGTGACTAGCTACTGTAAATTGTCAGGTTGAATTGTTTGGGAGTTACAGCAGAAAGGCTGTGTGAATTGAATACCTATCATGTCCACTGTATCGAGGGGAATAAATGAAGTGACAAATTGCCATCCGGGGCAATTTCTATCATGCGTGTAGTGAGAGTATGACTGGACCAATTAAAACTTTCGTAGACTTGCAGAGCCAGCATGCTTGTGTTATGCAAAACACCATGTCTGTCTTTCTTTCTCCAGCTCTTTCTCTCTCACCCGCTCTCGTTCTCTCTTTTGTGTGTGGAGGAGACGATGTCCTCTGTTCTTGATTCTTTTGAAGTGCAGCAAGGAAAAAAATAAAATGCAGGCAATATTTCTCCAGGGAGATGAAAAAAAGACATAAAGGGAAGAATGAGAAAGGGGGTGATTAAAAAGAAATGGAAGGGCAAAAGAGGTAGATGCACTGTCTATGGACCGAATGAGCCACAATGCATTGTGGGACACTTTAATGAAGTGTACTTCAGCCATCTTTCGCCCACTTAAACCTCAAATGCTGGATCAAGTGTGTGCAGTCAAAAAGATATCTACTCACTATCCTCTACTAAAGATCCACAAATCCTCTGGCCTTTCTCCCCCTACACCTGGGTATTTTCCTTGTACTGTGTGGACACTTTCTTTATTGATCTGTCTCTCTTACTCTCTCTCTCTCTCCCTTATTCCCTCTCGTCCTTTTGTCCCGAGTCAAAGAGCCTTGAGGCATTCTGTGCTAGCTCAGTTGGACCCACTGGTGAAGCAGCTGCCACATGACACAGCGGCCACTCCTAATTGGCTCCCCCGGGGGGGGGGGGGGGGGTGTCCCTCCCACTGTAGTCCCCCAGCACGGTGAAGAGAACCAGACCGACACTCCAGTGCAGCTCCTGATACGAACCGGAACATTCCTCCACTGAGCTATATACAGTCCAGTGCTCGAGGCCACCAGCTAACCACCCTTATGCAACATGCTAGTATGTTAATGCAATGTGCTGGCCCAAATACAGAGATCCCATGAGTCGAAAGTCAACACTATCTCATAGTAGGGGCAGTGGCTCTCATGGTGAGATGAAATGTTATCACTACTCTTTACTGACTAGCTGTCATATTATAGTTCAGTTCAGTTTCCTCGGTCTCTTTCAAGGACACAATATACACAAACATACACCCTACTCAGGTGTTATTGTATTGTCAGTCATGCTAGCGAGATCACAGTATGGGTTTATCTGTGAGTAGGCTTACAGCAGCTCCCATTGTGTTGAGTGCCGTGTAATAGTAGTATCATGCCTACAGATTATCGAGGCTATTATGCCGTAGACACCACTGTCTGTAATACTGGGATGACTCTCATCCTTCTCTCCGCTTTTAACTTATTTTTCTCCCTTCTATTGAAGTCATGTTCTCGACCTCTTTCTTTCACTCTCCCACTGGTCCTGCCATGAACAGGAGGAGGAGCCTTCCCCACCTCCTTCTCTCTCTCTCTCTCTCTCTCTCTCTCTCTCTCTCTCTCTCTCTCTCTCTCTCTCTCTCTCTCTCCCTCTCCCTCCTACTCTCCCTCTCTTTTTTTCCTGCTGGGTCCTCAGTGAGAGGCTGACCATGCTTAGAAGGATGAAGAGAGGAAACTGAGGAGGACTGGGGGGTAACTTGAGCTCAGCCATCCCTGTGAAGGAGGGGGATGAGGTGTGGGGGGGGGAGGGAGGATGGACGGAGGATGGAGAGTGATGACGGGGATGGAACGGTAACTTAAGCATGCATGTGTCAAGGCTTCTGACTAATGGCTCTCAGTTGGAGTCTGAGCGCGCCATTTTGACCGTGAGGTTTTGTGATGACATTGTGTTTTTATTTTTACGGTCATAACGTTCCTTCCCCATGGACAGTTTCCAACAATTGAGTGTGTTTTTATGCTTGTGCGTGGAACGCGTGACCTTGATGAAGTGCTTATTAAGGTTTGCACATACAAGCCACTCGTTTCATCCCAGTTGTTGTCACTTATATGATTTCCCATCCTTGTCCCGTCGGCTTCCTGAAGCGAACTGATCATAAGTGGACAGGCACTGATTCCAGACACCAATCCTTTTGACAAATCTGCACTAGACTGGAATTGAGCAACTCCAGCCGTCACAATGTTGGAACAATTCTTCCACGTTCAACCATTAACATCCATTCAACTCCCCAGAAAATAGCTCCCAATTAGCGGGAAGTAGCGGGGCGAACGGTCTATGCAGTGTGTGATATTTTTCTAGCCTCTGGTTCCCTGGCATTTCAAATGATTTGTTAATTAAAGCTGCACGGGGGGGATGATTGACCTTTTAGCTCAATTTGTTTCTAGTCTGTGTGCTGAACCAGGCCACTTGTTTCTCTTTTCCTCCGGAGTAGCGATGCGAGGAAAGGACTTCCCCCTCTGGGACACAGCTGAAACACACAGCCACCACCCCGGTTGTCCAACACACACTCACCTGTCCACTCTCGTTAGTGTACGGTGGACACACACACACACCTGGCCGAGGTTACACACACACCTGGCTGAGGATACACTCGCACACACTCGCACCCCAACCACTCAAACGCACACTCACATATGCATCACTGTCCTTTGTATTTGTGCACACATTTGCTCACACAACCACCAGTAGGCTACACACAGAACACTGAACTGCTGAGGTGTCTGACCCCATAACCACTAGCCAAGCTATAAACATGACAGAAGCACTTTCAAGGTCATTATCACTGTCGTGTTTCTGTTGTAAGTCATGCTTTGTCCTAACGTGCTTTTTGTCTGAAGAAATTGAGGTTACATTGCTTTTTTTACTTCCCTAAGACATTTGTCTTGCAATGGAAGTTTTCTCCACTTTACAATTAAATTGTGTGGGTGTGTGTGTCTGCCTGTTTACATGTAAAAACCTGTGTGTGTGTGTGCTTGTGTGGTGGTTCGGCCGACCAGTCCCAGCGTCAGTGGCGGAGCAGATGCTAACGATTGTTGATTGTTGCCAAAATGTACGGTTGATTCACTAAGGAAAAAACGGTTCAAAATCTACCAGTCTGTAGTCCTGCCATGTCATCTCTCGATCTCTATCCCTCTTTCTTTGTCTCTCTTTCTCTCTCTCTTTCTCTCGCTCTCTTTCTCTGCTCAACTCTTCTTCTCTCTGCTTCTTTGAGAGATGAGTGAGCCAGACGTGCATGGAATGTCGGGAGAGATTCTGAAAACAATTTGAAAGTCACAAACTCAGAGAGATTGGTATTCAGAGAGATGAAGTGAAAGAGGTGCAGGAAAATGAGGAAATAAGAAATCAGAATACTGACACAAATATATATATTGAGGTAATAACTCAGTGGTAGAGCACTTGACTGCAGACCAAGAACTCTCCGGTTCTAACTAACCCCACCCCAAAACATTGTCATAGAAGTGTTGAAAACTTGAAAATGTAAGTAGTGAATTGAAAACACGCTTGCTTCTGGTTGCGCTTCAGAGAGTAAGGGTAAGAAGAGAGATGAGGGCAAGATGGCATGGGACACGTCTGATAGAGTTCTGGGGGTTGAAGTTCACAAGTCACAGGTAGACATCAAAAGGAAGTGGAGTCTGGAGACTGTGATCCGAAAAATGAAAGCAACTTTGATGTGCTCTTGTTTTCTTTTTCTTTCTGTCTTTCTATCTTTCCTTTCTTCCTTCCTTCCTTCCTTCCTTCCTTTCTTTCTTTCTTTTTTTATTTTATTTGCTTCCTTCTATCTTTCTAGCATTCCTGCCTCGTGATTTCTGTCATTTCTACTTGAAAGACAGCCTAGCAGATGGCAAGATGGCCCAAAGTATAAATTCATAATGAGTCGAGACCAGATTCTTCAAAGTTGAGTGACAGTTTTTCTAGTATAGGTCTTTTTCAGCCATGTCGAGAAAAAGCCCTTTGATGATCTATAGGATGTGTCAGGGGGCTAGGTTTTAGTGGAACACAAACATGCAGGGCTATGCATAATTGACGAAGCTTGCAGTTGCTAATACATCCTGGGCCGTTATGCAAAGGTTTGGAGTCGGGAAATTGTTGGCTGGAATCTCATGATGGTGGCAGTGTTGCTTTCTAGTGTCAGATTTGAGCATATTCCACAAGGATAGCCCATATATATATTTTTAAAGCTGTGCATTATCAGACAGTATTGTGCAGCTGAGATGACAAAAAGAGCAGTGATTTGAGGAGGCCACTAAGTTTATGTTCTGAGTTGATTCACAGACAACACAGACATGGTAAAAACCAACGTGATTTGCTAACAAGTTTGTGTATGATGTTTTGCGAAAAACACACTACTGCACTTCACACACACACACACTCACACACACAGACACACACACTTCACATAAAATCAACACACGCACATACACAATTCAGAATGAGCAAGTACAAAAACAATATGAAGATAAAGTACCATAGTTAGCTCTTACAGTAGCTAAAGCTTTCTGAAGTCTAAATGTGTGCCAGTAATGAAGGCAGAGCCACCGCTGTGTCATAAAAAAGAGATAAAAAGAATGGAGGGAGAGGAAAAGATGGATTGGGCTTGTCCTTTCACTGGGGGAAGAACACTTCCCCTGAGACCACCTCCTGTTGGAGAGTAGAGCATGTCATTATCTAGAGCGACTGGGACCGGAACAATAAGAGAGAGAGAAAGAGAGAGAGAGAAAGAGATAGAGAGGACAATAGCAGATTGAGCAAAGTTTGAGACATTAAGAAACATTTCTTGATGGGAAAAAGCCCACAGTACAGAAGTCGAGAGGAATACCGTGTGTAAAATGTGTGTCGAGGGAAAAAAAAGACATTTTGCTCATCCTTAAACCCTTCTCAGATGAAACACACCCCACTCTGCGAACGAGACACACCTTCCGAAAGCCACGCACCGTACGCCTCCGTACGTAACCCACCTGCAGTCGTTCCTCATTTAGCATACACACACGTTTGTGTTTCCCTTGACAGTGCGACGCTAGCACAAACCAAGATGGATCATCAGGATCAGGCCTTCAGACACCTATTCACACAGATCCTCAGTGGACGTTAATGATGGTTTTCTTTGACTCAGTGTTATTGTCGGATGCACAATAACATGTCAGATGCTCTAGTCTATAGGCTGTACCTGACAGGAAAGACAGAGGGGGAAGGCACCGGAAAGGAAGGGTGATGGATGGGGGAGTGTGTGGCGTTGACGGGTGCGACGGTGTGGGGAGCAAGATCATGTTACATACGCGAAATCACACATCCCTTAAAACAAATGGGCATACTTATGCACACGAGTGTACACTAACACGCACAAACACATATGCGTCACACGTTCATGGAAACAGACATGCACACGTATGTGAATACGCACACACACAAACACACGTCATCATCATCTTCCTCATCAGCCAGAGAGAGACAACCTATGCTGGCAGCTGCAAAACATTAGTGGGGTGATGGCATACAGCATACAGACATCAGCTCCTAATGTATCCAGTGTCTATCTTGTCTCTGGTAAATAATGGCAAAGTACTGTATGGAATGAGGGCAGTGGAAATGGAGATGGCACATACAGGGTATGACTCAGATGCTAAATGTACACTGAGGGGCCAAGGGTGTACCATTAGTAATTCAATACATTTCACGGTGTTGGAATGTTGTTTGAGTCATTGATTAAGTTCCTGAAGTATTTGCCCCGCAATTTTTCACACTCGTTATCTATATTTGTCTGGCGATGAATCATCTTATTAATGTTTGTCATTAGTCTGAGATCGAGTGAGAGAGAGAGAGAGAGAGAGAGAGGGGGAGGGTTGGAGAGAGACAGTGAGAGAGAGAACTGTTTTCCTCGATATAAGACCACCTGTGTCTCTGTGAGGGCTGTTAATGTAGGTGTTGTGGTATGCATACCTGCCAGATTGTGCGTGTGTCAACCCATGTAGCGTTGGCCAATGCTTCTCCACTCTCCCTCCCTCCCTCTCTCCTCCTCCTTTTCTCTCTTGTGCCAGTCTTTTAGTCCCACATGTCCCTGTGTTTCCTGTGCTCCTTCCAGAGTTAACGCCGTGTGCTGAGAACACGCCAAACTCATGTTGTTGTCATGGCGGCTGCCGCTTCGGTCTTCCCAGCGCCCGTCGTGCACAGCAAGGCCCACCCTGCTTGCTGCTTCGCTGCAGTGATGCCAGAAAACACTTGTGCGCGTGTGTGTCTTTGTGTTGGTGTGTGGGAGACACTGCAGTGGTGGCTGCGCTCCGCTGAGCGTGACATGATGGGAAGGCTGACCGGGTCGTCCAGTAGGAAGCCAGCTGGAGCTGGAGTTAAAGCTGGAGCTGGTCCGGGGTCTGTTCGTGCCTGGTCGCATTGGCTGAGGTGGAGGATAATCTGTTGGAACACCACGGTAGCATGAGAGGATAGGGGTGCGATGAGCTCACCTCACAGGAAGTCGAGCTAGCATGTTGCCGTGACCATGGGCACCGGAAATACAGGCAGGTGGGGGGAAGTGAAACAGGCTGTCCCATGGTCCCTTTCAATAGCTATGACTCTCTATCTCTTCATCTACCAACCCCCCTCCCACCCCCTCTTGTCCCCCCTGTTATTATTATTTTCACGCTTCAATATTGGCTACCGAGGGGTTTGGAAACAACTGCGAGTTATTTGTCATCATGTGTACTTTTTTTCCTTTTTTTTCTGATAGAAACAATTTAATTTCCTGAGGCAATTTCCTGTGGCCTGAGGTGCTCGTCAGGAGATAACCCACTGCTATCACTGGACAACCGCCGTGAAAACAAAGTGTTAATTCAATCACTGTAAATCTAAAACACATTGAGTCAGCACTTTTAGGTTGCCATTTTGAGACGGCAACCTACAACAAGAAAGAAGTGACATAGGAAAATCCTAGACAAAGTCATTTGGCTCGAACCTTCTGATTAATTGCCCGATTCCCGAACCGCTCAGCCACCTGACTAAGTGGGGAGACCTGCTCTTGGAGTGTCTCCTCACGCCTGGGTCTCCCTCTGAGCGCCTGTGATCATACTTCCTGTCCTCTCCAGGTGTCTGGCAGGCCTCACAGCCAGCGATGCTTTACTCGACCAATCCTCTTAGCTCTCTGAGGAGTCTCTCAGGGTTTAATGCAGAGATGCTGTCAGGCCCTCACAAACACACACAAACACACACTGATGAGCACACACACATGCAGGCAAATACCCCCCCCCCCCCCTCCACACACACACACACACGCATGCACATACACACACATGCAGGCAAATCCCTCCCCCTCCTCTCCACACACACACACACGTAGGCAAACAGCTGAGTATGTTAGGTTTATAATAAATGGTGAGGGGAGTAATGTATTTATTTGGGATTGAAGCAAGTATGTGATTGTACCTTTGGGGGTACAAGGTCTAAGTATCTTCTGTCTAATTGCTTGTGTCTAATTGCAATCACACACACACTGTACATTCTACATGGATCCATAACCCCTGCACCCCACCCCGAGTCTTCCTCTCACACTCACCTCTCAGTGCCCCCCTACCCCCCCACCCCCCTCCCATAATTACAGCTCTCTATCAACCTTACAGACCTCTAGGACCTGGCTAATCAGATCAGTAGCATTTTTTAACTCAACAGTTTGTCACTCTTATTGCTCATAGTGTTGAGGACAATGTTCAATTAATGGAACAATCAGTAGTCAATCACAAGATAATTTACTCTGTGATGGTAAGCCTTTTAGCAGTTAGTGGTTGCAATGGTTGGTCATGGCTTCGTAATTGACTTTGTGTGTGTGTGTGAGTATGAAAGTGTGTACTGTGTGTGTTTGTACGGTGTGTTTGTGTATACCTGCGGTAGCCTATGTGTGTGTTTTGAGGCGTACATGTGTGTGAGAGAGATTCCTCAGTCTGTGTGAAGCACTGTAGGACAATCCTGTGATTGCTTTACTTGTAAGGGGCTTTGGGAAAACCGAGAATGGCTTGGTGCTATATATTACAGAGTAGCTTAGACAGCACTTTGAGTGCGTGTTTGCTCGCTATCTCTGCTGAACACACAGACATGGTTAGGAAGATACACACACACGCACGCACGTGAGCACGCACACACCGACACTCGCGCCAACACACACGGATACAGAAGCCTACAGAAATAGAGCAGAAAGTGATCTCCTGTTCCGTTTATCGCATGGGACCTGCTTGTCTGTGTGTGTGCGTTTGCCGATTGTGTGTATTTTATGTCCGTCTGCTGTGCCAGAGAAAGGGAATAAGGAGAGAAAGGAGAGAGAGAGAGAGAGTCAGAAATGGAGAGGGGAGCATTTAGATCACCCAAACATCCACAACTGGACAGTCATGATGGATGGCTGGACGGAGAGACACGGGGGAAGATGGAGAAAGAGAGCGACTTGAGAGACTCACTCAGAAACGCGTCTCTTTCTCGTTGCTAGCCCCTGTGGTATCACTCTGTGTCTTTAGAAGGACATTTGAATCGGTACAACCTCTGCCTGTGAGCGTGTGTTTGTTTGTGTGTCTGTCTGTGCGTGTGCCCATTCTCCAATGCTTCGAATGTGTTCATGTATTTCTCGGAGACGTAGAGTGAAACAGCAGGAGGGATGGAGCCGCTCAAAGAGGTGTGGAGGGAGAGAAATATGGAGAAAAAGAGCCCTTCCTCTAATGTGCCCGCCACTTCAGCCACTGAAAGGATTTCGCACGTCTGTGAGGCGTGCGTTAGCACTGCATATTTCATAAACTCCATTCTTATTTTATCATATATGTCTATCTCCCCCTCCCCCCACACTCCATCCACGGCTTGCTCCCTGCAGCACTATCAAATGGACCGAGTTCAGTCTTTTAACTTTTTTTTTCCGTTCTCCTCCCATCCCTTTATCTGCCCACACATTAGTCGGCTGAACGCATCGGAGGTTATCCGATACCTGACAGAATGTTGCCATGCAGTATGTTGCGTGAGGTCACTTCCTGTTTTGGAGGGTGGGGGGGATTGATTGACAGAAGGCTCCGTAAGGGTTCTCTTGGGAACAATAAGAGTTTGAACGATACCGCTGCTTTTGTTTTCAGTAAAAATGGACGTCCGGAACTGGTTGTGGGTTGTGGATGTGAGGGTTTGTTGATGTCTGCTTATTCAGGACTTGTGGTGGTGGTGGGGGGGGGGAGGAGGAGGAGGGGGGGGTAGCTATGTAGTTTTTTTCTCAGAGGCATTTTTCTTAACTTCTTATACTTCTTGTAACAGTTTTTCACAGCACAGCCCTTGGTGCATCCTCTCTCTCTGAACACAAGACCTGCTGTGTCCACACACATACACCCGCACGCACTTTCAATGTGTTAGGCTAGAGCAAAAACACTAGGGCAATTTCACAAACTGACAGGCACAGATATATACGCACACACGCACACACACACACACAAACACGCTTCACATACTTACTGTAACAATTGTGTGAAAAACTGCAAAAGAAACAGACCCAGATACTCGCTAGCAAGTAAACAAGCCTCCCTCTCACACCTCAGCCGGCTAGAGCACGTGCACGTCATGCATAGATCATGTTGATGGGGATCTCGGCGTGTTGCTAGTTCGACGCCATCTCCATCCATCTCTTGCACGCTGTAAAAAATGAAGTGATGTTCCGTGTGCGAGCGAGCGTGCGCGCGCGATGGTGCGAGCGTGCGCGCGCACCATCGGAACACTGCATAGCCGCAAGCCCATTAATTTCTGAGCTGTGCTTAACACACTCAGACTGCTGTAGGGAGAAGATGGAATATGTATATTTATGAGTTCAGTGATTCAGATGGAAAGAATAAAGGAGCAGGAAGGATGGGGACAAGAGGGGAAGAGAGGAGGGAGGAGAGGGAAAGGGGGAAGGCTGGAGGAGGCTGTGTGTTAGGGAAGTGAGGGAAATAGAATGTTAGAGAGGTGGGAGAGCGTGGAACGAAGGGAGTGAATTGTTATGAGAAAAAAGGGAGAGGGGCAGAGAGAGGGACGGAGAGGGAGAGAAGGAGTCAGATGTGGCAGTAGCAGGGGAGGGAAATCAAACATTGGGGAGAGATGGGAAGAGAACGACAGAGAGAGAGAGAGAGAGAGAGAGAGATAGTGAGAAGAGAGAGAGAGATAGTGAGAAGAGAGAGAGAGAGAGAGAGAGAGAGAGAGAGAGAGAGAGAGAGAGAGAGAGAGAGAGAGAGAGAGAGAGATAGTGAGAAGAGAGAGAGAGAAATCCCCAGCTTGTCACCATTGATCAAAAGGCAGTAAATAAACCCAAACCCAGCTGGTCCTTAAGTTCCATCTCCATTCCCATTGCCCCAAATCCCTTGCAACACATCACCGTCTGTATTTATGCTATCCAAAAAGAAGCCCACAGCACTGCACTTCCCATCAAAGCAGGGAGAAACTCCCCAAAACAATACCAGCGATTCAAAAGGGAATACACCTGAATGTCAGGATAAACTGTCAAAAGGATTCAAAATGTTCCACCATCACATTACAGTGAAGCATTCAGTAGCTTTTGGTATCGTTAATGGTGACAGATCTATTTATTTTAAGAAAATGAGTTATGAGGTGTGTTAGTGTTTAGCTTTTGTGGGTGAGTGTGTGTGTGTGTGTGTGTGAGAGAGAGAGAGAGAGAGAGAGAGAGAGAGAGAGAGAGAGAGAGAGAGAGAGAGAGAGAGAGAATGTTTTTATTTAGGCCTTCAACCGGCAGGCATGTGATACATTTTAAAGGCACCAAGCCCAGGCTGTGTATAAATAAACACGGTTGCTTTTAAGTGCGCCCATCATCTGGTCCGCCACTGGAACCAGTACAAAAGACAAGGAAATCGAAGAGGCGTGAAGTAAAAATCTTCCAATCAACCCGTCGCCCCTTTCTCTCTCTCTGTTATCCTCTCTGTGTTTTCTCTTTGTACCTTTCCCTCTGTTTATAGGGCTTTCTCTCACACACTCTCTCCCTCTTTTTCCTCCCACTGTTTCTCAACCTTCTCCCTCCGTTTTCTCTTTTTATGTTTCTCTTTATATTCCCCAGTAGTCCTGTATTTCATTCTGATAAGGTGTCTCTGGTACTACTCTATTCTCGGACTCTATTTCTCTCTGTCTTTCTCTTTCCCCCTTTCACGGTCTCTCTCTCTCCCTCCTCATCTCCCCTCTATCTCTCCATCTCCAGTGTTCTAGGTGTACCCCTCAGCTCTGCAGATGGGGGCTGCAGATTGGTTGCTCTGTCTGTGCTCTCCCCTCCAGTCTCTTCCTGTCAAGATAAGAACCCATTAATTTGAGGACAGCGTCTCTGCCAGCAACGGAGCATTAGCCCTCTCCTCCTCCTCGTTCTCCCTGGCTGTATCTCTGTTACTCTGCCTCTCTCTCTCCCTTCCTCTCGCCCCCACCCCCCCCCTCCCATCTCCCATGATGCCGTGTGTCACTTTGCGTTGACCCACCTCCCCTTCACAGGCTACAGTGCTGCACCCCCGCTGGCATGGCATTTCCTGGTCATTGTGCCTGGCCGTCGACGGGCATCAGTGCCCCAGGCAACTCTTTCTAAGGACGCCAAAGTCTGGCTAATTCATGCTCTTCTGTGTCGGTTTGTCTTTGCGTCTTCCTGCCTTTTTGGGGGTTTATCGTTTGTATCTTTTAACTTTGTTGACTTTCTGTCTTCCTCGAATCATATCATGTCGCATTTCTTGAATTGTCTCTTTTCGTGGCTAGCGCTGATGTTCTTTTTTAGAACACAGCGGTCTCTGTGTGCGTGTGTGTGTGTGTGTGGGCGGTCGGTCGGTCGGGCGAGTGCCGATGTGTCCCTATTTGTGAAAGTGAGACACAAACACAGCTGTGGCCTGCCCATCTCCTGGCCTGTGCAGTAGCTGGAGTCAGCCTAGTGGTGAGAGCTTGTTAGCTCACAGAGGAACCCTGTCTCCGTGTCTCTCCTTCTCTCCTCTCTCTATCTCTCCATCTCAACCTCTTAACCCCCCCTCTTATCTATCTCTGGCGGTCTGTCTCCTGCCCTGTTTGTGTTTACAGAGTATACCCACAATGCATCTAGAGGCTGGTGGAGAGGCGGAGTAGACAGGGAATATGAGCGAGAGATGGCCTCCCCGGTTTAGATTAAGAGGGGGAGTGCAGAGGGAGAGGATGAAGGAGGAACAGGAAAAATGCGATCCCGAGTATGGACTGAATGTGTGCGAAGAGGGAGAAAGGGAATGTCCTAGCACACGGGCAGATTCCTGGCATCCATGTTTCAACCGGTTCTCCCCCCCAGCCACCCCCCATTTACCCAGACGGGCCCTGCCAAATCACCCCCTTCCTCCCTCCCTCGCCATCCAACCCTGCTCTACTCCACTGCCAAGTACCCTCCCTCTCCATCGACAGTGCCTGCATGTTATACTGTGATAGCCCAACCTTCACAGGTGTCGGGGGAGGAAGAGGGCCCGAAGGAAAAGGAGGGTGAGGCAGAAGAAGGAGGCAACGTTGGCACGTGCGTGCATGTGGTCGGCCAGTCATGTTCTATGGGCCTGTGGCAGTGCGATTGTTCCGCCACAAGGTTGGCATGGCGATGCCATGGCCTCAGCTGTGTGTCTGAACCATTCGGTTGGGTTCAGGTGGTGTGCGTGTGAGTGTGGGGGGCACGGACTGGAAAAAGGAGGATGGCATGACAGCTCCTCAAAAGTGAAGCCAAAACATTTTGATCGCCCCCTGGTGGCTGGCGGCAGAATAGGTCATAAGTCCAGCCCGCTCTATGTTAGCGGATGGGACATGAGCTAAACCAAAAAATCTACGTAGAGGTTGTTCTCATTTTAGAATTGTTTTGTTGATGTGTACGTAGATTTTTTCTTATCACACTGATGTCTGCTTAAATGGTCATTTTTCTCATCAGTTTGGTTTTGATTGGTTATTCGATGATATAAAAAGGGGTTTGTGTGGGTTAGGGTTAGGGTCTATTGTATGGGGTTGTGCACGCTTTGGATTTGGATTCCCTATGAGAAAGATATTAAATAGTTCACTCATCTCTCTGTTGGTTGACAATTGCTGCATCATGACTGAATAGTCTGGGAGCAGATTCAAGCAAGTCAGGCAGACTGATACCTCGGACTAATTACTAGAAAAACACGCAGCCATTGACAAGCATTAGCAGAATTTGACATGCCTGTAACATGTTACAGACCACACATTTAACGAACGTTTCGATTGCGGGCAATCTCTCAAGGAGTGAAAACATAGAAACTCTCCTTTTCCTCACCCCCTTTCCTTTCGCCTTTTCTCTCCCCTCCCCTTCCCTTCTTTCCTCTCCTCGTGTTAGTGATAAGAAGAGGACAGGCAAGGTTCCGGGCCAGAGGTTAGGCCCCAATTTACTAAAGGTACGCCTGGCTGAGTATGATCAGAACACGAAGCCCTTCCTCTTGGAGCCCCCTCACCCCATACCCTCTATCTCCTTCTCTGCTCTCCGTGTCACTTCCTCCTTCCCTCCTTCCCTCCTCCCCTCTCTCCCTCTCGTCCATCCCTCTCTTACTTTCACCAACCTGTGATAGAGGCCATTAGCAATTACTATGGTGCCTAGCACTGCCTACTAAAAGCGACAGAGCTGTAGAAATGGCTGTGCAGTGTCAGAGACAATACTGTAGCGACATATTCACCAAGATGGCCGACACCGTATGGTGCTTCATATTTAATGTTATTTCTATTTTCACACAAGCACAACTGTGTCCGCGCTGTAGCTGCTTTGCTGCTTTGAACCACAAAAGGCAATTTTCACTTTACCTCAAGGAACAGATTTTCACGGAAATATCCAATAAAGCCACTACACAGTCGTCAGGGGGCATGACAGAGTAAAAATATACATTGTAAAGCCACTCTAATGTTGTAGCCTTTTGAGCTGTAAGCCTTTGTACCTTAAGCTTGCTAATGCAGTAACCAATTGCAGTCAGTTTGATGGATACACCAGTCTCGACCCTCACTTGTACGTACGCACACACTCAAACTACACACTAACACGCTAGAATGATTTAGAGAGGGGGGGATTTAGAGAGGGGGGGGAGCTCGGCCACAAACGCACACCACAGTCCTCATCGTGGGCAAAGCAAAAGCTAATATTAGTTGAGGGGTAATGGAATACAAATACATTTTGTCTCCTCTGACCTTTGTCCATTCCTCAGTTTTATTCCTCTCACTTCCCTAGGGCTGCATTCCGTTATATGTTCATAATTCTGCTTGAACAAAGAAAAGAAACGTACAGAAAGAGTTTATGACCAGTTCTAGATCCTGTCCTGTTCAGGTTATTCTTTACCTCCCTAAGGAAAAATGGAGGAGGAAATCATTATGGCATTCATGTTCATAGAAAGACAATTTTAGCATTATCAGAGCAAAGAGGCTCTTGAAGTTCGAATTTGAACATTGGAGGATGCAGCATGTTCTACCTCGCAAACTGTATATATACTGTATATACGTTATGAAAAATTATAATGCACATAAATACATTTGAAATACACGTGGATGTGTACTACAGAACAGAATATATACTTTACTGATCTATGCTACATGGACTGAGCTTTAGAAAGGCCCAAACTATAGCTAAGTAAACAGTAGAGAATCATTATGATCTACAGTATAATGAAATCCAAATATAAACATCTATAATTTAGCAAACACTGCCACTCCTGGATAGCTTTGTTTACAGGCTGCCTCAAAGCTGGAGAATGCATACAAGCATAACATCCTTTTCATTGCCAAAATGGAACATGCTGTTCTGTATATGTTCCTAATGACAGCCTATTTCCAACAGGGGGTGGGGCTGTTTCAAAGGCAGAGGATAGGGAAATGTAGGAATGTGCACAAATGGACTCATACCTTAAGCCCCAGTCAGAGAGAGTGGAACATTGGCTAATGTGTACACCCATGGCCAGGTTTGATCCTTTATTTGCTTCAGTGGATATTCGGAGTGCATAAGTAAACAGGTTTATCGGCAAACTGCGCATGTGTGTTTTTGTACGAGCGCACAGCAGTGTGTGTCTTTGTAAGCAAGCGCTGATCAGATTTCCGATTTGGTTGTGTACAGAGCTTTTGCCAAAAGCCAGACAGCTCTGGTTCACTGAGGATCAGCACATGTCCCTGTTTTAGATATTTGTTGTTGCGCCTCCACTTCTGACAGTTCAATTGAGCTGTAAGGACACAGCCAGAAAAAAAACGGAACGAAAGAGAGAGGCTGAGGGGGGAAATAAAAGAACAAAACACAGGCCTGTTTTTCCCACCTGTTCGTTTTGACTTTCCTTTGTTCTCTTCGTTTCTGAGACTGGGGGCCAGGGAAAGAGACTTTTGTCTCTTAATCTTACTGAAATTTAGCTGGAACCATTTTTGCGATGTTGGAAAACTGCTGAGTCTGACAAGTGTGGCGTCCAAGGGTCTCCCCGTAGAACAAGCAGGGGCAGGAGATGGGCTTTCCATAGGGACCTATTTCATTATACTCTTATTGAGAGACACCGAGTTTTGTTTGGCAGTGGGGAAACATTGAACATCAAGATCAAATGCGATGCTCACTGATTGATCTTCTATTGTCTCCCAGTGATCATATCTTGATAAATAAAGGCCAGACAAGTCACTTTACTTCCAGCACAGTTCTTCTTCTTCACATAAGTTTTGATCTAGATTTTGAATTGACATCCAACACCTTTGCGTCCACCCCTGTTCACATAACACCCAAACGGGCTAAATAAACAAGCCGGCACTAATGTGACACCTAAACACATTACAAATACAGTTCCTCCACCTCCTTTTCGTTCCTGCACAAACATACCCTTAAACATCTCCCTGTCAAAGCCTCGGAGGGCCGGCGAAGCGAAAAGACAAATGTTTCCCCTCGAAATGAGAATTGATTTTCCCGTAGGCGCCCATAATCAGCGGTTCGTACATTTCATTTGGATCAAATGTGGTGAGGGGGGATCTGAGTAATGATGACCACGGGGGGATTGAAGGGCAGTCGGGAGGCGAGTGCGTCGGAGGTCGAAACGACATGTTGGGCGAAGGTTACTTTTCCAGGCTTCGCGTTCCTACATGGCAAGGTCACATGATTCATTAGGGCTATTACACCCCTGAGACCCCCTGGATCAGATAGTGGATTATGATCAGCCGCCTAAATGTTACATCTTCAGCTAATTAGACAAATGCCCTGCCTTAGTTCCTAAGCAGTTAAACTGTTTCGTAACTTAAAATTAAGTTAACTAACATCTAACATAACAATTTAGCAACTTATAGTAACAATATCATAGATACAGTATGTAATTTCAAATGTAAGTAATCACATACTGTAATATATGACATACTGTAATACATGACATACTATAATTACATAATTACAATGTAATTACATGCTGTTAAGGCTTAGGGGTATACAGTGCTATTGGTTATCACAAAAGCTTAAGAAGAAATAGTATCAGGAAGGGCTGTAAGGGCTAAGCAGATGACATGAAGGGCCAATTGAAGGTTGTGTTACCAAAACAAAATCAATACTTACATCCACTTACCCCTGGAGAGCCCTTCCTCACCCATACCAAGTTTCACTTATGTGTCAAATGGTAGTTAAATGTCATGTACAGTTGTACCAAGTGTTTTATTTATGTCACGTTATCTTTTGTAACTGAGTGACTGGTGGCTGTGGCAGAGAAAGGGAGACAGTAGAGGATGGAGAGAGAAAAAATGAAGAGAAAGACCAATAGCTAAACTTAATGGCTCGTGCTACTACGAAGAGAGAAGTAATTCAGCCTATAAATCCATGCTCGTAGGCCTACCAAGCCTTGCCTGCCAAGCCCTGTGTCGCCAACACTTATCGTTTGCTTTCCATCCGACCGGCTTCACTCGTCTCTGCCCACTTTCCATCCCTCTCCCTTTTCTCTCTGTCGTTCATGCGGTGTTGCCGGCCTCTCAGTTCCATTGTCACAGTGTGTAAAGGTACAGGTTGAACGGCGAAGAAAACGAGAGTGAAAGAACAAGAGAGAAAAGAAAAAAAAACACGGGTGACCTGGTTTGAGAATGACAACAATTTTCACATTTTCCCTATCATCAGAAAAGACTAAGCGTTCAAAAGAAGGAAAGAAAATCTTTCAAAATGGTCCTTGTCAAAACAAAAGAAGAGAAACACCAGCGGTGTTAACGAGTCCCCAGCATAGACAGATGCAGCCGTATCCCAATGCTGTTTATGTTACTTGGGCGGGGGTAAAAGGGGCAGTGTCGTACAGTAGGCCTACCTCATTTCCGACGAATTAACCGCAAGCAAAACAAGCTGTTAGTTTCTGTGTTCCATGATAACGTCTTCCATATCACAACACACTGTACCAAGCCTGCAATGTCCTCTCGCAGAAGTCGTCTCAATGTCATGGTTGTTCAGGCAGAGTTAGTACAGTCCATTGATTTCGATGGATACCGATGGTGCACAATTACACAGAGTCAAAAGGGAAATTATTTCATGGCTGCCGTTACTAAAAAGGCGGTTGCGTGTTTGAATGAGTGAGGTTGAAAGCGCTTTCTCCATTCGATGACTTGACCTCCACTATTGTACTTTTAGATAGGGGGGGTCAGATGGTTGAGCGGTTAGGGCATCGGGCTATTAATCAGCCCGAGGTTGCCGGTTCGATTCCAGGCCGTGCCACATGACGTAGTGTTATATGGACGAGCCGCAGGCATACGTAGGTATGTTTTTCTGTTGAGTTGATACATGATAGCAGTCTCGAGTCATTCAGAGTTAAATGCCACATACCAGCCAATCAGAAACAACAGCAGCACCAGCAGGTATGGTAATCTCACTCCAAACTTTTGATAACCCTGGACACCTCTGAATTATGTAGTCTACAGTTATATAATGCTCTTTCTACCTTTGCTTGGCCTCTTTGGCTTATTGCAGAGGCATATACCCTTGAAACATTTATCTTGGATGCTTTACGCAGTCCAATTTTTTGCTTGAGAAGACTGCTTGGGAAGGAGGGGGCTACTTAAGCCCAGCGTGTTTTTGAATAAACACACTGCTCTCTGTGTGTTTATGACTAATAATCAGTCTTCAGTGCTGAATTAATAATGTCTAACGCTGGGCTGAATGAATAATATCTAACACTGGGCAAATGCACCTGGAAGAATGCTAAGCTAACTAAGCCTAGCCTATGATGCAGGTTAATGGACGTGTTATCATGGAATTTTGGAGCTGAAGTGGACACTTTCAAGAACGAGCTGGGACAATAAGGTTGTTTCAGCTGCTGAGTGCCACTTCAGAGATAATTCTGACTCTCTGACAGAGGGGCTAACCCAGAAAGAAAGCAAGCACAGAAAATGAAATTCAGGGCTTGTGGAGGACTCTCTTGTTCAGGGCCAGCGGTCAGCTAGCGGCGGTGATAGGTGCACTCTGCTGTTGTTTGTACTATCTCTCCAGAGCCACAGCCTGTCATTTACATTCAATTGAAGTTGGCATTTTGTTGCCTCGCGGTACAGTGTTAGCCCAGCTTGTCTGACGTGACTCCCTTTATTTTGAGGCTCGTGCGTTTCTGGTGTATTCCCTTTAGAGCAGAAGCTGACAGTTGACAGACAGTAATGCCCCAAACTGATTTCTGCCCATGTCTGAGTGTGTCTGCCTCTTTCTTTTTCTGCCACTGCCTCTCTCTTTCTGTCTCTTACTCTTCCTGTCTGCATCCCCTTTCACTCTCACCCTCCATCTCTCTGTGCCGAGTGTGTGTGTGACGTCGAGCCTGCTGTTTGCCGATTTGAAGTGTGTTAATTGATGCTCGCTCAATGGGTGCCTGGGTCCTCCAGGAATGTGCTGTGGTGCATGCAGGGATCACACACACCTCCTGTGTGTGTGTGTGCGTTTGAGTGTGTCTGTGCTGTTGTGGACACACACGCTGTGTATGCAATCATGTGCATGTTTTGCGGTTGCGTGTCAGCCATTGACTTCGCGTGTGTGTGTGTGTGACATTGTGTGTGCTCATGCCCCCTATTGTGTGTGTGTGTGTTTGTGTGACGTCGTCTTCAAAGTGGATCAACATTGGGAACAACTGGGAACAACATTTTCTAGAACTCTCTGTCTGCTCCTGCTAAAACCTCACCCGCCGGATTGACGGTTACCTTTGGGGGAACATCGGGAGACCCGTTTCATGTCGTCAGCCTTCACCATCTCCCTCGCCTATTGTGCATTTTGCCTAGGAGCCGAGTGTGCGATGGGAGCATTAAACAATGCATATCCGGATCAGATTCCAGCCGCGCAGTCCCCGTTGCTTCCCTAGCCACGGAGCCTCTCGATGCCGTGAAAGTGTCTTGGTTTCGTGACAGACACTTTCACCTGAAGTTGCACATTGCAGGGGAGCAATGTGCAATTGGCCTTGTATCAAGAGATCATTGGTCGAAATGTGTGTGAAATGTCGACAAACGTTTTAATCAAGACGCTAGACAGTGCATCTAGATCGCGTTTACCACGGTATGAAGTTCAGAACGGATGATAGTCTGCATTTTGTACACCATCTCAACTCATTTGTCATTTTGTAATAATCCTTTTCTCCTCGTCGATCGACAGATACTCAGCACTTTCATCTGGCGCGAGACATCACTGCGAAGTGGCTTGATATTATCGCACCGTATCGTAGCAACCGGATTTTGCCTGACAGAGGGATTATTCATGGTGGGGTTTGACTGACAGGCCTTGAGAAGGGCCTTAGTTACTTGTGGCACTCGGTCCTCCATCTTAAGTGTTAACCTCATACATAAAAACCCTTCAATTAAAAGGAGAGCTAGCTACAGTGCCCGATTATTATTCCATAATTGAGTGAACCATAGGTCGCCTCCCTCTCGCTCTCTTTCTCTCTCTCTCTCTCTCTCTCTCTCTCTCTCTCTCTCTCTCTCTCTCTCTCTCTCTCTCTCTTTATGTCTATCTCCACCAAGGACTTATTTTGAATCAGCCTTTCCAACAGAAGGTGATGTCTCGTTAATAGGCGGCATCTCCAGACGGAATTGCCTGTCAATGGCGGTAATTGGGCACATAAGCCATTGTATATAGTGTCACTCTGGATTTCCGACACCTCATAATACCATTAAAAGGGGACATTCTTTGTGATATTGCCATTTTGGATTGGCTGCGCTTGACAACTGCACTGATACATAGCCTCTCGCGGGAGTTAATTCATTTCAATTATTACCTTTTTTATTCTCAGCACGGATGCCCTTGTGCACTATTGGATTAGAAGTCAATGTTCTTTGTTGTTTTCGCAGTGTTCATTCAGTCGTAATTGCAGTGTTTGCGCCCGTGTCTTCAGGTGGGAGTTATTGCTTTGGTACCTGCCAGGGATATCCTTCTCTTGTTAAGTTCATCGCCACACAACCCTGACACTTTCTCTCTCTCTCTCTCTCTCTCTCTCTCTCTCTCTCTCTCTCTCTCTCTCTCTGTCATTACTTAGGAGGGGAAGAGAGAACACCTAAAGTGAGCAGCGAGATCAGAAGCATCATACAGAAAATGCCACATTCACTTCTTCTGACATCTCTCCTCTCTCTTCTCTCCTCCCTATCTTCTCAGCGTTCTCAATCATAGCCAGCGTATCGTCATGGTAAAGCCCTGTACATTGAGCTCTTGAGAGAAACCCAAGAATAGCATTGGATAAAATCCATACTGGTGCGGCGTAAGTTGATGCTAGGAAATCTTCACCCAACATACTGTATCTGACGTGGGCCAGGGTTCATGTCTTCATATAATATATTTACCGTATGAGATGAGGTCTCTCCTTGTATAATGCAGCATCCAAAGGCCCTCAGAGTATTCAACTGTTTTTTTTTCACAATGGTACAGAGCCAGCATATCAATAAAACCTTTATTTTTGCTCGAGGTTAGAGCAAGTGTTGATTTAAGTGGGTACCAGTGGTGAATGCATATAGCCGAGTGAACTGAGATCATTCGTAAATGGTTCGGGGAAGGGGAGACTGCTGCTGTAGACCTGAGGGAGATCTGAGTCAAAGCCAGAAGAAAGACACACAGAGACCCGTTTTCCCCCTCAGCTATCCTTCACCTTCACCAGTGTGGAAGGAAAGGAAAGGAAATGTCCCCCCAAAAAGAAATAAATGGATTCGAAAAAAAAATGAAAAAAAAGAAGACAGAGCTAAAATGTGAAACCCTGGAAAGGGAAAATACATGAAAGCATGAAACAAGAGTTTTTTGTTTTTTTTTGTCTTTCTTTTTGACCATTTATTCTGCTTGTCCCCAACACAGTGTGTGACTGCTTTCACTTTCCCCTCCCTAGTCCCTTGTCACCCCTCGTTAACCCAAACCCTACCCCTCCCTGCCTTGCTGGCACGCTCCCCCCTCCTTCACACCCTACACGCTATCATCTCCCGGGTTATTCTTTTATTTACAAGGTGTCATTTTTGCTCCAAACCCAAGACCGGATCAACCTTGATTGAAGCTATCAATAATTCAGACTAAAGCAACAGACTTCTGGCCAAAGTCCTTCCTTCAGCAGTAGCCATCGGCTTGCAGCGCGAGTTGGCCATTAATAATTGAGCAGGTCCCCTCTTTCCCTGCTAGCTACAAACACAGACCAGAGTCCTTTTTCTCTTTCCCTTTTTCTTTATTTTTGCCTAAGGTGGCAAATAAAAGCACACTGCTACAGGCAGGTCATTTTCTCCAACTTTCCAGAGTTAGAGGTGGTATTTCGCAAAAGGTCTGGTTGAAGTGGGGCCAAAAGGCTCTTGTTCAAATGTTCTAGTTCACTTGCGAGCGGAGTAGCAACTTTAATCATATATATCTCACTCTTAGGTTACTATTATTACAGACCCGAACCCGACTAGGAAACATGCTGATAGCTGAAGGGTTTTACCATTTAGCCTTTTTTGCATTAGAACAACAGAGACCAACAAAGAGAGCCAAACTCCGGCTCGGAGAACAGCTGACACTTAACGCTGACGGAACTGTGCACACAGAACATCAACACCCCAAAGTGACGTTTAGAGTCTGTCATCTCTTCTGACCCAACTTGCCGGGGACCATTAGCCGTGTCCGGCCGATGGGGCGTGGGTAAGGAAACATGGCTGAAGTTAGGCTGGACCAGCCATTAGAGTCAATATAAATATAAAGGCTACCGGCATGACCTCTGTGTACTGGATGTGGAAGTCGAGGCTTTCACTGTAGGCTCTCCGCTGTGAGGTCCCTCCAGGCGGTCGTCTCATAAGCGACACACACAATAGTAAACGCAGAGTGTGCCATTAGCGCACACAGATACCCAAACACACACACAACAGATGGGCTGACAAAAATAAAAGAAATGTCAAGTGGTAAAAATGTCCTCACCCGCACACTTGAAGATGGAGGTCTTCCCCTGTCATTATCTCTTTGACTTTCCCATATTCTTCAAGCAGTCATGAACCGTTAATGAAGGAGCAGTGGGAGGCCTTTTGGGCCTCACTAAATTAAGGATCCCGCGTGTTTCCGAGCCAAGCCTTTTCCTCCTTTTATCACCGAGAGTTCCTACTCTCACGCGCCCACACACACGCAGCATTCACACACCGAAGAGATGAAGATTTTAGGATAATATAGACCTAAATGAGTGCATGCAGAGTGTCTGGTCATGGAGTGGGAGAGGGAGCCGGTCAATATTTTATTGATTTACAGAGCAGGACGCTGGCGAAAACCCTTTAAGTACAGACTTCCTGGTCTACATTAGCACAACGAAGCTTCCCCGAAGGCCTCCTTTCTTTCACCCAAATCGACTGTGCTTATGTGTGTGTGTGTGGGAGTGTATGGTGGTGTGAGTTATACGTGTGTGTGGGAATGTACGTTAGCAAGTTGTATGTGTGTGGTGGAGTGAGTGGCCGTGAGAGTTGTATGCGTGGAAGGAAGTGGAGGGCAGTTGAGTGCATGTGTTGGTGCTTTCCTGACTGCCCACCATCCCCCTCAGGGCTTCTCTGAGGTTGTGTTTCGTATCTTAATCCGGACCTGTAATTCATGAACAGACCAACGGCAATATGAGCGCTCTCGTTCACTGTAAATCCGTCCTACAGTGGCGAGGGCAGAATTGACAGGTTTAGGATTATCGATCCCTCATTACGTTCCCTCACTACCAGCTTCGATGGACACCAGTGCGTCCGCTGTACCCAATCTGGCGCGTCGATTCTATCGGCCCTGCTGCGGGTCTGTGGACGGCACCCTGTTTACAAGTATTGACTGTGTTATTAGCTACAAGTGACCGATGTGTTCAGTGTTATAAGCGAGTATTGGATCGGTGCTTTTTCCCTTGTGGAGTGAGGAACAGTATCACCAGGGAAGCTCACGTGCACAAGTGTTAGACAACCAAACACTAAGAGCCAGAGAGAAGGAAGAGATAGAGAGGGAGAGGGAGAGAGATAAGGAGCGGAGCAAAATATGAGTGGCACCTCGGATGGGAAGATAATGGGGAGGAATTAAGGGGAGACGTTGCCAGACATTCCGCCATTCATCCCCCCTTCATGTGTTCGCAAAGATAAACGTATAGTGACATGTCAACTTTGATGCGCCTCCCAGATCAAAGCGCGTTCGACGGAAGTGTCATACATTTGGTGGATCGTGATTTGTTCGGTAATAGAAAAATACCGCAGTTTGTCTGTCTAACCTCTTTCTGGCTCTCGTCCTCTCTCTCTCTGTCTCTCTTTCTCTCTCTCGGCAAGGGCGATGGGGCCCCCTGTGCAAGGACTTGAGTGGTTGGCAGTGCGTTAAATAGGAGTGGAGAGGGTTTGAGTGTGTGCAGCGATTTGGCTGAGATCAGGCCTTTGTTGCAGACTAGATACTCTAGATTCAGGGAGCACATAGACCGGCTGAAATGAGACGGCTGAGTCTCGTAGTCTGAAGGAGGTTTCAAAGGTTGGAAAGTTTTTTTAAGGGGATCTTTCCTATGCATTCTGTGTGTGTGTGTGTGTACCGTGTGTGTAACAACACTTGCGCTAGGCACAACAGAGAGGTGACTGTGCAAAGGTGACAACCTTTCTTCCATCCTCCCCCCATCCCTCCAATCATCATCCATCCATCCGGGGGATGGGCCAATGGCGTGGGCAGCTAAGTCTGATCCCTATCGACTCAACAGCCAATAGTGACATAATTAAGAGACATTTAATTGGCTGCTGCAGTGAAGGGAGGCTAGGGGATTTGTCACATGCCTGAATGTTTTCCAGGAGACACCTGCCTTCCAAATACCAAAAACACAGGCACATGCACACATACTGGCCACCCACAGAGATGCAGATTGAGATGCAAGCAACGCATTGACTTGAGACAGAAAACTGGTGAAGTGTGCACTCGTGAGTTTTGATCAACCAAAAGTAACATTGGGTTACTTACAACTCACACCGGAAAGTGAGGCACACAACTCAGGCTACAGGCCTGCTTCATGTTATCGGACCGAAATACTGGCCGAAATAATGATGCAGGAGGCTGGCTCTCTATCTATCTCTTTCTCTCTTGTTCTCTCTCTTTCTCTCTCTCTCTTTCTCTCTCTTTTTTTCTCTTTGTCTCTTTCTCCCCCTAACTGTCCATCTCACTCGGTCTCTCTCTTTCACTCTTTGACTCTCTCTACCCTTAACTGTCTACCTCTCTCTCTCCATCACTCTGTAGCGTTCTCTTTCTCGCTCTCTCTCTCTCTGAAAGGCTCTCTCCCTCTAAGGCCTCCATGTTTGTGTGGAGCGTTCAATTAGTGGATTAGCCTCAGCCGTGCAGCTCACCTGCTGTGCAGCGAGCGGGAAACCGTTTTACGTAGCCCTGTGAGAGGGCGGCTCTGGTGCTGGGAGGACTGGGAAAGCTCTGACTCTCTCGGGGTGACACACACACACACAAGCAATTGTTCCATTCAAACGTTATTTAGAGAACGCACTTCCTATTCAATATCAATGCCGATACATCATTATTGTCAAAGCTCATTGTTAGAAGGAGCCACATTGTTGGGGTAGTTCATACAGGACCATGACTGTGTTCAGTAGCCTCTCTTCCCTTCCTCAAGCCTGTATGTGCGTCAACATCTGCAACCGTCACTTCTGATTCATCTGGCTTCTCAAGACTGTTTTCCAGACGCTTTTAGGCGTTCTCCTTTTTTTCGCTCTCTATTTTTCCCCTCCCCTCTCTCTCTCTCCCTCTCTCTCCCTCTCTCTCTGTTCTCCAGTGTCCTACAGGGGAAGGTGGAAGCACCAAGAGTAGGTGAACCGAAATAGTGTCTCGTGTATCATCATCACCCTCCTCATCATCACCGCCACTTTCCAACCTCGTCTTCTCCTCTCTCTCCTTTCTCTCCATCCCTTTGTCTTTTAAATGAAGGGCAACTGTGACTACTGGAGGGAATTAACCTTCTCTCTCTCTCTCTCTCTCTCTCTCTCTCTCTCTGTGTCTCTCTCTCTCTCTCTCCTGCTCTCTCTCTGTGTCTCTCTCTCTGTCTCTCTCTCCTTGTGAATGTGTACTCTACTTATAGCCTCTACCGATACCCGACTTGTCTTAGTTCTCGAAGTCAATGGCATGGCACATTTGTCATTGAATCTTCTTTGACTGAAAGTACACAGAGTTCGTACAGCCGTGGTATCGAAAGTCTAAGGTAGAACTATGTAGTGTGACAGGCCAGTTAAGCTGTCACTCAACATAAAACGCTTGCTTCTATCACACTGTCAGTCAAGCTGATGTGGTTGAGGTTTCCTTCTCCTCCTCGCCCCCTCTCTTCACCCCCACTCCTTCCTCCCCCTGTTTCTCCCCCCTTTCTCCCTCCTCCTCCTCCCCCTGTTCCTCCTCTTCCATCTCCCCGTGTTCCTCCTGATCCCACCCTCCCTCCCTCCTCCCTCTCTTTCATCCTCCTCCCCCATCCTTCCTCCTTCTATCCTCCTCATCGGTCGTTGCTCCTCCCCTCCCCAGGTGTATTGACGGTCTGGCCAGGGACCTTGCTGAGTCAGGCAGGGGAGGAGACAGTTTGATGATATTGATCAGCCCTGGTAGCAGAGCGGACAGGATAACGATCCCACACGGTGCGGGTCCCACCTGTCTTCCGTTTGGCACGCGCGGCACGCACACGCGCAAACACGCACGCACGCATTCCCGCACAGCATTCACCCATTCATAAACCAGCATTCACCCATGCAGGTAAACCGATACAGTGCACACACAAACATACACATACACACCTCTTAGGGTAGAAGAGAACACACTCTTAGAGCAGTCACATCTCTATCCTGGACTTCACATACAGTACACGCATTTTTGAGAAGCATTAAACGACACAGCCGAAATGCACAACAGAGCCTCACTCGGGTGCACATTAGCGAGCATAATGAACCAAGCAGAATGGCTTGTGTTTGTGTGCGACTGCTGAAAGTGCTACAGGAGAGCAATGTGACATTTGGACAACTCGGTACTTTCCACTTGTTTGGCTCGGTCTAATTCCTGGAGGCACATTTCTCCGCAGTCTTCTGGCTGGCTCTTCTCTGCATTCCACCCGCCAACCCACATCGCTAACGGCTAGCCTTGGCGCTAACCACCCCCCTAACAGAGCAGATTCAGAGTAACATACCCGCTTGGAATGGTTGCCATGCAGACAGTGTGCGTGGAGCATGTCCAACACATACACTTACGTCGCACTACACATGCCACCGCCCTCCCTCCATCCCAACTCACGCGAACACACGCCACACACACATACAGTCACTGTTTATGTTATGGGTGCCATCTAAGCTTGACGACTATGTCATAGTCTCTGACGAAAATGGAAATCTGGGGAAATGGGGAGTCAGGTGGCTGAGCGGTTAGGGAATCGGGCTAGTTATCTGAAGGTTGCCAGTTCGATTCCTGGCCGTGCAAAATGACGTTGTGTCCTTGGGCAAGGCACTTCACCCTACTTGCCTTAGGGGAATGACCCTGTACTTACTGTAAGTCGCTCTGGATAAGAGCGTCTGCTAAATGACTAAATGTAAATGTAAATATGATTTGCTTCTGGTCTTTGGTAAGCTTCAGCTGGTCCTCAAACCAAGCCACAACAACAGCCGGGCTAATAATTGTTCCTAATAGGGAGCCGTAATTGGAAATGGCAACTTCATTAGTGAGTGACTGAGGCAGGTGATAAGACAGGGGAATACTCTGGAACCAACCACCCTAGAAACTCATTATCCGCCAGCTCCACTCTTAATTATTGAGACAATTCGCGCATCACACACAGCCCTTTTTCTTTTTTTTTCTTTATTTTGTACTTTGAAGTTTGAATGTTTTTGGGAAGCTTTAAAATTGGTATTTAAGTGATGCTTGGTGTGCTGTTTTGATAGCAGGGCCCAGCTATCTTCAAACATCCCTAATGCTTATCCTATTTGTCATTCGCACTCTGCATTAGTACGGTTGGCTAAAATAGCAAGACGGCTAACGTCTTATCGTCGGCATCTTCAACATGGTGGACTGAGGATTAGCTCTAGTTGTTAAGCACATCGAATTCTGAAGTAAAATTCCCTAAAATCAGCTCTACTCGTGTGGTCTGAGAGAGGATGACGGAGTGTGGAAAGCAAAGCCCAAATAACCCCCAGTTTGTTTCTTTCATAGAAGCATATAGAGATTTGGATCTAAAGAGGACCATTCTGAATGCTGGTCCATTTGCAGTGCTCTAAGGTGATTGTGTGTGTGTAGCAGCATGTGTGTGTTTGTTTGTAGCAGCATGTGTGTGTTTGTTTGTAGCAGCACGTGTGTGTGTAGCAGTCGGAGAGTAAGGGGACAGGAGCTGTACCAGACGCAGTGTGTCATACTGAAAGGTCAGAGATACAGATACTCTGCAACCAGTGAAATAGCACTATAGTTCCAAAGCCATACACACACGCACACACCAAATAACATGTCCTATCCCTGGGGTATGTAATTGGACAGTGTTTATCTACCCTGCTGACCTTTGTGACATGTCCATTTTGGGATCCGATTTGCCAGTGGGGGTCACAGAAGATGACGATGTGTGTGAGAGTGCACGCGTGAGTGGACACACACAGCTCTGACGCACGACCAGCCCCGTGTCTCATGTTCCCAGCTGCCACCAGTCCAGACCCCCCTCAGGGCTGCTCCAATCCAAGGTGGAGTCTGGATCAAAGCTCTCACCACCAGAACCCTGTCCCAGACGCCTTCTTTACGAACCAGTGAGCCCGGACGCTCGGCCACACCCCCGAGCCCTGATTGGGCTTTCGAGGGCGCTTCTTCTGCCTCGCGGCCGCGGTTGGTCTTCTTCTCCCCACCCCGGCCGGACTGATGTGCGTGTGCTCACATTAGCCAGGGGGGACGGTCGCAATCCATCTCGATTGGAATTCAAATGGATCTTAGTCCAGGATCAATCCTGCATTGTAATGATGTAGTGACATTTAGGAGACAGAGGGCCTCGCGTTGTGCGCGTGCGTGTGCGCACGCAGCCTACTCGTGCGTGTGTGTGTCGTGCCTGCCGATGCGGCAGTGTTGTCTAGATAAGAGTTGGGTTTTGTGCCGGGGGGGGGGGGGTCTGTGAGTATGAGTTCACAGTACTTTATGGACGGAGTGTGTCAGCGATATATCAAGGATCAGGCTAGCCTTTGAGCACCATTGATCCCCCCCCCCCCCCACCCATCCTCTCTGCACAACGTGCATATATTTCCCCCCATACATCACCGGCTGACGCTTTATCAAGACAGATGGATGGAACACACAGGGAATGAGCCCCCGCGTAACAGACACTAAATATTTCCGGGATACTTGGGCTGTGATTTATGACCTCGTAAAACGTCAACAGCGGCCCATTTGAGGCGACTTGTAAGCGGGGAAACGGATGTTGGTCCCGTTGGGGTGGCGAGCGGAGTGTGAAGTGCACGAAGAACTTTGTGTCTGGGGGAAGTGTTGAACACGGCAGGTACGCTCTCTCTCTCTTTGTCCCTTTTCTTCTCCGGCTCTGGTCCCTCCCTCCCTCTCCCTCCCTCCTCCCCCCGCTGTCCCGCTCCCTCCCTTCAATGGATCCATTCTCCCTCCTCTCACATCAGCCTGGTTCTCCTTGCCCCGGTGAAGATGGGTTTTCCTGTGTAGCGGTGAAACTCGGTGTTAATTACTTTATCATCCCCTGACGTTGGGACTGTTTTGTTTTTTTCATACAGTTCCGCCAGGGAGACGGGGGAGGAGCGGCAAATTAAAAGTTAGGAGAAGCTTGTCGTCTCCTCTGTCAATCCCATCTATTTAAATGGAGAGGGGGCGAGGGAGAGAGGGAGAGAGAGCATGTAGGAGAGGGAGAACAAGTTAGAGCAAGTGAAAGAGAGAGAGAGAGAGAGAGAGAGAGAGAGAGAGAGAGACAGAGATTTGCTGTTTAGCCAGGATCTACTAATGGAAAATACATGTAATGGGTGTGCAGTCAGGGACAGGCAGCGCGGGCGCTGACCGCACAGAGGCAGTGCTGAAACGGAGGAGCTGTCCGTGGTGCTGAACAGCACAGCGCAAGGCCCCTGGTGGTGTGGCCCGGGTGGAGAGGCCCTGATGCTGTTTACCTATGTCTGGGGCTGCAGAGAGGCGGTGTTTGCACTGTGAGTGAGAACTCACAGCAAGGCCGCTGGGAGCTGTCTATCAACTTGTGGTGCTGAAAACCAAGAATGCCACTCTCAGCGGCTTGTATAGCCTTGGGTTGTCGGAATGCAAACACAATGGCAAGCAGGCCAATTAAATTTAAATTAAATTTTTGGGGGTGGCTGCTTTGGTAGCCTCGGTTTTGATTGCCAAGCAAATATCGTTTATCATATATTACTGTGTAATATGTCCTAGAACCCTGTTATGTGTAAATAACCTGGCCAGGGGAACAGGAAGGACATCATCATAAGGTGTATCATTTCCAGAAGCTTCCATTTCTCTTTTCTTCAAAAGATACATTTAAGTTTGACAAAGTGTGCTTGGGTGTGGTGGACGAGGGGTGGTGGTGGTGGGGGGGTGGCGGGGGGGGCATCCAGACTTCACAAGACAGAGTGAAAGCTGCCTGGGGGAAATCGCTCCACCCTATCTCCCCTGACTCGCTCTCTCCTCCTGTTCGTTAACTCACCCTACTGCCTTTCGATTGCTTCACCAATGTGCTGGGGGGGGGGAGGAGAGAAACGATCCACGCTGGTATAAAATGAAACCAGCTCCCTGCGTGTGTGTATGTGTGTGTGTGACTTCCTGTCTCTCTTTTCTCTTTCTTCTCTCTCTCTGCCTTCTTTCCATCCATACCCTCCTCTCGGCCAAGTGGCACTTCAAAGGACAGGAGTGAGGGGAGGGGGGGGGGGGGGGGACGTTCCGTGTGACGTTCCGGTGACGACGGATCCGCTCTTCCGCGGACCCCGTCTCCCAGATGGGAATAGAGAGATCGATCAAAGGGGGATTGCAGCCTTGAGCCGGTCGTCCTTCACCTGCAATATCATGCCTGTCGAACCTGTGATTGAGGCTGAACTCTTTTGATAGTGTTCGTGTCTATCCGGGAATTTCTCCATTGCCTGTGAGGTAAGAACTGAACCCTGGGAACGTGTACGGGTCAGACTAGTGCAGCGTGTTATTGCACAACATCGTACACTGCTCAATGATTCATATGCACCCAGGAAAGGAATGATGTAGACAAGAAAGGAAAGAAACAAAAACAAAGAGACAAAGAGAGGGAGAGGGGGAGAGAGGGAGAGGCAGAGAGAGAGAGAGAGAGCAGGTGGAGGAAGAGGGAAGATTTGGACGAGAACGGAGTCGAAAATACAGAAGGAGAGTTTGGTGAAAGAGAGAGAGGAGAGAGAAAGAAGAGAGAAGATGGAAAACAAGAGCAGGCACCTAAATGAAATGAAAAATAGAAGTGATATTTGCCTTAGGTAGAGCCACACGGCAGTTCCTGGCCTCCGGGCATTGGTGCAGGCTAGAGGGAGGTGAATTATTCACAGTCTTCTAAAGCAACCCGAAAGCACACACACACACACACCGGCCACACAGTCACAAAGACTTTCTCTCACATCATCACATACACACAAATACACACACACGAAAGTACCTCTCTTTCTCTCAGTGGAAACTCATAAAAGGAAAGGGGATTCCTATTACTCTTTAATCTGTGTTGATGTCTGGGTCTGATGCTGTCAGCAGCTAAGAGTTGGGGGTAAAAACGAGTGTCTGGGCCAAAGTTCAATGTGAGGACTAAGGCTCCATTCGGACGTTTATTTAGGATACTTTGGTTTGAACCGTTCTTTGGTTAGACTGCCTCTCTGTATCTTGTTATCCACAAAGTGTTTCCGGCCGCAGTTGAAGCACCCCGCTGACGCGACCCATTGTGATGTGTTTTTATCACTTCGACCCGAGTTCTGTGTGTGCTTGTGGCGTGTTAAGAATACGCCAATATCAGAAATTGCTCTACCATACCAGTGACTTTCTAATATTTGGTGTGGAACTGTATGTCTTTGCCCCCTAAGGCCACAGCCACCTGAATGGCTTTAAGTGTTCTTTGAGATTAGATCTTTCTTCTTCCTCTTAAACAGAAATCTCCTCTACCTATCTCATTTCACCTGCCCCTGAGGGAGCCACACACACACCTGAGTCTGATGGTAGCTAGTCTACAGAGGGACAGAGAGAGATGGAGAGAGAGAGAGAGACAGAGATGAAGGGGAATGGGGCAGAGAGGGTGAGGAGAAGACAGAGAGAGAGAGGGACAGTGTGTTCATACATACACATGCTGTACATTTCAATAGTCATCATTAGTCTCTCTATAGATGTATAGATAGATGGATGGATACATAGATACAAAATAACATAGATGGGTAAATTGCAAATGTAGTATGGTGGTATGTGTGTTCATACATCTCTTAACATGCCAATAAGGCGCTTGAAATTCAACGGCATTGAAATAGAGAAAAAGCCAGGGGGCATAAAAAGAGCAAAAAAGGAGAGGGGGCAGAGAGAAAGAAATATATAGAGGGGGGGAGAGAAAGGGGGCGGAGAGAGGGGGGGAGAGAGGACCCTGTCCCCAGAGGATCCACTCCTGACATTTAACATCGCTAAAAAGTAGGGAGCGAGAAAATAGTAGGATAGTAGGATGGAGGATGGGGAGAAGGAGGAGGAGGAGAGAAACGCTCGATAATGGGCCCCGCAGATGAGTCTGATAAAGGAGGGTTGTGGAAATGTCAGCCGTGAGCCGAATACAGGAGCGGAAAGAGAATGTCAGGAGGAGGGACCCCTATTGGCTGATTTCCCTGTCATTAGAAGAGTAGCCGTGACCCAGGGCGGTGCCATTGGCCCTGACTGACTCAGGGGGGTGTGACCCTCTCACTCATGGACAAATCAGAAGGCTAATGGAAGGAGACCATGCCGGAACAAAAGCAGAGGGTATAAAACACCTTTAACTGGAAAATTGCGGTTGCCTTGTAGTCTCACAAACAGGTATGCTGATGCATTTTAAATGGCCCGCTGACGTTTTCCCAGCACTTCAAACTTATCACACAGCACACGTAAACACGGATGCAGGCTCAACCTCTCTCAATTCGATGAGTCACCCTGCCTGGCAAAAAACCTCACAAAATTACAACCTCTGCTATCCTTTCCTCTCTCCGTTTCGCCATTATAGCAGCATGACGCAGAACTGTGGAGGCCCTCGCCTCGCTATCCCAACACATCCAGCATGGGGGGGAGTCTTGTCGAGCCGCAACCTCACCCCCCCCCACCACCACCACCACACATGCACCCCTCTCCCCCTGCTCCTTCTACACTGCTTCTCTGTGGGAGATCCACAGGGATCACAGCTGGCCTCCTCTCCAGTAGTGTGCCGTTGCCCCCGCTAGTGGGGCACAAACGGGGCCCCTGCTGGCGTCGCGCTGCCAGGGTGGCATTTTAGCCGGGCGGCCATGCCAGCGGGTACGCCCCCCCCGGGGCGGGGGGGTATGGTGGAGGGGGGTGGAGGCCGGAAGCTTGGCTGGCGGCAGGGCTGGGAGCCTCACAGGGCTGGGGGAGAGCATACGAGCTCGGTGCATACAGAGCAACCTGCTCCCTAGGCACACCCACTAACACACACGCACAGTGGCACCAGAGAGAGAGAGAGAGAGAGAGAGAGAGAGAGAGAGAGAGAGAGGAGAGGAGGGAGGGAGGGAGGGAGGGAGGGAGGGAGGGAGGGAGAGAGAGAGAGAGAGAGAGAGGCTGTAGCTGTCTGCAGTTCCTCCCTCCCCTCCGTTCTTCCTCCCCTCCATCTCCGTGGTGTCACTGCTGCAGCGGCTCTTATCTGCACCGCCTGCGTTACCAAAGCAGGTGCCCCCCCCACCTCCCTCTGGCCCCCTCCCCCCTTTAATCCCCTCACCCCTTCCCCATTCTCCCCCCCCCTCCCCATCTTTACGCCAGTGTGGTGCTAATCAGGACACAACGATCCAGACAGTTTGGTTGGAACCCGATAAGACAGGGCAGAGGGAAGGAGGGAGGATAGAAGGAGTAGGGATGGAGGGGGGTGGGTGGGGTGGGTGGGGAAGGAAATATCAGCAAATTGAATTTGTGGAGTGGAGAACAGCGACTGCCTGATAGGGCAGATACTTGATTCCATTAATGCCAACGAGAGGGAGGTGGTGATTTGTGGCGCGCGTGTGTGTGCTTGTGTGCATGTCTCCATGGTTTAATTAGGGAGGTGCAGCATGGAACACCTCCTCATGTTCCTGCTGCGGAGAAGATAGGTGTCTGAGAGCTGGAAGTCTCTCTTTCACACACACACACACACACACACACACATTATTGCTTCTGTCTCCTCCTCTTGCTCACTTTTTCCTCAACTCCTTCTCTCCCTCCCTCTCCCTCTCTGTGCGCCAGAGAGAGGTTGTTGCTGTTGTTGTTTTGAATCGAACAGCAAGTAAATAATCTTGTGGGACAGGCGGCTCTGTTATTGGATCACTTCTCCTCTGCCTGTCTCCAATTTCACCCAATCAGCAACAAAGGCCCACCCCTCCACCAAACTAAGAACCAGACTAAGCTCCTCTCCTTCCATCCTCCCCTCTCTTCTCATTCTCCTCCTCCCCTCCTTCTCCCCCTCTTCCTCCCACTTCTCAATATCATCTTGGCTGACCCACTTAAGAAAAGCACAGTGCTGAAAAAAAACCCTGAGTTCAGCAGAAACTCTTTGCTTTCAACAGTCAAGCAGACCAGACTTTCTATTATGGGTTAGATTTTCATAATCCGTTTCCGCAATGCTGTACTGTATTTATAGAAGGGGCTATGGTTGTTTAGCCCCCCATGGTTTTTTTTTCTCTTCTAAAGTAGGGTAGCTGTAAGTGTTAGTCAATTGAGGCATTTCAATTTTCTCTGGAAAGTAGACGTATCCTTTTGAAGCTGTCATGTCTTATGTGAGGAAAGAACCACATTAGGGCATGTTCCCACATCTCCCTCTTCTCTCTCTCTCTCTCTCTCTCTCTAACTCATCTCTGTCTTTCTCTCTCCCTCCAAGCCTCGCTCTTTCCGTTGCTCTCTCTATCACAGTGGCCTTTTGGATCGGTAAAGCAATGCGGATGCGTCTGTTTGCGAGTTGTCGTTCTGTGCCCAACCCCCCGACCTCCAACCCTCTGGTCTTCCTCCCTCCAGTGGTCAGGACGGGATAACCCAGTCTGTGAGGCCTGCTTCTGTTGACACACTCAGCGCCCATCTAGGTCACCCACCTACCCAATATCTCCAGTGCGGTCACAGCCGCCTGGCTTCCACGAAGGCGAGCAGGTGTTGACGTGACGGCCTCCTGTTCATAGTCAAATGCAAATCGCTCGCCAAATGCAAAGGCTATCTCATTCTCAAGGTTCAATTTGGCCTTTTCCCATTCAACATCCCATCTCGGATTCAGATCCCGTTTCTCAAGGCCGTCATCCGGATCATTCCGTCATTTCCTTGATCCCAACGGCGGTTCTGGACGCCCCTCGTTTGATCTCTGTTCTTCACATCCGCTTTCTACCTTTGTTGCGGCTAAATGATTATGCGCATTGGACAGGATTCATTATACGGCGGTAGAGAAGAGAGGCTAAGTATGATGAATGTGCGATGAATTTGCAAAAGGATGATGGATGTACGAATATGCAAAACCACAATGCCCTTGTCAGGTCGGGAAAAACAGTTGAACTAACCAGTTTTCCTTTTCTTTTTCTTTTTCTCTTCTCTCTTTCTCTCTCTCTCTCTCTCTCTCTCTCTCTCTCTCTCTCTCTCTCTCTCTCTCTCCATGCTGCCCCTCCTGCTGGTTTGAAAACATCTAACTAGGTAAGTGAACAAAACTGACTGTACATGTTTCAAACTAAATGTCCAAATTACTTTTGCATAGGTTAAAAAGCGTGAAACAGCATTGTGCTATGTAGCAGTTACAAAGAGAAACAGCCTTCAAGATATCAAAGATAACGAGACATTTCCTGCACTTGACTGTTTTAATAGGATTTAGCCATTTGAAAGGGAATGACAATGGATTATGTGTTGCTTAGAAACTAGAGGAAAAAGACAGGATCTGAATACTGCTTAAAGAAAGACATCTTTTCTTCTCACTTGCTCTACTAGATTTTCTCTGACAGGCCTCAGCCAACCGCTGTTGTGACAACTATTTAAATTCTACTTGCTTTACATTTAATTACATTGTGAGTGTGAGAGGGGAGGAAGTCTTAATTGCAAGTACACAGACAGTACATGTGACTGTTCAAGGCCAACAACTGAATTTACTGTACAATGAAGTATGTACATACATACATATAGTACAGTTTGTAAATTGACATCGTTTTGATGTAGATTACGACGTGTTATTAAATGGGGCAATATTTCAATACTTCTAGGTCACATTCAAAAATATGTTTTAATGACTGAAACCAGTGGATAGTTTGTTTGCCACAGCTTCATGAGAACCTCCATCAGTCCGTTTTTCTCTTCATCTTCCTATTTTTTCTCCTGCTCTTTATAAAAACAACACCAGTGTCTCTCATTACATCCAACAGCAGCCTTCATTATAGTCAACAACTGCTGGTTCACTCCTCCCTCAAATCCTTCCATCCCGCTCTCTTCCCGTCTCTCTGTGTTCTCATCTCCCTCGTTCTCCCACAAAGGCAAATTGCTCATCTGTCTTCTCCTCTCATCCCATCTCTCCGTCTTTCATTATTCCTCTCTCTCTCTCTCTCTCTCTCTCCCTTTTGTCTCTTTTCTATTCATGAGGGTAATGTTTCTCTCTCTCTCTCTCTGATCACCTCTCTCTACACGAGGCTTATCTGGGATGACATGTTCCCTACTAGCTTCTTCTTACGATTCCTGAGAAAAAGGGAGGGCAGGGAGTGTCAGCAGCACCAATAGACGCTCATATATTTACCAATTTAATTTTCTCATTTAGTGCTGTCACATTCATGCGTTTAGAAAACATGAGCTTGTTTAAATTCATGAGGTCAGTCAGTACCACCAGGAGTACCATCATTAATTGGACTGCATTTACGCAATTCCGCTCGACGTCACCACTGTTAAATTGTTTGACAACGTCGAGAGCAACTTGATGGTCGGTCGATTGATGGCTTACTAACAAAATGGCTGATAAGTTGGAAAGCATTGAAGGATGCACATTTCAGACTGTCACTGGAGAAGTTAAAGAAATACCACAGTGAGTGATAGATTAGGCGAAAATAGAAGTTCAAATGAGTAAAAAGATCAGTTGATCAGATCATTTAACATTAGGTCAATGTAGAAGATTTTCGTTTTGAAGCACAATGTCATGACTCAAATTGCTCCACCTGCATTCCTTCCCTTTCACCATTTATTCAAACTGCTCCACACAAAACAATACAATTCTGTGCGATTTCCTTTGGTGGTGGAAGGATATCAGCATTTTAAGGCCTCAGCACTCATAACAAGGGCACAGCACAACACTATCATCCCCCTCAAACTGGAATGTAAATTACAACTTGCCGAGGATTGCCGGTGGCGTACGTCATCCTCCGAAAGCGTGTTTTTTTTTCATCTTTGATCTCACTGTATATTCAGACGAGTCAGCGAGATTGACAGTTAAAGAAAGGAAGTCAGAGTGGGAGGCAACGTGGCATGTTCAGACATCAAACAGAGACAAAAAACACATACATTAGGCACACACTGGCACACACACACGCAGAGAGCAGCTCTGTGATACAGGGATGGTTGGATGGACGTACTCACGAGTAGGTTCCACGGTTTACCAAGCTGCCTTGTTTGGGATGTGCAGTACAGCGTGTGAGCATGTGTGTGTGTGTGTTTGGGTTGTGTGAGTGGTTTATCGTCTCTTATTGTTCAGAGATATTAGCTCTGTCGTTTTCCACTGCTTTGCTTTGTGTAAGGTGAGAAAAACATCAGCAAACCAACTGGTAAATAAGGGTACTCCAAGCTAGCTAAACAATGTTAACAGACAAACCAGTGCCAGGTGTGCTCAAACTAACCATATGTCACCTGGGACAAGCACTGGATCGCAATATATATATATATATACCGTATATCTATATATATATATTGTGGCATCATGAGAGGACGTGTGGTAGAGGGGCGGTATGTTCCTCTCCGGGAGTGTCTAACACGCCACAAGATTGCTGCCGGGAAAACTCCCAGAATGCACTACTCAGACAGATGCAAATGCCTCAGCCCTCTGACTAAAGCGGGAGCTCAGGTGTGGGAGAGGGAGAGGACAAAGGAGTGGACCCACACACCAAGCAGGCGGGATCGTACGTGCCACAAACTTAGTTTGGCGTCTGAGGAACTTCGATTTTGCAACTACAGTTGGTAGGATTCAAGTTAGGAGCAACTTTATGTTTTGCCTTTGAAGAACTTATGTTTGCTTCCTGAAAGACTTTTTGTTAGTCAATAAACCGGATTCTTAGTTTGAAAGCACTTTTGCCTGCTCTGTCCTGTTGTGACGCACTGCCATACACTCCACTTATTTGTAAAACCTCTCATGATACCACAATATACATATATTTTATAGCAGATTGACAGAAAATGACTCTCTAATACTCCATGTTTCCTTTTCCTCAGTACAAATTCCCCTTAAAAAATTTCAGTATCCCTTGCATCTATCCTGAGTGACTGACCACTGAAAATACATATACAAGAAAAAACATACAAATCCCAATCAAAATATGGAAGTGGCTTTTCACAATTTTAAATACAACGTACATTTCATATTAACATACTGTATATTTAACCATACATTTCCAATAACCATTCAGATCGCACTTAACCTCATACACTGCAAAATATTACATTATTTGTTTAGAACTCTACAGAACCCATTCAAACATTACAATAAGTAAAGGAAAACATACATTTTAACATAATTTCAGTGACATCTTGCTGTAACATTAGGGAGTCAGATGGCTGAGCGGTTAGGGAATCGGGCTATTAATCAGACGGTTGCCGGTTTGATTCCTGGCCATGCATTTACGTTGTGTCCTTGGGCAAGGCACTTCACCCTACTTGCTTCGGGGAGAATGTCCCTGTACTTACTGTAAGTCGCTCTGGATAAGAGCGTCTGCTAAATGACTAAATGTAACATTGCAACCTGAAGACTCTTGTGACAATAACCTGCCATCGTATCTTTCTCCATGAAGTTTCTCTCAACTTAAAAAATACAACACCAGCCACATTTGAATGAACTTCCGACATCCATCTGCATTGTAATGATGGTATTTCATGAACTTGCAACTTAGAATTCCTAATGACTATATATTGACTAATGACAAAATACCTTGACAAACATGCCTACCTCTACAACTTAGGCGAGCTGTCTACCTCTACAACTTCAGAAAACTCAGTTCTAATTTATTGCTACGAACTGGCATTCTGACATGGCCAACTCTTAAGTCTAAGAGACGGCAACATAAACAGCTCTCCAGAATTTGACTGCTTAGAATTACTTCCCGAGTCACACCTGGTTACACATTTCTCGTACCAGACCTAAAACCTTTTACTCATTTCATCAGCAGGTCATGCACACAGCTTGTGTTAGAGTGAGGGAGAGAGTGCACATAAAAAGATGAGACCAACAGAATGCGAGAGAGCAGAAGATAGGAGAGACAGAGAGAAAGAGAGAGAGTGAAAGAGAGAAAGAGTGAAAGTGAGAGAAGCAAACAGAGAAGGGGCAAAGAAAGCTGTGGCCTGCAGCTAGTGTAGCGATGGTGTCAATGGGGCTTTAAATGACCCTGCTATCTCTATTGCATTAAACCCTCCTGCGCTATCAGTGCTCTAAGCCCTTATAGCCTCCCTCCTCCGCAATCCTCTTACAGTTAAATAGCTCTAAATTATTAGTTGGCTTTTTCACTTTGTGCCTCCTTAGGGCCAGAGACAGTCATGTAGCTGTGCACTCGGCCAGCACACAGTCAGCTAAGCAAACATTAGCACATTCAGGCATGCGAATGAGCTGGTCCCGCTAATATGCCATTGGAAAGTCGTCCTCTCATTTCTTACGGAAAGACTTTTCGCTCCCACGTTTTGCCATTGACACATTTTCAATGTGAACCTTTGTCTTGTTCGTCCACCTTTTGAGCTCTCCTTTTCATCCCACCCCTGCCCAGCTCCCCCTGGTCTCTTCTCCACATTGTCTGGTCTCCCTCCCTCTCTTTCTTTTCCTCAGTCTCCCCCCTCTCTCCTTCCGTCTCACCTTCTCTCATTCTCCTATCTCTCCTGTACCTCATCCTTGCGTCCTCCATGTTCTCCATGCCAGTTTCCCAGCCTCTGCTTGCGGCTGGCACCAGCCCTATAGCACACAACATCCGTCTCTGGGTGCGACGGTACATTAAATCGCCATCTGTTGAAACCCAGTTACAGGTATTTAATCTGGCAGAACCGATTAGCTCTGTCGGACATGACCGGCATCTCCTTTCGACTTCTCCTCGGAGAGACAGGGAGCAGAGGAGGAGGGAGATGTCCAGGCGGGAGGGAGGTGAGAGGGATGGGGAGAGATGTGGAGGAAGACAGACAAAGGAAGTGCTAGGTAATGAGGACTGAGCGAGAAGGAGCAAGAACGAGGGATACAGAGGCAAGAATGACAGAACGAGAGCTAATACAGTAGTCCAACAGGAAGAAGAGGAGAGGGAGATAGAGGACAAGACGTGTAGAGTAGGTCAGCCGGCCCGACAGCCAGAGGCCGAGCCAAGGAGCAGAGTTAATACAGTAGTCAAAGAGAAAGAGAGAAAGGTGGGAGAGAGAGAGGACAGACGGGCAGGGCGGGCCAGACAGCCAGACAGCCAGACGGTTTGCCAGGCCGTCAGTAGAGTTAATGGAGGGTTGCCTGTGCCTGACTTCCTTCTCTCTCCTGTAGATTTACTACCAAACCAGAAGGCCTCCATCACAGGCTGATTAACAGCTGCTGTTCAACATGCTCACTCCACCCTAGCCAGAGCTCTATCTCTCTCTCTTTCTCACACACACACACACACACACACAATTGGACATGCCCACACACACTCAGCAGGATACACAGAGTTGTACATACAGATACAAAGTATATGCATATGCATATACACATCTGCCCATATGCAGATTGCTACACACAACCACCTACACCCGAAACACGTTGATACACACAGCTGTGGTTCGAGCAAACTTAATCAGACCTGTCATCTTTTATAATGTTTCAGCCCAGCTTATGTTGTAAGTATATATATGCTGTCAGCGTTGAGGGTTACAAGGCTATATTTGTTCCCAAACAGATGTTTCTCTTCCCCTTGTTGTGTTGTGGTGCAGAAACAGGTGCAGCTTTTCCAAATATCCTCCCTTTTGTGCATATCACAGAAGAAAAAGAAAATTAGCCCTCAAAAGTAGTCTTGCCACGTCGGTTGTGTTTATGTTGACGTCTAAGTGGTATTTTGGCTTTGTAGAAACATGTTCATTAACCTTTGGAGCAGCTCACACTATCTCGCAACAACCGCCCGAATCATTTGTACAATATGGATCCACCAATTACAAGCAAACGCCCCCTTATAGGATAAGCAAGCTTGATTTCATTTCAGCCGTCTGTTGAAAGTGAGCTTTCTAATCAAAAATGTGGCAATAAAAAAACGAGACAAGGACAAAAACGGAGAAAAGTGCAAAACAATTGGCATGAAATGAACTATCGTCAAGCGCCTTGCAGAGCGTTAAACAGTCAGGAAAATGATTTATTGTTGAAAGGCTGTGAGCAAACTCTGCTTTGTATCCATATTGTATGCATGGGAATGGCATGCACCCTTATCAGATGCATTTTCCAAAACATGAAACCGTAATAATATGTTACAAATAGAAAAGATGGTTGACATTTCAGTCGCTCAGTTGCTCAATGTCTCTGCCTCTCTCTCCTCTCTCTCTCCTCTCTCCTCTCTCTCTCCTCTCTCCCATCTCTCTCTCTCTCTCTGTGGTTTCTCATTGTGCTCCCCTTAGTTTCTGTAGTCTCCTTTTCTCTGACTCCTTCACCGTTCCCCTTCTCCTCACTCTCTCCCTGCTGGACTCAAACAACAGACAACCTCTTCGCTATGGTGTCTTTGTAATCAAATTGACTTCCCTGTGTACAACCAAACAGACACGCAGGACAGGTCAAACCTCAATTCAACAGTGTGCACGACACGATCATGTAAAGCCTATCTTCTCTCCTGCCAATACCTCTTTGGCCATTGTCCAGTTTCTTTTTTACCAGTCAGACTTGAATGAGACAGGCACAAAATGGCTGTCATTGTCTCTGCTCTTATACTGTATGATGCTATTTTAAGACAGAGCCAAAATGGAGAATGTTGTTTAGGGTTACAGAGCCAGTGGTGTTGAATAGGAGTCTTTGAGGCAAAACATTAAGCAAATGTCAACATTAAGCTGTTTATAGTTAGAGCTTTGAACTCTGACCTGGAAGGTTTACATATACATAATGCCCCGTCATCATCTGTCCATCACTGTTATGTCAATGTTCCCTGCTACAGATCCCCATATGATTTCACTACTCCCATTTTGGTCATTCACTTTCCTCCTCATTTCTCCCTCTCTCCATCCCAGCGTTTGATTAGAGCATGGCTGTGGCCCTGGCACTGTGCGCATGTTATTATAGCCATCTTCCTCGCTTTATCCCTGTCACCAGCGCACAACGGCGAGATGAGAATGGATTTTAATGGCCGCCGGTTGATTAGCACTGCACTAATGATGAGTCAGAGAATGAACAAGAAAGAGAATGTTTTAGTCCATGCCACGAATAGAATGGAGGGAGGTAAGAGAGTTAGACCCCCAAAAAGAAATGTTGAAAAATTGCAAATACTACAGGAATGGTAGACATTTGGAGAGTTCTAGAAAAATATAAGAGTGAGAGAAGTGAGAGCTAGCGACCCAGAAAGAAAGGATGATGGGAGTTGGGATGTTAAAGCTTCTTCGTAGCATAAATTAAACGCTAAACTGACGATCTATGTATCAAAGTCTCTCTCTCTCTCTCGCTCTCTCTCTGCCTCTCTCTCTCTGTCTTTACCTCTCTGTCTCTCCCCGCCAAATAAAAATGGGTCACCCTGGAACTGCAGGCTAAACCCATGGTAAATCACACTTATAACCGTTCACCGTAACTCACATCACGTCCAACGCCATCTCATTTATCCCCTGTATATATTTATACACAAAGCCCCATTTATATTTCACATGTTACATTGCTCCTGCATCAATGAAAAATAGCAAAAAATAGTATTAGTGATTTGATTTATTGCTCAGACCGCAGATATTGTAGTTGTGGGCATGTTGAGCTTCGCAAAATATAGAAATATATAGAAATAGGTGATATTGTTATTCGCTGTGGTAATATCACACGTAACAAGTATAATGACTTCCTCAGTCTCTCAGATTTTCCCCTTAAATGCAGTTACACACTGTGGACTGGGCTACAGCTCCCCTAGAGGCAGACGTAGTTATTACCTGCTCCGTTTATTTTGAATTAAGATATCGGAGGGGATCTCGACAGCTACACAACAGCAGGCTAACAGCCTCTCAGCCAAAGCAAACAATCCACAATGACACGGGAGAGAGATTTGACGTGTCACTTAGGAGCTCGGCAACCTAGCATTAGTCTCCAATCCCCGCGTCTGTCCACAAGGTGACGAGCCATTTCCAAAAAGTGCATAAGAGGATATGATGGTTGGCAGAGAGGGGAATGGAGACTTTCCTGCGTAGCAACAGGCGTGCCAGCCTGTGTCAGACTGTAGAGCATCTGGCCATGGCAAATGAGCTCTACAGGAGAGAAAAAAACGGTCGAAAAAAAGAGGGAAGGGGGGGAAAAAAGAGTATAAAGAGAGATATGAGGGTTTAAATGAAAGAGGAGCCTTCAGTCCAGCATTCGATTAAAAGCAGCCCTTTTGGCTTGCGTGCATGTACTGGGGGACTGCAGTTTTAGTATTACTGAGGCGTTGTTGGGGTGGTTGCTGAATCCTTAAAAAGCAAATGAAGAAGAGAGGGAGGGGGAGGGGGGGCATGCAATAAGAAAGAACAACTGAGAGAACAACTGACTGAAATGATCAGGCACTTTTACTCTCACGCAAGCTCTCTTGGCCTCGCATTTTCTCAATATATCTCCCTCCCAACGTCACCATTCACCCTACAAGAAGGAGCAAAACTGTGTCTGTCACACAACGACATTTATTCTAGAGTTGTGTGAAGTATTTTACTCACACTCAACATTGGTTTCCTTAACCCTTGTGCTTCCTTCGGGTCACAATGACCCGAAGGTTCACAACGACCCAACTTTACCCAATACAAAAACAAATAAAAAGCATTTTCTTTTAACCTTGTGCTGTGGGGGGGGGTGAGCCAGCCCGACGGTTAAAATAAAATGCTTCACTTTATTTTCGTATGAGGTAAAGTTGTCGCAAAACAGTGGGGGGGTCACAATGACTGAAGGGTCACAATGACCCGAAGATAACACAAGGGTTAAACTCTGTACCTTCTGCATCCAACTGGCAAAACTCTGTGATTCAGCTTCCTGCAAGTGCTGGTCAGACAAGATGAGAAACTACACTACCCAAACTTCCTAGATATTTCTCTGCATGCCTTGTATCCCACTGGGCCAGTAGCTCACAGACCTGCTGCTAGTTAAGACTGAAAGCAGCAGTAGCCTGTAACCCTCCTCTATTCCTCCATCCCTCCATCACTCCCACTTCACAGCACGATTAACAGATTGGAAAATTGACTTCTTCCTTTACCGGCTCTTTTTTCTCTCGCATTTCCCTATTTCTGTTTCCTTTTTACTGTGCTCTGCACGATCAGGGAGGATCTCAAACCCTCCGACCTGCTCAGGGGAAGGCCTACAGACACGGGTACAGACTAGTTCTCATGTTGAGGACTCTACAGGCGTGATCGGTTTGTACAGACATGAGACAGCCAAATGATCATTGCAAGTTCATTGTGATTAACAAAGTTGTATCGGTTTATATCATAGTATGGGCTTTAGTTAGGTCAGACGAGGTACAGTGGCTGGTACATCATACCCCTATCCTCCTGTCTTTCTCCACCTGCCTTCCTGTTCCCTCTCACGCACTCATTTCCAGCCTCTCGTCTATCCTGACCCACTTATCTTCTCTCCGGTCTTCGGTTTTCTTGATCTCCTCTTCCCTCCATCCCCTTTGTTCTCTCGTGCCACCATCTCCTCTCTGTCCTCTCCATCTCCACTCCTTCACTCTCTCCCATTCTCCCTCTCTCCCATGCTCCCTCCCTCCCGAGCCAATGCGAGTGTGTGTGTGTGCGCAAGCAGGGCCGAGGGGCAGGTCTGCTGGGGGGAGCTCGAATCGGACTGAGGGTGTCTCATTAGAAACAGCGAGGGCCACAAACGAACGGCGAGCCTTCCGGCTCCAACTGCCCCGTGTCAGCTTTCTACAGAGAGGGGGGGGTGGGAAGGGGGGGGGGGCAACTGCAGGGCTGTGTGGAGGAACAGAGGGAGAGATATGGAGTCTGGGGTATCCATCTATGACTATTATCTTCCCTCTTGTCTTACATCTCTCTCTCCCTCCCTCTCTACGTAATTGCCTGCTGGTGCGGCAGCCTCTAATGGCGGCCGCACCAGGCAGATGGGTAGAAAGAGAGCAAGTGCCATCCCTCCCTTTCTCTGTGGCCATCATAAACATGCCTCTGTCATGGCTGACACTGGCTCCCTCCCTCTGTATCGCCCCCACACCTCTGCTCTATGAGAGAGAGACAGAGAGAGAGAGAGAGAGAGAGAGAGAGAGAGAAAGGAGAGGGGAAGGCTATTGTCTACATTAGGACTGTAAGGCTTCTACACGGGCCTCTGGCGAGCAGCACTTTGGACAGATGGCCGTGCACACGCCGCCGTGACGCTATGATAAAGCCTACAGTACACAGTACCACACTGCATAAAAGCACGACATACTCCCTCTGTCTACAATACAAATGCCCAATAGCAAGTGCCTTGTTTTGTCTCTGCATCAGCATCAGCATTTATTACTGCTCTGGAGGAAAGCCAAAGTGTGGAAGTACATCCGCTGACAGACGGGGCCAACGCTGAATGGCTACAACACACAACCCCTGTGGAGGAGAGGACCGAGAGAGAGAAAGGAGAGAAATAGGCAGAGATATCCCGCACACCACACCGTGTGGGAAGCTAATGCTTCTTGGCATCCGTGAAACCTTTTTCCGTTTTTTTTTTTAATGTGCTGAGAGAAGAGAAAAGAGACAGGGAGGATGGAGAGAAAGGAGGAGGAGGAGGAGGGGGGGGGGGTCTCTCTGTATGAAATCAGCTCCAGTTTGGAATGATCCTCTTAGGTTTTTCTTTTTTCCGTGAGTGTTGTTGGCACATCCCTAGGTCCCGGGGTGGAAGGCATACAGGCGAGATGAAGCCGGTGAAAAGCCTCCCTTTTCTCTCATCAGGAGATGTCGTTTATTGGAGTTGTCAGTGCACTGGCCCTCGTGGTTCTGGGAGGGTGCACATCTGAAGTCATGTTACCAAGGTATCTCCATCTGTGCATGGACGATTATGTAGAACATATGCTTTCAGTGACCCCCAGATTAGTGTACACGAGGCACTTTTGACATTTACGTCCGGCAAGATGACAAGCAGGTTTGACAAGATTAGTGTTGTGCCTCAGCAAATTACGATTGTTGAAGGACACGTCACCTATGGAGAAGTAATGAAAGAACATGGAATAAGCATAGCTGGCAGCTAGGTAAAGGAGACAAGACCATGAACGGTTGTTTAGAACGTTTACGAACGTTTGAAAACCGATAAACACAGAGTTTCATCCATCTGCTACAGCATGGGACAGCACACAGATGAAACCCATCTCATTCTTTTTGGTAGGGAGGCATGGCTAATTACACATAAGATGGCCGCCATTTTGTTTTTCAGAGACGAGCCGCTAAGGCAATATCATTCCTCGCGGTCGTGTGGCCTTGTTCATTGGCTGTTTGGAGACATGTTTCCTCGGATTCAAGAAGAAATGTGTGCTGTACCGCCCTCGTTACCGCGCTAATTCCTCCTCATTAGCTACATCCTCAAACATAGAGTATACGTGCTTGGGAAAACAAGTTTTTGTTGTTGGGGCTAGTTATTATAGCTTGTAAGATGTGGAAGCGTGTTTTCTGCTTGCGTGCATTGCCATTAAATTGTCAGTCAGTTTGTTTGAATGTTTTCAATAGTTTATTAATATCTGTTTGCTAGTTAGCAAACACTAAATATACCACAGCCCCCCCCCCCCCCCCAAAAAAAAAACCCATCACTATTATAGGCATTATGAATGAGTAGGTGAAATATATAGCATTTGAGTGAGGCAAATGTTATTTAAAAAATAACATAAAAAAATTCATCATGGCAAACATTTCAATTTGATTCTGTTTGAAATATGTTACAGTCAGCAAGCATCCTTAAATAAGAGAATAACAAGTGACTGTGGTGCAGTCATGGTCTACCCCACCAAGTCATATCCAAATGGGCTGATCTCCTTTGAAACAGCCTCGGGACAAATATGTTTTCCTATTTAACACAATAAAACATTTGTATTTATGTATTTATATTGTTCTAGTAGTAAATTTCCCCTACAGCTATTTTCTAAAAGCAGAGGACAAATTGCTAGGACTGGGGTTTAAAGTTTCCTACTGCCCTAAGCGTTTTTGTAAATTCAAAAGAACAACAAGAACACATGGATGAGTGTAATGCATGGTAATTTTAGCTACATCAGACCGAAATTAAACTGAACCTGCTATAGAGATGTTCGAACAGTGTTCTGTCTGCACTCTTTTCCATGACATATTTTCTGTTTTTTATTTCATTTTGGGTATTTTTTAGGGACCAGAGGTCAAGGCAGGCATCCATGTAAATAGTGAAAGTAGCCCAATTTCTTATGCAGCATTACTTATAACAATGTAAAGAACCTTGTTTTGGTACAGACTACTACTACACATAGGTCACGTCCACAAGTAGATTACATCACCCCACATGCTCAACTGGCAAAATAGAATTCATGATCCATGGATCCCATGTACCACTATCCAACGATTATTTTCCATCACAGACTGTGTTTGGCTCATAGAGCTTAAGAAAATATATTATTAGACCTAAAACAGACTGTCAACCGAAAATCATCATGATAGGCCTAAGAGCCTGCTTAAAGCTTAGGGAGAAGTCATCTAGATAGTCTAATAATCAGTCGTTCCCAGGGGCCTTGCATAACATTGCATTCCAGAAGCCTTTTCGAGGAACATCCAGCCTTGTTGTCGATGGGGTGTTTTTTAATGTCGTTTGATGTTGTACACATATTTGTTTGTTTGTGTACGTGAGTGCCGCATATCCCCCCCTCCTGTTAATGTGTACCTTATTTATTGTGGCTCTTCAAGCTGGCCTGGCAAGCAGTCGAGCCACTCTCAGCCGGCCAACAAAATAGAATGTTATGTAACAGTCGCACAGCATGCTATGTACATCTGCCAACCCTCAAACATGGAAGAGGGGAAGGAGGGAGGGATAGAAAAAGGGAGGACAGAGAGAGAGAGAGAGAGAGAGAGAGAGAGAGAGAGAGAGAGATAGAGAGAGGGGCAGCCAAGGAATGAAGGATTGATGAAGGGAAGGCTATTGCAGTGGAGTGGCTCGGCAGATGCAGAGAGACAGAGAGAGAGAGAGAGAGAGCGAGGGAGGGAGGAGTGGAGGAGCAAGCGTACATCTGAGGCTCTCTGGCTGTTTTTTAGGAACAGACTGGGAATGGAGAGGGGAGCTGCCTCCAGCTAGATGTTCCCCTTCCAGACACACCACGGAAAATCTCCTTTCCGCTTTCCCTTTCTCGGCTTTGTTTCGCCTTTGTCTCGTGGCATTATTGGTTTTGCTTGATTTGGGTAGAGGCATTGAAGGGTCCCCAGGAGCTGTCGACAGGCCGCCGTTTGTTTTGCATTTGCGTTGGCCTTTATTTGGCAGGACATATGTCTTGGCAGGGCTTCTTCTTCTGTGAAATATCATCCTTTGACAGGCACAGTGATGCCTGTTGAGTCCCAAGGGTTCAAAACCAAGCATGAAAAAAAACAAAACACAACTGTCTCTTTTCCTTTCCTCCCGGCACAGGGACTGGAACATCAGAGACCGTGACATTTAAGATGGCCGCTGAGGTCCCCTTTGTCACCCTGGGTGGAAATCCTCCTAGCTATATTGGCCCCCATCTACTGTAGCCCCAGTGCTTTGTGGGGAGCTAGAGTTCAGTCAGCATCTCGCCCAGCAGGAGAGGACTAGTTTTAAACCCTCAAGCCCCACCAAGGAGATAACAAAGACTCCTGGAAGTCATTGATCTCAAGACGTCCGACCCTAACCCGGCGAGTTAGTGATGTTCTCCAATCCAGGTTTAAAGACGAGGGATGGATTTCCTGTTGTTCGGAAAATGGTGCACGTAGTAGAGAGGTAGACACACATATGTATCTTGAACCCGATAATATCGGAGAGCAGATAGTTTTTCATGTTGGAAACATCTATGCAGGAATCTACCTAAACCCCCATGTTGATTGAACCATGCTGGACATCTTGTCTTGTTCGGAGCATGCAACACACAAACCCCTTACCGTATACACAGTGTGTTATCCTTTCATCTTTTTACTTCATTCCTTCTTCCTTTGATGTGGGACACCCTGCAGTCCGAAGAATACAGTCCAGGGGAACGAAGGCATAGATCTCAGCTATCGCTCTGTGGGGAAGGCTTTCCATCGATCGTCCTCCCTCTCTTTCTATCCTCTCTCACTCACTCTCGCTCAACCTCCCAACGCCCCCTCCATCCATAACTTCCATTCACCTTGTTTAAGGTGAAGGTCATCTATACTGCAGCTTCCCCTATCTCCCGATCTCACAATCCCTCTCTTACTCTGTGTCTCTCACTTACCCTCTTTCATCATTCCACGACCACCAAAGCCATCCAGCTAGTCCAGCACACAGTGGTAGGACTAAATTTAAACCACTATTAGAATGCCCAGGTCAACGTGAGTGCAGGAAATCCATTTCACGCTACTGCTAATCAGCTAGCGTGGAAGTTGATGTTTACTTTAAGCTTCCCCCTGTGCGTAAGTGTGTTTGGACAGTTCTGCAAACGGATACCAAGAACCTTCTAAAGAGGCCACTGCTAGCATAATAAGTTGGAGATAATGATGAAAGCCTAATTAATTTAGCCAGAAGCAAGCAGCCACTTACTAAATACTACGCTTACCATAGCTTAGGTCTAGCTAGTAGCTATAGTATCTTTGAGACTCCATATCCCATTCCCTTTTTACCTTCAACATTTACGTGTGTATGTTTCAGTGAAACAGTAGGGCGTATTTGTCGGTATAGACAATATTCTTGCCCAGCTTACAACACAGTTCCAACAACTTAAATGGGTATTTCATAAGGTCACAGTAAGAATGATTGATTAAATGATGCAAGCATTAGCGGTTGTTTTCCGATATAGGAGCCAACTACAATTAGGGTGACGCTAATGCTAATATGCCCCTCAGTCGCTAAAAAGAGCACACTCACACACACGAAACACACATAGCACACAAGCTTAGATATTCACACACTAATCACAGTGTGGTAGATTGCGACCCCCAGACATATGACAACCGCAAAGCAAATGACCTTTTCCAAATCTGACATTGGAGTCATTCCAATGCAACCCTCAGTTGCTATCTGGATTGCGGTTTAAGTTTGATATGTGAAATAACTTACTAACCGCTCTTTTTTCCATACCTCCCTAGCTGCATCACACACTTCGACTTAACCAGCTGTGAAAACTGGGAAGCATTCAATTTCATGTGGTAAAACGGAAAACAGGCTTTATGTGAAGCGACGGCAATGCGGCATGTGCCTATGAATTCGGTTAAATTGATGAATAATTAACAGAGAGTCTCAGGGCTGAACCTCAGCTGAAATATGCAGCCGCCTATATCCGCCCCAGGAATTGATTGGCAGATCATTAGCGGGACCGAGCAGAATGTTGCCTCAATGTGTGTATGTGTCTGTGATCGTCTTGTGTGTGACAAAGAGTATGTGTGTGTGCAGTGTGTGATGCATAAATCTAAAGTGTGCGAATTGTGGGTTTGTTTATCTGTCAGTGATGAAGTCAACCCACACTGCCTAATGCGTTCCCTTGTCGCCTAACCCTGCCACTATCAGCCATGTAATCAGAATGAAATTCTGGGTAATCAATAAGTATTCTGGCTAATATATGCAGGGGCTTTGACACAACATGCCACCTACCAGCCCGCTCAAGACAGCGAGAGATACTTATCTGTATGTAAAACTGCCTATGACTGACCTCCTGTGACATCCATCCTCCCACCTCTCTCCCTCATCTCCTTCCTTCCATCACTATTGTATCTCCTCTCCACCCTTCCATCACGACGCCTATTTTTACTGAATCAAATGATTCCCTCGTTCCTATAGATTGAAGAAAGCAGCACTGAGAAAGGATGAAAGTAGCCAGCACATCCCTTGCCATCCTAACCTGCCCGTAAAGTTCAACCGAAGGTTTATTTGTTGTAAATGGACAGGAGTTGAGGAGCGATTGGGAATGGTGTGGGCAGGCTGAAGCGACATGCCGACTGACAGACAAGCAGACGGGGAACGAATCCCAGGAAGAACGGTTAGCGCAAACTAGAAATGACAATACGAGGAGCTAATCGCAAGATTATGGAGGTTGAAAGTGTGTCACTCCCACCCGAGTGGTCGGTCTGACGGGGAGTGGAGATGGAGGGCTGGGGTGGACACACTGTTGTGTCGATGACTTGATTGAAGGCAGGGTGTGTGCAGGCTTCAGGTCGGTGAGTGTCAGGACAGGAACACGCACGCAGCTCAACACCGAGAGACCAACAGGGGACACAGAAGGAGAGGGAAACACAAGGAGAAGACGCAGGGGCACTGCTGTGGCCATGATAGTATGCACTTAACAGTGGCGTTTCCTTGGCTTTCTGTGAACACTAGCATTGAGGCTAATGCTATATGCAGGGGCCTGGGTTCGAGTCCGGCTCAGGCCATTTCCTGCATGTCTCTCTCTCCCTGCATTCGTGTCTCTCCGACAGCACATAAAGCTGAAAAAAGGCCCCAAATATATCTTGGAAAACAAAAAGTTGTTTAGTCATGTTCTGAAGGGATTAACTGTCACTGTAAAGATACAAATTGTATATTTATTTAATGTGTTTCATTGCTCACTGGGACTACACTTGTGTTAGCACTCTTATCTTACATTTCCAACCAAATATTCACTGTAAATACCATTGTTGTAGCATACAATTTATCTCTGGAGCCAGACACATCCAGTGTGGCCCCAGTCGGTATTGAAGAGAGCACAGTAGGGTTGAATGGTCAAGGTCCAGTGGCTGGGAAGAGAGCTTGGCATCTGCTGTCGCTGACCTGTTTATCCGTGCTGGAGACTCAGATTGCTTCTGCCCAAATCAATGTCCATTCACAGAAAAGGCATCCAAAAATGGCCAACTCATACACCCGCACAAGCAATACACACACACAGACACACAGACACCATGGCATACTCACACATACCAGCACCTGCAGAGCCAAGAAAATCGAATCAATACCTTTTTCATTATCGTTTTGATTCAAAGTGCCTTTGATATTATTTTTCACCGAGACCAATGACAAAAACAAAAAACATGCTTTTTTCTTTTCAAATCAGATTATGAGTCAGCCCCCTTTCCCTAAAAGTGGAAATAATAATCAAAGGGGCATCCTGGGGATATTTGATTTATCTTCCTGGGCTCACCCCAACTGCTCCAGGTAGAATTGATTGGCACATCGATTGTGCCGGAGCTAATTGGACAAACATAATAAATATTTTGCTTTTTGGGACCACAAAATAAAGATGAACCCATTGAAGCATTGTTGTCCGTAAAATAGCAAGAGCAGATTGCTTGATTAGAGCTGGGCTGTCGAAGACCAGTAAAAAATCCATACTGTAGTCTGGCTTTGGTTTAGTCCTGATCCTGATTAGTTTCTATTCATTTGCAGTTCTAAACCAACCAGTCTTTCCTTTCTTCCTACCTCCATCGCTGAATGAGGAACAGGCTTGTTGGCATGTTTTACCTCAGAGCGAGGCTAGCTGCCTGTCTGTCTTTGTCTGTCTCTGTCTGTCGGACACACTGGCAATTTCTCTCACACACAAACACACAGACACTCACACACACAAACAAACAAACAGGCATGACACATTCTCAAGCACACAAACACATTCAAACTGACAGACTGAACAAAAGACAACACACACAAACATACTCCATAGCAGGTGGACAACACCCAGATTGAAATGAAAGCAGCATGAAAATCACACTTTCCTTTTGGAAAGGGAAGAGAGGCAAAGTTTTTCAAAGTTAATGATAGGTTGTGATATCTCAGTTTTTTCACTTTCACTTCTTCCCGGAAACTATTCATATAACCATATCTCTGGAGTGTTTTATGGGATGTAACACAGAACAGTGTTAATTATTTTTTCCATATGTTTGTTTATCATGGGGGTGCATACGCTCATGCACCCAAATATGCTGAAACACACAAACACCGGTTTGTTAGTAACTACTAACTAGTGCTAAAGTTGTAGTTGGTCGCCGTGTACTATAAGGCTGCCATCTTGCTTTTGGGTGCCATTTTAGATGATTTTTGCTTTCCTTTATGTGGGTGTCTAAGGCCGACCTCCCCCTGGGAAACGAAAAAGAAAAGGAAAAACTGTGTGAACTTTCATCACCTTTCACATCTCACACTTCTCCAAGCATCTTCCCAGCAGACTCATGAACTCGCACACAAACACACACATACACAGAGACTCACAAACACACACATAAACACACACACAAACACATACTGTACAGACACAGAATAACACACACAGACTCTTAAACACATACAGCACACACAGACGCGCATTCTCTCTCTCTCTCTCTCTCTCTCTCTCTCTCTCTCTCTGCTCTCTATCTCTCTCTTTCTTTCCTCTGGTGCCTGACTCCTCTTCTAGCTTCCCTTGCCATGCTGAGATAATTACAAAGCGCTGGGATAGAAACACACAGAGAGAACAACAGAGAGAGAAAGATAGAGACATTTAGCTCTTGTGTGTGTTGTGTGTCTGTGTGTGTGTGTGTGTGGGGGGGGGGGGGGGGGGCAGGGGTTGTGGGGCACAGGAGTTGGCATCATTCTGCAGGAGACCATTTCAAGTAGCCAGCGGCTGATCAGCAGATAGTTGGGGGTCACAGGTATAGCTGTAATTGCCTGGGCCTTGCAAAAATAATTGCATGAAGCCATCTATGTGGTGTGTGTGTGTTTGGGTGTGTGCGTGTGGTGTCAGTGCTTTGAAAAATAGAAAAACCACCGCTTTCAAACTGTTCTATTGCTGAATTGTAGAATAACAACAGTTAGAAATCATTAGCAAATTGTCCCTGGAGGAGCTCCGTGACTAGAGCAGGGGGTCTCATTTCTGTTCAGTTCTGAGGTCATTTGGATGGTCTGTGCATGTCTGCGAGGCTGTTGGGTTTGGGTTTTGATGCAGTATTGTAGTCAGAGAGATCTCAGGGAGATTGTGATGGTCTCGTTATGCTCGTGTGTAGTACATCTGCTCATATCCACATCTGGGGCTTGACTTGGACCAACCAAGTCAAGACGTCATCTTCAGATCCTTTAAGTTTCGCATTTTTACTGCAAACGTGCATTGAGTCCACATTCTAAACCGTACGACTGAGCTTGTGAGTCAGCGTTCGCGTTGCCTTTCAGAGTTCCCGGAATCGCTTCAGCAGAACATGACGCGGCCCTTTCAAACATTCACAAATAAACCAAAAAGGAAAGTCAAACGTTTCACCGACCTAACCCTTCCTGTCTCCTCTCCCTGTGTGCAGCTGGGACGACCTACATCTTCGGGCGGGGAGGAGCCCTCATCACCTACACCTGGCCGCCCAACGACCGCCCCAGCACACGGGCAGACCGGCTGGCGGTGGGCTTCAGCACGCAGCTGAAAGAGGCCGTGCTGGTGAGGGTGGAGAGCGCCAAGGGACTGGGAGACTACCTGGAGCTGCACATAGTAAGAGACCCCGGGGGGCCGCCAAGGTGGGGGGAGGGACTGCTGGATGGGGGGGGGGGGGGGGGGGGACACACGACACTGTCGACCGGAGCTCTCAGAATCGGAAACCCTGCTCCTGGAGATCGTACCTGCCCTCCAACACTAGCCCAGCACAGCTGATTCGAATACAGTAATTAGCTGCTTGATCAGGTAACTGGTGTTGAATCAGGTCGGTTATAAGTGTGGTTGGAGCAAAAACCAACAGGCAGGGCACTAGCTCTCCAGGAACATCGTTGGAGAGACCCCTGCTTTAGACGAATCCGACGCCATCACGCGGAGTGGACTGGGAAATGGACGGGGGAAAACAGTGGGATGAGGAGACTCGGGTTCGTTTCGAAGGGACAGGTGTGAGAACAGGCGAGTGATTCGGTCAGTGATGGGCTCTCGTTACAAGTTTAACATGCGAGGGGGGGGGGGGTCTCTCTCGTGTGCATTCCACATTCTCCACCCCTCACTCTGAAGAGGTGTCAATCAACCACTCTGCCAAGCTAGTTTTGGCCCGCTCCATCCAGTTATCCTGCCCGTATGTTCGGTTAAAGCAAGGGTTTAAAGAGACCCTTAGCCATTACTTTATAAGGCAATTAGGGGCCATCAGGCATTTAAAAAATGCATTAATGCACTGCCTAAATGGTTCGTTGACCTCTCTGCCCTCCCGGCTTGCCGTTAGACAGAGCGCGTGTCGGGTTTAATGGCAGGCTGTCTTTTAATGATGTCCTTGCGCTGGTGATTACTCACTCAGGCCTTCTCCTCAGTGGAGACAAACCACGGAGACACACAGACGTGTACACACTCATATATATATGAATTCACCAGTGGGTACACACGATTGCATGCGCACACGCGCACGCGCATCACACGTTCACTTGAGGCACAGATGGGACTAATACTGTGTCAAATGTGGTATATCACACCCTATCTTCATCGCCTACTTCACCCTCCCATCATTGCCCACTGAGATGTTTATGAGTTGTGTCAGTACTTTCTTGATGCTTTGGGTACCGCCTGTGTGTGTGTGCGCACATTCACATGTGTCTGAGTGTGTGTGTGCCTACGTGAGTGTGCCTATGCATGTGTGTGTGGGTGTCTGAGACTGAGTGTGTGTGTGCCTGCGTGTGTGTGTGTTTGTAACTGTCCAGGTGTGTGCATGTGTGTGTGTGTGTCTGAAAGCCTGCGTGTGTCTTTGTAGCTGTCCAGGTGTGTGTCTGTGTGCATTTGTCTCACCCCTTTCACACTCTGTCCCTCAATCTGACCCCAATTTGTTTGGCCAGTTGTTGCCTTGGAGGGGCAGGAAGCTACTTGACCCGGGGTCCCATTTCATCCAACGCTCCTTCACTCCTGGAAGAGAGCAAGGACTAGAGCAAGCGAGGGAGGGGGGGTACAGAAGAAGGAGGTGAAAGTCAGAGGAGAAACGGACAGGCATTAAGTGTAACGGTTAAACCACACAGTTGAGGTCAAGGCTAAGAGCAATGTTTTCTTGACCTGTCATCAGTAATGATAATAGCAGTGGTGAGTAATTTGATTCATCGCTCAGTTCTTGTGAAAAGGCATCTTAAAAAAGTCTCCGTAGGTAATCATTTTAACCAGCTGCCTGATGGATGAATCTGGAACGTTTGCCTTTTGGTCCCAGAGATGATGGACAGTACACTGTTGTCCCCTCATCTCATTAAATACACACGCAATCACACAAACGCTTGACGTTCATTATACTAATACTGTTGGTGTGTCCCTCTGTGTGTGTGAGTGTGTGCGTGTGTGTGTCTTCTATTGGTTTTCAGTCCATTACTGTGAGGGAATCATTGTTCTGAGACGTAGAGGTCTGATGAGCACACACACAGAGAGCACACACCCTCTCTCCTTTCCTCCTCCCTCCCTCCCTCCCTCCCTCCTTCCTGTCTGTCTGGCTTCAGAGGTTTTGGGGCTCTTCCATGAAATCACCTATCACATCCTTTTCTGTGGATTCCCTCCTTAATTTCTCACTTTCTTGATTCTTTGTTCTCTCTCTTTTATATATTGTTTCTATCTCTCTCCCTCCTTTCCTCTAATCAGTGTCAAAGACACACACTTCCTCTCTTCAGATCCACTACTTAACTGCCACTGCAATTACATTTCATTTGCTCTTCGCTTCTTTCCGAGTCACTCGCTTTAATGACTCCACTCTGGCCTTTGCTGAGTGTGGCTGTGTGTTGTCTTTAATTACCCTTATCTCTGAGCCCTGAAGACAAATAGTAGAAAATTAGCCTGAGGACTTGATTGGCCTCCATGTCAAAGTGTGCTGTAGGGGTCGTGTGAACTTAATTCAAAACTGCAGCAGCCATATTGAGTTTCATTCCGTGTTTGTAGTCTTTCGGGATGGTAAAAGGTGAAATATTACAGGTTTTCATCAAGCTCTGGCTGAAAAACACAACTTCATCACGCAGTCAATGATATAATCACGTTTTTTTTCTCAAATGAAAGCTCACATGAAAGTTCCGATCCAGATATTTGCAAGAAGAGTTGGGTTTTGACCCAAATGAACTGTCAGTGTGACATACCGCTCTCTGTTAGCGCAGTGACTCGGCAAGTTGTGAAAAGGCTAATAATGGCTAGATCATTATAGGAGCTATACTCCTCCTCTGAAATGCGCCCTCTGCACCCGTGGGAGGCTGAACGAGGATAAACAAACCCACACACACACCCAGGCCGAACCAACCGCTTCCTCTCAGCGCAGGAAGCAACCACACAGACAGGGCAGCCATCAAAACGTTCTCTTGACACCAGACTGCAGCCCCCCCCCCCCCCCTCCCCAAAGACGCCCCAGACGTTTTCCAAATGGTCTGCCGGCGTTCTGACGCGAATGAGCCTCTCCTCGCCGACAGCCCGTCATTCTCTCTCCCTCCTTCCTTCCCCAGTCCTCCGCCTCCTCCTCTCTTCCCCACCATCTTTCCATCGCTCTGCACGAAGGGCAAGGAAAACGTCAATGTCTCGCATCGCGTGACATTTTCCCATCAGCCCTCTGGGAAAACGGAAACAGGACAGTTTGAGAGCAAACTTGTACATTTAGCCCACGCCCTGTCTCAATGAAATGCCTGTACTGTATCTAGCTCCATCCATATTAGTTAAACAAAACAATACTATTTTGCTGTAATTAAAAAACATATACACTATAAGATATGCATACACTTTATAAGACTTTTGCAGTGTTAAGTCTGTTAAGTATGTGGTGTTAACTCTGTAGTGTTAAATCTGTTATGTCTGTAGTGTAAACTCAGTTTGTAGTATTAAGTCTGTGAAGTTTGTTTGTAGTGTTAAGCATGTTCAGTTTTTTTGTAGTGTTAAGTTTGTTAAGTCTGTAGTTTTAAGTCTGTTAGGACATTAAGATAAGCAGGGATGGGCGTGTGTGGTGTCCACAAACATGGGTAACATTCACAGGAGTCACAGTGAAGAATTGAGTCAAGGAGTTGCCCCTTCATGTACCCATCGTCCCTCCCTCTCCCCCTTCTCTCTCTCACTCTCTCTCTCACTCTCTCTCTCTCTCTCTCGCTTCCCTCTCTTTCTAGCTCTCTAACTCTTTTGAAGCATTGCTCTTTGCCGTGATGTTCCCTCTTAACGGCGTGGGGTTATAGAGAGGGGATTTGTGCCTGCGACGGTTTAATTATGGGCGGAAAAAAAACCTAATCCAACATCGTCTGACAGCTGGGGAGATGAGAGGTGGAGTGTTCCTCAAAGCCAATCACGTAGCGCCGTGCGCGGCCGGGTCGCGCAGCAGGCGCGGGGAGATGCTAGCGTCAGATAAAGGTAGACGGTGACTCAGATAAGATTGTCAGGGAGAAGCGGTAGCAGTTATCCTCTCTCTTACCCTGTCTCTCTCTCTCTATCGCTCTCTTCCTCTCTATTGTTCTCTCTCTCCCCCTCTGTCTTTCTCTGTCTCTTTCCCTCTCCCTCTGTCTCTCTCTTCCTCCCTCTATCTTTCTCTCTCCTTTTCACCCTTCTTTGCGTCTCTCTCTCTCTCTCTCTCTCTCTCTCTCTCTCTCTCTGTCCACCTGTAGACGTCAGTAAGAGAGCCCCACCACACACACACTCTGCAAGGACACCTGCATAGACACATGCTCCAACAAGACATTGTACACACTCACACACACCACACAAATGACACATCAAACGTCTTCTACAAGGCTTGTATTTACACCCCCCCCCCTTCCCAAACCCAACCACCCACCACCCCAACACCTCCCTTTTAAACGAGTATCACTTTGAAAAAATCACTAACTTTCATTTTGTCTGAGGTAGGGTGGCGTCTCATCAGGGGAGAGAAGGAATGAAAGTGTGTGTGTGTGTGTGGAGGGTTGGTGGAGTGGAGAGCAGCCTATTGACGAATGCTCAGCTTGAGGAGGGGTGTGGAGCCAGGGGGGAAGGGAGGTGGTAACGAGAAAGGTGTGATGCCAGGCAGGTTTTATCAAGGCGTTCTCAGAGGGAGCAGAGCTGATGTGTGTGTGTGTGGTGAGTGAGTGAGGGGAGTTATTTATCGATTAACCCTACCTCTCTGGCCTACTAATTACCCCCGCCCTTTCCACTCTGCACAGTCGGAGGATTGACGGTCTCTAGGGTGCACACTTCACCCTCTCACCCAACGGCAGGCCTCTCTGGGTGGGCCTCTCTGGGTGGGCCTCTCTGGGTGGGCCTCACTGGGTGGGCCTCACTGGGTGGGCCTCTCTGGGTGGGCCTCTCTGGGTGGGCCTCTCTGGGTGGGCCTCTCTGGGTGGGCCTCACTGGGTGGGCCTCTCTGGGTGGGCCTCACTGGGCTCTATCTCGCCTCTCTGGGTGGGCCTCACTGGGCTCTATCTCGCCTCTCTGGGTGGGCCTCACTGGGTGGGCCTCTCTGGGTGGGCCTCTCTGGGTGGGCCTCACTGGGCTCTATCTCGCCTCTCTGGGTGGGCCTCTCTGGGTGGGCCTCACTGGGTGGGCCTCACTGGGCTCTATCTCGCCTCTCTGGGGAATGTCCCTGGAAGTTGGAACCCCTACAGGTTTAGGTCACTGTGGGAAGTTAGACCTCTTTAATGTCAATCCCAATGCAGCTGTATGGGTGGCCCAGGGCTTGCAAGGCGGTGCATGTATTTATAGAGTCTCATCATCGGTGGAAATTTCCGGAAGAATATTAGAGCCAGGGCTAAGATGCATTGGTGGGATGAGATCTACACGGCGGCCATTTTGTCTCCAGGATTCCATCTGTTTATGGGAAGCTGACCAGCAAGAGCCAAAAAAGAAAACCACATGAAAAATGATGTCGAAGACTCATAACATTGAACCCCAACAGATAAAAAAGTTAGAGGTGGTTGGGGCAACAGACTAACCAGATATCTTAGGAAGCAATGTACCCAGTTATCAGGCTTGTAGCAGCAACACTTTCTGAATTCCCCTTGTTAGGTTGGAGGTGAGAGTAAATGGATTGGCTCCCTGGATCAATAGTCCATTAGTGTTTTGGGGAGCTTGACTGTCCAACTGGATCTGGGCTGGGTCTAATCACTTGGGAGGCATGGGACCCATTCCCTTTCTCTATCCACCGAATCCTCCTTCCACACACGCACAACCAGAGTTGTGACCCATTAACTATACTGCACCAGCAGGGTTAGCCAGTACTGTATATGAAGACTGAAATAAAAATCAATTTACCTTTATTCCAGTTCAGTGGTTAGATTTTCTCCATCAACATTTCTGGAAGTCTTAATCTAGCATACTCAATATGGGCTACAGTATGTCTATATATTTCTACTAGGGTTGGCGCTGTATCTCTGTGCTTTTATACCCCAAAAATGAATTGAATCAGGATTAAATCAGACACCACCTAGTCTCATTCTCTCAATGTAAGAGTTGTCATTCAGCTAATCTCCTCAGAGTCCTCCCTATAGGAGTGGAAATGTTTTCCAGATGCTCAAAAATCTATAGAATGTCCCAAAGTCCCTGTTGCAGTTTGATGCAAGGAGGGAGCCTGGAAAAAAAGAAAGATAGAGAGAGGGGCGGGGGAGAGCGGAGAGATGTAGTGGGGGGGGTGCAGATTATGGATTACCAGGCTGGCTCCTGTCCTTTGAGAGGAGCCCGGCAGATTTCCAGCATGTCCCTCCTCAAATGTCACCACTGCAGAAACCAGCCATGTAATCCCTTCCAGCTGTATATCTCTCTCCCTCCCTTCTCTTTTTTCTCTCACTCTTCCTACAGTTTCTCTCTCTCTCTCTCTCTCTCTCTCTCTCTCTCTCTCTCTCTCTCTCTCTTCCTCTCTCCCTCTATTTTCCCAACATGCCTAGAACCTTTACACTTACTGCCACACAACCAACAGCTAATTAAGAAACAAACAGATGCTTGAACATCCAGCTTTTTAGCTGCTGGACCACAGGTCCTGGAAGAGAGTTTGGACGCAGTTTTTGTAATTCTCAACCGAATTTAACAATGGCTCCCCTGCATGTTCAACTTCCCTTTTGCTTGACTTGAACTTGGCTTTACTAATTAAATGATTTATTGATTAACATCTACATAAAGTAAATTGTTCTTCTGTAACCAATTTTAATGCAAGCATTCCTTACAAATACTATTTTGGAATATGTATCGTACAGTGCTTGAAACTAACAATATGATGTACTAGTTCTTTACAACAAACGTACAGTAGAACATATTTATACCTTCCATCTTTGTTTTTCTGTGGCTGACTAAAACGTATTCTGCTAATGGTGGTGACCGACAGTTATTGTCTGTTAACTTACCTCAGAGCGGAATGTGTGTCTGCTATTTGTTCCTGCTCAAGGCTGAACTCATCTGTTCTATTATTTATCTTTGCCCTTTCCACGTAACTTTGTCTCCACGTTCCCACTCCTGCTCAGAGCATCCATCCACTATCGATCCCTACGACCCTAAACTTAACATCTACCTTCCACACACGTGCACACACAAGAGTTGCTCGATTGAAACACACACCAGCATTTTTCAATGAGGTCGATACACGTTTATTCACACCAAGTCAAAATACTTTACCTGGCATAAGTCACAGTTATTGACTTGCAACCTCCCGTTGAACTCGTTCCATTCCTCAAGTCTGAAAGCACTCAGCATCTCTCATGGAATGTTTTTTTCTAAAAGGAAAACTTCAGGAGTTTCTTCTTTTGTGCCGTGTGTGTGTGTGTGTGTGTGTGTGTGTGTGTGTGTGTGTGTGTGTGTGTGTGTGTGTGTGTGCGTGCGTGTGTGTGTGCAAGGCAGTGTCCCATTGGGCAACAATGGAGTTTGTTTGCCATCCAAGCCCAGTCAACCACACAGAGACAGGTCTATCTAAAAGAAAGAGAGAGGAGAGAGGGAGGGAGTGAGGACTGGGGTGGAGAGAGGAGAGAGGGAGAGAGGGAGTGAGTGAGGACTGGGGTGGAGAGAGGAGAGAGGGAGAGAGTGAGGACTGGGGTGGAGAGAGGAGAGAGGGAGAGAGTGAGGACTGGGGTGGAGAGAGGAGAGAGGGAGAGAGGAAGGAATTAAGGCAGAAACAAAGAAAGAGGGATTCAAAGCGAAGGAAGCACAGAGGGAACACATAAAGGTAAAGTGTGTGTGTGTGAGAGAGTTAGAGAGAGAGAGAGAGAGAGAGAGAGAGAGAGAGAGAGAGAGAGAGAGAGAGAGAGAGAGAGAGTAAACGCTTATCTCCAGTCAGGTGTGCAGACAGTTCACCTACATGGGTACCGGTGGTCTAAAACACTCCACTCGCTCCACAGCAATCTGCCCGCAAGCATTGTCAACTAACAAACAGTCCCACACTCAACACGACCAGCCGCTGTTGACAAACGGAGCGAAACACTCTACATTATTCAGTATCGGCATGGCCTTGTGTTGTTATGGAAAATGAAAGCCATCAAGAATAGATGTGGGTCTGCCAATTGAAATTGTGTCTGAATAGAAAGTGAGGCTCTTGAAAAGGGGCTGGTTTAGTAATGGAGAAAAAGTTGTTCTTGTTTGCAATCTCTCTCTTGAGAAAATGGGAGCTGTTTTGAACAGAATGCCTGTCATGTTGAATGTGGTGATATAGTTATGAGATTAACTTGAGAGATAGTTTCTGGTTTTGACTATCTTGGTTTGGGGGATTAATGAAATAACATGTCAGGCTTCTTGGACATTCCTTCTGTGTGTGTGACAGTGTGTGTGTGTGTGTGTGTTTAGTCACACATTTTAGATAGGTAATGAGATAAAAATGAATCCCTTTAATTTCCATCTTAAGAGGGAGGAAGCGAGGGGGAGGATGGAGGGCGAGAGGTGCCAAGACTGCATGGGAAAGAAGACAAATAGTCCAATCTTCTGATTTCCTAGTTCTCCCTGTCCTCTCTGCCCCCCTCTCCATCTTTCTCTCTCGTTTCCTCACCCTCTTTTTCAAAACCCCCATGTTCCTCTCTCTCTCTCTCTCTCTCTGCCTCTCTGTTTCCCTCTTTCCATCTTCCCCCCCTGTCTCTCTCTCACTTCTCTCTCTCTCTCACTCCATGTTTCTCTGGGCCTGTTGCATCGCTCTCACCCTTAATCGTAAGGGGTTTGCTGATATGAGCGATTGAGGTTACAGCCCACCGAACAGAGTTCCCCCTAATCTTCCTTCCTCTCCCTTGCAATGAGACTCCCTTTGTCAGTGATATGTGGAGCAGGACGTTTCTCCCTGGCCCCGGCGAACCAGCCCAGAAGGCCCCACCACTATGCACTCCGAATCTTTCATGTGCTATCAGCCGGGCGATAAGGTGGAAATAGTATTCTGTAATGACAGCCATTGCTGTGCCACAGCCCTCCTGTAAAGCCCACTTCAGACTGGATTTGAGGGCTGGCTTATGGAGTGTTGCGGGAGGGTTAGAGAGAGGTGAGACAGAGAGAGAGACAGGAGGCCTATAAGCAAGGGGTGAATGAGTTACTGAACTCGATGAACTGCGAGTGTTCAGGTGGACCAACACCCGATCAAACCCTTACATAAGACGATGTGATGTGACATCAACATATGGGCTCTTGTACTGTATGTACTGGACAGCTTTCTCCCTCCCTCCTTTAGCTCCCTCTTTCTTTTCTCCCTTCTTTCCAGCTCTCTCTTGTCAACCGCATACACACACACACACACACACAAAAGAGATACATAATGTAACATGCTAGTTGACTACAGGAAGACAAAACACAAGGGGGGACAAAGGTACAATGAGAATGAAAAGACAATTCCGGAAGGGAGGTGGATGAAGAGAGAGGAGGGTGATAGGTGTGAAAAGATGGGAAGGTGGAAGAAGACAAGCAGTGGAAGACGTTGTTAGTGGAGGGTTGGAGAGATGGGGAGAGGGTAAGGAGGGAGGGATGAAGGGAGGGAGGGAGGGAAGTAGGGACATGGGCTGGGTGGATATGTTTATGCGGCAGAGGCAGAGCTATCCTGGGGGATCTCCATGCCCTGGAAGAACGCCACACACACACCCACACACACACTACATAACGCAAACAACACACACACACACACAATACCTGACTGCGGCAGACCCTCCCCCCTCCCATCCTCACCCCGTCACCTTTAGCAGGCTGACTTGGCAACCAGATTCAGTACAGTAGCCAATCACGCCCCCCTGCCCCTCTCTAAACACACACACATACACACACACACACTCACCTTGGTGCTTTGTACAGTGCAACGTTGTCTGTAGTGTACTCAGCCCTTCTGAATACTGTATTGTTTCTCACCACCCACCACTTCTGAGAGGTAGGACACCCATCAACCGAAGCCTCCTCTCCATCTGCTGGGCCCAATACTGTTCAGCGTCATCGACGAGCAGGGAGGCAGGGGGAGGAGAGGAGAGAGAGAGAGAGAGAGGGAGAGAGAGAGAGAGAGAGAGGGAGAGCAAAGAAAGAAAAACATTCCCCCGCTCCCGTTCCCTTTGACTCATTACCAGCGTAGCTGCTGTTCAAACTCTCTCCTCCCGCGTGGAGCCGGAACTAGGGAATATACGCGAAAAACACAAACGAGTCTGGCAAGCGAATAACCCAGAAATACCCCCTGCGCCAACCCCCACCTTCATATTCAGGAAAAGGGAGTTCCGCAGTCAGCAAATCTGACAGTTTTTTTTAAACAACTAATTTCTGATGTTGTTTGGGGGGGGGGGGATAAATAAAAGGCCTTCACTTTAGGATCCAGTTCCTGGGCTCTGCAGGGGGAGCAGTCGGCAGCATAAGGTTCAACAAAGACTCTTTACAAACTGCATTGAGGGGGGGGATACGCTGGCGTGTACGTGTTTGTGTTTACTCCCCCTCCGAACGAAGGGGAAAATCAAACACACGCTTACAAAAGATCGACGGAGGGTAATTTCTGCAGTTCCTCAGCACTGAATCTCTAGAAAGTTCCATGTGATTGAAGGATTGGTGTCACCCCGTCTTGACTGCATATTTAGTTAGGACCAGGAAGCAGAATGCCTGGGTTCATCATTAATTTACTGTAGCCGGAGGGCAGAGGCATGGGGATGGAGCGAGAATAAGAGAGAGAGAGGTTTGTTATTCTTCCGGTTAAGTCTGGGACAACAATCGTTTGTGACAACCCTGAATCATTCATCCTGCTCCATTGGCAGCAACCCTAATTTCCGAAGCCTTTTGTGTGCTTAAAGAGTTGAACACTCCCAGTATCATTTGGAAGAGCAGTAGGGTGACAATTAGAAGAGACTTTACCAATGCAAGGTGGTGAGGTAAAGGTATTTTGGGCTCAAGAGGGATAGAGACAGATGGATGGAGACAGCGAGATAGTGTTGGGGGAGGGAAGGGGTGGGGGGCGGGGTGTTAGAGAGAGGGATTTATATATAGAATATATATATATATATATATATATATATATAAGAGATAGTTAAGGAAGCATAGCCCTTAGCTAAAGGTATGAGCACACCTGGAACAGCCAAACCTCCTTAATGAGAATTTTTACATTCAACAATTTCGAAGTCAGCAAACACACAGGATGACACAGTTCAACTGTCTCTCTCCCTCTCTCTCATTCTTTCATCCATTTGTCTCTCTTTCTCCCTATCTGTTGCTCACTCTCTCTCTCTCTCTCTCCCTCACACGCTCACTCTCTATTCATCCTTCTTCGTGCTGAGTCAGATTCCACTTCTTGCATAGCAGACTTTCAGGCAAGTGTTGGACACTCCTTGGTCGATGTGACAGGGGAGAAACCTGACAGGGATTTAGCTGTCTGTGGGAGGGGAAAAAAAGTGGAAGCCATTCAAACAAAGAACACCTAAAGCTGTCCTTAGTTCCAACTAAGTTTACGGACATCACAATGGAATGAGACATACATTTTGGGGACTGGCGGATTAGGAAATGAAGGTAGGAAGATTGTAGCCTGAAATGCGTAACTTGAGTTGAAAATCAACCCTGTCCAAATGATTTTGAAATCAAAACCCGGAGAATATAGTAGGTTGTGTGCTTGTGGGGGTACTGTACATTTGTGACTATGTTTTTGTGTGTGTTTGGGGGGGGGGGGGGGGGGGGGGTGTCAATCAGTGCAGCAGCCAATCAACAGCAAGGCAGTGTGGCACTTCCAACACATGCGAGTAGAGCACGCATGCTAACGAACCCTGGGCGTGTGGATCCGCCCTGGTCCCTGAGACAGCCAGGCCTGTGGAACAAACCCCTCCCTCCTCATCCCTCCTTGCATACAAAGAACCGGATCGAGGAGAGGAAAAAATCTCGAGTTGGATGCCTTCCCAGAGCAATTAGCTAAGCCCACATGTCTGTTTGATTAATATGCCGGCGAAAATTAGTTTCCCCCAGCCATTCCCTACTCGTATAAGCCTCCTTCAACGTGACAAGGGCTGTTTCAGCATCCCAACACACACACGCAGACAATGTAGATTACTTTGTGTCATGTGTGGGGCTTATGTGGTTAGGTGTATATACGTGAATGAGATGCGCCAGTATCCACACTGCGGTTGTCAATACTAAAAGTAGTAAGAGTGTTGACAAATAGTAGCAGGCAGCAAGAGTTCAGCCATTTTGACGGATGGAAGTTTTGGACTGGAAGCACTCCAATTTCCATTTTCTCACAATATCCCCTCTCTCTCTCTCCCTCTCCGTCTCTCTCTCACTCTATTTCCCTTACTCTCCTCTCGGTGGAATCCATACATCCATGACAGATTAGGGACAGTTATCATAACTGACAGTCCCAATAATTAGAAAAAGGCAATAGTCGGGTGGCGGCCATTTTGTTGATGGATCAGCAGCAATCTCTAACAGCGCACTGGCAGACTGGCACGTCCCCCCTCGAGTGCCAGGCAGACTTATTGAGCATCGGTAATGCCTTCCCAGATTCACTCGATCAAAACCAATCGACTAGCTAATCAACATCTGCGGTTGTGTACAGTAGGTTGGGCGACATCCAAGAGTGGAAGGCGTATTAGATAACCCAGACAGAGAGGCAGGGACATAAACACATAAACAAAACAAAAGACGTTGACCCCGTCGACACACACACACGCACACATTCCTCCTGATCGACTTGGAGGATGCAAGCCCAGCACCGCCTGCACAGCCTGGAAGCAAACCCCCCCCCCACCCACCCCCCCACACACACTCCCCTCCGCTAACCCCTTCCTGCTGTGTGAACAAGGCCCAAGATCAGTGAGCCTTAGCTGGGTGTAGCGGCCGGCGGGGGGGGCCTCTCAGGTCTGGAGCCCCCCTGCCGGGCTGTCAGCTGGGTGTGAACCTGCAGGCCTCTCACAGGACACACTCGGAACACTAGCTGTGGGCTTCTATGCTCCATCTCACATAGATTACACCCCGAGCACGCAAATGTGTGTGTGGCTGTCTTCCAGAGCGGGGAGAGATTAGGTGTTTGCTACCTCTGCCTTACCACAGCAGGTTCATATACTGTACATCCCTCCGACACACACAGACACACACACACACACACACAGGAATATGTCACCATAGGGTGTCCTGCAACGTTACGCTTGCCATGATGATTAGCATCACATCTGGGCCGGTGAGAGTGGACTGCCAGGCAGGCAGCTGCTACCGCTGCATGTTGGCGAGCTTATCCGGACACAGACACACATGGCAGCGTCGCCCCGCCTGCTCTACGCCAACACATGGCACCGCCGATTGCCTTCAATCAAGTAAGGGACATTTAATATGACTGATAATCCTGTTCAAATAGAACTTTAGCTCCATACAGCTGCCATTGCGGCGGCAACATGTGGATGCTGATTTCACCTTACCAAAGCTACTTAAAAGCGAACCTCAAAGAAGCAAATTCGCTTTAGCCATATAGAGAATATAGGTTTAGATGACGCCAGCACACACACACTTAAAGAAATGCCTTAATGCGTCTTGAGGGTGTGTGTGTGTGCGCGTGTACATTCTGCGGTCACAGCAATGGGGGTTTGTACACCCCTGTGGGCAAACATAGATGGGATTAAAGGTGATCCTAGTACTGGAACCTTCTCTGTGTAATGGGCTTAATGAGTAATAACGTGTAGGTTCAATTAGCAGGCTAGGAATAGAGACGGTCACAGAATAGCAATTTTCACACCTGATAGGATGGAGGGAGGAAGGAGAGGGAGGGATGCATGGATGGATGGATGCATGGATGGATGGGTAGAGAAGGAAGGACGGATAAATGGTTGGATGGAGGAGAGAGGGGGAAGGGGGAGGGAGAGATGGGTGGAGGGAGACTGGATGGATGGAATGGATTAAGGCAGGCAGGAGATGGATGAAACTGACGGGGGAGAGGGGAGAGATCGAGGACGAAAGGACGGAGGGAGGAAAAGATTGCGGGCGAGGCGAGAGGCGGAGACGGAGAGTAGAAGCAAGGAGGGGAATACAGAGAGACGGCAATGGAGTTGGAAGAGAGGAGAGAAAAGGGGGTCGCATTCGGATTCTCCCTCAAACAGGGCGAGGGAGAGCGACAGACCCAGGTGAGAGATAGGAGGGGGGAGTCGTAGAATGTAAAATGGGTGATGCACCCTGGATGGCGGTGGCATTTTTGCCATGTCATCCAGTAGGGGGGTCAGTAACAGGGGTGAAACCTGCTGCCGGTATTTCTCTCCAGGACGCCCGACACTGGCGTAATCTGGAGGGAAAACTTGAAATTGTGGATTGAGACCATGGCGCCTCCGGCCTGTTTAGCTGTGCACATTTCAAATGAGGTCTCGACCCCCCAGTCTTAGAAGGCATCAGAAGTTCCGCTGCGATTCTCCCGGTGAGATGAAGAGAGAGAGGAGGTGGTCTAATCTGTGTCCGTGAAAGGCTGGTGACAGGCGTGACATGGTGGGGGGGGGGGGGGGGGGGGGGGTCACAGTCTTGGATGTCACAGTCCTTTGATGCTGTGCAAAATCAGGTGACTGAGGAAGGAGGGCGTGGAGTCCTAAAATTACAAGCAAACCTAAAAAGGCAGAATTGTTGCACAATAATACCGAAAAGATTTGAATTGCAAAGTTATTTAACCGTGGGAGGAAAGCAGGAGAGCATACCAGTGACGACACACACTACACACACGCACACACTACACACACACACTCGCTCTTGTGTCTGGAGACCCTACAACTGTTCTCTCGTCCCCGTTGACTAGCATTCGGGGAGACGCCAATTCCCTTTCCCGGCGCTAAGTTTGGGTTTAGCTTTAATTAAACGATAAACTTAATTTTATTATCCTAAAGCTGGCTCAATCTGTTGCCTTGATCCTTAAAGCGCGGAGATGAGTAAGACGGTATGATGTAAAAAGATTTATAGAATCAATTACAAGGCACCGTGCAGTACCTGAATGCAACTATGTACGCACGCCGCTCTCCCACATGCGCATGACTCGCAAAACAACCTGACGGTGGTAAATGGGATGATGGTATCCTGTCACACGGAGTGTAGCACCGTCTGTGACCCTGCTGTCATCTTCAGGGGATGTTGGGGATCCAGAGGAACTGTCCTGTCGAGAGCTCATATGGCCAGGAGTTCTCCGCAGAAAGAGTGTCTTTAAGCAGCCTGATTCAGGAGCGTGTGTTTCTCGCACGCACTTGGACACAAAGGACACAGGGTTCTCACCGCTCTTCCTCCCTCTTTTTCTCTCTCTCTCTCTCATTATTTTCCTGCTCTGTTGCCTTGTCTACTGGACGTCACTGACACCCATGCCTCTTCCCCACTCTGAATGACTCATGCACTGCAGGGGGGCTCTCTACTCACCCCCCCCCCCCCCCAGCCCCGTCGGTCCAGGTCATTGTCAGCTGGCGGGTGTCGAGGCATCTCTCACTACCCATTAAAGACTCACACCCTCCTATATAAACCACTCTCTCTCTCTTTCTGTTTGGCTCTCGCCATTTCCTTGCCTGTGTATCTTTATGTGCCTCGATGTGAGACGTGAAGGTTGTTTGGGGAGGGATGGGACCCAGCGAAGTGTTGTCACCCCGGCCTTCCCTGTGTCTGACGATGGACACCCAGTCGAAGCAGCTTTGGGGTTCCTTCCCCCCAGCTTTTTTGCCTGCGAGACAGGGTTAGTTGACTGTGTAATTGGCCCAGCTTGACATCCATTTCAAGCATTTGTTTGCAGCGAGGTTTCGTGCACCCCGTGTATTCAAGTTTGGTTTCTGCCCATGAAGGATGTTACAATGTAGCAAGTGTGCTCGCGTGGGAGAACTGTGTGAGGGGAGGCTGTGTTGGAGCGCCACGCACGCTCGGTCTGCGAGCAGAGCGCACGCGATAGCTGGGTACGGCAGCAGCACAGTCATCTCTCGACGGCCTTTCCGAAGGATGTAAAAAATAGTCATTTGCGTACATCGGGGGGTCAACGGGTGTCAAAACCCGGGGGGGGAGGGGGGGGCTGTTGGAGGGGGGGGAATGCAATATGGATTACTGCACGGAGACCTCCAGAATGTTAGATAAAGGCTGGTGCGTGTGGACGACACATCACGAAGGATTCCTGATGCCCCGGAGAGAGGAGAGAAATCTCAACCCGCCGCTCTCTCTGTCTCTCTATGTCTCCCCTCTCCCTTTCCTCTCTCTCTCTCTCTCTCTCTCTCTCTCTCGTGGTTCTCATTCACAGGCACAACACACGTGTCAGAGGTAAGACACTCTGTGTGAGCATGCACTTGCTTGCGTGGAAGGAGATAAACGTCTCAGTGATAAAATATGGCCGCCAAGAGTCCTAATCTAATCATGACTGAAAATAAGAGTGATTGACTTATGTCCTGCTGATTTCTGCTTCCAGGAAAGCTTACAGTGCACATTGTGCAAAGATAATGAATCTTATTGACTTTCCGGAACATTCTTTTCATTCATATATCACACATCACTGCCTGACAGACTTCCGAGTGAAAGTGTGTGTTTTGTGAGTGTGTTTTCATGTGTTTTGTGTGTGTGGGTACCTGTGTAGGTGTGTTTGCATGGTTGTATATGTGCTTTTGTGTGTGTGTGTGTGTGTGTGTGTGTGTGTGTGTGTGTGTGTGTGTGTGTGTGTGTGTGTGTGTGTGTGTGTGTGTGTGTGTGTGTGTGTGTGTGTGTGTGTGTGTGTGCGTGCGTGCGTGCGTGCGTGCGTGCGTGTGTTTGTCCGTAAGAGACCACTGTCACAGTAGCATAAAGGCGCAGTGACATTGACCAACACTGACATAATCCTGAAGCCAACTTCACATCAACTCAATTCACACATGCGCGCACACAGACACAGACTTGCTATCTCTGATATGATTTCAATAGCAATTTCTTTACTCTCTTTCTCTGTCTCTCTCTCTCTCCATTCGTTCCCATTGTAGTTACCGTGTACATCTGTTTACTTGAACACCCTCTCTGCAATAACTTGGCTCTCTCCCCTGCATTCTCTTGTCCTCACTAGCCAGCATGTAAGCATCTGGCCAGGCCTGTTCAGCTCTCAAGCTGTTGACAGCTAGATCCAGACACACTGCCAGTAATTGGGGTGAGAACACCTTGTTGTTGTGGTGAATGTGTGTGGGTGTGTGAGTGTGTGTGTCCTGACGGTCCGACTGAACAGAAAAAAAACTCAAAAACACTCATCACGGATGTACAGGATGAAACTCATTTGTGGATGATTGAGTCATTCATACACAACCCTCAGCTTTCAATATCATGCTTGTAGGTATTAATTTGTTTTGTTTTTTTGTACTCATTAAAAATCAGTTAGGAACAGTTCGGGTACATCTGCAATATTGTAATTTTGGTGTTTTTCCTTCAGTCAAACTGCAGTTTCCCTCACGGCTCATCTCTCCCCTCATCCTGCCCCCCCACCCCTCCGCCCTCCTCTGAGTGATTAGCACGTCCCAGTTCTTGCTCTGTAGTGGTTCCATTGATCCTCGGTCTCCTGCAACCTAGTGTTTGACTGCCTAGGGCCTGCACGCTTTCATCATGCCTGCATGCAACTCTCACAGCCCCTGGTTCTTCTCTTTAAGCTCAGGGGCACGCTCACTTTCAGGCTCACCGCGCACACACACACACTGAGTCTCTCGCTTTCTTCCTCCTTCCGTCCCTCTCTATGTCTGTCTCTCTCCCTCCCTTAATTTCTCGGTCTTTCGCCTTTCCCCTGTTGCTTTTATTTCTTTCCCTGTCTCCCTCTCTGTCTCCCTCTCTGTCTCCCTCTCTTTCTCTCTCTCTCTTTCGCTCTCTCATCTCCATTCCCCTCTCTTCACTGTCTATCCTCTCTGTTTTGCATAAGACATCACAAAGTTCTTCATTAAATAGTGCTATTTACAAAACATGGGGTCCCCACGGGAAGAGACAAACTGATTAGATTTTTTTTTTCCACAGAGGAAGCAGTGTGCGTGTGTGTGTGCGACCGGTGTCGTGTGAGTGTGTGTGTGTGTGTCTTGTGCTTATTAAGGGAAATGGTTGGAGGGGTTGGTGGAGGAGGAGAAGGAAGGGGGGCGGCCGGTTGGGGATGGGGGTACGAGGAGGAGGATAGTGTGGCGTATCCCTGGCTAATGATTTCTTATTTTTAAACTCACTCTCTAATTACAGTGTCCCCTTAGCCAGTTGTTGTTCTTTCCTCTGCCAGGCCAGCATTCAAGGTGAACAGCTGGGACTGTGTGGTGTCATCGTTGTTGTTGTTTACCGGGTTCTCATTAGCATAATCTGATGAGTAGCTGATGACCACCTGAAGTTGAGTGACCTGAGTGACTCCTGTTTCTGCTCAGTCATTAGCCGTCCTCGTTGTTTAGTTTTCTCTTTCTCAGTCCTTCTCACTACCTCCCTCCTTCCCTCTATCTCTTTCTCTCTCACTCCCTATCACCATCCCTTTCTTTCACTATCTCTCTCTCTGCTCTAGCGCTTTCCTTTTTTTTTTCTCTCTCCTCTCTCTCCCTCCATCTTTCTCTCTCTCTCTCTCTCTCTCTCTCTCTCCCTCTATCTCTATCTCTCTCTAGCTTCCTCTCTCTTTCTCTATCTCTCACTCCCCCCCTGTCGCCCTCTCTTTCTCTGTCTGACTGTGTCTCTCTTTGCTTTACCACCCTCCTTTTTTCTCTCCCTCTTTCTCCCTTCTCTGAGAATGCCAGGCTGTCTCCACCTACCATTAATCAGTGTCTGTCCGATAGTCTGGACAGCGCAAAGCAATAGTTCATTCTAGTCTAGTCTCTGTGACCACCCAGTTGAAGGACGTCGGTCAGGAATGGAGTGGAAGACAGGGGTGTCACGCTGCATGCCAAACCCAGCCAAAGTCCTCCAAAACTGGGTCACCGGCGCTGCGTCATTCCCCTCCCTCCCCCGTGCCGCCCTGACACCCAAACTTGTAATTCCATGCCAGACCTGCACCATTGCCTGGAGCCAAGGCACCGTAATATCATTCTAGCTACCTTACGGCTCAGGCAGGGAAGCCAACGCCAATGAATAATCGCCGTCGTGTTTCATGAAGCATCTGTCTCCCGCCCTCAGCAGAGAGCCCGACTGAGAGAGTCGTGTCCACCCTATTAAGAAGCTTTACGAGCAGGCATTGACATTTTGCTGATGTCTTTTTAATTATTTTTGATTGATCGTTTTCGTGGGGTCGAGGGTGGAGAGGGTGGTGGTGAGGGCGGACCAGCAGGAAAGACCCCTGGGTTCGGTTTTGGAAAGAAGGAACTGTGCCCCCCAGTGATGAACCGTGTGCTGGTCAAAACACGCCGCTCCAAAACGGCCCTACATGCATGGTGCTGTTAAGGCCTGGGAACGCCAACATGAGTTCTATTTTGCTGTTGTACAACGCACATTGATGCACAGTAGCATTACCTTAATAGCCTGCACTATTTCCTCATCACAGATCCTCTATTTGATGCTTGGCGCATACTTCGGAATTCCAACTTTGTGTTTCCATCATCTCTCTGGAGATCGTGTGATCATCTGCACTGTAAAAGGAAATTGTATATAATAACATTTCTTACTGCTCACAGTTTTTCTTTTGTTTTTTCAAAACCCATCAGAGAAATGTATTTATTCGGACGAGTCATTCAATTTGATGTTGCATTATATTATTATTGTCCAATCAGTTTCTATTATGGAAGCATAATTATGGTTATTGAGAGAGCAACTGCACCTGTGAGAGTTTATACAATAATAATAATATGTTCATTAAGCAGACACTTTCATCCAAAGCACCGACCAGAGGGAATTTGAACCTGCAACCTCTTTATCTGCCATCAAATGCTCTACCACTGAGCTGTACCCATGCCCATTAGGATGATGATATCATTTCAAACCTTTTTTTCAGCTAAATGTATTTGATCAAATACGTAAACTAGCTTCCTACCTCTAACAGCTTCCCTTCCCAAAGACACATTGCTGTCATTGCCTCGACCTCAAGCTTACGTAACACAACAGTAGATGAAACTAGACCGCATGTAACCGGGCAGGTAAGAGTTGCAGCGATTCAGGAAGCTCAAAGTGACTTGGGTCCTGAGTGACGGGTTGTCTCGGAGGTTTTCCAGCTTCCCACCAATCAGTGTGACCTCCCAGTATCCCTGTGTGGAGGCGGGACTGGTTGTCTGGGGCAACAGCTGGAGTGTCAGACGGACTCAGGCACCAACATCTGGGCCTCAAACAGAGTTTGACGGACCATAGGAGGTTGATGCGAAGCGACACACACACACATACACACACTCTCACACGAGCACGTGCACACTTTAAGACGAATGCACACACATACACAGACAGAATGATACGTGCACACATGCACACACTCAGACGGGCAGAGGCAGAGGCGCCTCTCCCTACGCGAGATAGACTGACTCTAAAATGTACAACGACTCCAAGTGCCGACACACAGAACACACCCACACGGCATTAAAGATGTACACATGGATTTTGACATGCATACACGAACAAACATTGTACATGTCATGTTGTACAGACACACACTCCAACAATGTGGATCCAGAGTCTGGTCCCTCCTCCTTCACCTAGAGGGTGCCCGTGATGCTGGTGGTGTCTGTGATGCCAGCCCCCAAGCAGCAGTCTCCCCTGGGCTGCAGGAAGGGGGATGTGCCCCGGGCAGAGCGCCACTCCCTCAACCCCCCCCCCCCCTTCTGTCCTGGAGCCTACTCTGCTATTGAGATAAATTACCCAGCCTCAGCCTCTTTCTCTCTCTCTCCCCCCCCCCCATCCCTCCCTACCTGCTGCACTGCAGAACTGCAGATGCACCTCAATGTTTATTCATGAGCGATTCATCACTCTCTCTCTCTCTCCCCCCCTCTCTCCCCAACTATTTCTCACTCGCTCACGCGTGCTCGCTCACTCTCCCGACGCAACGCGCATTCATGAACAGCTGGATCAACAGGAAAGTGTCCATCCCATGTCCCTCTCTCTCTGTCTCTCCCTCCCTCCCTCTCTCCCTCTCCCTTCCTCCCTCTCTCTCTCTCTCCCTCTCCCTCCCTCTCTCTCTCTCTCTCTCTCTATCTCTCCCTCTCTCTCTCTATCTCTCTCTCCCTTCCTCCCTCTCTCTCTCTCTCTCTCTCTCTCTCTCTCTCTCTCCCTCCCTCCCTCCCTCCCTCCCTCCCTCCCTCCCTCCCTCCCTCCCTCCCTCTCTCTCTCTCTCCCTCCCTCCCTCCCTCTCTCTCTCTCTCTCTCTCTCTCTCTCCCTCCCTCCCTCCCTCCCTCCCTCCCTCCCTCCCCCCCTCTCTCTCTTTCACTCTTCCTGGTTAGTGTGTGATTACAACTAAATCTCAAGTGGCCATGCTGCCAGGGTCCCTGAATGTATTTGTCATCTTTTATTTTTTCTAACTTTGTAAGTTTGCTTGGCACTCCTGTGGGCTGCACAGCTGTGGCCAGCTCTTACATGAAGCACAAAACACTCGAGGAAGCACACCTCAATAGTGGCCTCAGCATTTAGCTGCCTGGTTGTCTTTCTTCACTGGTGCCCTTGCCCACACACACACACGCACACAGCAATTCACGCACAAGTACACACGCAAACACACACACAATGCTCATTCTTTCAGAAGTGCCTAGAAATGCTAGTCGCGCCGGACAAAGACCAAAAAGAGGGCCATGTTTAATTGCTTTCACCAGCTACACCAATAACAAGCTAGCTATTCGATGGCGACGGTGGCCGGCATTTATACAGAGTGAGTTTTAACCAGTTCAACTCAGTTACGGTCACACTCAGCCCCCGAAACTCCCTCCCACGTGCAACATCTGTCTCAGCTGGTGGAGCTGTGCTCAAATGTTTTCGGTAGCGCAGCACCCCAGTAGCAGGTGTCAGTACAGCTTCCTCTACTCATGCTGAGGTGCAAACTCAGGTTCTCTCACTCACAAACATGACGACCACCTCCGTCAACACCACTTTAACCAGCGACGCCATCGAGGTAGCTCTGAAGCTAGTCTCTTTAACCGGTTCAACGCGCACATGTACACCCCATTTCCTGGTCGAAAATGTCAAAAGGAAGTGGTCACACATGACACACCCTCCTGCTGCGCACATCCTAGTGTGTTTCTTTGGGAGTTTTATCTGTGATGTGTGTTTGGGGCAGGAAGAGCCTCTCGCTGCTCTCATCTTTCACTAAGTTAATGCGCCTCTCCCACTCGCCCCTCTCTCTCTACCTGTTTTTTTGCTGTCCTCCTGTGTTATTTCATCGTCTGACTGCCTTTAACGTTTACAAGAGCTTTATTTGGCTGTCTACATGCCATGTCGAGGCACTGGCCTCTCATAGACAGACATGACTGGCAAGTCTAGCCAGTCGAAAAGTCGAGCCTGTCTGTCTGAGCCATCTGTGAGTCAGACTCACTCTCTGACCCCCTCTCTCTACCTATCACTCTATGGGCCCTATTTTAACGATCTGAAACTCAAGTATCATAACGCAAAGCGCAAGTAACTTTGTGGGCGTGACTTCGGCGTGGTTGCTATTTTGCCGGCGGGATAAATGACTTTGCGCCTGGCGCAAATATAAAATGGGTAGGTCCGAAGTAGCTACATTACTAATGGGTGTGGTTTGGGCATAACGAGCAATAAACCAATCAGAGCGTCATCTCACATTCCCTTTAAGAGCAGCACTTGTTCCATGGCGGATTGCTATTATAACGGCGGATTTGCCAGGCGCACGCCAGGAGCGGTTCACAGCCGAGGAGACCGACGTTCTAGTCAGGGCCGTAACAGATAGATAAGTGACATTGTATGGGAAAGGCAGAGCAGTTTTCTTATTGCACTAAATTGCCCGCTCATGCTGCTCATTCAAATTCGTATTCTTATTTTTATATTTTTTATTTTTTTTAATTGTTATATTTTTAACTTGTTTAGTTCTTAGAATTAGTTTAACTATTAATTACTTAATTTAAGACCTGTATATGTTTATTGTTTGCACCTTCCTGCCATAGTAAATTCCGTGTTTGTGTAACATAGGCTAACATAGGCTTCTGATGGAGATGGGAGAAGAAACCCACCCAAATTAGCTTCGGTTAAACAGGCGTGGGAAGAAATTGCCACAATTGTTACAAATCAAGTTCACATACATAGAGATTTATCATGAAAATCTTTTTATAATCATTGAAGAAATGTAACACGCCATAAATCAAAACAATGTAACGTAGCTTCGCAGAAAGAAGACCCTGGCCTCGCCAGCAGTGCGCACGGACCAAGCTTGCGCCCTTAAAATAGCATCTGAATAACGTGCCATTGACTTTAGACTACGTTTTTCCTGGTCAGTGGCAGAATTGTTTTTCTGAAACTGCAAAATAGCACCGGGGAACGTTTGCTCCGGAACACGCCTCCTTTTTTCGCTGAACCGCCCCCGGGAGCGCAAGCACACTAATTTACCGACGTGCGTCTGTGGAGGGAAAAGTCCGCTTTGCGTCGAGTGCAAACTAGGAATGATACTTGCGTCGTTGACAAAGTAAATTGCGCCGGGTACAAGATAGGGCCCTTAGTCTCTCTTTCCCTCTCCCGCTTTCTCTGTCTCTCCATCCTTTCGCCAAGCTTGTTCTAAAAAAGAGTCTCCTAAAAAACCTTCAAATCTAGGCCATGAGCTGCATCCCATTAGCCCGCCAGTGTGCAGCCGCAGATCGAAGGCGGGATTTGGGGAATTTCTTTCATATTTTGGGGGAAGCGGCGGGGGGGTGTTGATAAGAGCCCGGGGCTGGCTGTTAAAAACACAGATGAAAGAAGAGGATTCCTTAAACAGATCTAGACCTCTGTGGTACAATATGTTGGAGATATTTGTTGTGTTTGGACGAGAGGAAGATGGAGGGATGATGAAAGGTGGGGGGGGGGGGGGGTGGCAGAGAGATGGAGTGATCTTCCAGGATGGAGGGTGTGCTTGGAGGTCAGAGGTTTCGGGGCTTTGAAGCTAGAGCTCTCATCATGTCTGTAAACAAACACGCACTCACACGCACACACAATGTCATTTTGCAATCGCATCATACACCTCGTCGGTCCCGATACACCTTGTCGTTCCTGAAAACAAATCGCCTTGCGTCCGTCACAACAACCCAGTGTTCTGTGTCCCTCTCCCGACCGCCCTGTCGCTTCCCTGAAACTCCCGTCTGACGCCTCTGCAAGCTCTGTCTCTTGGTAAAATAAAAGATCAGATTGCTCCAAATGCTCCTCTCCCCGCTCCTCCCTGATAGACTTGCAGACTCATGTGTTTTGACGGCGATCCAGTCAAGCGCCTGCTCAGTCCCGACTTACCCCAGAACACTACCCCCTACCCCTCCTCCCCCTAATGCTTTGGTATATCAAATTTACTGTTTATGTGCCAGAGTTTTGGGGAGAGATAAACCGTGAGGGAGAGACAGAGAGAGAGAGAGAGAGAGAGAGAGAGAGAGAGAGAGAGAGAGAGAGAGAGAGAGAAGAGATCTAAATGATGATAGAGGGATCGAAATGTGTGTGTGGAGGGGGGGGGGCGAGATAGATAAGGTAAGGGGAGTTGGAAAGGGAAGGGTTGAGGTAAACGACTTTTCATTGAAGTAACAAAGAGATAAAGAGGAAGAATGGATGGGATAGAGAGATCCACCTCATACCAGTTTTAGAACATTATAACTTTGAGAGATATAAATTATTTCACAAAGGGGGAAAAAGAGTCCTGAATTTTATTGCTGGATTACAGCATCCTGTGGACAGCTCCTAGCAGAATTTTCTTTTCCATTTCCCTCTCCTCTAATCTTCTCTGCTCCTCTATTATCATCTCTCCTCTCTCCTTCTCTTATTACATCCCTGTTCTCTTTTCCTGGCTTTTCTTCATATCTTTTCTTCGCTTTTCTTCCCTCGTCTCCTCTCTTGTCTCCTCTCATCTCATCTCTCTTTGTCTCGTCTGGTTTGCATCTCCTTGCCTCTCATCTCGTCTCCTCATCTCCTCTCCTCTCTCTTAGAAGCAGTCTCGGGTTGACCTGGAAACGCGTATTTACCAGACACAGGCCGTTAATTAAAATCGGCGTCTGGGCAGGAAGTCGTGCGCCGCTTCCCTAGTCTCCTCTCATCAGCGGCGTAGGTCGGCCCTCAGCGGCTCTGACAAGCGAAACAGGCAGCGGCGTGGAAATCTTCGGAACGCCATCGCCCTCGCAGGCTAATCTCTCCCCCCCGCGCCCCGTTTTTCGGCATTAACGGCCTTTATTATCGCACCCTTCCAGAAAACTCGGCCGTCTTTTCTTTTTTTCTCGTTGCATTCTTCCTGTCTTGACTTGCTCTACTCCTCCCTTCTCTCGGTTTCCCCCTAAAAACTGGGGCGAAAAGTCCCCCTCTCCCCCACCCCCTCTGTTCTTAGTTTGAGATGAACTTTGAAAGTACGTCTAGTTTGATGAGCGCAAATAACGTGTCTTTCAACGTCAATACTATCTTTGCTTCTGGGGTGGGTGATGTGGGGGTGGGGGCATGGGGGGTGGTTAAGGGGGCCTGTTTGACGCGTGAGGAAAACACAGGAGGCCACGGGGACTGGGGGTACGCGGGGCTAGAGGTTGTCATCGCGATTTGAGAAACGCGGGCCAAGAAAACATGGGAGAGATTATCCTCCCACATCCACAACACTGAACAAAATATTGCTCACCTCAGGTTGCCATTTTGATACCCCCAATGTTAGCCCACTCCAATCCCCGGACAGTATTTTGGGATGCCCTAGATTGGATTACATATAGACATATTAGTTGAATCAAAGAGGTCTTAGCTCATAGAGCTGGTTCTTGGCCAGATTTTAAGTTCCATGGTGCACTGCCATAACAGCTGCTAGAATCCTATTGGTTCCTCATGGTCCTTAAGTGTGCCTGTTTTGCTGAGGTAATGAAGAGAGCGTGGAAAGGCTTTTTCGGGGAAATATATGTATATTAATATAAAATAAACAGGGATATTGCCTCTATCTCCAAGGAGCTCTGTGTATTAAGGTGGAAGGTCACGTGAATAATGATGCACCGTTCCACAACGGGAAGCGACAAACCTGACGCCGGATGCTTCTGTCGTGGAACACGCTCTATCACCTGGCAGCTCCACACCAGACGAGAGCAGGAGCGTCTGAAACAAAGGACCAGTTCCTTCTTTCACTCTGACAGACATCTGTGTCCAACGACGATGGTCAGGGATTGGTCGGTCTGACAGTGCCAGCGGATCGACTGTCAGCAGCACCAGGTGGTGTGAACGGACGGAAGTGGGGGTGGGGGGGCGGAGACGGGGGCCAAAGGTGGGGAGGAAGACTCTGCACGCTTTCATTACATGCTGTCAGATCCCACGCCTGACTAAGACCTCCTCGCCGTTGTTTGGGTCAAGACTCCAATCACAGCGAAGGAGGCGGGTGCCTGGGAAAATCATTCTTTCAGGGCCCGGCAGTGGGGAGGGGATGGGAAGGGGGGAGGGGGGGGGGGGGTCATGCACACACACGCACACACATGCCATGGCTGTTGAGCTGACGAGCATTGGGATTCTGAATGACCTGTGCACACACCGTTTTTCCCAGACGCACATCTATTGTTGAGGTAAACACACATACACACAAACACGTGTTGTTTTTTGTTTAGTTTACTCTTGTTCTCTATACACACAAACACACACATTGTACCACTATCTCCCACCTCACTCAAGGAGACAACCCGTCAGGTAGGAGCTCTTATTTATACTGGGAATCATTTGTAAGGGAAGCACCCATTCATTCTTTCTCTCTCTCTCTCTCTCTCTCTCTCTCTCTCTCTCTCTCTCTCTATCATTCTCTCTCCCTCACTTTCTCTTTCTCTAGATTCTTTCTGGACTAAAGCGTTCCCTTGTCCTGCTCTCTCTTTTCTCTTTTTTATGGGCTAAAGTGTTCTCTCTCTCTGTCTCTCTCTCTTTCTTTGTATCACATTCCCTTCCATCAGATTGTATGCGGCTCCCGCGATCCCATGAGTGGAAGCCTTTTAATGACACACAGAGGAGAGAGAATGACCCCTTCTTTATTAAGAATAATGGTCTCAAAATGGCCGCGAATGGACTAAAATATTTCCCAGGTGGTCGTTCATTCATCACTACCCTCAATCCACAGGGAACAATATTATGGAGTAAGAAATACATTTTAGTCTCCGGTAATGGAAATCCAGTGGGTACGGTCTATATGAAAAAAGAAAACCTTTGAAAGAATCAAAATCTACTGCCTCCTGATTCCAAATCAGTTTATTTCCATCAAATGTATTTGGGTTATTTTCACTCTCCATGTTTCCTTTTTTCAACCCCCTAACCACCCCACGCATCATTTTTTCCTGCATGCAGAAACTTGCTGAAAGCTTTCTTCCTCGGGACTACATATCTGTACCAGGGACAGACACTACGAGGATACACTCACACAGTGAAATATGAATTCAGTGGGCAAGGCAAACCCTCGCCCTAGATTTAGGCAGTATTACCCAGGACTGGATATATCTGTTTGTCAGACTCCGCTTAGGGCCAAAACGCCGGCACAAAAGCATCTGCCCGCCCCCCCCCCCCCCCCCCACAGGGGATTAGGAGTTAACATTTCCTCCATCCCTTCTTCCTTATTTGCCCCCTGGCTGAAGGTTTTTATGTGTTTTTAAATGAGGTCTGTCTCGTTAGGGACTTAGCACTTGTGTTGTGTGCATACTCCGCCAAAGGCTGGTCTTGGGGGGGTGTATGTGGGAGGGGGAAGGGGGGGGGACACAGAGTTTGGGGGAAAGAGATGTATGTACCAGGCCTCGGCCTTGTTATCAGGTGGTTGTATCTTGAGCCCACTAGGGGGCTGTTCAAGGAGCCTGTTACTGTTACAGTAAATAGATTTCAGTGATTCGTTTCAGTGATTTGAGTAGCAGTTGACCCACGTTCCCCTGGAAAGCCAGGTAAACAAATGTACCAGTGTTTGGTTCAAACAACAATCCGTAGATCCATTTGGGTTCGGCATCCCTTTTGTGATATTTGCTTTGGTCTAATAGCTATTTAAGATGGCAATCTCTTGAATGAAAGAGGGCCTTTGACTAATGGAAAGGACTGGTGCAGGCCGGTCATGTTGTTTGATCATGTTTGATATTAGGAGAGGACCCTCAGGCAGAGCTTATGCTCTCTAATCCTCATGGAGCGATAACCAGAAAGGTTTCTGCTGTGACTCACATGCGCGCGCACACACACACGCGTGTAAACACACGCACTGTTGTTAGCGCACAAACTCTCTTCCTTAATATCTCGGGCATACACAAACATAGTAAAGTTACTCTACTGTAGTCCATCTCCGAGCACATCGTTCTGTCTGTGATTGACAACTGCCTCTTGTGCAGCTTCCAAATCATTAGTGTGTGTCAGTGGGCGGGTGTTCTTTGTGTGGGTGTTATTATATCCTTGCTGTAGTCTGTTGGGGTATTGGATACCGACCTATAATATCTGGACTCAAGCAACTTCCGAAACTCAATATCTTAAACAGAGCAGAACCCCTTCTATTAAACATGTACAACAAGCCAATGGGAATAGCACCGTGGCTCGTACAGTAAACATTTCCCTGCAAACCAATTCTTAAGCTTCAAACAGACAGATAATCTAGTATCCACTCTACCATGACCAATAGTCATGCTCGAATACACAACTTCTTTCTAGAATGGACACACAAGAACGGTCATGGACATTGGGAGATATCTGCTGGATGTCAACCTCCAAAAGTCTGTGTTCATCGGACTTAAAATAATAACGCATTTGAGCTGCCAATCCATAAACACACAATTTACTACAATGCTTTCAACTACAGGATCAGACAAGCCTTATTAATGGCTCATCACCAAAGAATACAAGATTTATATGAAATAATGAATTCAGATCTGGGTTTTCAATGTTTTTTTTTAAATGTGTGGTTTAATTATACTTCTTTTTAAATCAAATTTGTAGTTGGAGGGTATTATACAGTACAGTCAGTACAGTTCAGAGGAACATTACTGGAGGAACATTACTGTGTGCCCTGTGAGGGCACACAGTAAAAGCTGAAATCCCAACTGAGTTTAAACACATATGGTAACAGCTGCCAAAGGCCACGGACGAAGGACGAGGGTCCAGGAAGGAGAACAAACAGAGACACCGTAGATAGAGAGCGGGAGGGAGGGAAAGGGGGAGCGAAAAAAGAGGGAGGGGGCGAGAAGGGGGAGATCGAGAGAGACAGAGAGCAAGGAACGAGACGGAGAGCAAGGCCTGTTGCTGGTTCAGGAGACGAGTCCTGAGCTTGCACGCTGTAATTGGAGAGAAGTTAAGGATGTGCTCCCGTGCACAGGACTGGCTGGGCCACACTTCACACCACAGCACTGGGCCCACAGCAATAAGGAAGTTCCCTTAAACACCTTCAGCTACCACCATGTAGCACTCCGCTCTCTCTCCTTTCTTCTTTGGTACTTTGTGCTTGTGTGCAGAAATGTGTGTGTGTGTGTCTTGGTGTGTGCAAGTACGTCCTCAGTATCAGTGAGTGGGCAGGTGAAGAAACAGGTTTTGTACCCACATGACCTCAGTGGAGGTGTGTGTGGGTGTGTGTTTGTGTGTGTGCGTGTGTTTGTGTGTCTTCACTCACCCAAATGGAAAACGACGACAGATTCAATTCAAGTCCATCAACCTCTTGTCAGACACCCCTTCTCTGTTGGAATTCCATGTGTCCGTTATGGATGTCAATGCCATGGAGCAGGTCATATTTGTTCCTGTAACAGGTAATATGACATGGATCAAAGCATCATACCATCCTAGCACAGCTTTTTCCGCCTGTATTGCTAACAAGCGGTCTATAATTAGACAGCCAGGCTGGGTTGTATGGCTTTGTACATCCATGGAGCTCGTTCAATGATGTATGAATACATGTGCATATGCAGCATCTGCCTGGATTAAAAGAGCAGACCAGAGACAGACTCTTGCGATTTGGCTCTGATTTGCCGTGTCACATCATCATACGGATATGTGTCTGAAAGAGTGTGTGTGTGCGCGCCCTCGCCTATGCTGCATGTGCAAAGCCAGTTAACACAGAACCTCACACGCACACACACACACAACACACACAATCTTTCACCTTATGTCCTGACCACCCTCACCTCAATCTATTTGAAGTGGAGGCCGTTCGCTTGAGCTAGCGGACATAACTAAGTTTGAACCAGAGAAAGGGCTGGGGAAAGGTACCATCAAAGACTGCACACGCACACGCACCTACACAAACCGGTCACCTCAACCTTGCAGGGCTGCCCTGATGCTGAGTATGTGAACATAGCCATTAGCTCAGTGCTGGTAAGACAGGCCCTGGGAAATAAGGTCAAATTTAGCACCCTGCGCTAGCTGGAGAAGCCAACTGAATGGAGTCAATCTGCGCTCATTAGGGCGAAATCACAGGTATTTGTGCAGACCGCGATGGTGAATAGCATAGTAGAGAGAGCAATCAGGACGCACTCTCAAAATCCTCCGTTTCTCCCCTCCTCTTTATCTCGTCCCCTTCTTCTCTCCTTGTCTCTCTGTTCTCCTGCCACTCCCATCTCTTGCTCCCTCATTCTCTCTCTCGCTCGCTCTCTCTCGACCACCCTCCTCTCCCTCCCTCTTCACTGAAGACAGTCATTTGGACTGAGTGATGAGTTGCGTGCGTGCGTGTGCACGCATGTGTGTATGTGTGTGTGTGTGTGTGTGAGTGAATGTGTGTTTGAGCAGAAGGTCTGTCCGCCTGATTGCCAGATAAGATGTCTGGTTCGTTTTCAAAGCGAAAGAGCCTAATCTGTAAAACAAACACAGCTACTGCTCTCACAGAAGCACTCCCTGCAACCAAGCAAAAAGCACAGGCGTGTCCAATATTGCGAGGTGCTTGATTGATGCCTGATGGCTGCTTTCTCTCCTGTATTTGACTGAGTGGAGCAGCAGAGCCATTTGTTTAGAGAGGTTTAGCGTCAGGGAGACCAATGTTATGATCAGTAATGAGAGACACGACAAGGACAGAACGAGAGAGATGGGAAGAGCATTCGTATTCCTCCTGAAGGGGTTGTGTTATTTCACATGCAGCGAGGACTGGTTTGACTTCAAACCACTCTGTTACACATGCACGCACACACAAACACGCGCACACGTTGCATGCCAGTCTGAAGCAGTGGGTAACAAGGCCAAATTCCAGCAGTAAGTGGGCAGTAAACAGAGCAGAACAGCACCTGTAAATAAGCCAAAGCACAAGCTCATAAATCCACCTCGGACCACCAAGAGCACTGCACATAATGCATGGCAATGTGTCCTTGGCTGTGTGTGCGTGAGTGAGTGAGTGAGTGAGTGAGTCAGTGTGTGTGTGTGTGTGAGAAAGGATGTGTGTGTTTTTTTGTGTGTGGGGGTGGAGGGGTGTTGTGTTGCAGTGAAGCTGAACATTTGTGAGGGTTTATGCCTGTGCCTTTGTGTACATGTTTGCTTGGGTTTAAACATCGCCTGGGCTTGTGTGTGTGTGTGTGCGCTGCTCGCTCATATCTCCCTGTTTTGTGAGTACCTATCCTCCCTACTCTAGCCTGTGATAAGGAGTGCTTGTCAGGATGACTGACTGGTTAGCTCAGCAGTGTAGAGGTGTTGGTGCTGAGCATTACAATGAACACAAATTCTCCATGATGGCAATGAGTTGTCAGCGAGGTAAAGATCTAGCGAACAACATCTTGTAACAACTAGAACACACATACATTTGACACACGCACACACATAAACACACTCTTTAAGAGCAGGCGTGTGTAGGTGAGACTGAGACGGTCTGTGTGGATGAGTTTTGGGTAATGTGTGGTTTTTAAGGTGTGTGTATGCGTGTGTGTATTGTGGTGGAAATTCTGAGAAGCAATCGTTGTCACAGTATGCGTGTGTGTGTGTGTGTGAGTGAGAGAGAGAAAGAGAGAGACAGAGAGAGAGTTTTCTCTTTCGCATACAAACAGTCTGGGGCCAGGTGTTCCTGTAGCTCTCTGTGGCGTTGAGGTGGAAAGGAAAGGTCTAGAAGAACATGACCTCTCTCTGACCTCACCTGGGCCTCACCCCTTCCTCCATATCCCTCCATCCCTCCATCTCTCATTCCCTAGGCCCACACACAGGTCAGCCAGCCATATGTGTGCCCAGTCATCATGGCACCCTTCCAATGACCCAAGCAAGGTGGGCTTCACCCACTGGCCCAGGGGTAAGCCCACACAGGGCACAGGCAGGGCAGAGAGGCTATCACGCTGGCAGGAATACCACAGGGGCCACAAAGGTCTTGTTGGCAGATGGCTGAATGAAGAAAGCTGAACTCGCAGTATTGCGTGGTAGTGTTGGACATGCTATAGCGGCTGGATTAGTGTATAGGTCAGCGTGTGTCAATGGGCTTCTGGTCAGCCAACTTTCTCTCACTGTGTGCAGTATCCAAGGGAAGACACACACATACAAATATAGAGTATATATTCTTTATCCATTATTCAATCATATTTAGAATATACATGTATTCATTTTCGTTATGTACAGTATATACACCTGTGTGAGGCTATAATGACAGGTGTTCAGATACAGTTTAAAAGCAATTTAATGATTATTTATATACATTTGAGCAGAAAAACGATAATCTTGTCGTGTCTCCGAGAAATGACATCACAGCCAGGCTCTACCGCTCTGCTGTTGTTGCCAACACGGGCCAGTGATTAATCGCCGTGACGACCTGAAGGGGCGGTGCTCTGGGGGTGGCTGCCCGGTTGCCGCGGCAACGCAGCGTGAGCAGGAGGCACCTGCGGGCGGGCGAGACGAACGTGTTTATCACCCGCCAAGTGTGTTTGACCACACCTGGACCCTGACCAAACACACACAAACACACACACACACACACAAGAATTAGAGACAGAAAGAGCGAGAGAAAAGGGAATCGAGATAGCAAGTGAAGAGACATCGACAGAGACAACGATTCCGTTCCCATCGTTTAGGCATTGACGGGACGCCAGCGGCCACTGTTTGTACAGGCCAGGGTGGCATGCCCTGTCACCCTGCCACATCGCATCACCTCTGCTCCGCCACGCTGTGGGTCCAGACACAAGGCATCGGCCAGTTCCCCCACAGCCACGTCCTACTGTGGCCACGTCCTGGGTTGAAACAAGCACTCACAAGACCGATGCTTTTATTCATTCATTTCGAGTCATGTCTCAACGTGGCTTTGCCCCCACTGTAGACGGAACGTTTGTTGTTTATCTGTTCAGGCTTCAACGAAGCACGTTCTGAATACGTCTGCTTGCGTTTGTTTATTTATCGTTGTGTATTTGTTGTTTGTGTAGCAGCGAGTCACAACAAAGCAGCCTCATTTGCATACTGGCACATAGTATATTTAAATCATGTTTTTCAAGTTTGCACTGTTCCCATAGTTACCAACACTGTTTCCCATGGGTCAAAATGTCACCGGTGGTGACAAGGACAACCCTGACATCATCACAGAACCTCCTCTTTCTGTCCACCTCCCTTCACTTCCTCCATCCCTCCCCTACACCTCCTCTCTCTTTCTTTGAACCCAACTGCCGTACATCAGTCAGTGACACAAGAATAAGGAGTACGTCCTCCAATAATTAATAAAGTATGCTGTCATGTAAGCGTATACTTTTCTTCAGTGAACATAGCAGACTACGGCACACAGGAAAACGATAGCAATAAATAATACAGATTTGATTCTATTTTCTCCCACTTGGGATTTGTCTTACAGTACAATACAATACCGTTTCTTATGTGTGTGTTTGTGTTTGCATGTTTGTTCTGTGAGTTTTCTTCTCCTGCTCAGTGTGTGCTCTAATGCACACCAAGGTCTCTGGAGATCAAGCTGTGTGATTTAGCGTACTGAGAGTACCAGCCATCTCCACTTATCTGTCTGTCAGCTCCCAGCTACAGGACTATCCCAAAGGGGTTAGGGTGTTTCAGCCAAATTAATTCAGTCGGCTACACCCTTTCTTTAGCATGAGGGTGTCTCTGTAAATTGGCATGAAAATAAAGTTTGCACAATAAGTTACTTGGAACTTTTACACAGGGCTTACTAAACCTGTAGCACCCCCCCCCCCCCCCCCCCACCACCACCACCACACACGACCACACACTGAAAGAGAGAGGAGGAAAAGTAGAAGGAGGTGTGAACGGATGTGTCCAGCTAAAAGGAATGTATGTGTGTGTGTGTGTGTTGGTGCATACGTGTGTGTATGTGGAACCTCAAAGGACCTCTATTAGAGGCAGAATCATTGCCCCAGACCAAAATGCCCACATCTGTCCAGCTAAACTGTCTCTTCTACTCTGGTGTCCAAAGGGATTGGAGCAGCCAGCTCAAGCACCCCGAAGGCCTCCAAACTAATCTCACCCTGTTTCTCCTTCCAGAGAGAACTGTGTTCTTGTTGTCTCGATAACTTAATACACCTTTGGGGTGTGGGGTTGGGTCCATTGAAGGGCCCAGTTGGAACAGACCTATCTCTTTGTGTGTGTGTGTGTGTGTGGGTGAGGGGGGGGTCTTGTTTAACTACCCTTGTGGGGACCAGAATACTTTTTTACTTTGTCTGGACTTTTCTAGAACCCCACAAGTGATTTTTATAGGAGGTTTTAGCGGGTTAGAATTTGTGTTAGCGATGGAATTACAAGGTTAGGGGTTAGGGATAGCACCATTTTGATTGTGAGGGAAATGTACTGGATGTCCTCACTAGGATAGTAAAACAAACCTGTGTGTATGTGTGAACGATTGTGTGCATGAGTGGGTGTGTGTCACATGAGTATTATCTTCCCTGCATAGCTTACTTATCCATCACACACCCTCACACACACCAACACACACACTCTCTCTCTCTCTCTCTCTCTCTCTCACACACACACACACACTTATACAATGCATTCACAGATACAAATACACCATAGTTCAGCCATGCCCAGATTGCACACGGAGGACATGGTCATGGTCCCTCCCACCATCACATCAACAAAGGACACACAGGAAACACACAGACTCACACCCACACACATTCATATCCTTCAGGGTGCCAATCACTGCAGTCAACTTAGAAGCCGAGAAAGAGCGAAAGATAGGGTGGACGGAGAGGCAGAAAGATGGAAAGAGGGAATGTAGATAGACAGAGCGGGGGATTGTGTGCCCATTTATCCGTGTTTGCTCAGTTTAGCGCCGAGCAAATATTAGCCGGTGCCTTCGCAAGCTGTTCCCCTCCAATGGGCTTTCACCTTGCGCCAAGCCCGTTTTCGAAATGAGACAGCCACTCCCTGCAGGACGACAAACACACACAGACGGACGGACGATGATAAGGAGTTAAAGAAGTGAGGAGAGGGGGAAGAGAGAGAGAGAGAGAGCTGCGTTCACAGCCCTTCATGTTCATCTCTTGGCTGGAGAGAAAAGAGAGAGAGGAGTTTCATTAGTGGTGATCGATGTGTGATGTTTACTTCATGTATCAGACAGGATTGGAACTCCTCAAGGTATTGTGGCATATGATGTAACGCCATGGCCAATATCCCTGTGTAAATCGCATCAACATGAATTGGATTAAATTCCTCCACACTTTCAGTTCCTTCTTGACCAAACCAGAAATATATTCCATACTGGAGGGTTTAGCAGGTTCTGTGATGTTTCTGTGATGCTCCTATTTGGTTTGGCTACCATTATTTGTTGGTGTCCATTGTTAAAGTGTGGATATTTCTCAAACGTTTGCACACAGTTGAAAACTCCAAACTATTAAAAGTCTGTTTGTATCTGTTGTGTTCCTTCTCGGTTGAGTGAAATGGGAGATACAGGAAGGAGAGAAGGTTTATGTCACCTCGCTGGTCCATTGCTGTTTTGTGCTGCAGTGGGATGGAAGAGAGAGGATGATAGAGATAGAGATAGATAGAGAGAGAGAGTGAGACAGAGAGAGAGAAAGGAAACGAGAAAGGGAACAAGAGAGGAAGAAAGTGGGGTGGAGAGCACTGGAGACAGAAAACACTTTGCTCTTGATTTTGTCAGAAGGTCAGACTCATTCTCTTCAATTTTAGCCAGCTGTGTGCTTCTCCTCCTCAAAGCGTTTCTGAGAGTGGGAATCAGCCAGGGGAGAATACACACACACACACACACACTCACACAGTCACACTAACACACTAACTAATCTTCCAAGATAGTGATCGAGAGAAAGACAGAGACACACTCTGTTCCGGACACCGTCCATCTTTCAAACACCCACGCACTAACACAGGCGAAGGAAAAGCAGACAAAAGCACACAAAATGTCAAAATTGAAATCGCTTTGCGTAGACAGGAGCAGATTAATTTTCCACCCCCCAACTCTTCTGCATTGCTCTTTCTATCTCTGCCTATCTAACATTTGAGGCCATTACATTTTGGGGATTTAATTTCCTAGAAGTAATTGAAACTATTTGCTCAGCATACAAAGTCCAAAAATAATCGTTTGCCCATGGACATACACACTACAGACCACACTGCAGAATGCACACACACACGTCCGCCCCCTGAATCCAGTCAACAACATCATTCTGAAGGTGAGGATCTTTCCAAACCTTCGTTTCTGTAGCTTCTAACGAGTCCTCAGAGAAACCAGACAGGGAAAAGGAGAGGGAGGGAGGGGCAGTAAGGAGTTGAAGGAAAATAAAAGACTTTGTGAGGAGGAGGAGCAGGAGGAGAAGAAGGAGGGAAAGAACAACTGTTTGAGAAGGTACAAATGTAGAAAGGTTCAAGAAACTGAGGGAGAGAGGGGAAGAAGGGACTGAAACGTTTACACAGGTGCTATTTTGTCCTGTTAAATACCTCACAATACCTCGGCCAACAAGCTGAAGGTGGAGGGAGTTTGGGAGATGGGGGGCGGAGGAACATCGATTCTACTGCCTACTAGAGAAGAGTGTGTTCTGGCTTCCACCCAGGGGAGACACCCCCACAGAACCAGCTCTGGCTCTCGTCCTTCCCCTAGCCCGCCTGTCCTCTTCTCTTTCTTTCCCACCGCACCTCCACTTCCATCTCTACCTCATTCCCGTTTCAGAAGTGGTCTTTTTTTTTGGTGCCATCCCTCCAACTCTCCTCTTCCAGTTTTCTTTTCTGGTCAGGTAACAGCTTGACCTCATCAAAAAATCACTTTGCTGCCCCCGACCCCCCACCCTTTCAAAAATGGTATCGAATCCACGAACAGATGTTTCTCCCCTATCTACGGGGCACCTTCTCTGCGCTTCTAATTGAGTTTGAGACGCTTACAGCGAGTCTCTTTTCTGAGACGGAGAGATGTATTCGTCTATCCTGGAGGGGGAACAGGAGGCACTTGGACTAATGTACCTCCGCTGGTGCTTCAAACACACACCTCGACGGGGAAGAGAGAGGAGGGTTGGGCGTTTGAAAGCGAACCCTTTAACTGTATGGTGGTGAGCGTTTCAGACTCCCCCACACACACACACACAGCACTCTATTTTGGCCTTTCGCATGCATTCTGTCACACGATCGCGATATATACTTATACAAGCATACGTGTACGGTCGGACACACACATAACAACTCCCCCCGCCCCCCAACACACACACACACACCAAACATAGACATTGCAATCCATGTCAAAGCCGTCATGCTCTTGTGTGGTCCCACACACCAGAACAAAGACAAACAGAGTGTACACTTGTGAATCACGTCCCACTCCACTAGTGTGTGTGTTCAGGTGAAGTCAAGCCGCGGGACAAACTCAACACAGCCAACATACCCCGGGCAGTGATTCTCACACACACACATGCCTACACACAGATCCAACCTGCATGCAAGCCCATCGATATTCCCCCGTTATTTAAAATGTATCGCAAAGGTTACCTAGCTTGTGGACACAAACATGTTTTCATGGCTGTCTTCGTGTGTGTGTGTAACTGAATGTATGGATGTGTTGGTGTTGGTGTATGTATTTACGTATGAGTGTGTGTGGGTGTGTGTGTGTAACTATGTTTAGAAGTGGGTGTTCTAACCTTTGGGGCTTGTGGTCAGGTGTTGAAGGACATCATCCATCACTAGTCTCAATGGCATAGATCTGTAGCCAGCAGTAATAATCAGCATTTGCCATTGTACAGTTTGTGTGTGCATGGTGTATGTGTGCTCTCTATAATGGATGTGAAAGGGTGCTGTTTGTGTGTGTTTGTGTCTGTGTGTGTGTGTGTGTGATTTTTACCATTAAACTGCACTCTGAGGTCAAGGACTGTCTAAGAATGTGAAGAGAGAGGAGGTTAAGAGTGGACAACATCATCAGGATTAGAAGCTGGTGCTTCTAATGATTTACTTCTTCCCTACATTTACTTCTTCCATACAGCACACGTAGCTAAAGCTTGTCCACTGTGCACTGTCAACTGGGCATGCCCAGTGTGAGTCATGCTCTGTTAGACTGTCACACTCGCTTACACACACATACACTAGCACGCTCACCCTGCCACACACGCACTCACCCAAACACACACACTTGTCGTCCTGTCCCTCCTGACAGATTGATTTGTAAGTAGATTGGATCCTTTGTCTTCCCCCAAGTTTTCCCCTCTCCTGTTTTGCAGACGAGGGTTGGTTGGATGTGAAGGCGGCTGGCTGGCTGTAAGAGATATGGAGAAGAGAAAGGTTGAGAGAACGAGGTGTGCGTGTGTAGGGGTGGGGGTGAAGGGAGAGAGAGAGAGAGAGAGAGAGAGAGAGAGAGAGAGAGAGAGAGAGAGAGAGAGAGAGAGAGAGAGAGAGAGAGCAAGAGAGAGCAAGAGAGAGAGATAAAGCACTATTAAGATGAGGAGATGGGGCAACTTTCTCAAGGTGACTGCCAGAGATTACAGCAAACACATACAAATGAGTTGGCAGGGCAGAGCAGCAAGGAGACATAAGAGAGAGAGAGGGAGAGGAGGGGAGGGGAGGGATGGAAAGAGTGATGGATGAAGAGAGAGAAGGAGAGGTGGAAAAAGTGGTATGGAAAGAAGGGGAGAGACAGGGAGAGGGAGAGAATAGGAGAAAGGGAGAGCGAGGGGGAGAGAGAGAGTAGGAGAAAGGGAGAGAGAGGGGGAGAGAGAGAGAGGGGGGAGAGAGTGGGAGAAAGAGAAAGAGCGAAAGCTAAAGAGAGGACCTGCAAAGAGAGCCATGCAGGCTCTACAGAGAGGAACCCATTTTTTCACACTGACAATGTTTACCCTAACACTCCGATCACACTTACACACGTACATGAGTCACACTGTCAGTTCCTTATCGTTGGTGAAAGCCAAAAGTGTGAGGGGCAAGTTGGGGCTATGAGTGGCCCTGGAGGAAAAGCAAAATAACAGTAATCTGGACCCCAAAATTGTATTCTTGTGGCCTCGCAAGGTGAGGTGTCGGTCGGGGAATTTGCAGGGTACTCAAAGTGAGTGGATTGGGAGGGATTCAGCCAGCGGGTTGTCTTGATTGTTACATAAAGGCCCTCTTTCTTTTGTTATGCAATACTGCAGCCCCCGACTGCAAGATTAGCTGACTGTGTGGCCCTCTGAAATGGCTCACACTAACTGTAGCTTCCCTGTGCGAGTGTTCACGCCCTGGCGCTGATTGCATTGTCTGCTTTTTGACGAATCCCAGTCCTACGGCTTTGTATCGGCCCGCCGAAATCACATGCATTCTTCTCGGCGTTACGTAACGCGCCATGCGGCGTGTCAATCACCTGATTGGACCATATATTCATGGCTACTCTTCTCCATGGGCATCAAGTGATGAGCTAGTGAGGGAGGAGGAAGGAGGGAGGAAAACAGACGCGCGCGTGTGTGTTGCACGCATGAGTGACAGACTTGCCTTGCACATTCGAGGAGATGTCTCTCTGAGGTGGCTCTCTGAATGAGAAAGCTCCTTCTCCGACACATGTCACACTGACTCACTGTCATTTCTTTTTTCTCCGTCTTAATTGATTTCACTGATATGTACACTGGCTGCGAGAGAAAAGACGGCATCTTGACATCTTCAAAAGCTGCTTTGATCTCTCGGCACCTCGAGGCCCTTGAAGATCATCAAGGTTCCTCCCCTGTCTTTTAATCCGGCTGTTTCTATTTGCTCCCTTTTTGCTCTCTCTGTCTCTATGTCCCTCTCTCTCTGTCTGTCTCTATGTCCCTCTCTGTCTGTCTCTCTTTGTCTCTCTGTCTGTCTCTCTCTCTCTGTCTGTCTCTCTTTCTCCCTCTCGCAAACAATTTAGCATGATCGGCAAGAGTCTGACTGATCTCACTGTTATTGGTGCGTCTCATTTCCATTTCAGTTCGGTCTGCACTGCCTACACACTCAAGGTCATGCTGAACACACCCCAGACGGACATGCTCCCCTCATATTTACACTTTCCTTCCCACCTCAATGTGTTACCTAGGGACAGCTTCTACCTCATGAGCATAACGGGGTTGTGCAAACTGAACATTGATTCTTCGACGTTGCAGTTTATAGAGAAGGGGGGAAAAACAGCAGAACTGACAACTTGATACGAAAGCTAGTGACAACATCAAATGGGAAGGCCTGCTTCCTTGAAACTTCAAAATAAAAGCATCTCTGTAGCTTAAAACGAGATACTAACAGTATGTTCTCAATAGGACATTAAATCATTACTATCTAACTAAGCTTCTCATGATAGGTCACATTTACTGTAAGTACTAAAAACTAAATTCTGTAAATAATACATAATAGCCTACATCTTGTGCATTTCTTGATAAACAGCCTAAAAGAAAATATTAACTGATTTGGTTACTTGCAATTATGCAAAGGTGTCATCACACTATGTAGGATACAGGTCAATCCAGAGGACACCTGCTAATTGTTCCAGCCAGGACATAGACCTACCCCTGTGATAGACTGATCTTTCATGGCCTGAAAATTATAATCCTCTGTAATAAGTAGTGGATAAATTCAAGATAAGTTAACAGGCTGAAACACTTATCGTTACTGATGTTGTCTGTAATGTAACTAAAGACGGGTACCAGTTATTGCTAGCCAATGGGGGGTAGTCCTCTTCAGCTTACCCAACCTTTTGATTGTTTAAATGAACTTGTTAGTTGAATGAGACCGTTTCATCACTCTTTGCTTAAGGTGCTAATTGGCCGTTAATAGAAAAGCTCCATAAAACTAGCGGGACACCAGGCAGCCCACCTACCGATGCACGTGATTGATCTATGAAATAAATAAAAACACGTTGCAAAGTAGCATATTTGTTCGGAAAAGTAAACACGTAATTATTCCTAACATTAGACTCCATTCTGCCGTTTAGAATTCATTGTTTTGGTTTCTTATTGTCCCACCTCCATCATCTCCTTTCCCTTCATATCAGTTCTGCAGGCATGAGTGCCGCTAGTCACGGGAAAAGTTCTTTTTTTTCTTGTCCTGTGATATTTCGCTTAAGGAAATGGCTATTAAAATGTCATTATGGCTACGCTGAAAACCATCTTTAAAAAGCAACGCTTCCCAGCGGGTAATGGGCTCAATACATTCCCCTAGACACAAGCCCTAATGTTGCGGAACGTAAATGCTAATCTTTCTGTAAATATCACTATAATTCGCCTTCTTCCTTGCTCTTCTTATTCCTAATGGTGTGGATGTGTTTCACCAAGAATCTATTGCAAAGGCAAATTAATCTCTGAGAGAAAAAGGTCTATTAGAATAAAGCTGTCTTTGAGGTCGGGCAGTGATGGGTTTGGTCCGGTCCCTTCGGTTGTTAGCGCTATGCTGACATCCGCCATTTTGTTTTCTTTACTGCCTTTCCTTGATTATCTAAGAAGGTTTTGATGAAAGGTGCACCATGCTCATACTACAATACATGTCATCATCTTCAGACTGTTTTCATCTTTCAGTCGGTATCAAAAGAGAATTTAGACATGGCTAAACCAGGTGAATGGGCTCCAGAGTCCGTCATCGATTGATTAAGTGCCCGAGAGCCTCCTAGCCCTTGAGCTCTGGAGACTGACATCCTAGTTATAGGATAAGGTCATCACTTCATCCATTTCACATCCATCAAACACCCACATAAAAATGGCAGCCTTTTCAGATCTTTTTTTGAAAACTTTTGCCAGAATCTATGATTAGGAGAGGGCACCACTAGGGGAAGCACTGTTATGTTCTTTTTTTTCTCTCCTTGAGCTAGTGTAATTAATCCACCATTTTGACTGCTTACATATGGCTAAGCCTCTGTTGATCCCGCCCTGGCATTAATCATCCCCACCAACACCTTAATGACACAGCAGTCGGAGCACGCTCAATTAAGACCCTAATCGCTACTGTCACCCGTGCAAGGCAATTGTGGCCTCACTGAATAACATTACCACTACATAGCAAAGCATGTGAAAAGCGTGCATTTAAAAATGCACATAACTTTGCCCGTCATTACACCCCTCATTAAATTGCCCTGGCAACAACCACTACTCTTATTTACTCAATTAACTTGATACTTTAGTCTTTGAAACATATTCCGTATTTTAGTTTCTGTAAAAAGCTTAAATCTGGCATGAATTATTAAAATGTGCTTCTAGCCAAGGGCCTGCTTTAACCGCCAAACATCTAGGCATGCGGAAGGTCCCAAATGAATGTACAGTGTAGCTCACGAGAAAATAATAGGATCAATGGAGTTGTCTGCCGAGCACGGCTGGAGTGGACAGATAGCGGTGTGTGGCTCTGACCTCTCCTGCAAATGAGCTGGACATCTCATGTCAACCAGGAAGTGTTGGTGGGGAAACTACCCACGAACAGATGGGCAACTGGAACGACACCCACAACCTTGAGGAAATATGTTACTTTAAAAGGCTATGGTGGATCGTGCAGGGTCTCTCTCCCTGTCTCTCTCTCTCTCTCTCTCTCTCTCTCTCTCTCTCTCTCTCTCTCTCTCTCTCTCTCTCTCTCACTCTCTCTCTTCTTTCTGGTCTTTTCTCTCTCTCTCTCTCTCTCTCTCTCTTGCTCTCTGGTCTCTTTGTCTTTCTCCCTGGTCTCTCTCTCTCTTGCTATTTAGCTCTCTGGCTCGGTGGTCTCTCTCATGGTGTTTGTATCTGTTTCTTTCTCTGTCCTTCACTCCAAGACACAGCTACTTTCTTTCTCTCTTTCTCCCTTAGTCTCTCTTTGTCTCTCCCGCCTCCCCTCTCTGTCTCTCTCGCTCTCTTTCTTTCTGCCTGTCTCTCTTGCTCTGTCACTCCCTCCCTCCCTCACTGGCAGACTCTCTAAATGACTTTGACCTTTACCGGGACCGAGGACAGGAGGCGCAGTGGGAGATGAGCGGGGGACAGACCAAGGGAGAGAGGGGAGAGGGAGCGGAGGAGGGGAGGGGGTGAACTGTAATAAACTCAAAAGCAGTAGGAGGTTGACAACACAAATAGATGGGGAAGGGGAAGGAGTGTGGTGGTGAGGGAGGGGGGGTGGGGGGTAAAAGGCTGTTGTGGGCTAAAGGTGGGGGAGTCCTCAACATGGAATCTACTGCTCGACTGATGGATACCCGCAGTAGTGCCTCAGTCAGAAAACTGGGGGATGCTGGACATTATCTTTCTAGCGCCTTTTGTTTTCTTGTCCGAAAATTCCCCTCTCACACCTTCTCTCCGTGCTCTCCTCTTCTCCAGGAACGGGGAAAGATCGGCGTGATCTTCAACGTGGGAACGGACGACATTGCCATCGAGGAGAGCGCGGTGATGGTGAGCGACGGCAAGTACCACGTGGTGCGCTTCACGCGCAGCGGGGGTAACGCCACGCTACAGGTGGACAACCAGCCCGTCATCGAACGCTTCCCTTCAGGTAGGAGCCCGGCGGGGGGAGGGGGGGGGGGGGTCTAGAACGGGGGATGAAGGATGGGGGGGTGGTGAGAGGGCAGGGAGAAGAGGGTGTCAAATGGGTCTGATGGGTCAAGGGTCGTGAAGGGTTAACAGTCCGAGGTGAACTGAACGGACACGGCGGAGAGAGGAAGCAAGAAACCCGAAGGAGAGCTCGCTCAAAATGGCCGAAATGAAGTGTGACACAATCCATGCAATTGGCTTTTCCTGCTCATCTAAATGCAACGCTCTGTACATTTTGCATAATCGCTTCGAGGGCTATGGTATATTTAGCGCATTATACATATTTAGTGCGAGCGCACATTATGCCAAGCAATTAAGCTCTGTTTTTGAACCAAAAGCGTAAAGTGCACGGTACGAGTCCTTAGGCAAACAACTTTTGACCTGAAAGTGGGTCTGAAATCCCACTGCAAGACTTGTGTGTCCCAGGGCTCCCAGAGCAAGGGGCCATATATGGGGCACTGTAATATGGATGTGGATCTGTCTTTAGGGGCCCACCAGGGGGCAGGGCCAAAGACTAAAGGCTTCCAACAGCCTCTAGCTGTATACACAGAAATCATACGCTTGAAAACATAGCTCACACACACTCTTACACACACACACACACACACATCCAGGAAATAACCTCCTGCTGTGAGTCAGATCAGCCCCCTGCAGTTCCCTAGGAGTAATTATCAGCTGCTATTTCTACATATATAATTTAATCCCTCTATATTTCCGGCCGATACAGCATATCAACTCTCCCTTGCAGACTCTCTCCACCGTGTCCTATGTCAACCGTGGGATCTCTCTTTTCATGGTTACTCAATGGAAGACATTTTCTGTTTCGGATCATCCAACGCTGGGATTTGTCATTTTGTTCCGTGTTCTTTTGTGTTGTTTGTGGTTAGATGACTAATATGTGTTTAAGTTCAGCAGACTCATGTCCAGTGTGACGTGCACAAAGGGATTTGAACATGCAACCTCATGATCTGCAGTCAAATGCTCTACCACTGAACGTCACCCATCCCTACTACAATAGGACCTGTAGGTGTGTAATCGGTAGCAATGTCATTATAAGGGAGGGAGGGGCATTCATCATTTGTAGAAAAAAGAATTCAAAAAAATATATTGGGGCGTTTTATTGTTAAGAGAGTTATTGTTTACTCTGCAATTTCAACTACTTCAACACAAAATCGAATTTGAGTTAATACATCTACTTTCATACTTAGTTGAGCACTCTTGCGAGTTAGCTCTGAAATGTGCTGTAGCCTGGCTCCATGGAGCACCAACATGACGACAGTACAGTCCCTGTCAGCAAGGTCACCCCACTTCTAGCCACTTCTACCTCTGTGGGTTGGCGCTGTCAGATCATCACCCCCATCTGTCAGAGCCAAAATGGCTGACTGAAGAGCTATGCGTCCCACTGGATGTCCTCTGACAGTTGCTCTTTTCTCCTTTATTGTGATGGAAACCAGCCTCTCACCGTGACCTACTCGCCGATAATGCTAAAGCTAACGGCATCACAACCAACAGCAGCCTCTGTCAATGCAGCCCTGTTCCATAATGTCACGTTCATTCAGTTTGTCCATTTTTTTCTTGTCCCTTTTTTTTCCACTTCTTACATCGTTCCTGCGGTCGTTTGTTGTCTGACGAGAGTCTCTCCTTCCCTCTCCCTCCCCCCATTCTGTCATCGATCGGGGCTGAAGCTGTTTTGTTTGTATACATAGTCTTCAGTGTTGTTGTCCTCAAAGCATGAGAAGGGGGTTGTTGAAATGGAACCAAAAATGTTGGGGAAAGGAACTAGAGTTGGAGGCTGGGGTTGGGGTTGGGTGGGGGGGGGGGGGGGGGGGGGTAGGTTGGTGGTGGGGGGGGGGGGTGACGGTTTATAAGCTTTATGCAGCATTTATGTGCGCCGGCACGCACATCTCCATTTCAAGCGCTCGACTTTGATGACACCCGACATTGGGGCTTCCACAGGAAACAAGAGATGTTGCACATTAGGAGAGCAAAACTCTGTCAAGAAGGAGGGGTAGAGGCGGGTGCCAGGGGGATGGGTGAGGAGAAGGGAGGGGGCGGGGGGCAGCTCCTAATTGAGCCAGAGGGTGCGTGAAGACAGGAAAGAGGAGGGGTGTATTTTAAGAGGGAGGGAGGTCGGGGAGAGAGGTGTTGAAACACAGCGCCGTGACCCAGATAAGGGGAGAACGAGACCACGGGAGCTGGAGCGCAAACGGAGAACCTGCATGCCACTTGCTAATGTAGCCTATATGTTTGGTACCACCTAGATAAGTTCACACACCATTTGCTTCTCTCACCATGCTTAGCTAATAGCATGCTAGCTCAGCTAATAGCATGCTAGCTCAGCTAAGTACTTGATAAAAAGCCAGAGACGGGCTCGGCGGCCATTTTGTCAGAGGGCAAACAACCTCAATCCCAGCCATTGCAGTATGAGACATGGGGCCCCTTGGCCAAGCTGCTGCTGCTGACAAGAGAGAGTGCTTAGATTGCAGACCGATTAGTAGGCCGGTGAGCCTGAGGACCACAGTGCAGTAGAAACAACAGATCAGGAAATATATCTGCTGTCTCGGCAGAGAGGGAGGATGACAGAGAAAGAGAAAGAAAGAGAAATAGGGCAAAAAGGAGGGCAAGAGAGGTGCGGTTGCTGTCATTCAGTGCAACGAACAGTCAAGTACCTCGATATCGCAGAGATAGTATGAGACACACGCACACACACATTGCCTACAAACCTGTGCTGTCTTTAAGTGTAAAACTTGAACAGCTCCCCTTTGGAGTGCCCTCTCGCAAAAAAAATCAATCTTACATCTTGGCTTAGACAAAGGGAATGATACAACGTACTACGGCCCTCAACACAGATAGAGGTGTCTCACTCCTGGGGAAGAGATTTAGAGGAGGATACTGATAAACGAAAGCAAGGGTAGGGGTCATAGGCATCCTGCTAAAACAACACTGACAAATCATGGTGTCCTCGGGGTGTGTTTGTGTGTGTTTGTGCACGCTTAAGTGGATTTGTGTGTATGCGTGTTTTTTAGGTGCGTACAGGTCCCACCAACAGGCCGAGTGCAGACAGGAAGTGTCAGGAAAGGGTTGTCAGCTAATACAGTGAGTCATTCTTCCCAGTGGGGTCCAGAGCCCCGAGTTATTGGCCCTCTCTTCCTGATGTGGGCTCAATAAAAACATCACAAAGTCAATACCGACAGCCCCAACCAAGCCTTCATAAACGGAGATCAAACGTCTGGGGGATGCTTCTCTGTGTGAAATAGGAGTTCACTGACTCTTTATCACAACTTAGTTTGTTAGCTGTCACTTAAAGGTATTGCAGCTATACATGGTGTCATGGAAGTTCAGTCGGTGGTTCATTTTTCATAGACGTTTTCTCCAATCGTTTTAGACGTCACATATCTTTGAGGGCGGGTTTGGGTGGAGTTATTTGGATATGTGTGAAGCCCTCTGTTACAGTGCTAGTGAAATGGGCTCTACAAACACAAGTACATTTGATTATAGCGAATTTAGGTTTGATTTCTGGCAAGTGATATTGAAATGAAGGATTCCAGCTAACGAAATGTAATTCCAGGACGTGACCTCAATGTTGTTTTATTCTCCACAGTCATGGTTACGTACCTGTGGTGCCAACTGATGCCAGTTATGTCCCAAGTCTATTCAGGACGTAGAAATGTGGGGGCCTCTGATTGTCCTAATGACAATATTTAGTAACATTAGAAAAATTGCCTGAACGTACACACGATTAGATCCACTAACGGTTACTGTAAGTAACCTTATGAGGATGACCTAAAATAACGCTTTAATAAAGTGTACAAGAAAGGTACCTGCATTTGTAACATTCCCTAGGGTCTTACGGGGGTACTGAAAGTCACAGCCTGTTTGGGACTTTTTAGGTACATTCATATTGTTCCCCATTCACACATTATGAACGTACCTAGAACGTCCCAAACAGGCTGTGGCATTCAGTACCTCTGTAAGACCTTAGGGGAACGTCACAAACGTCTAAGTTAGGTTTCTTGTAAGCTGGGATGTCAGGCTGTAGTTTTGGCATTCCATCAAAATTGCTTCTCAAGCTAGCGTACAAGGGTTAACGCTAGAATTGAGAGCTAATCATGTAGAGCTCAAACGCACCGAGTTGTACTGTACATTGGAAGCTCATGGTTTTGGAATAACCTTGTAAATTTGATACAGTTAGTTGCAACCTCCCCTGTGGCTTAGCTCTAGTTCAGACGGTATTTCAACACTGGATTGGACACCGAATTCCACCTAACAAGCCATGTTTTAATGTATTGCAAGCAAGTTTCCCTTCACCTGTAAACAGTTTGAAAGAATAGCATTCTGCAGGCTCTGTGCTCAAGGAAGAAAATGTTCTGGGTGTTTGTGTGCGTGTTGTGTCTGTGTTTGTTATCGTGTCTAGGCGTCTACCCTGCAAAGCAAGCTGAAGAATGAAGCCCAGGATAGCAACTCAGACTTTCGTCCTCTCACTCTATCCTCGCACCTCTTTTCATTCCTCTCCTCCAGAATAGCAAGCACTCACCTTCCGCTATTATTACCCCTTATTGACATCAACTGACCACGATTAAGCAAGTCCAGTCCCTGTTAACAGTCTCTTGGTCCAAATGTATATCCACGGCTACAGCCCTGGATTTTTATGATGGTTTGTGCGTATGCACATTATGTATCCAGTTGGCCCATAGCTTGTCCGCGAGGGCCGTGTTTGTGCCGTTACGACTACATCATCACGAGCAGTAAACCACAGACTGTGCCTCTTGCTCCCTGTCTCCTTCTCTCACTCTGGCTGAGAGCTCTGTACCGAGAGGAAGACAGAATGGCAGCGTTGTTTGACAGGAGGAAGAGAAAGAGTGAGAGGGGGGGGGGGGGGGGCGGCGGAGGGCCATGGAGTAAAGCGACAGAGGACAGATAGAGAAAGTGCCACAAAGCGATAAAGGAAAGGTGAAAGGAGTGACAAGGGCCTCCGAGAAAGAGAGACCATTGCCCCCTATCCTCCAGCGCTACCTCATCCACCTCCGCAAGGCTCTTTCTCGACGGCGAAGTGGTTGAGAGTGTTGACCCCTGGTGAGAGTGAACCGAGTGTGTGTGTGTGTGTGTGTCAATCTGAAGACTCCAGTGCCCCCAGCTGAGGCTGTCTTTGTCCCAACCTGGGAGAGGTCAGAACAGACCAGCCAGCTGGGCAGCTCAACCCCACACGCATTTACTATATCTCCCTTCTCCCTCCTTTCCCTCTGCAGAGAGAAAGAGCGGGAAAAGTGGGAGAGAGCGAAGGATAGACAGGAGAAAGAGTACCAAAAAATGGAGATGAGTGAGATAGAGCAAAGGTTTCTGTATGTGATTTGTGTGTGCGAATAGGTGTCAGCAATTGGGCATCCGTGAGAGAGACAAAGAGAGATAGAGAGAGAGAACGACGAGAGACAAGTGTGGCGCAGATGCGAGAGGCGAGCTTCCATAGCTCAGCTCTGTCTCTATCCCCCCTTCAGCCTAAAGGTATCTGATGCCCACCTAAGTGCCCCGGGGGCGGGCGAGAGAGATCAGACAAAGCCCAGGGGAACCCAGAGTTAGGTAGCAGTCTGGCCCAATGTCATTAGAAAGGATTTGGGGATGTACTGTATTTGTAGTCTTTTGGTGCACAGCAATGACTAGTACATCCACAGGTAGAGAAGTATGGTTTCAGATGTTTTTATTTGATAGGGAAGTGGGGAATTGTAAAATGTTGTGTATAAGCCTACTGTATATCTCCATTGATAAGTGAGGATCCAATTGTATGGTGTGTGAAAGCACCATGTAGCCAACTCTCATTGATCTAACTCCCATATAATTCCAATTGAGCTAACTCCCATTGAGCTAGCTCCCATATTGTTAATTCCCATTGAGCTAACGCCCATTGAGTTAACTCCCATATAGCAAACTCCCATTAAGCTGACTCCCATAGAGCTAACCAGAGACGAGCATCCCCCTGGCCTGTGACTTCCTATAGGGAGTGGCCTGCAGGGCGGCTGGCTCTGATTGGATTTTTCACAGTTGGATGGCGTCTCCAATTACAGGGCCTGCAGTGGGTTGTGGGACGAGAGGCTCCGTCAACGCTGAGAAGCTGGAGAAGGAAAAGATTGCTTTGGCTAATTAGCGTACTGACAACTTTGATTTTCACACGAGTTGAGAGCCCCCTTCTCTCCACAGAGCCCCCCACACCCACCCACCCACAACGCTCTGACACTCACTCCTACCCTCTCTCTCTCCCTCCTTCACAAGCTTGCATGCAGTCTCCCACTGTGGCTGTGTCAGGATGGAGAGCTAGTTAAAGTGGTGCTGAGGACCAACCGACAGACAACTCACTGCCCGAGACGTGAGGGCAGAACTGCCGTTAGCGGTACTTCGGCAGGTGGCCATTTTGAATGCGTCAGTGTTATGACGAATCGAAGATTCTTGCAAAGTACCACGTATACACATTTATTCAGAGAGAGGGAGGAAAGAGAGAAAGAGGGGGGGGGCAATTCAGAGCAAAACAGATAATGAGGGGGAGAGGATGAGAGGGACAAATGAAAGAATGAGATAGACACGGATGGGGGGAGAGAGAGAGAGAGAGAGAGAGAGAGAGAGAGAGAGAGAGAGAGAGAGAGAGAGAGAGAGATGGTCTAACATTCAGTCAGCTCCATTCCCCTGGATGGATTTCTGATGTGTGTGCCCTGTACAAGGGCATCTAGCTGCAGGGATATGTGATATACCGTTTCCTCAGAGAGTCTCCCTCATACCACACAGTAACACACACACACATGTCGAGTTCAGCCACACACACACAGACATGTAGAGTTCAGCCACACACACAGACATGTAGCGTTCAGCCACACACACACACAGACATGTAGAGTTCAGCCACACACACACACACACACACAGACATGTAGAGTTCAGCCACACACACACAGACATGTAGAGTTCAGCCACACACACACACACAGACATGTAGAGTTCAGCCACACACACACACACACACACACGTAGCGACTGACATGAGAGATCGAACGAACAGCTCGACCCTGAATTGCTTAGTGGGAACTGTGGCCTTCCTAATAATGCTAGTTACAGCCCAGCGCACACACTACTGTTCACCATGCCATCCCCTGCCTGTCCTCCGCCTGGCATTGTGTCTCCCCGCGGTGCCAGTCAATCAGTGTGCCCTTGCCCTGCCCCTGGCATGGCAGCTGCGACGCTGTGTCTGGACTGGTCCCTAGGTGACCGAAATTACCCACTATAGCTACGAATCTAACCCAAGCACCACGCTTGGGCTGAAAGAGTAGACAGGCAGCCTGTGGGGCCCAAGACTTCCAGGCAAGAAGGTTGTGTGAATCAAACCCAGGCCCCATGCACCATCTCCGGGTTACAGGAACCGAAAGGATGGGAATCTAAACCAGGCTCCAGGCACCACCACTGGGCTGGATGAGAAGGATGCAAGCCTCCCGGGCATGGAGATCTCTTCTCGGCCTGTCCTCTCCACTTATCGTCATTCTCTTCCCGAGGACCAGTGGTCATTGTGTACAAACCCCTCTGGTTCAGTTGTCATTAGAAATATTGGTTGCATATCTGCTAAACCAGAACTACATTGTTGTCTTTTCCCAGTTATCAGCAGATGGAACTAAGAACTATAGTTGTCAAGTACAGTCAACCGAATGAAGAGAATAGTCTTGGGAATGTAGCTGTCGACACAATGTAGGTGAAGAGACAGGGCCATCTGTTTCATCTCTGTCTCCCTTCTCATGCAGATCAGGACTGTGCTTGTGGCCGAACAGCAAAAAAGTTGTTTGGGCCTGTTTGAGAAAGAGAACTTAGTTGTCTTGGGACCAACAGTAACACTCTCACTCTTTCTCTCGATCTCTCTCTCATACACACACGCACACACATCGTGCATGTCGATCCTGCGGTCGTTCTTTGAATCGCTCGCCGTGGACGAGGCAGTTGCCTGCTCCGGGGGTTTGTCACTTCACAGTCCTTCTTACACCACCACCCCCTCCTCCCCCCGCCCAATCCGCCCTCACTGCTGATGACAGAAACACCTGGAGGCTGTGTTAGGGGAAGCTACTGAGGGGTAGGGGGGGGGGGGGGGGGGGGAATCACATGACTGAAGCCCTCGAAGCCCGCCCCCTCTCCTCCAGCAGTCATGGAGATGTAGTCATAATTAACTGCAGGGTTGGCGGATAACAACTGCCCGACTCAGTCGAGGAAGACTTTTAATCTTCTAATTGTAATCTAATTAGGGTCTGCGGAGCCATAGTGTTATGCCTTCCTATTAGATAAACCCCTCCACACATACGCACCTCTTGTCAGGCTCCCCGCCCCTCTCTCCTTGTTTCGTTCCCTACAACTGCACACTGCCAGGGTAGACCACTCAGGAAACAAGGCCTGGGCAACAGTCCAATACTGATGTTTAATACGTTCCCTCCAGTTGTCATTTATCAATTAATTTAAACAAGGTTCGACTGTAGCTTTCACCAGCCATGCCGTCTCAAGGGAATGATCATGTCCCAGGCGCAAAGCTGTTACCGTGACTGCAATGGTCACAATGAACCACTAGAGGGAGAGGGGAATTGTTTGTAAAGTCTGATTTCGGAGTAAGTTGTTTGCTGAAGTGAGGAGCTATCCCCTTGTTGTTCCAAAGCTGTGTATAAGCTCTATCAGAGAGAGAGGGAGAGAGAGAGAGAGAGAGAGAGAGAGAGAGAGAGAGAGAGAGAGCTGGAAAGAAAGTAATTGTCTTGGGAAGGTGGGAAGAGGGAGAATTTACAGTAAACCCTGTGGTATTGATTCATCTCAGTACCTCCCACCATTTCAATGTTTTCTTTCTTCCTTTCCTTTGCTTTCTTTTCTGTCATTTGTTCCTTCTGTTATTATTTCTTGCTGCTTTTTCTTCCACTTTCTTTATGTTTCCCTCGCGCTGTCTTACCACGTTGCCATCAAACTCGCATCTCTTTCTTTGAACTCAGTAGTATCTCTCCATCTCTCCCTCTTTCTCCCTCTGTTTCGCTCCCTCTTTCTGTTTCTTTCTAATCTTGTTTTCTGTAAAGTGCTGGCATTGATGGTAAATGGGTTGTGAGTGGAGCTCTATAATTGCTCCACTGGCTGCTGAGTCCTCTCACAGAGAGTGTTACCTTGCAAATCCCGAGGGTCCCAGACTAACACACACACACATTCACGCGCTCACACACACAGAGACCGAGACAAACAGACACACACACAGGAGCACATGGAAGCACACTCGAAGGCATGTGCACACACTCCCCAGTGAGATGCCACCGTGGCGTTCCCACGCATGTGCAGGGAGACCCCTAGGGAGAAGACCTGGGTACTGCAAAGCCCTGGCAGTATGAGTGAGGCGTGGGGGGGGGGGGCACAAGGACCGATGTCCAGACCCGTTCTTCTCTGTGGCCCTTCCACCTCATTCAGCTGTCTCATTGTAGACGCAGATCTCGAAGCCCTGTCCGTTAACACGCCCCCCCAGACATACACCCACATGTTCTCCTCGACGTATAGCTTCATAGCTCTCAAGATGCGAGCAGTATGACACAGAGGTTGATTGGAGTGAAAAGGGAGAATACATTTGCTCCGGCACTGTGTTTTAATGGAGGAGCAATGAGGTGCTTTCGACATGCTGATGAAGTGATGTTAATTACCAAGGGCTTCTGATGAGTGTGTGATTACATAGACAGGGGGAAAAAACTGCAGGTTAGGCATGAAACCGCGGAACAAATTCCGTTGAACATCTTCAATTAAAGAAGAAATTACGAGTCTGGGTTAAAATTAGATTTGAATTGGGGCCTTTGGTAACTAATAATATCATAATGCTTGAGAACTTCCTTTCTCTCGTCGAAAGGGATTTGCGTTGGATAGAAAACAGAAAATGTCTTCCATGTGCTAACAGTGAATTGTGTTAATTGCTGTTCATTTGTTTCTGAATTGCAATTGTTGACTATGAATTTGTGAAATTGTTTACAATGTGTAAGGATTGTGATGTTAATGATTGTTCTAACTGTCAGCTTCTTTGTTTGGCATACATTTTTCAGAAATGTTGAATGTTTTGACTCCATTGCTATTACTGCTATTATGTTCCGATATCTATTATAAGTTATCAAGTGCACAAACGTAATTATATTATTTCTAAATTATTCATAAATATGTTTAACTCATAAAAAACAACCATTTAAACCAAAGGTAACTAGAATGCAGAGTCTAACCTTTCTAAACCAATCCACAAAATTATACTACTACTACAGGTCTAAAGTTCATAACTTGCTAAACGTTTGCCATGTTTCCCTTTTTCTAACCTTTTAACCTTTCAACTTCCAGATTTTTAACCTCTTGAATCTGTCTTTTCCAAATTCTTTAAAGGGAGCTTTGATAATGAGCGCCTGGCTATTGCTAGACAAAGAATCCCATACCGACTTGGTCGGGTAGTTGACGAGTGGCTACTCGACAAAGGTAATAAAACCCCTTTAACACCACTAATGATCTTAACCAGTTAACCCAGTTAACCGTTTCTCTGGAGGAGGTGCAGGGCCACACAACAAAGGTGTGAATGTGCTTAATATACAAAACACCCAATCAGGGGAATTCTCTCTATTTCCATGGCCAACTGGTAGAGCACAACAATTTGGTCGTAGGAGCTCAACGTTAACCTCAATCCATTCTTTTGAATGATGTGTTCCCCAACAATTGGCTATTCTTGTCGATTGAAAGTAATGAAATTCTTATCTGGTTACGGAAATCCATTAGCGCTAATTGAATTGAAAGATCTATCTCCTATGCAAAATAAGAACACAAGGATGCCAGTGGTTTTAGAAGTTCCTCCACGTTCCAAGACAATGGCTTAGAACAGCCAATCCACAAGGGGAACTAGTCCAAGAGCACCTTGATACCATGGGCCTGCATCTCATCAGAGTTCTAACTCCCCAATAACCTCAACATAACCCCCCCCCCCCTTCCCCTCCCCTCCCCTGTAACCTGGCAAACTGTAATTAGACAACCTATTGCTTCACTTTCTGCTTCTATTGCTGTGTCTGTTGTTTGTTGTTGTGAATTTCCATTAATTATGATGATTATATACAATTAATTACCTAAAGTGACAGCTTTAGAAGAAAACAGTTGGCAGTTTGACGGTTGTGGAGAAAAGTTTAACTTGAAAGTCATTAAAAGTTAAAGGGACTATAGAATATTTTGAATTTCCTTTTCATAAAAGTGTAGTATGGTTGTTTTGGCTACATTCCACCTGAAAAAACTAGTTTCAGATAACGGTTCGGACAGAATCCCAACACAAAGAGATGATTCTTTAACCCTTTGAGTGCCAAATGTCCTGACCTCCTTGTCTTTTGACTTTTTGTTTGGTGTTTGTGCTGCTGAAGGTGGTTGATTCTGGTCCGGCCTTCTGTCTTTCCTTCCCTCCTTTCATCCCACACCTCTGGCTACATGCTTATATACCTCTATCATGACACCACATGAAGCTGTGCCTGTCAAAGCTGCCTTACTGTAAATAATTGAGCTGTCACGAATCGCTGGGCTCGTTCCAGAAACGTGGCCTCTGCGAATCTGCACAGATTAGGATGAATTAAGCAAGAAGGTTTTCAAATTTATCAGTGAACGGTGAGTCTGGAAGCCATCCCAAATACCATGGACAGCCGACATCTCATGGCTAGTTTAATTGTGTCTTTAAAGCAATGAGGCTACACAGAAGTTTAAATGTTGTTGATACGTTCAATAAGAGCCTCAGTGTACTGAATTAATAACGGTTTATAGCATTAGCTCTGATTAGGCTAGGGGTGTATTGTCTTTGAAAAGTTATTGATATTGATCATGCATGCAAGAAAACTTAGAATACATTTTATATTTCAACTAAGTGCCAAATTAAGTATTTATATGACACTCAAATTAAATAGATTTAGAGCATTAAGAGTTTGCATGTTTATTTCATCAGAACAAAATTACAGTTATCAAGTATTCCTTTCATCATATTAGAAGTCAAATCCTTTTTTATTATACATAAAGAACTCTGTCATACGTAGAGTAGTAGCACTTAATCATAAGCACTGTTGCACATGGCAAATTATGCAATAGATCAACCGAATATGACTTATTCATTAATATGACTGAGAATGTGCATGTGGATCTAGATTCGATTGTATCGACAACATAGTGGGACAGAATCATTTAACAGGATTAATTGAACATTTACTATGATTGAAGATACAGTACCTACCTAGCTTCCAGACGAGAGTATTGAGATAGTTGCCAAATACCAGTAACAAGCCATCCAAAGTGTGATGGAGAGAGAGTTTAGGAGATCGGTACACTGTGTACCTAGTGGTGCTAATCCTAAACAGAGCCAAAGGAAGAGGGGGACGAGAGATAAGGCAGTCGACATTTCTCGGGCTCAAAGGGTTAAAGCTTGTTTGTTGCTTCGATACAGAAGCAGAGAGAGCAATTAAGACCTTCCCCCCCCCCACCCCCCACCCCCACCTAAGCAGAATCTAACCACCTAACAGCAAACCAAACCCCACTCACACTAACTCCTGAGGGCTGTCTCCCCCCCCCCCCGTACACGTTTCCCCTTCATTCGTTTCCATGGAGGGACAGTGAGTTCTTGCCATGAGACCAAGGTGATTTCACAGTGATCTGTCTATCCCTCTGGGAGGAGGAAGGCTAGGAAGCCCTCAGTTCTAACCTTGTTATAAACATGTCTAACATTTCAGCACAATTGGAACTTAGCATAAATGTGTCAGGAAAAAGAAATGAAGATGAATAAACAGCTAACTAAGTGCAATTCCCCCTTTTTAAACAGTGATGCCAGACAACCCCCTCCCCTGTCTCCTTCCCCAAAACACAAAAACTCAGAGGGTTAAAACGAAGAACAAAAAACCTCAACTCCAAATTTAACCTTTTAATCTTTTGAATGCTTATTTGAGCGTGAGTTACAAGAACAAGAAGGTCCCTTTAACCTTTACTGTTACGTCATTTTAAGCATTAGCACTGAAGGTTTTGGGAATGACCACACGTGTTGTAAATCCTACAGTATGCTCTATGTCATTATCTATGTTCAAAGTGCGCGTCCAAGTTGGTGTTATGAATGAGTGAAATGTGGAAATGAATGCTAATAGTGTTACAGTGCCACAGATAACTTTCTGTTGCTTCCGTGCTCTTGACCAGAGTGATACATGTAACATCTGCCCAGGGGTCTCCTTCCAATGCCGGATTAGGGTCAGTGGTCACTTCTTCTGAAACCGCAGAGTCAGTGAGAGCCACTGAGAGTTGAGCCACAGACGTTACATGGCATTTGCCCTCGGGTAGCTAGAATCCCTCAGTTGTGTTCCGGTAAGTAGAACAAGATTTTTTTTACGTGAGGTACATTGTCGACACAAAGGTACTGTAGATGGCACACATTTACCTAACATGTCAATCCCAACAAACTTTACAGTACCTCAAAGAACATCCTATTGCAGGGCTATGCCAAGGGATAGCCTGCAGGTGTGCATACCCTTTCTCCCCTCCAGAATTTGAGTCAAATCCGAGTGAACATCTCAAGCCCTCTCAGCGCCTGGCACCGCAAATCCAAAATGGCAGCTGTTATAGGGGCCTAATGAAGGGGAAAAACACGAGTCCCGAAAGTTTGCGACAGCTCAATCCAAACCAAAGTCGCTCAGATGTGGCCTCCTTTCCTCGCCTCTTTCTCTCACCTCGCTGCTCATCCGTTGGACCCAAATCCCCTCCTCTGTTTTCCACCCCGCCCAACCCATGCCTCTTCTTTGTCTCTTGCTCTCTTGTCTTTCTCACACTTGCCAGTTTTTTTCCTCCAGAACTTGGCGACGCGAACGAGCGATGACAGTGCAGCCTCTTTCTTTCCGAGTGAAAAGAATGGGGAAACAGCTTTCTAATCTGGGCGGGGAAAACGGGGCTAGAATAGTGGAGATTACAAATAACCAGTGAGAATCAATTTTCCCTTGTTCTCTTCCGGAACCAGTAAACATTCTGGCTTTTCAATGATAAAGTGTCTTCACTTCCTGGTCATCTCCCATTTCATCACCAACCAGAATTTATATCAAACCAGGCTGTGAAATGGAAGGAAGGAAGGTTGACTTTTTGAGAATAGGATCTATTCCTTTACCTTAGGGAGAAGTTAAATTCTGTAGAGACATCAACAGCTCAAGGAAACCACCCAGGAGTTAGTTTTAGGTACGCTAGACTAGGGAGCAAAAGAGGAATCAAGGAAGGAGAGGAAGGAAAGAACACGAGGCCTCTGGGAACAGGCAGCAAGCCATCCAGCCAGTGAGCAGGGTTTAATGTTCAGTGCTTAATGGGCTGATTCGAGCCTCCCTTTTTCCTAATAGAGAGCGATCGAGTCCTCCCACTCGATACAGAGCCTGGGTCCCAATCGACTTACGGTGGCTGGGACGCCGCCCAGAACAGGCCAGGCGTGAGCCGGACTTTATTGCCCAGATATCTCACATCAGCCCACACTGGAGCCTGGTTCATCATTGCCCTCTATGAAGCTGCCCATGAAGAGAATATCTGACTTTTATCTGCCTTCATTCCTCTTTTTTGGGAGACTAGTGAGTCAATTTGTGGACTGTGCCAGCTCATGATCACCTGCAAAAAAGTGGCTGCAAAACACAGGGCCAGATCCCCTAGACCGACACTGAACTTTACCATGTTATTTCATGGTTCCTGTTCCGTTAAACGGCCTGGAACAGCTTCGTCACAGCTGGACTGAGAGAAGGAAACGAAAGAAAAGCCATCCTCGACCGCTGTGTTTTTTTTCAATTCCTATCTCTAGATCTAGAGATGTACGCCGGCAGAGAGATAGCTACAACTAGCTACAGAACCACTATTCGGATCTCTTCAGTGGTCACCCCGGTGTATCTTTCTCTCTGTCGAAGTCCTCCTACCAGACCCCACCCCTCTCCATCCCCCTCCCCCAACCCCTCCCTGACACTGAGCTACCCCCCCCCTTCAACGTCACGGTACATTTGATATCCTCGCCTCCTTTGCCAAACACAGTTCGTTTGTAGCATTTCCGAAAATTGCCTTTTCTCTGAGGGGTGAAAGAAAGCAAAAAAAGCCATGCGTGGGGAGAAGATATCTTCTACCCCCTGTGTGATCAACTTTCTCTCTCTCCAGCTTTTGCCATCCCTCTCGCTCCCTCTCTCTCCTGTCTCCTGTGCAGACTTTTCTGGAACAGTGCTCTGATGTTAACCAACTGAGATATGATAAGAGCATAACCAAACAAATACAGGCCCTGGGTGTAAATGTCCTCATGTCCAAATCCATCAAAGAGTGAGGACATGTGGACCAGTGGGAGTGAAAGAGAGCGGGGGTCCACTTCACACTGGCTCGAAATCCTACTCGGATTCACTTTCCACTGGAGGGCCATTAGGTCCAGAACATCCAGACTACTCCCACCAGCACTATGGCTGCATCCTCCCCAAATCGGACACTCAGAGGGGGGATCAGCTCCGCCGGCGCCTTCCCTCCGCCACGGAGGTTACTCAAGCTACTCTCATTACCTCGGCCTCAGACGGGCAATCTGTGCATTAGCCAGCCGAGCGTAGCCCCTAGCCCGGCCCACTCGCCATCTCTGCAGGCTTCACCAGTAATTACCGTCCCTGCATCTCAGCCGGCCCACTCTTCCTCTCTTCTTTTGTCTCTCTCCCTTTCTCTCTCTCTCCCCCTCTCTCTCTCTCCCTCACTCTCTCTCATGCTCTATCTCTCTCTCAGCGAAGAACCAAGGAGTTAGATGCAAGAATGTATATCCACTACGCCCCTGTGAACAATACTCTACAAGTCACAGGAGAGTGGAGCAGTGATACAGTGAGCTAGAGCAGGTTTCCAAAGGCACAAAATGGACTCTGGTGGTTTCTCTGGTTCTGCCTGTGTGATTGCAAGCCAGGCCGGTAGTACGATTAGTCTGTATAAAGACCTTGGAGAAGAGGGGGAGGAGGGCCGCTTAAGGTACGCCTGACTCACCGCGTGTTTCATAACTCCTACATGCGCTTTGCACTTGACTGCGTTCTTTCTCTCGGTGTCTATGATTCCCTCCTTCATTGTCCTCTCCTTACGCTCGTCTTGTCTTTCTCCACTCTTCTCCACCGGTCCTCTCTCGTCCCCTTCTCCTCCCTCTCCTCTCTCACCCTCTCTGCTCTGTTCTCGGCATCGTGTCAACCTTTCCTTTCCGACCGTGTAACGCGCTCTCGTCATGCCGGTATCTTCCTCAAGCCGTACTTCATCACCACCCCCTCCCTCCCTCCTGTCATCCAAAATGTCCCAAGTGTCCCTCAATCCCTGCCCAACCCCCACCCCTCCGCCCCTGATTCCCCGTCATCCGCTCCTTTTTCGGAGAATCCAAAGACGCCACGTGGCTCCTATGCCGCCGTCTCCGTCGATCCCGCTCAACCTACAGTGGAGATGTGTTCTGGAAACAAACAGCAGACAAAACAAAGTGGATTGTCTTTTTTTCCCCTTTCTTTTAATGAGGGGGTGTTTGTCTGTCTCGTTTCCCAGCCCCAGCTGTATTGATTATGTGTCTGCCTGTGAGACTGTGCCATTCCACTGCACATATGATATTGAAAAATACCCCCCCCCCTCTTCCCTCTCCTCCAACACCCCCCCCCCCCCCCGCTCCCATCTGGTGCTCAAGGGGCTGCAGCCACTCTCCCCCCTCGCCACCGCCACTGCCCTCGGTCGGGCAGTTGACTGATGAAACGGCGGCCACCGTGGGGGGAAAGAACCAGGTCATCGGGCTCCTAAGCCCCTCTCCTGAGTGACTTGGTGAAGCTACAAGTGATTGCCACCCCATAATGCTCGGAGAAACCTCTGCCCCCCTTTTCCGCTCCCCTATTTTTTTACCTAGATGGCCCATTTAAGGAGCAAGGAATCGTTCATCGCCGCTCTGATCCTTTTCTCACTCCCCCTCCTCCCCAGCCGAGCGACTGAGACTAAGATATTCTTCGCTGTGTTACGGGTGACACATATAGGGCCGTGTGAGCAGTCGTGGATTGCGGGGGGGGGGGGGGGGAGGGGTGATGATGAGGCCCGTCGCTGTCAAAAAAGCTCAGAAGGCGAGCTTTCGGCACCACAGGGATTTACATGTTAGAGTACACGACAACACGCTAAGCTATCTGTTAGCCCGTCTGCGCCGCTCTCTTCGCTCTCCCTCCCTCCTCCCTTGGCTCGCCGTCGCTTCTACCGTCTTTATCTCGCTTTCGCTCTCGGTCTTTCGAGCGTGTTCACACCACCGCTATTCTTATCCTGGTTGCTAGCTTGCCGGCGAACGGGCGCTGGCCCGCCAGATCCGCCTGTCGCTCATGGACAGTGTGTGAACGGCTCTCACAAGAGTTCGAACGAGGACCCTCCGTGCGATGCCAACAGGGGCCGACACAAAAGGAGCTGAAACCGCCGAATGAAATCGGCACCGTAGCCTAGATTCGAATGAAAGATAGAGGAGAGGACGGGAGGAGAGAATGGGGGATGTAGGCTGAGAGAGCGCGGCTGACAGAAAAAGAGCTACAGCCAGTTAGAAAGGGAGGGTTCCACTCGATGAGGGACGGAAAAAGAGACGCAGTCGAAAAAAGAAAAAAAGTTAAGCAGAGAAGTGAGAAAGTGAGATTCTGACGCCCCCAAAAAATGTGAAACCGAGAAAGGACACGCTAAGTGGAGAGACGGGAATGAAGCAGAGCGGGGAGAAGAGAAAGAGACTCCCAATCGCCTATAAGCACCATAGTGTTCCAGCGAGCAGAGACGTCCATCACTCCTGGGCGAGGGGCCGAAGTTAATTAGGAGAGTGTGTCGTCCTCAATGGCTCTTTTAATGAGCAAGTCTGGATGACACCCTGCGACTGTGAAACCTGGTCCTGCAGCCTTGGGCCCAGGCCTCTGGCCATTAAGTGCCCATCATCATGAGGACCTGGAGAGACAGAGACGCCACCACCGGCGCCCCGACCCAAATTGATCCAATAAAGCCTCATCAGGCAGTCCCGCCGGTGTCTGCCGCACACACACACACACACATGCATACAGCCAACTTCGGCAGTAGATACACACAGGTGCAAATATACATGCCCACACACTCGAAAATCCACACAGCAAACACAACACACAAGCAAACAAACAATTCGAAAGGCCACCTCTAACAGGTTGGTAGAGGTCATCTCACTGACACATTTCAGACACCTGACATAAGTTATTACGTACGCGCACACACATACCCACACACACACGTACGCACACACACACGTACGCACACACACACGTACGCACACACACCCTTGCTCAAATGGGCTCGCCTTTATGCGGCTCTGTCATATTAAGCTGTCTGATTGCTTGTCAAGCGGAGATCTCATCCCTACGTTGTTTTTCTCTCCTCCTCCTCCCCTTGCCCCCAGCCTCCCCCTCTCCTCTCCTCTCCAGCCCCCCCCCCCCCCCCCCCCCCCCCGCCCCCTTCCCATCTACCAAATTGCCTCTAAAGCCGCATGTCAGTTTTGATTTGACCCGGCAGGCCCCCAAAACAATCACTTCATCAGCCTCCCGTTACTCCCCCCCCCGATCCCCCCCACACACACACACACATACACAGACACACACTGATTCCCTCATCTACCCCAGAGGGCACCTTTTCCTTCTGGATGCTGTCAAGTGAAGACACAGGAACTTTTCTTAAGTGTTTACTAATCCTGTGTGGAAGCACGGCTGAGGAACCCAAAAAATACACACGTGTTTTTCCTCAATTGACATGTGCAATTGCCTTCTCATAGCAGGGCTCACAATACCTAGCTGCTTTCTTCCAGCCCTCCCTCGCTCAGTTTGTCAGCTTCTCATTCATAGCTTCCCTGCCCGTGCAACACTTTGAACCGAGCGCAGAGGAAATGATGGCTTGCTTCCGTTTCTGAGAGCTGTCAGCATCGGTTGTCAGTCTGACAGCATGTCTATTCTACTTTGCACCCAACGCTCACACTGGTGCTGTATCGTTATTATACAGAAGTCAAGTATCACCTTTTACTGTAAAAAATACAATCCCAAGGAGGACAAAGTCTTCCACACACAGAAACAGTTCTCCTCATGAAACCAGAGATCCTATTGGCTTAGATGGCCCCCAGTACCGTAATCAGATAGGGAGATGGTACCCAGGCAAACAGACAGTGTCTATCCGGGACCCCAGCACCATGGAAACAGGAGACCCCCCTGGGCTGACGCGAGTCCATCCTCTGGTCAAGGGCATCGAAGAGACAATACCATCTTGCGGAGAGTCGATGGGAGAGAGTGTGTATGAGAGAGTCCTATGCAGTCGATGTGTGTGTGAGGGTGCCCGCATGCTCGTGTTCTACTCTGTTTTCATTGCTGATGTCTGTCCCTGAACTAAAAGCCATCTCCTGCTCCTTCCCTCCTTATGTCGCGATCGCTTCGAAAACAAAACATGGCCGACAAGATAATGGAATAGGAGAGAGCTATTATGTCAACAGTGCATATGCCACGCATGAAGTCTGATCGTTAAGAAAGCAGGGAGTTGTAACTATTTCTCCTGGGCTTCAGATAGACCTAATGATTTAAGGACACCATGACGTGTGTAATGGACTGTCTCACTGGGGTGTTTATCGCTGAAACACCGCACACGCGCACGCACGTACGTGTGTCCTTGCTCATACTGTACAGTGCACACACGCAAAGGGCCCGCACATCCTCAGACAAACTAATGAGCAGACACACCAGCGGATTAAGAAGATCCACATCTCTGCTCGCTAAATTGAAATGAATGGGAGCCATTTTCCCCCTGATGGTGTGGAGTCTGCCGCTGGCCGGGCTACTTTCCGCAGACAATAGAGCGATGTCAATACACGACTTAGGGTGCCCTCTTAGGATCACCTTACACACACACACACACACACATAGCATCCCTTTCACACAGACACACACACACACACACACACTCACATACTGCCAACAGAGATTGATTAATCCATAAAAAAAACGCTTTGGTTTCTCTTGCCATCCCCTTCTTGAGTAATTACCTCATCTTGCCTCTTTTTAGACCACCGCCAAACACAATCCTACAGTAATCCCTTCCCCCAGGGGGTCCATTAGTGAGGTTAGAGGTCAACGCATCTCATCTTCCCCCTGATTGGCCCAGTATGACACCTCCTCCGAGACCCGGGCGCGAGGGAACGGCGAGGGAGGGTTGGAGGAAATAAAAAAGGACTGACATCAGCAATGGAGGGAGAGACAGAGGACACAAATGACGTCCCCTGGAATACAACCCTCTCTTCCTCCTTTCCACCCGACCTCAACCCCTGGTAGCACATTAGTATTGGACCACGCTAATAGCTGCACCACCCAATTCCCCTTTTTCCATCCTGATACATAGTAATGACAGACGGGAGGACAGCTCTTGAATTAAACATGTCCTCGCAACTGGCTTATATTATTGCCTGGTCTGCTACTAGAGAACGGGAAAGGTTTCCTTTTTTTTTCAAGGTACTTCATCATTGGTGCAGCTCAGATGCTGTGGGGTCAATGACACAGGGGCTGGCGTGCCTGTAATGCATTCCATCTCGTTGAATTAGATGCGTTTCTTCCTGCTAGCCTCAGTGCCAGGGTCAGCCAGTTGCACTACCCTGCAATCTATTTGAATGCCAGATCCAGGCGACTGGTGTCTGAGTGGCTCCAACGCCTGCAGCCTAGCCCCATAATGGCAGACACCTGCGCCAAGCAAGGTCCAATCTCTCTAGGGTGTTACCACGGGTGGAAATCCCTGTGTGATGGAGCGCAAGTGTATATGTGTGTGTGTGTGTTTAGCTGTGGGTGTGTTTCGTTTTGGTTTGTGCAAAGAAACTAAATGTTTGTCGGCTGGTCAGCAAAGACAAGCTGACTCTTCCCTCACACTTCTTTCTCTCCACTTTCTTCTCCGTTTTTTCCTTTCTGTCAACTTGTATCCCCCCTCCTCCCCTCTTCCTGTCCCTTCATCTTCCTGCCACTCACCAGGTCGACAGTTGACCATCTTCAACAGCCAGGCGTTCATCAAAATCGGAGGCGATAAGGGCCGCCATTTCCAAGGCCAGATCTCAGGCCTCTACTACAACGGCCTGCAGGTCCTCAAGCTGGCGGCCGAGGGCGATGCCAACGTGCAGGCCCAGGGCAACCTGCGGCTGGTTGGCGACGTGCCCTCCGTGCTAACCACCGACACCACCTCCACCACCCCGCTGGCGGACATGTCCACCACCATCATGGAAACCACCACCACTATGGCCACCACCACAACACGCAAGCAGCGCTCCCCTACCATGCGGGACAGTGTCACACAGGTGAGCGGTGGGGGTGGATGGAGAGGGGAGAAATGATGGTGGGGGAGTCATAATCCGGTTGTGAAGGTTATTAGGTTGAGTTAAAGTGGGATTATTTAAAAAAAGAAATGCTGTATAATAGTCATACTTCTCTACAAAAGAACACAGTGTTTGCTTTCGGACTTCATACTGACCCTCAGACTGTAAGTCAACTTCAAAGAGAGGATCAGACAGAACTGGACCACAGGCTAACCTATTAGTCCAATCCAGGGCTCAAAGTTGATTCCTTCCAAATCAATGACAAACGAGAGCCCAACCATGTTGTTCGGAAACATGAATAACTCTCAGCCCAGACATACCAACATAGCCCACTGAAGGTGACAAAGAACAGGGAAAAAAACTTTCAAAATCCAAATGGAGGCGAGGTGCAAACCGAGGTGCAAAGGGGGCGAGGTGCAAACCGCTAATAGCTAACTATTATTGGAACTATTAGTTAGCCTCACCCTAATCATGTTGTTTCCTCCTGTGTCTGCCCACTGCACATGTGTGTACATGTCCCCCTTGACGAGAACCTATGATTAATAGGGATTTACAGCAGCTAATCTCCATCTGCTGTAAAGTCAGCATCCTACGGCCTCATTCCTGGAGGTAGCAATTATCCAAACAATACGGGAAAGGTCATTAATGCATATATCAACATGACACAGTCATGGCTTCCTGTCCCACGTAACCTATATTAAGCAGTAACAACAGACAGAGACTGCGACAGTGCTGTAGTAGGGACAAGATTTTCACATTTGAGGGCCCATAGCATCTGTTTATTAGCCCGTGCAATTACATTTACATTTAGTCATTTAGCAGACGCTCTTATCCAGAGCGACTTACAGTAAGTACAGGGACATTCCCCCCAAGTAGGGTGAAGTGCCTTGCCCAAGGACACAACGTAATTTGGCATGGCTGGGAGTCGAACTGGCAACCTTCAGATTACTAGCTCGACAAAACTATTCTCTCACACTATTACAGTTTGAACTCCTCTCCAATATGCAGCTGTAGAAAGGATAGATTACGCAAGAAGACATGGAAATTGGGTTAAGAACTTGTTTGTCTACGCTCATCTTGTTAACATTGATACCCACTGTGTCTTCTGGTCTTTAAAGGTGAGCAAATGGTTTTGCTTTCTCACCATTGCAGAGAACTTGCTGTGTGTTGCAAGAGTGAAGTGCCAATTAATGGAGGTTTTGTAAGCCAAATGATTGCGTAACGTGTTCGTTAGTGCCATTCTTGTCCACAGAAGCTTACCTGAGATCTGTAGCTTCACCCGGTATTGCTACCTTTGTGTGCTCGTAGAGACGGAAAAAAAGTAATCTATTGAATCGTGTCCTGGAGCATGATTGTCTGCAGACCTATGCATTTTAAAAGGGAACACTTCTCAGACTTTTTTGTGCTGGATTAGGGTTAGGATTATGGTTAGAGTTAGCTAACCCTACCCAACTCTAACCATTATCCTAACCCCAGGAGTTCGAAATAATTGCTAAAAGGGAATTGGAAAGAATTCTGAAAGCTATTTTGTTATCTTATTCGCATCTCTTCCTCTTCCTGCTTTGACAACCACGTGACATTTTCTGCGCGTAGAACACTACATTTCCTATAACTCCTTCCCTCTTTCAATCTCTGCAGTCGTCTGTTTGTCTGACTACTCTTCTCCCTATTTCTCTCTCTCTTCCATTTTCTTTATACCAAGTCCCTTCTCTCTCTCTCTCTCTCTCTCTCTCTCTCTCTCTCTCTCTCTCTCTCTCTCTGTCTCTCTCTACCCCTTCTTAGACAAAACCAACATTGCTAATTACTGGACTAAAAGCTTTGGGTGGGGGTGGGAGAGCGTAGGGAGAGAGATATATGCGGCTCAAGCAAATACCAATCAAGGCTTTAACTAATTGAATGTAAGCTTTTGGACGGTAGTCGCTTGTTGTTCTTTTGGGAGGAGTTCTATTTCCCTCCAGCTCCATCGAGCACACTACCAAAAATCCAGAGTGCCACGGCTTTGATTTCAGCTTATTAAATTCAATAAATGAGGTCGGGGAAATACGCTTAATTATCTTTTATGTGGAACTTTCAAAGCGGTTTTGCACACTGCACGTCACTGGCATTGGGGGAGAGAGGGGGAGGCAGATCAGAGGCATGGGGTCGCTACCAAGATCCACAGGGAGACTTTGTCCTCCCAATGTCAAACATGACGCTGCTGGCCGAACGCTTTCGATCCCGAGTTTAGGGACCCTCGCACTCAGATCCCTTACAGATGAGGTCATATCCCATTACCTCCACTCTGTACTTATTGAGATCCTGTGGTCTGAGGTTGTTCCCCTTCTCCCACTCTAAGTAAACGTGAGATCAATGTAACCCACACCCGACATGTTGGTCTGACCCAGATGCATGCATCGTGTTTTCGCACTCTATTTTGACAGCAGGGAAATGGGGAGTGTAACAAGGAGTGCAAACAGAACCGATAATTACAGGAACTAGAACCCATGTTCTCTCCAGACAGGGTTCTGTGTTTAGGTAACAGCTGCCTACCTATGCATCTCAAATTTAGGAGAAGCTATTTCTGTTTAAGACAGCTAGACTTCACACTGTTGTAAGAGTCTGCAAGCACCACTATATAAGTATTGCAGAGGGTTAGATCATGTTACTAACTGTAGTTATAGCCATACCTATAAACAAATAAAATGTTTACCGCCTAACGTATGCCCAATTCAATGACACAACAAGACATATTGTCCTAACCATAGTATGTTTTTGCATGGATCGCTAATCTATTTCTCTATGTTCACACATTTGAAGTGCTTCTTCACGCCACTTTCACACTCTCAAGTAGATTTGACGGCCCAAAGCACATTTTTGGAAGAAAATCGGACTTGAGAATGAGAAGGCAAATAACCAATGAGTCACTCATCCAAGCACTGTGATGAAAATGTCTATGAACTTATCTCTAGCTCTCCCCCCTGTCCAGCCATGCACACTAATGGGATGTAAGCTTAGGTCTGGCTAACGCAGCTCGATAAACACACAACTCCATTATTATCAAGCTTTCCTGGTTTTTGTTCCTTTCACCACACTAATGGCCGATGTGTAGTTCTCACGGCCCAGCGGGCTCGCCTACGTTTCCCACATGCACATGGGAGCTAGATTGGACTCCAGTGGAGTTAGACAGGAGGGAATAGGGGGGTGGCCAGGGAGGAAGAGAGATAGAGGTACAGTCTTGTTATGTGCGGGGGTAAATAGGAGACTGGACTGATAGAGGGGGCGGGATGAGGGGAGGGGAGGACAGGGAGTGAATGACTGTTAAGTACAGGGGGTGGGTGAAAATGAATGAATAAAAGTGGGAAGAGAAGGAAAGAGGGAGCAAGAGAGGACAAGGAGAGATAGACTAGAGAAAGAGGTGGACCGCACTGAATACAAAAGGAGTCAAACTTGAAAAAAGGAGTACGTAGTTAGACGATGTATTGGGAGTGAAATACTGACAGCAAAAGATGTCACCCTTGAAATCCAACTTGACACTTAATCACTGAAAGAGCATGTCATCCTCTCTGGCTGAAAGGGCTGCGATGCCCTACTTTGTATTCAACAGCCATTATCCCTAAAATCCGGTTGACCCTCTCTAGTTCTGTAACCTGGACCAGTGATTTTCTTGGAGGCAGTAACATTCTCTTCTTCATATTTCTTGTCTCAGGGTTAGGCATGGGAATGCATGTACATGTCCTGAACATTAGTTGGTATGTGTACTAGAATATTACTTTTACGTTACATATTATCAATATTATTAGTCATTTAACTACAAATAGTGCATACTACTGTAGTAAATGCGGAATCAAGTGTACAATTCTACAGTATTACAGTGGTACACAAGTACCATTGTATTTCATTGCTCTTCATTGATAACTTCTCCTAACAAACACAATCACACGCTTCTCAAAAAAGGGTGCGACTGTATGTAGAAACTTTTGTCCCATCAGAAGAACCCTCCGGAACCTTTTCAAGACCTGGAACATTGTTTCATAGAGTAAATGAAAGTGACACCTATATTTTCAATTCTCCAAAACCTCTGAGCTAACTAGCATGCAAGGCGGCCCTTTGATCATAGAGAATAATGATTTGGTAGTTAGAATGTAGATGGTACCTTTTGAAGTGTTCGGTTTTTTTTTTTACCATCCCCTGGTACTAGCATTGTCCAAATAAAATCTGGGTATTTTTAAGAATGGGATAAGTCCAATATTTCTTTTTTATCTTGACCCCAATTTCATGGACGTTGGTTTGGGGACAAACTAAGATCTTTACTCCCTCCGAGTGTCATTGTTCCTGATCCTTTATAGAAAGCTTGATAGGTAGGGTTGGAGAGAGCGTTGTAGCCACTACAGCCAGGTTACCCAGGATGAACTGGGGCATAGTAAACTATGACTGAAATAAGAGTCCATTTCGTCTGAGTAAAAATGTGAAAATGTTTGAGAGAGAGACTACACAGGCTCAGTGACGCACTTTGGAGTATTTGACGCAAAGGGACGGTGGTTTGCTAATAGAGGAGAGAGCTGTAAAAGTGTTAGCAGCAGATGTAGTTAGGAGGCTGATGTAAGATCATTAATCTATCTGACAGACCCAGGTGTGCTTCGGGTGGTCTGGAGTACATACACACACACACACACCCACACACAAAGCACTCAAATGCATATCTTTTCACACAAGCACAGGCATTTTCAGATTCTCTTACACACACACTCACACAAATTCCTTTATATATTCAAATACACGTACACACACTCCATTTGATTAATAAGTTATTGCATCCAGGCTGTGTATTAATAATGGAGGCAGAGCTCTATGTTCAGATGCTTGGAACAAATCACTGTGCTCAAATCAATTGCACTGTCTGTGATAAAAGCCTCCCTGTATTCCAGAAGACTGCCCTTCTGCCTAGACTAGAAAAAGATTTGTGGAGTGATAGTAGTCTAATATTATGGTGGCATTTGCTAATAGATAATAATATGTACTGTGTGTGTATACTGTATATACTATATATAGACATAAAGATCTATGTATTTACTGTGTGAATGTACATATATACACATACACAAATATGTGAACAGATGTTCTTTGTTATCGCAGAGAAGTATGGTTCATATTTTGTAACCCCTGAACTCAAATGTAATGGTAACCCACAATCTATCTCACAACTCCTTCCCTCCCTCCTACCCTCTTCTTTTCATCATCCACCCCTTTACCCCCTCCATCCCTGTCCTCTTCCATCCCTCCCTCCCATCCCTCCCTCCCTATTTTCCTCTCTCTCTCTCTCTCTCTTGTTCCAGAACACGGATGACCTGTTGGTTGCATCAGCAGAGTGTCCTAGTGATGATGAGGACTTGGAGGAGTGTGAGCCAGGAAATGGTGAGTCCACTCTGGGGGTTTCTTGTGTCCAAATAAACTACAAAGTGTCGGGGAAAAAAAGAACTACAAAGACACACACACACACACTCTGCTCCCCCTTACCCACTTTTGTGCTCTACTCTGTGAACCCATGACCTCTCATATGCAGCTGCAATTGGCCAGGCGCGCATCCGCCCACCTTTCTCATTGGCCGGGATTCCAAAGTCGGGCAAGGCAAGGCAGATGTCAGCCGCTGCCTCTGCTGCTCCGCCCCCGGATTGGGCAACAGCTGGTGTTGGTCCAGCTGTTGCACCAATCATCCGCTCTGGTCTTAATGAGGGCGGACAGGTCCAGTGTTGAGAGCCTCTCGCTCAGCCCACTTTCCCAGCTGTAGCCTGGCAGCCCCTGGGGGGGCAAGCGAGGCTGAGGTGAGGGGGAGGGGGTCAAACAAACCTCTGACCCCAGGGGGGGTCATGGGGGTGTAAAAGGGCAGGATTCTGGCCGACTGCCTGAGAACTGCCAAGAACTCTTAGAAAACGCCCACCGCAGCTCTCAGAACCAGACATCCAGCAGGCGTGAGTTCTCTGTTCTTGAGCGAAGCCTAAACATCAGAAGAAGGCACCGTGGCATTGTGTAAAGACCTTCCGGCTGGCAAGAAGCTTTCTGAAATCAATGTTAACAGGCTTTCAGTGTAGCATTGGAAGTGGTTCCTATTGACTCAATGGTACACGTGACTCATGCTACACTCTACAGTCAGGGACAGCAGTGAGGAAGTACGCACACATTCATTAAATGATGGGCAACATTACACTTAAAATGGAAGAGATTATGGGAATGAGTCTGTTTGTGAAGTGAACTAGTGATCTAAAACGCTGTTGAAATAGTACGGAGTAAATTAATTCTCTCTGTGGTTTCTCAGTAGGAGGTAGAGACAGAAATAGAGGCTCAATTCCCTTTTTATCAAAAGGAAAAATGAGAGTTTTTTCGGTGGCTGCTACCCGGGCTTACTCTCTTAGGAGAGACTGGGAACAAACACACAAACACCCCACACTTACAGAGGCCTGCATATGAAAACCCCTTCCAGTGCACCCACACAGTTCGACGCAACACGTACACACTGTCACGCTCTCTGTCTTACATCCCTTCTGCACAGCTGCAAACACATCAACATGTGTGCAAAACCCTCTGGACAAACACACACACACACGCCATCTCCAGACAAACACTTCAGTGTTTCTCAGTGGGCGTCGATATTTCTCCTTCGGCCATCTCCCTCAGGACACAACAATCACAGGAAGCCCACAGCCTCATCCCCCACGGTGCCAGACAGTGAAGGAGATCTCCCATCCTCTCTATTGTCAGGGACCCCGGCAGGCAGCATAAGCCTCAAACCGACTGTCTAGGTCTCTACAACTGCAAACAGCTCTCCCTCTGCTCTCTCCCACACATAGGGACATATTCATGATCTGATAGGAGCTAATAGTCGTGTGGGAGGGCTTCCAGCTCATGTAGCGGACAACTCTGCAGTTGGGGGACGGGGTTAACAGCAGTGCGCCAGGAAACAAAATGGTTTCGAACAACGCTCCTCACAGCAATGGTGGAATTGTTCTTTGGATTTGAAACGCAAATCGATCTAATCAAAAGTAGACGAGACCCAAACCTTGTTGCCATGCCACTGTCTCATGGTGACATGACTGCAGAAGAGTTGCTCGTGTGGATTCACGGCTGGGTATCTTGTTTTAGCAGACCGTTTTGTGTGTGTTTGTGCGTGTGTTTGGGTTCTTTCTCTGACTTCTGAGGAAGGAGGATGCTTGATGCGTGAGACTCAAACGGCGTCCCTCTCTGATAGGCTGTCAGTGGTCCACAGTCGAAAAGGGATCCCCACAAACAGACCAGACAGGCGCACATACACACAGATTATACGTGCATACTGTACACAAAGAGATAGGAGAGGACACAGGGACAACAAAGAAAGACAAATTGTGAGAGAGAGATAGAGAGAGGGGGGAGATGCATAGAGAGAGAGAGGGGGGGGGGGGAGGTGCATAGAGAGAGAGAGAGATAAAACATTTCAGGGGCGACCGATGTTGAAATGTGCGTCACGTCTTCATGTGCTTGGAGAGAGGGAAAAGGGAAAGAAAGAGTGCAAGAGAGATCCCTCCGTTGTACTGATGAGTTTTCCATCTCCCCTGCCTCTCCCACTGGGCTAATTAATCTTTGGCCTCGTTAGGAAACCTTAATTACATCATCCCACTAAGCCAGGATTTGGATTCTGATCCAAATCCTTCTAATGAGCCCAACTCAGAAAAGGGAGAATACGTATCGGGAGCTCCGTCACAAAGCCGCACTATCTACAGAAGAGATAGGGAAAGAGTGACACTCACACACACACACACACAAGCGCACACGGAAACCCACGCGCACCGACAACACATATACGCTCTCGCTCTCTCTTCATCTCGTTCTCTCATGTCTACTCTCTACTTATCAGTCGCAAGACGTCAGCAGGTGTTATCACAGAGTCTTCCTTCAGTGGGTTCGGGGGTTTGAGAGGCACTCAATCATTCATCGCACGCCCTCCGCAGAGACCAGACACGAATGTTCTCCTTATGGAACGATCTGTGGAACCGAGAGGACCAGGAGATGTGAATGACCCTAAACACTCCAGCCTGTGCCCCCTCACCTGAGTCTCTCATAGAGAGCAATAGAGCCCCCCAGTGGTTCAACAGGCCCACTTCTCTAAAGGGTGGTCTGATCCCCACATCCCGCCATCCTAAAGGTCACTTCTGATCTGACACAGCGGGATAAGTAAAAACAGGGTGCCTTCTTCCAAACTGTCTTTCTTCATTGGAATAAGGGAAGGTTGCATTTTTGGAGTATTCAAACAGGGCCCTGGTTTTACTCTCAAACTCGATCCCCTCAACTAGCCTCTTCCTCACATTTCCTTGGTGTGGGTTTGGGAGGATACGAATCCACACACGATATGGTGAAAACATTTGCATGGTAGGAAAGCTAGCTGGTTGATGCTAGCATTGCATCTTTCCTTTATAATCTCTATCTTTTCAAACTGTTTTTGAGTACATATTGTACTCAGTATGTATAACCAATAATGCAGTCATCTATATAAAAAAGAACAGCATTCACAGATATAACACAACGTTACTTATGTCAGATGCTCTCACTAAGTGCAGTTAAGACACACTGATGATGTATGCCAAAACCGTATTGTAGAAGTAATTACAGTCTAATGTTATTATTGAAGAAGAGATAACTGGAATGATATCCATTGTCGGAGTTAACGGAGACCACCACAGAGTTAACACAGCAGCAACTGTCCTCACCACAGGAAGTCTGCAAGCTCCTGCTTCACACTGTTCAAGATTGTAAACAAATTTGATAACCAGAACAATCCCTTTTTATGCTGTCATTTTGTGTTTTTCTTTTGTTCACATAATTATATTGTGGGCGAGTGAGGTCGTTCACCCCTGGAGAGTTTTGAAATCAGTCAGAAATAGTGATTCTTTTGGTACAATCTGTCCTCTTTTTCTTGTTTTTTGATAGAATCTCTAATATATATTTTATTCATAACATTTGTTCAGAGACATTTTGGATGTGGACACATTTGAAGGAAGATGAGGGAGGAAGATAGAAGGGTCTAAGGACAGAAAGAATGAGAAAATAGATACGAGACTTTAAAAGGGAAGCAGAAAAAGACAAAAAGATCAAATGCAGAGAGACAGACAAGGGGCCAGAGGGAACACAGGGACACGGGGAGATAAAAGTGGTAAGAAATAGATGAGGAGACATTGTTGGAGACACTGTTGGAGAAATGGAGAGAGAGATAGAGATGGAATTAGGAAAAAAGGGACATGAAAGAGAGAGACGGTGAAGCCTCTTTTACGCAGCCTGTTTGAGGCATGAATGTTGCGCCTTTAGGCCGCCTCGCAATTCTGTATAAAGAATACGGAACGGGTGGGTCATTTTTGTACCGGCATTAAGCCGGCAGCAGAGGTAGCCACGTGGAATCTACGTCTGTGTAAAAGGGAGACTCGGTATGGCGGGATACACTCAACGCTGACGTCAAGCCTTTGATTCCGGAACACACCGGCATGTTACCTAAAATCACACACAGGGCTGCATTATGCTGGCTTAGGTTGGTTCAGTGTAAACAAAGAAAGGCTCCATAAAAAGAGGTCTTCTTAACTGCAATATTGCATGATCCCTGTGTATAAAGACCTACAGAGCTGAAGGAGGATGAAAAAGCAGGAGAAAATAAAAGGACGTATTAGGTCGACACAGAAAAGGGAAGGAAGGAAGGTTGGAGGGAATGAATGAAGGAAGGAAGGAACAAAGCCTCTTCTGAAGTCTGCATGAGGTTTATATTAGATATGTGGATTCCGTCCAGGCTCTTTACAAAGACACACACAACCCCACACACACTCCTTTTGGAGCCCAAGGACCTGGTGTTTTGCGTCACACTGAAGAAGCAGCACTGGGCTTGGGGCCACCACAGTCAAATCAAACACAGTTCATGGCAGAAATCCAGGATGTATTCTGCAGCTGAACGCAGCCCCTAGGATGCGCACCAGTTCCAATCTGAGAGATATTATTAAGGGTAGCATCATCAATCAGTGTCAAAATAGATAACCCCGGCCAGAGGGATACCATGGCATCAAATGAGTTGTTTATTTAGGTAATTTCTCATCTTAAATTTAAAATGATGTATTACGTTTTACGTTGCATAATTGTTATCTTTATGGCATGAACTACTTTGGAATGGAAAGAGAATGTAGTGTTTATCATCTCAAAAGAGAATCGAAGGCTGTATTTTAAACCATGTCCTAGCTCTAGACGGTCCATTTATGGTAAATATTTAAAAGGTCTGCTTGCCAGACAACGTGATCTGCAGAACAACTCAGCCAGTGATTTCTTGGGGGGTCTTTGCCCCATCATAGATGCATCAGTAGCCATCTGCCACGTTCATGTTAGGAGAGGTGCACAGTCCTTAGAGTAAATTGAATTGGTTTACAAAAAAGGAGTCATTCTTGCTAGTCGCTTGGAGTGTGCGAGTGGGGAAAGGGTGGGCATTGTGCTTGTGCAATGTGGGAATGCACCATACCTTGGCAAAAGTTGCCGCACGCTAACCTGACTCATAGCTTCTGCAGGTCAAACCGCTTCACAGAGCGGTGGTCAAGAGTTGAGTCAAGTAGCTCTTCAAATCTTCCGGAAAAGGAGTTGGATGAATGCACTTTCCTTGGCAGTTCTCAGTGCAAGGACAGACTGTTTTGAAGGGCTTGTTGGAATGTGTCCATCTATTCACACCAGCCTATTCACATAGAATGAGGCTGCTGTAGACAAACAATAGGTGTCGTCTGACCAATCCGAAGCTGCATATGAGGAGCTATGGCACAGCTATGGGAGGGGCCGAGCCAAGGCAGAGGTGTTGACATGTCCTCGACTGAATATAGGAAGTAACACTGTCCAAAAAAAGAGAATGGGAGATTGAAGAGATAACCCAGATGTGCTCTGTGTGTGGGGGCTGAGAACTTCATCGCTGCATCACTATTCGACTCGCGCAAAAAGGAAATGTTTAACTTTGCATTCATAACGAACGCTTACATTTCAACGGTTACAAAACACGAATCGTCTGTAGCAGTCGTTCTTAGTAAAAAAAAAAAAAAAAAAAAGGTAACTCGATGTGAAAGAAGAAGAAACTGTTTGAATCACTTCACCTAACCACCAATCTGTGATTCACTACGCAGTCAGCCCGCCAGATGTCGAATGACATCATACAGTTAAACGCTCCAGGTTCTCGCAACACTTTTCAATGTCAGACACCTGTAAGTGGGACACACAGTGGCTGCGCACAGCGAGGGGTGGATACAAGCAGAGAGGCAGTGAGATATCGCACTGGCAACGTCTCAGTCACAGAGACAGATGGTGAGGCAAAGATAGCGGCACATCCGTCTTCTCAGCCCACCGTTCAAGATTATTCTCTGTAGGAATCCAGTTAGACTTCAAGATTTTGAATGATACTTATTCGACTCATTAGCTAGGATGTTCAAGATGGCGCAAACAATACTATCCACTGAACGGCAGTTTCATATTTTTCATTATAGAATATGTACGGCCACACTTAATTGTTGTCTTTGAGGTGAACCTCAGCCTTCAAACACAGATACATGCATTAGCCCATTACAAAGTTCAAAACAGCAGTTGGAAAAGGGTTCTACAAGGTTAAAAGGTTGAAATACTAACGTTTCTCTTCCAGCTTGTTTCATGTTCTGCTTTTAAGGCCTATTACTGTTTTGCTTGTACTTGCTAATCTTTTTTTTTAGGTTTTAGAGAAAAAAAAATCTTCTTTAGTAACAATGTCCTTTTGGTCTGAGGGGGAAAAGTGGTTTCATAGAGTTCTCCAGGTCTGGGATTTTAGAGCTTCAGGGCTTGAGCACTGGTGAAATGTATCTGCCTCAGGTGACAACCCTGTCAGACCCCAACATCCCCCTCATATTAATCCACAACAATTCCTAGTTGACACTCTTACATTCACATGCTGAAAATCATTCGCCAAGCTGTTAAGAGTCACACTATTTTACCTCATCAACTCTAAACAAAAGCCGTAGTCATGATATTCTGCTGATTATACTGGCATTCATGTGGTCCTGTATTGCTTTTATCTTTCCTTGTTCCAAGGAAATAATGTCCTAATCATTTAATTTTCCCTACTATTGCAAATTGTTTTTGTGCTTGTGACCCTAACACAATTACATGGATGCTGCCGAAGGCCTCAAATTGTTATTAAAGAAAGAAATGTAATATTTTATTGATACTGTGCCATGTACTGTTAACATTTTCCCCATTATGTTCAACATCACAAATCTTAACTTTTGTACTGAATTAACATTCTGAACATTCTTGTTTTGCTCACCCAACAATGTTTAATTAACTCTGGGTGTGATTATCGTACAAAAGAGAAAAAAAGTTGCATCGCAAAGGATCATTAGTCTCTTCAGAGACTGAATTTTACATGCAAAAGAATAGCAATTTTTAGAAAGGATAGTTAAGTATGTATGTTGGTAATTGGCAAAAGAAAAAGCTGAGGAATATGTGTCCCTTATTTAGTATGTCTAGCGGGAGACAGTTGGGTGAAAAAAAAAAACATTGAAATAACATTGAATGGGGATAAGGGCTAAATGTAGCATCTTTACTGTACTGTGTGTACTAAGTTTGGGGTAGAAGTGAGGGGCATGAGTTTCCAGCAGCTGGTCTTTGGAGCTTGCAAATGCAGTAAATTAAGCTAATTATAAATGAGCCGTAGAAATCACCATGCCCAAAGGGAAAAGGAGACTGAGACCGAGTCTTTATAAAAGACAGAATGAATTAGTGAAGGATTTTTTTATTTTTCAAAAAAAAAAAAAAAAAATGGGGGGAAAGTTGTTTATTACTATACGAGAACAATCTTACACAGCTTTCTTTTGTAATTTTTTTTTCATGCAAAAATCATGCGGCCAATTTGTTGATGTAAGTGACCTGAACTCCGTGGTTTGCTATCTTATTTAACCAATCAGAGACAACACAACTCAGCGCTAGTGTAGACAGCTTAGAGTAGTATAGAGAAGCTGATAGGGAAGGATAGCTTGTTTAGTAGATGTTTGTAGCTGTTTGTAGTCCCTATAACCTTTAACATGTTTTACAAGTACAAGGGTAATCTTTCTATGTAGTTAGACATAGTCTAGGCCAGGGAGTTAGGAAAGAGTCAGATTATGTACAGTAGTTATACAGTGCATTTATACCTTGTTTTCATGACAGGTCAGACAGTTGCTAGTCAGTTCACCTCCTTAAATAGAGTACTAGAGACTAACTAAACTTGAACTAACTTTATAACTAACCTCATGTTAAGTTTTAGTGCTGTTCTAATAATGGTTACCTGTGTTGCTGTCTTTTTTTGACTGTTGTTATCATTTCCTTTTATGCTTCGATGGGGGGGGCACTTTCAGGTTCTCACTAACACTATTTTCCCTCCGTTGTCTCTTTCTTGTCCTAGGAGGTGAAATAGTGTTGCCTATAATTACCGTGGACTCGCTAGACCCCCCGTCCATCGCCACCCGCTACCCAGTAATCCCCCCACCCCCCACCTACCACCCCTTCCTCACCCTTCTCGAAACCACCAAAGAGTCCTTCCCCCTCCCAAACGGCCGACCCCCCTGCCCCCTGGACCAGGAGGACTGCGAGGAGGCCATCGAGGTGTCCGCCTACGGCTCAGGCGAGATGACCGAGTCGGACGACGAGGACTATTACAAAAATTCCCCCCTCGTCACCGATAGGACAGTCCTCCCCCCGCCACCCGCTGCTGAGGGCGGCGTCCAGAACCCCCGCGATCGCCACTTCTCCCACCGTCCCCCAAACTCCCACCGCCCGCCCCTCTCCTCCACACCCACGGCCAACCCAGACCAGCTCGGCCCCCGCCTCAAGCCAAGCGGCGGGGGGAGCGTGGCTGGGGGCAGCCCCAACAACATCCCCGCCGGAAAAATGAACACCCGGGACCAGGTTTTGCTGCCACCTGCCCACCCCTCCTCTTCTGACCCCGACAACCGCCATCGCCACATCCCAGGTATAACCTACCCCCCCAATTTCCCCCATGTTCCCACCCCAGACCCCACATCTCCAGAGAGAGGCCTTCCAGGAGCCGTGGAGGTGCAGCAGTCCAGCAGCACCACAGGCATGGTGGTGGGCATCGTGGCGGCGGCCGCCCTCTGCATCCTCATCCTGCTCTACGCCATGTACAAGTACCGCAACCGTGACGAGGGCTCCTACCAGGTGGACCAGAGTCGCAACTACATCAGCAACTCGGCCACGCAGAGCAACGGAGCCCTGGTGAAAGAGAAACAGCCCAGCACTGCCAAGACTGTCACCAAGAACAAGAAGAACAAAGACAAGGAGTACTACGTCTGATACGCTAGGGCTGAGACACGGACAGAGGCAGAGAGAGAGGAGGAGTGCAGAGAGAGAGAGGGAGAGAGAGAGAGAGAGAAAGGGGGGGGGGGAAAGAGAGACAGAGAGAGGGAGTAGGTATGGCAGTATGATTATGGGCAGTGTTTTTTAATTTACTTTAACGTGTTAACTTGTAACCAAAACACTTCGTCCCTTCTAAATCTCTTTGTAGCATAAACGCAAAAGTAATAGAAAAAAAAGATTGGCCATGTAGTAATATTTTTTCGTCAGTACATCCAAACAAAACTATACCTGATTCATATATTCTTTGCCTGATGTTATGGCCACAAAGCTCGCTCATAAAATATTATTCCGTGCCAACAGTCATACCGAATGCTGTTAATTCATAAGCGAAAAAATACTGTAAGAAAAACACCAACAGTATTTGAGCAAAAAGGCCTTGTAGATCATGTTGATTTGATGTTTTGGTTTCAGTTTTTTGTTATTTATTTAAGGTTGTGAAATAGTTGACCTTCTGCAAAATAACATCTGAATACTGCCAACTACAGAAACTGTCACACTCCCTCTCCAAGTATTCAGCTTTCCCTCGCTTGTCTTTCATCAACTCTCCTCTACTCCCTCTCTGTCACTCGGGCGCTCTGTTTCTCTCCTTGTCTACGGTGCTCAGCAGGTGACGCAACATTCTTCTGCTGTGTTTCAAGCATGTAGTATTCATTTACGAAAAAGAGATAAAAAACAGTTTTTTTTCTGTGGAGTTAAAAAACAAAAAAAATGATAACGTTAAACTAGCAACCACGTGAGAACCACTCCGAAACAACGGATGCTACCATAAGTTTAGCCGCCAAACTTCTGAGGCCATACCCCTGGTCGTCCTTCGTTCCAGCAGATATCTGTCGTGTGTTTCCGGGGGGCCTCCACAGCGCCCTCTAATGGGCCCATCCAGGAACTTGGGTCCCATCTTTCAGTACTAATCACAGAGAAACAGAAAAAACCTCCAGCAGCAAAATGACTCTGTTCTATATAAATATAAATATATGTATAGACGTTTCAGAAAAATCTATGGACTAAAATGGAGAGCGTGCGAAAGATGAGAATTCACACTACGGTGTGAGTGCCTCCGAGGACTGGCTGACAGACATAAAGAAGATGGACGCTAGACTTGAGACAGATTCCCCACCCCCACCCCTCTCTTCATACACACTCTGGGTGAGCTTCAAAGTCACTGGAAGAGGCAGCCGTGCAGGTGGAAGTGAAGGTGAGGACACAGAACGGGACAGAGTGCTATTTTGTTTGCTGTTTTGAGTTTTTGCTTTTTTTTGTTTTTGTTTGTGAGACAAGAAAATGAGACACATTTTATGGAATTTGTGAGTTTGTTTTTGCTGGAGTCCCACTGTCCCACGTCTGTTGTGGCGTGAACGTATGCTATCTTGCATCTAAAATGGCCTCGCATTGGCCAGGACTAATGGCTGCCAATAAGCAAACAAACCAGTGAGAAACTTTCAGTGAAAACACAAATACACCTATAACAAGGTGGACACCTGTTCCCTTGATGATGTACAACAGAACTCTAGTATTCCAATTTTCTCAACTCTATTAAAAAAGAAAACTGTACCATGAAAAGAAAAGAAAAACCTTGAAAAAAAAGTTTGTGAAATGTCTAAATATTTGAATCTTTCATCCCATTACTGAGACAAATGTTTTCCCTATTATCATCCCTGTTTGGAGAAAAAAATGACAACGATAATTGATTCTGGGAAATTTGAATTGATGTTCTTTTGGGGGGGGGGGGGTTAATTGAACAAAATGTGATTTGGATTACAAACATGAACCTGTGTACTTTTCTCCTTTCCAGGAGAAAGAAATACTCTCCTGTACTCATCCCCTCCTGCTGTCATCCCATTTCTGTCCATCGTCAATTCATCCCTTTTCTCACAATGGCAGATTGTATGTATCCATTACCTGGAGACCAAGCGGGATCCATCCATCCTCTATTTTCTATTGTTTTATATCTATCTCTGTCTATACTGCTAGAGACTAAAAAGGCTGTCGTGTCAAAATGGCCACCTGGCTTCATTTATCTTTTCCTTCTTCATTGGGGTTTGTCTGGTTTCAGTTATCATCATTTCCCAATCATACTCCTCCCAGTATCTTCCTGTTCTTTCTAAATGTTATTGTAAAGTGTTCCAGTGAGATGACTCTAAATATGTGTACATTAACAGAGGGGAATACACTTGGTTATATACTTCTTAACGCCCTGTGTTGCGTGGTCTGTTCTGATTATTCATCCAGGAAATATTGTATTAACACCCACACCCGTGGCCTTGGTGTCCCTACATCAAGCAACAACTAATTACATTTTTCAACTGTATTACATATTATAATTTAATGATGAAGCAATTGAAGGTGTCTAGACATCTGCATTCACCCTTCAATAGACAAAGATGTAAACCTGAAAGTCATTTAGACCATTTTGCTTATCAAACATAGACAAAAGGGTACATTATGCCCTCATAAATAATCATCCACACCGCAGTCAGTTGAGCTCCAGAAGAATAGAAGAGCACAATCAGCATGGTAAAATCTCTCTGCCACAGCAGAACACAAAGGTTAGACAGACAATGGAAAGGAGTTGAATGTTGTTGATTCCCAGGAACACATACAGAACATCTTGCCATCCTTTCATCTATCCAGAAAGGTAAGTAATCCATTGAATGTGATGAACACAAACACAAAAATGAATTTACAAAACGGCATCTGTTAGCTTATTGCATGGTGTCCGGATTAGCTTTATTTTGGTTTATTACCCCTTCTGATTATTCTTGGTTGCTCTAAGAATATATGTATTGATATTTAGGCAACGTTAGACAGGGAGACTGGTCGAGACTAAAACAAATATGAAGATAAAACCAAGGACCCTGACCTACATGACACCGTTTGAGAAGTTTGGAACTTAAGGACTTACATAAGGTGGGTAAAAAAGGACAGCTTGATCATCAACTTCATAACTTCACACGGACCAGGATCATAGCTGCCCAGAGGTTTTTTGTTGGTGTTTCCCCCATATTTCATCATGTTTCTTCTTCCAAAAACACAAACCCTCCCTTGTGATCTTTTGCCCTGTCCCCCCGCCCCTTTTCACACACACACGCACACACACATATAGTACACACATATAGTACAAGGACAACCACATGACAGACCATCAAATATCTCAACTCATTTAACGTAGCTCATCAGGAGACTCCAGCTTTCGCCACCTTTCATTTCCTCCAAAAAGACCCATTGTTAAGTCTCTCATGCTTTGTTCCATTCATCAAAACAAAGCGTGTTTTCCCCCTCCAGCTACATACTGTTGAGAAGGCTTTGCGGTACACCAGCCTTATAACCTCACAAGGTGTCTGACATCACTCCCTCGACAAACGATCAGCTATGACATCATCTGAGCAGCCGCCACAGTGCTAATTGCTGTGTCTGTTCGAGAGAGAGACAGACAGACAGACAGACAGAGGAAGGGGAGTGAGAGAGAGAGAGAGAGAGAGAGAGAGAGAGAGAGAGAGAGAGAGAGAGAAAGAAAGAGAGAGAAAGAAAGAGAGAGAAGAAAGAAAGAAAGAAAGAAAGAAAAAGAGAGAGACACCTACTATTGTTTATCAGACTCAATCTCTGGAGTCGGGGACTGAAATGGTATTTGTGATGTGTGTCTGTGTGTGATCCCCCAGACAGTATTACCCTTGAAGACAATACTACAACATGTCTCTGTTGTCTAGTACCTTTCTCAGTCCTGAGAAAGAACTCTATGGTTGTAGACTACTGAAAGGTAGACCCTCTACAAGTAACAAGAAAGAACCATGTCAAATAGGTATATCTGTGGTTAATAATGTACTGTAGGTGTGGATCAGAATAGTATGAGTAGCATGAGCAGTATGACAGTGTTGGTCTTCAGATCCATCAGCAGTAACTACTGCGTGTCCAAAATTAGAAACCATCACCAGGTCTGTAACAACCTGTTATTACTGGGTGCATTCATATTTAGACCTGGTTTATCCACATTTACTTAAATTGAATAAGAATGTTTTTCTTAAAACGTGTAGGTCTGTCTGTATTTTGTGTACTAATCCAGGCAATTAATGATCTATTGCAACAATAACCAAGATAAAAACACGGGGTGAAACATGTTTCAATGGGTGTTTCAACAGCTGTTTAAGATCTGTAGCTATGCCTATAAGATGGATGTCAATGTCTAATGACTAAATGTAAATGTAAGATGTAGTTCATATCTATTACATATATTAGATACATGTAATATTAGATATTAGATCACTACAACAATCCGATTCAATTCAACTTCAAATTAAAGAAACATTTTCAACGATGCATTCTATCAATTCTGTCAATACACTCATATATTGATTCGAACCATTTGTGTCAATGGAGACAGGTTTGTCTTTGACGGAACGAAGCCCTGCCTTGGAGCAGCTGGTATAGCATGAGTATATACACTAAAAAAGGCAGAGAACCAATGATAGAAATCCCATGGTGGACATCAAATCAAACTGTGTAGCCCTTTTAGTAAGCAAAGTCAAAAGGCTTCACAGAGGGCCATATATCAGCGTTGATAACCTTCCTCAACCCACCCTCGAGATGGAAGAAAACTAAAGAGCAATTCAGTAAGGAATCCCCTCTTCCAGAGATAGTGGGTAATGCAGAAAGATTATGATGCCGATGCCAACGCTGGAGACTCTTTTTAACAGATTAAAACACATTTCACAAATAAATAATCTGTGTGAAGTCACACAGCATTGCATTGCAGAGCCTTAACAACATCCTTCAGTAACGATACAGAGCTAGGGGTGGTTGAGGATGGCAGCAATTCCACAAGAACGCGTGTGTGAGGATGTATGTCCAGGTCTGTAAATGCATGCAGTATTAATGTCCCCTAAAGGTGAAGGCCTGGATCTATAACGAACACACCTGCAGTGATGGCGTGACACGCAGCCTACGTTCCATGCCAGAACTAGCTACGCCCAGAAAGGGGGCCAATACTTTTCACAGCACATACAAACACAGGCATGTGTGCATACTTTCCTTGCAAGTACAGCATGTGCTAGCTGTCAGCCACACAGTTCTCCAAACACAAACAAACCAATATGGTCGACATCTGCTGTGGGCTGCGGCCACCCTAGTCCATATCAAGGCCCTGCCTCTCCTGTGATGGTCCCCCTCTCAGTTGGCCCTGGCTCCCCTCTTCACTGCAAGTCTCTCGGTGGGGTGGATCTTGTGTAACTGATCCAGAGGCTCTCTCTCCCAGCCACTGGGGAGCCTCCGGGATGACACACCAGCCTGTCCTGACCACAGGAGACTTCCTCTGATGCTGCACCAGCAACCTCCATTTCTTCACTGCTCCAAATGTGGATACACAAGCCCCCACCTCCGCTGTGAGGGTGGTGGGGAATGGATTTACATGCCCACTCATGTTTCGCTTTTTTTCCGCGTAGCCGCGTGTGAGCATGGATTTACAAGCTGTGTCGCTGCAGACGGACTTATTGACAGGCCCTCGTGGGCACGACACAAATAGATCTTCAATTTACAAGTCAAATGCGCGTTTGTGTGTGAGTGGATGGAGCAGAGTCAAGCAGAGAGACAGCTCTAACAGACGTGCAGACTGGAAGAGATAGCTGACAGGGAGGTTGCTTTCATTGATATTTCTAACAAATCGTGTTCCATGCTGCATGTCTAAAACCTGGACCAATATTTTGAACACGTTGTAAAAACATGCTTCGTGGAACAGACTGGAGATGAGGAAATGAAGAAAAGATAAGAGATGATAGAGATGAACCAAATGAAAGCAAACCAAATGTGTGTGGCCGCTAAATCAAAACCCAATTCAATGAACAAAGCATGAAATATCCATGTCCTTAAGATTATAAGAGCCACAATGTGAACAAGACAGCGTAAACCTCATCTTACCTGGTCAAACAGAAAGAAATACAGGAGATACAGTACTTAGAACGCAATAGCACTTTCTAGTCTAACCTCTGCCGGGCACACTCCAGGGTACCAGCTAACACTCAAGGGGACAAGCTAACTCTCCAGGGTAAAAGCTAACATTCCCAGGCCCTAGCTAACACTCCAGGGTACCAGCTAACACTCTGGAGTTCAATCAAGGCACTGGTGTATAGTCTAACACCAGGTTCAATAACCTTAGGCGGAGTTTCAAGTTATACAGGCAGGAACGTCTAGTACCTCTAGTATGTACTGTATGGACAATATATTTCCTATATCATAAAACTTCAGTCGATGTGAAACCTATACTCGATCACATGCATTAATGCTCCATCACATTGCCTATAGCCCCACAGTGTCTACTTTGTAATACCCAACTGGTATTCATTACGCTTGGCAATATTGCACATAACACAATATTCCATAAAGAAAGCACTGGATTCTTGCCTAAGGATCGGAAAGGCTTTTCATGCACCCAAATATAGTCTGTTAAAACTTGTGTCGTTGACACCTATCAACGACCCATCCGGGACTTCCGGATGGGTCAGTTCCGAATTTGGCAACATAAAAGAATCTTGGTCTCAGCCAAGGTAACTGTAGGTGACGTAACCTCTCACATCGCAAGCAACCTGAACCAAGGCCGTAGCCATGGAGTCAACATTGGGGGGGACGAATGAACTTTTTTATGATAATTTCGGACAGCGTGCGTTGTTGCCTGTCGTAGCGTAGCACGTTTATATTTTTATATCAATATACTGGTTCTTGAAATAAATGCACCTGATTGACTGATTCATGGTCTTTATTGGAATTGTGGGTGTGGAACTAAACTACGTTGTGTAAGAAATCATTGATGGTGAGGGAGGAGGAACAACTCTGCTCCAATTCGGTTTATTTTCAGAACACAATGTGCTGGCACACAGTCAATGAAAGGAGGGCTTCACCAAAAATGATGCGGAGGAGGGGGGGGGGCACATAGGGACAGGCACGGCATTACATAAACACAGTGTATACACATAGCCAGACACAATCTAGTAAATGTAACTGCGTAGCAATATAATTGAGGAAGATAATTGGCAGTCGCGCAAAAGAAAGTACAGAAAGGGGGTGGGGCAGAGGGGGAGATGATGTGAATGGTGGTAGGTGAGAGAACATGGATGGGAGTGTATGTGTGTGCGTGTAAAGCTCGGGGGGGGGGGGCTCATCTTGGAGATGGAAAGGAGGGGAGGGGGGGTGAGTGAACAGAGTTCAGCAGGTGGCCAGTTTCAGATGGGTGTCAGCCGGGGGGGAAGAAGCTGTTTCTGAGCCTGGTGGTGGGGGCTCAAAGGCTCCTGCAGTGCCTACCTGGGGGCATAGGGGGAGAACATACGGTGGTTGGGGTGGGTGGGTGGGATCTCTGCTGATTCGAAGACCTCCACGCAGGTAGTGTTTGACACGAATAGGCCTTTTATGGCTGGGAGCTGGCTATTGGTGATATGCAGGGTTGCCTTGACTACCCGCTGCTGGGATTTCTGGTCTGTTGATGTGCAGACACCATACTACACATGCAGCTAGGCAGGATACTCTCTATGGCTGTCTATGGCAGCAGTACAAGTTAGAGAGTATTCTGGGTGATAAACGCGTAGTGTTGCTTTCGTCAACGAAAATTATGACTAAATATCGTCGTCAACGAACCTTTATCAAGTGACGAAAACGAGACGAGACGCAACGTAAATGCTGGTCATGTGACGATGACTATAATTAAATGTATAATGCAATATCGTTGACGAATAAAAACGAGACGAAATGTAGTTTACAGAATAAAAACCAGACGAAATGTTATAACGTTATTTCATCTCGTTTAGTCGCGTTATTATTATTAGCTAACTCATGAGGCTGTGCTTCATGTGTCTCATTTTAACGTTAGCTTTAGACGTTAGCTACTGAGCTGAAACCGACTGAGAGTCTGAGACAAACGTGTGTGACTAGCGTATGTGTGTTTGTTTGTGAGAGAGTGTAAAGTGGGTTACCATGTGTGACTAGTGTGTGTACTGTGTGTGTGCGTGTGTATTTTTATGAGACAGTGTAAAGTGGGTTCTTAGTTCCTACCTGACTGACTGCATGTGTACTAAGCATCCCTTGTTGGCCAAATACTGTAGCTAGTTTTGTCATTCACATAGCAATCACACTGAACTGAATTTGGCATCAACAACATGACTTTGAATACCTTATTCAATCTAGACCAATAAGCTACATTAAACAAATGGTTTTGGCATTAACATGCCTCTGCTTAGACTACTTATGTTTTGATTAAAAAGACTTAGTCTAGTTTAAGACATTGACTTAAACTAGACTAAATGTCATCAGTTTTCGACTAAAACTAGACGAAAATAGTCATGGATAAGTCTGACTAAAATAAGACTAAAATGCTCAGACTTTTAGTCGACTAAAACTTGACTAGACTAAAAAGAGTATGAACGTGACTAAAACTAATAAAAACTAAAATGACAGCTTGACACAAAGACTAGACTAAAACTAAAATTAAAACAGGCCGCCAAAAACAACACTATAAACGAGCTTGCCTCAGCCTTCTTGGGAAATACAGGCATTGTTGGGCCTTCTTGACACAGGATTTGATGTCCAGGAGAGGTCCTCACTGAGCAACGCTGGAGACTCCATTTGGGACCTGTAAAGTTCTTTAAACCAACTCCAACAAAACAAAAGGATATTCAGATTCTTTCTTCACTCAAACGCCAGTCCTCCAGGATAATAGTTTATTTGTAAAAATCTCTCTTTTTCTTCTCTTTTGTTCTCGCCTAACATATTCACACCAAACCAAAATGAGCGCTCCCTCATGGACTGAATACAACTGACAATCCCTACATGAGAAACACTACATGCATCATGAACCGTGAACATTACAGGCCCCACTGATACATTGGGTAGTGGTTGCAACTTCTGGATTTCCTGAAGTCCACGATCAGCTCCTTAGTCTTCTGAACACTGAGCACAAGATCGTTGGAGGCACACCATGCTGGGAGGTGCTGCAATGTCCACCCTACAACTGTGGCGTCGTCTGCAAGCGTTATTATTGAGCCCGAATTGTGACAGCAGTAAGGAAAGAGGGAGTAGAGGGCTCAGAACACAGCCTTGAGGGACTCTTGTGCTGAGGGTTTGCATTGGGCAGACTGATGAGGATCAAGTGTGGGGGGGATGGTGTCTTTGATGTGGGCCAGGACTCTCAAAGCACTTCATGGAAATGGAGGTGAGTGCTATGGGTCGAAGTCATTCAGACATGTGGTTGATGGTTGCTGGAGTACGGGGATGAAAGAGGTAGTCTTGAATCATGCGGGGATTGTGGACTTGGACAGTGGAAGGTTTTAATTATTGTAGTGAAGACCTCAGCCAGTTGGTCGGAGCATTCCCGGAGGAACCATATGCAGTTCCGTGCAAAGTTTCCTCAAATGAGCAACTTGACACGTGACACATTTTCTCAGCACAGACAGGCTCATGAGAAAATGCTTAAAAATGGTCAACAAATTGATCAAATAATCATACAGAGGGCAAAATTAGCGCACAAATAAGAAATGCATATCAAATGAAATGTCTTCCCGCTATAGTTTCTGGATTGTGGAAGAAAAATGTGTGTGTATTCAGGTGCCACAGAAAGAGAACGGAGGTGGAATTGGGCGGCAGCCCGATCCGTGTAGCAGGGCTTCTCAATGAGGCGGGGAAGTGGAGAATATCCATGTGGAAATTCTCCATGATGGTAGCGGGAGGCTGTAGGAGGCGTTGGCAATCCCCGACCTTGTAAATAAACTTCAAACCGACACCAAAATAATAAAGAAAACATAGCGCTACTTTAGTCCAGAACTAGAATACATTTATTAGGCCTATTACATATTTGGTAGGTACTTCAGTGTTTGTGTAAAATGAAATGGATCTAGGACATCATCCTGGCATGGAAATACTAAGCACTTGTCAAACAAACTTGATATGATTTCGAAATAAGGTATGATGGTATGCTATTTGGGACACAGAGAATGTTTATGTGAAAGTGTAGTAAACACCCCCAGGGTACAGGAAGTTTCACTTGGAGCGCTGGAGGCTTGAGAGATATATTAGAGAAAGTGATTCAAAAGTGTGTATTGTACATGCTGTAGAGAGAGAATGAGATAGGTAGCAAAACATGGGAGAAAGAGAGAGTGGGAAATTGGAACAGAGTCCAGCTGCACTGAAAGCATGGGGAAAAGAATGATGGATGAACAGGTACCATCCTTCCAACAGTAGGACCATCCCATCAGTGGAATAGAGCCATTCACACGGTGTCCACCTATCAATCTGTGTGTCGGTGAATTAATGTCTTACAGTGAGGGGATAAGAAGAGAGAGAGGGTGTGTGTGTGATAGTGAGAGAGAGAGAGAGAGAGAGAGAGAGAGAGAGAGAGAGAGAGAGAGAGAGAGAGAGAGAGAGAGAGAGAATGGAGAGAATGGAGAGAAAGAACGAAGAGGAAAAACAAGAGAAGAAGAGAGCAGGGGTCAGAGAGGAGAAGTATAGAGAGCGAGTAGAGGAGTGTGGGGTATGGATAGGATTGGGATGAGAGGAGGGAAGAGACATATGGTAAAGACGTGAAGCTGAGATTGCAAGATTTCTCAGGGGTGCAAGTCTGGAAGTGTGTATTTGTGTGTGTGTGTGTGTGGAAGAGAGAGTATACAGAAAATGTGTGTTCCATCCTTCCCTACTATTTTTGCCCAGTTGCTATAGTAACCAGGCCCTATCACTGAGTGTGTGTGGGTGTGGGTGTGTGTGTGTGATAATGTGCTTGGGATGTAAAGCCGCAGACATAGCACTTCCCAATCCATAGGATGTAAAACATTAACAAAGCCTATCAAATATAACCCCCCTCCCTCCCCCCGCCAGACACAGTGGAGCACAGCCCCCACACACACCGATATTGTAATGACCAAGCTACCTTCCAATAAGCTACATGGTTGCTATTAGCTAATCATTCCCCATTTCAAATTACTCATGTGCTTATTTATGCAGAACAAATGAAGGACACATAAGCATGTGCTTGTTAGGGCATATCCAAGTTAGGTCAACTACTGTGTAGAGTGCTCTAATTAAACCGCCATGGCATTGAAGTAATATCCAGCAGGCATACCTAACTCTGATTTAGTCTTTGAAGAAAAAATAGGTTCCCTATCACACAAACGCATGCACAAACACTGGTTTCAGCTCATTAGGGTAGTCAACTTTACCACCTAATGAGTTTGTGTGGGCTGTGGCTTTGCCCAAACACACTTTCAGGTGAAAAACAATACTACTGTATACACTGGGGGGAAAGTCAAGATGAAAATCTGCTTTAGCAACCTTCTCATTAAGCAAACACAGAGATGACGGAGCACAATAGGAGGGATGACCTCGCCAGGTAAGTATGAATCACCCAGCAAAGGAGAGAGGAAAGAGAGAGGGAGATGTGTGTGTGTGGGGGGGGGGGGGGTATAAGGAGTGAAAGAATCAGACAGAAAGATAAAGCAGAGGAGTTAAAGCAGCATAGAAAAAAAAGGAAATAAGCAAAGAAAAGGGAATGAGGAAGGGTTATGGTGAAGTTAAAGTACAGTATAAATAGAAATAGATTCATTATGCGCTAAAAGGAAGATGAATGGACTTCAATTTCATTTGGATAAGAAAGCGGGACCTGGCCAGGAAAACCAACACATCATCATTCCTTTCCATGGAGAACAGGCTATGAATGGTTCTGAAGAACACCATCTATTAAGCCTGTAAGTATAACAGCTTACTCTGTGTACATCAGCCCCTCTTAAAAACCTTCAATTGCACTACCTTGGTCCATGAATCAAAATGAAGCTTTTTGTCCCCATGGGACAGAGTTGTAAAGAGAAAAATAGACCCAAATATTAAGGCCTCCACTGTAGCACCAGATAGATAACATCTCATCCCATCTTTATGTTTATCTATATTCCTCCTGGCACTGTAGTGTGAAAACATCTGGCCAGACTTTTGCAAGAGTCTGTTGTATATGGGATTTTCTATTTCCCAGTGTCCTATTCTTCTCCTGCTTTTCCTGTCCTCCTCATCTATTCAGGCTTATCTTTGTTTCTTTTTTGGGTCAACGTTTTAATTTAGCTTATTTTCGGCTGATGTGGAAAAATGTCTGGACTAAAACCAGTTTTTTGCTGTTTGCTGCAGAGGACACACACCATTCATTTCTCCACATTGTACATTGCATTGCACCTTTGCCATCTTTTTTTTCAAACAGGATTTAGGCATTGTATTGTTTTGTTATTGTATTGCTGGCTGTGTGACAAAATATACTGCGTCCCCATTGAAATCCTGTTATTGTACACACCGAGTGACATTTCTTAACAAACTCGTGCTGTGTGACACAGTCAGCTAACATGACTCAGTATTAAAGTGGAGAGGAAATAATGGAGTTGTCTTAATACTATTTAGATCCATTAAGGAAGCATGTAATTGTTCTCTAGACGAGCACTGAGGCCAACTGAAATATTTACCCTCAAACTCTCTCTCTCTGAAGTCTTTCATGCAGATTTATGCGATTCTGTTATCAGCATCCACAAAATGTCTGGGTTTCTTTGGCACTAGTGTTGTGTGAGTGGTAATTGTTTGTGTGCTGCCGGGTGTTTCTCCATGGTCCCATCTCTTCACGCCTGCACATACAGTAGAATTAGTAATGTCTGGAAAGTTCTTGTTGTCGTTTTAGGTACGGTGTTATCAGAGCCCAGCAACTCGAGTAGGTAATTCTAAGTCTCTTTCGAAGAGTGTTTGGGAACCTAATTACAAAAGGTGACTTTTTCCAAATGTCACAGAGACAGTTAATAAAGTAATGTTATAGAATAGATTACAGAAAAAGTACCACAAAGAAACACTTTAATCCCCCCCAAAAAGTACACAAGGAAAATTGCTCTCTTTTCTATTCACCCGTTCCTGACACCAAGTAAAGTGTCGTCTTGGCGGCGCAGCAGAGTTCTGCATGGATTTACATAATGTGGTTTCGTCTGTAATTTCCACGTTCTCAATCTGTCAATCAGGGTCCTTGGTCGCTCTCTACAGACGGTAAGCGTTCAACGGCGCAACGTTCTCACAACATCATTAGACAGACAGCCAACTGTCCCATATCAACTGAATGCAATACAAGCGGTCTAAAATCGTTTGCTGAAAACACACATGCTACAAATCAATGCTAATGACAACCCACGTCATTTAGGTTTTGACAGATCTGAGTCTGTTTGGAATGTCAAGCCTTGACACCAAAATGTTTTAGTTACTGATCAATGACAAACACTCTGACGCACCACATGGTCCATGTTGAGGATTCTCCAGGGAAGTGGCTGTACACTAAAAGACTGCCCTCTACTGTTGTTCTCTTGTAACTTCAAGTGACTACAATCTATGACTGTAAGATAGGGAGTGAAGTGGAAAAGATAAACAGGAAATGTATTTTTGTTGATAGAGAGAATTTTTTCACTGCTCTTCAGAAAATGTGTGAGGCATCCTACAGGATGATTGCACCATTGAATAAACTAGTTTCTAATACAGACACCAAATGATATACTGCAGACTCCTGGTTTTTGGGATCACTGGCATGTGTGTGAGAACCCATCCATGAGTGAAGGCAGACCGTTTTTAAGAAAAGTCTATCTAACATGAAAAATCAATTTAAGAAAGAAACTTAAAAAGTTGGAAAGATTTTCCCTTGAGAGGTCCTTGCATGGGCGGAAATAAATGAAACAGGCAAAATGTGATTTCTTAAACTTGGCGATCTGAGCGGCATTACACTAAGATGAACAACGTAAGCACACTCTTTATGGATCTAAATGAAGGCAAATTTGATCTCACCTTGGGCTGAAGATATTTTACAATTTAATAAAAGTGTTTCGTCAAAGAAATTGGAGTACTTCAAAGGCGGACCAGAGGGGAATAGAAGAGAGAAAACCAAGACCCAGAAAAGTTTGTTGTGGAGTCTGAATTAGTTCTTCATTATTGATCATGGAGGTCTGTCTTGGGGCATCAGATGAATGCAGCATGGGGGATGTTGAACGTGGATATTGAACCAAGAGTGCATTCACAGTTTGGTCTTCCACATGCTGCAACATACAATAATATGCCCACCGTAAATCGGAATTCATTTTGACAGGATCCCTTTGGATGTTCAGACAAATAGATGTTGTCAATGTCAATAGGAGGTCTTTGTTCTTTATGTTTTATAGGAAGTTGAGGCTTTCATAAACATGTCATGTTCAATATATCTCTTCTCTAAGCATGGCTAATATTGAAATGGAGACCTTTTCACTTGTGCTTTGATTACAAGAGATGTGCATGATAATGTCAGTTTCAGTCAGTGTTCCTGGCTCTCCTTTTTCTGTGTAGTCCTGAGCAACAAACTCTTGAAATGATTCCTATTTGATGACCAAGTTGAACATTTTACACTGGATTTTTTTCATTTGTTTATATATGGGTAGAGCTGTTATATAAGACTCATCCCTTTGCACATGACGACAGTAAAAAATTCAACATCTACATCATAAACCCTGCACATTAGGGCCACTACCCATCACTTTCACACCTCTAGCATTGACGACTTTGATTATGTCTGAGGTTGGACACATCTTTTTGTTAGAGACAGTGCTCATATCGGTGTGAAAAATGTATGATTGTGGCTGTTATCCTGACAGAGATAATTGTACAATAGCATCCCACACAGCGTGGGAGAGGTCATGTCTGACCTACAGGTATGGGTCAGACCACACACACACACACACACATGAGGATACACACACACACTCACTCTCCCTTTCTCTCTCCCTTTCTCTCTCCCTCTCTCTCATACAGGCAAACACTCCTTTGTTCTCACATCCACACACGCACTCACTTCAGTGGTCCCCTCTCCTCACTCCAATATTTTTACCCCTGTATCTCTCTCATGCATTATATATGCATCCAGCTGTAGTACTGTAAATAAGGCTTTTACAATTATTTTGTGTGCCCTTTACAGGCTATGTCTTATAGCATAATAGTGTGATAATCCATTATTCAAGCACACCATTCACAAGGCATAAAAGCAGCAAGTCAAGTAAACTGATAAAGACCATTAGGTAACTAATTAATGATGGACTTTGAATAATAAATCAAAGAGAGATGCCATTACTTTGTGGTTGTTAAAATTTTATTTGGTCTTCTTGCTTGTTGCTTTTTTCCACAGGTTAAAACCCATCACAATAGTCAACAAAAATGGCAAAACACATTTTCACATATGGAATGATAAACACACAACGCACAATATTATAAAAAGAGTTTGATTAGGCCCAGCCCAGTGTGAGATTTCACAGACACACAACATATGCAACATTACAACAAAATATCTCGAAGCCACCCCCCCCCCCCCCCCCCCCTCCTAAAAAAAGAAACACACTTCTTATACGGGCACAGTGAAATCTGGGGTTGTATTATGGCGATGCAATGCAACACGATGGTCATTACATAGCTCACCGTTACAACAACAAAGTAGACACAGAGGAAGATGACTCTAACACAAAGCAAATAGATAGTCTACTGACACAGAGCTGAGGAGACACCAGGTTGTTGACTATGTTCAAGCAATATCAGAGACCTCAACTCTATCTCGGTAAATATAGCAGTTTTATGCACATATAGTCCGGTTTGGGTGCCTTAGAGAGACGTTGTGGCAACACTTTATGGGAGATTCTTTCGTTTCATTTACAGGCCAGAACAACCCTTCAAAGTGGGTAGAATTATCAAGTGAAGACACATTTTTCTGCTACATATCTAGTACTAGGATCCAAAAAATCGGATTTTCCAACAAATTTTTCAAGCGGAAGAAAAGTATCCCATGCAAAGCACCCATACTCAAATAGCAATTGATCCCATTTTAAATAATCCAGTGAATACCTAAAAGTAAAAGGGAATGAAAACGTTGCCAAACAATATCAAGCATCCTAAAGTAGACTCTGTCTGTAGTAATCTTAACAAAAATCCAGTGTGTAAAAAGGTGCCTATCATAAATAAAATATAAAATCTCATCTGCATTTTTCCAATATCCTAAGCTTCATAGAAAGTTAACCACAGGCTTTCACAGGCCGGAGTTCTTACAGTACTCGGATGTTGTGAGTAGAATAGATTTCCGCCACACAAAAACCTGGAAATTGCACCATTCGCCATATCCTACAGCCATGTCTGTTCAATTGGACCTGGGCTGGTAGTCATTCAACAAAATGTCTTGATGGTTTTGGGGTATTAAAGCTTCCCAAATAAAGAATTTTGAGTGTGCTTTCTGTTTAAAGTTACCAAATAGGCAGGGGAAGAAGCAAATGGCCAACCAAATATTTAGTGATGAATCTGATTGGGTTCCCTTCTTCCTCTTTCTGTCAATGTCAAAGTGCTTTGACGTCTCCAGACATATCTCTTGAAATTAACTAAATCGGTTATAGGACTGCCTTCAAATATTACCATGTCCTGCACATTTCAAAAGTTGTCAATTGTACATTTCAAAAATCATTGTAAATTATCTCTAGTCCGTTCTGCCAAGACGTCAACATCCAGACAAGACAATAGCAGTCTGGCAATGGAAAGATGAGAAGTGACTAGTCCTGGGACTTAATAACTGTTTAAAATAAATCAAATACACGTGTAGACCTGCATTTATGAAAAACCTCAACACTGGGCCTGCTGCGTTCCATTGTCTTTTAAACAAATCAGTCGCCATCACCCTGTCGCACACAATTGGGGTTCTAAATGTTATCATCGGAGCGGGAACAGCAGATGGTATAAGGAGAAATGAAGGCCTCGGCCTGAAACGGATTGCAAATAATGTTTAATGCTTAAAAGAGCTGAAACATGAATGAGGCCAGACATTGCTGCCTGTGGCACCCCGGGGGTCTAACCGCCTCCACATGACCGTAAAATTTCGTTTTTAATCGTGTTTTTGTTTGTTTGTTTGTTTGACGACATCGTACTGAATAAAGGTGTGGGCAGGTATTTCTGTAACCTACATCTTGAGAGAAATACAAAAGCCACTCTGATGGCTGTTAACTTGCGTGTGGGTCAAATTTCAAAGTGGAGTTTCTAATTTAGCTTCTCAATCATTCAATATGAGAAATACACTGCAAGGGAAAGGGCCATCATCCTGGGTAAATAAGAAGCGTGCCTTGGCTGAGGCTGAAGTAATCGATTTCATTAACTAAGTGGGATTCGCAAAGTGAAGAAAAACAAACGAGCAACTGTAATTTGCTTATGTCACTATAACCGCTACCCCTGGAAAAATGACACGGACACTTGGACGATAATTAAAAATCTGAATCTACTAAACAGCGAAATACGAAATAGCACCCTAGTAATGTTCTGTGTGTGTGTAAAAGCTTGCCTACTTCTTCAGCAAGGGTATGTTTCACTTGCCCTGTCAAAACCGTTCAAAGCACAGATTTGCAAAGACGAATGAGGCGACGCCCGAAAGAGCGGCATGTCACAAACAACTCCTGAAGAGCTTCTTATTGGGAGCGCCGTTTTGTCAAGCTGTCAGTCAGGTGACAGGCCCAGACCTGACAGGCAACCAGGAAAATCAGGCTTTCCTGTCAAAAAAAACATGTCGCGGTCACGCCACTGGTCACAGAATCAGAGAAGTGGTGAATAACGTGGCACTGAAAGGAGATAAGACTTAAAGGGATTGCGTCAGGTGTTCTATATATGTTTTTCTGAGATTACAAATGATTTATTAATATATAGTGACTACCTCAAAACTTGTTGTAAAGGTTACATGGAATCGTTCTGTTAGTACGCACCAGAAAAAAGGCCACAGAAACAGGCTTTTTGTAGCTTGTATTTTTGGCATAAATACCCTATAATTTAGCCAAGTAAAGTCACATCTTCTATATATAATGTTGGGAAATAAATCTGCTCTTGGAAGGACAGAAATCCCAGAACATCCAAACAAAGTTGTGAGCTCTTGTTATTTTTCAACAACACACTGACTACTGCTGCTAGTATAAACCTTAGGTCTATCCAGGTCTACAGATAAGACATGCTAGATGATCACAGAGTGAGTGGGTTAGGGCTTGGTATTGTGGGTACTGAATGGCATATAAAGAACCACCACCACCTCAACCCTCACACCTCGTTCCTCTTTGAACCACAGTTGTCAAAGTCGTGACTTCCACCCTCCGTAATAGCGATGAGAGGATATAGCTCTTGTGGACTTTGCCTGTTTGAAGCTAAGGCACTAAGGTGTCTTCTGTGGATTAGGGCTATAGGCAATAACACACCTGTCACATCTTAGGGGCGGTCTCATAGGAGAGAAAAAGCAAGGGTAGTGGCTTTATATTAAATCTCCCAGCTCTGTGACAGTGCATATATGTTGTGCAGACACACCATGGGCTCTTGGGTTGACTGAAAGGTCAATATAGGAAGATGTAACAGTACTAAAGCCACAGCGAAAAGAAATTGAATTCATGATTAATTCTAAGGCCACTATTACTTTTAAATCTATGACCACTGTATCACAGGGAATTGGTTGGCAGGGCCACGAAAGTCACAGCTTAGTACAAAGTTTTTTGTAACAACTGGTTTTGAAATATTGGTCATAAATACTCTAAACCTCCTTAGTTGTTTTGGGAGATTTCTCTTATGATTGACGAGGATAATTTTAGAGACTTTGGAGTCATCTGATTTCAACCCAAATAAATCTCACTGGAAGTCTTCTGTACAACTGGTACATGAAGAAATACTTACATTCTGGGAGGTATGTTCTTCTGACATTATGAGAGTGGACTAGTATGTCATTCTCAGGACAGGTTAGCATAGAACAGAATTAGAAGATGGGATATAAAGAAGAACGAAAGGTATTTCATTGCAGTTGACTTCACATAAGGGGAGGAGAGGTAGAGAGGGAAAGGCACCTTATTGGTTGAGATTCAGTCCAGTCAGTAGTTCATTAGCCAATGGCACCACAAAAATCAAGCGGACATGTAACCTCATTGGCTCTACAAAGGGATAGGCTCTGCCAGGAAAGGCTGTCGATTTCCATTCAGGGTTGTGTTCTGAAAGTGGGGCATGTCCTCTGACATCTTCACCCAAGCTACTCTAGCGACTTCATCGGATTCATTAAACCAAAATAGACTCTTAAATATACCTTATAATATACAAGAGAAACTCAATTAGCCAAATGTCTCAGTTGTTCATTAAACGAACCCTGTCGTCGTCGCAAGGCTAATTACCATCATCAGGAACTGCTCTTTGTCAGAATTACAGTTAGAATTTGTCTAATGACAATGTTTCCCACTTCAATTTGACTCCACTCTCCTCCCTGGAACATAATAGCTTAAGTACTGCAATGACATTGCGACAGTCGTTTGAGGCAAAAAGGTGATCCTGCTTGTTCTGTGGCTGGGCCCCAAGTCGTGGAACAACCTCCCTCTCCATGTTCGATCTGCCCCCACCATCAAATGTTTTGAATCCAGGCAAAAAAACACGTGTTCTCTCTGGCTTTCTAGGTGTATTTCAGATGTGTTTATAAGTGATTTTGTTGCTGGGCGGTCAGATGGCTGAGCGGTTCGGGAATCAGGCTACCAATCAGAAGGTTGCTGGTTCGATTCCCTGGCCGTGCCAACATGACGTTGTGTCCCTGGGCAAGGCACTTCACCCTACTTGCCTCTGGGGGAATGTCCCTGTACTTACTGTAAGTCGCTCTGGAGAAGAGTGTCTGCTAAATGACTAAATGTTGCTGTGTTGGTGTCATTTGTACATTTCTGTACCCTTTACTTTTACTGTGTAAAGCACTTGTTTTAATCTGTGAAATACAAATAAACTGACTTGACTCATCTTTTTGTATGGCTGTATCTGAACTCTGTTATTGGGTCTCCAATTATGACAACACTTGCTGTGGGCCATCAAAATTATGCCTGTGAGAAATAAATGCCCTTACATTTGGATCCATCTAGCAATGAATTCTGAGTCGTAAGAGCCAAACATGACAGCAGATACTGGACCAATGAAAAGGAAAAGGCAATGGTTAGGGCCCCTCCCACTCTCCCTGAATCCTGTACACAAGCAGTCACATTCTTTGGCATATAACAGGGCTGCTCCCCTCGCCCCTTACACTTTGTTGCCAACAAGCCCAATAACCACTAGAATTCCAGGAATGCCATCATTGGAATGTTATTGGAAAGTTATCTGCTTCCTGGTGGATGTCTGGACCATGGTTTGTCCGAAGAATTCTGGGGGATATTGAAACCATTTTGAGTGCTCTCTCTCCCAGTGAACACCCTAATCTTACCTCACCACTGCTCCAACTCACGCTCCCAGCCTTACTGGGGTCCTTAACACATTACTAGTTTGTTAACATCTTCCCAGCTCACTCCTTACACGTGTTAATCATTTTCAAGAGGTCAATGACAGAATACTGAATGGAGTCGCTCACAAAACCAGACTCGCTGATTGCCCTGTGTGCTTAAAGAGCCTGTAGGTGACAGATAAGGCGAGCTTTACTGTATCCAGGACAACATTGTCCAAAACGCTTCAAAAGGTAGTAGAGATGAGAGGTGGAGATATCAGGAGTCTGATTGAGTCTGAAGATGGCTACTGATCTGCCACTTCAGAGAGAGGGGTGGGGGGCAGACAGATGAGAGAAGAATCCTCTTTCAGGCATTCGACTCTGTCACACGGCATAGGATTGGCTGGGTAGCTTCCTGGTTTCTAAGGCAACTGTTGTTGATAGGCGGAAGAATCCAGTGATTGGGCTACCTAGGTTTCCACAGGGAAATATCCTCCTAGAGTAGAAGGGCCTGGTGCATTTTAGATTTTAAAGGATTGCAAATCCCTGTTTATACAGGATGTACACACTCTGGCTATCCAATTAAGGATGCATTCCTTTCATTTCAAATTCAAATAAAAACCTCCATGTGAGAGGCGGACCTCATGCCCTGCTGGCGAGGTCGGGTTTAGAACCTGTCGTCTCTGAGTTGCGTGGGGGACTTGAACGGTTTGAGTCCCAAAGTCCTCCGGGGTCGTGTTTTTTCTTTGGTGACCTCAAGGGGTGGACTGCAGGTTGGCCACCCCAGGTCAATGAAGGGGGAGTTGGCCGGGTTCAGAGGCCCCAAGCGGACTGTGGGCAGGGTCGGTGACCCATTAGTGGAGCAGGGGGCGGAGCGGGAGGTGGGAAAGGGGGCAGAGAAGGGGTCGAAGGGTGACGGGGTGTCTGGGGTGCTTGTGGGGTCTGCCCGGAGTGTGAAGGGGTCACAGTCTGGGGAAGGGAAGGGGTCACAGTTGGTGAAGGGGTTGGTGGGCGAGGGCTGGTAGCTCAGCGAGTGACTGTCTGGGAGTCGGGGCTGTCGCCTGCCAGCTCCTGCTGAGATGAAGCTCCAGGGGTCGATGCGAGGTCGGTTGGGGGAGGGGCGCGGGCGGGGGATGACGCTGACCTCCAGGCGGCGTGTCGTGGGGCTCACCAGGCCAGGATTGGGGGACAGAGAGATGGGTTTATACTCCGACTCCATCGTGTCTTGGCACAGGGGAAGGTCCAGAACTAATGAAGAGGAGAAAAAAGAACTAGTTATATAGTGACACAGTCAACTGAGGAAGAGAAGAGATTTACAAGGTATACAGTAATGTGCAAAAGTCTTAGGCACCCCAGATCTTCTGCATGAGGTTGTCATATATGTTTAATCTTCTGCATTAATGTCAGTAGAAATGCACAATATTTAGATTGTTTTTAGTTTAGTCGTTTGATTTCATTTCATCTGAAAGCAATTTGACCACATTTATTCTTTCTTTTTTTTGTATCTAAGAATTTTGCACCGTGCTTAACATACGATACACATATGGGCCCATGATAAAAAAACATTATTCTATGTCTACTCAACAGGAGAAGAGGGGGGATTCGCAGCCCTCTATGTAACTTCCTGCAACTGTGACAGCAACAACTTGAACCCAAGCTTGCGTGCCGACGCAGGGACTCTACAGGCGAGGGGACAACCCAGAGATGTGACAACCCTCAGAAGCTCTCAGCGCTTGTTTAACAATTCACCGAACAAGAAACAGCACTCAGGGAGACAAGCACCGTTCGTTTTTTTTGACTCTCCTCCAGACATAACTAAAAAAGAAACATATTTTTATACAGTTCAGTACAACAGACCATTGCAATGTAACAGACGTGGCTGCACCCCCATCGGAGGTACACTTGGCAGATCTTCGACCACACCCAGGATGGAACCAGCCACCTTCAAACTCAAGCGCGACCACTACCGACTACACCATTGAAAAGCTAGCGATTTGTTGAAGCAGGTGGCTTGTATACACACATGAGGACTCAGTTTGACCGATCTACACCAGCTATACTAACAATGTTTCCTTGTTTGAGTCTAATTTCTAAGATCCATAAAAACATAAGTACATGTTTAGCTACACAACTGGCAAGGCTGTTAGTCTTACAAAGGACATCTACCTCTACCTTTACCGACTTCATGTAATTTGAAAGATTACAGTTATTAGCTGCATAACGTGTAAATACAGTTGAAATACTGATTACCCCCTGGGGACTTAACAACACGATAGCTCCTGTGAAGATTCCATTTCTGTGATTTAGACAGATTTTATAGTTAGAATGAAAGTTAAGCAGCGTCTGTATAATTCTTAAGAGTCCTTAAGAATTACCTTTCTACTGGCGCTCCCCTCATCACAACAGACCTCAAACTGTGCCACAGCATTGCTTATGTAACTAATAGGAGATACATATGTATGAGGTGTGTGTTTTGGTTTTGAATAATGAAATGTGCATAGCCCCCCTGGTGTGTGTGTTCGTGAGGACGGAGGGCGGGTGGTGGTGGTGGAGGGGGGGGGGGGGGGGGGGGGGCGGGTCTTTGGTGTTGAATAATGAAAATATTGGGGGAGTGGATGTGCAAATATATACAGTATATGCGTGTGTGCATGTGTGTTTGTGGGTGCAAGCTTACCTAGCTGAGAGGAGTGCAGTCCTTGGCTCTCCCTCCTCGCTCTGTCGACCCCGGGGCTCCAAACATCCCCACCAAACTCCCCGTTGCTGTGATGGGGGCACAGAGCCCACTCCCCCGGGCTGCCCTGCCCCGGGTGATGCCGTGGTGTCGGCGGGGTCTGGGGTGTCTGGGGGATCCGAGGGCTACTCCGATCACGGCGATTCGGGGGAGGTGGCGTGAGGGGCGGGGGCCTCACCTCGGGAGGGTGCAGGGTGAAGTCGAAGACGGTAGCCAGGAAGGGTTCTGAAATGGAGAATGTGATGAGGTCTTCCACCGCAGGGGGATCCAGGGATGAAGCGGACGATTTGGGGGCCGCGATTTCCATATCCGAGGGTATCCGGTGGAGCTCCTCCAAGGGTGCGTGGTTAGTCCTGGGGGGCACCCGGGGGAGCACATCCAGACAGCGTCCCAGGGCCACGGAGGCCAGAAGAGACCCCCCTCCCAGCAGAGCCCGGTGGGTGGTCCTCAGCGGGCCAGTGCTGCCCAGGAATCCTCTCTCTGGCTGGGGGGAGCTGGCCGGGGAGCCCCCCTCCTCACTCCCAGAGTCTCCCTGAGGTACTGTCAGGCGGTGAGGCTCCTTCACGGATCCTGAAAAAAAGAAAAACAGTTACGCGGAAATCCTTGTTTGTAAACATTTTTTTACCAAAAGAACATTTTTAAAGATAGACAATAGAGTGTACCTCACACCTAAAGTCAGCTTACTCTTTTACTGTCATGTGTTTTGTATTAAACCTGTATTCACACCGGAAGAGGCCCTTGGGGGAGGAAGGGTTACCGTTTAGGGCAGGCTGGGGTGTTGGCGGTCTGTACTCCTCAAAGTCGTCCTTGGAATCTCCGTTCTCATTGCTGTCCATCCCCAGGAGCTTAGCTCTCATTGATAGGCTGAAAAACACACACAAACACAGACACACAGCTAAAAACAAGGGGAAATACTGCCAGTCTGGATCTGATGAAAGCGCTGGTAGCTTGGGTCAACAAAAGACAAAACAAGGTGACAGAAACAAACTTCTAAAGCTCTCTGTCAGACACAAATGTAAAAAGTTACTTCTATCCAAGTGAACAAAGCTTTGTTTAAACTGCCTAGACACATCTCTGTACATCTTTTCAACCTTTGCCTTCGACGTATCCAAGCTATAACGGTGTTAAAAAGCGACATGACATTAAGAAACCGCTGTGCTTCAGAAGTGAGATGGGCTGCCAGTGTTTATGATGATGTGGCTAAATACCTGCTTTCCTGAGGACTGAGGCGAAGCACTTTGGGGCTCTTGGGGCTCTTGGGGCTCTGGGGCCTCCAGTGGGGGCCCAGCCTCACGTCCCCATTGGCCTGCTTCATGGGCGTGGCCTCCAGGGGCCACATGGAGCTCAGACCAAATGCCCTGCTGTTCTCACTGGGACTGACTGGAGAGAAGAAGGAAGGAGGGAAAGACAGATGGGAAGAAGGGGGGTTTGCATCGTTAGGATTGAGAGAGAAGGAGAGAGAAATGGAGGGAGAGAGAGGGAAAGGGAGAGAAAAAAGTGAAAGCGCTGTAATTTCATACATACACACACTCTATATTCAGTTCACTGACTGACAATTACTAGGTCAGACAATTGCCATTCCCATACACAGCCATGACGGTGCCACAGAGTGGCAGCAGTGGTATCCTGTACTTTATCCTACCACTGTTGTCTTGAGGTGAACAAAGTATGGACGAGAGGAGCCCAAGTGTGTGGATGGAGGAAGAGGGACAGAGGAGGGAATGAAAGGAAGAGACGGTGAAAAAGTCTGTGAGAATCCACCTGGTGCTGACACACTTTAAGGGTTTCAGCCCCTCATACAAACAGCCATGAACCGTTGTGTGTCTGAGAAACTGTGCGACTGTTAAACCATCCTGGTGCAAATCTCAACAGTGCCGGCAGCCATTTATTACAGGTACACACACTCGGCGTAATATCATACATGTACAGTACACACCCTGGAATCCCAAAAGATTGTTCCAGAAGGAAAAGTGCCACCAGGCTGATGTCAGTGTCTCTCTCTCTCTCTCTCTCACACACATTCACACACACATTCACACACACGCACACGTTGCAGCTACCTCTAGGGACTAAAACAAATAGATGCTAAAGATGTGATCATACAAACAAAATTCCACCCCATATGGCTTTAGGGTTCAATAAGTCATAGTCTGCGACAGTTTACTATGACAGGGAAACAACAGATGTCTCCTTAATAGGGAAATACATTTTAATGACAGTCAGTCTGAAGCCCTCGGAAATCAACATTAACAAGACACATTACCCAGGCCCGAATCCAATCCACTTTTTAATGAATAAATAAGCCAAACAGATGTTTTGGATTTGGAAAACCACTTATACAGCTAAACATCTCACCACAGATTGTGCTTTTAAAAGTTGCCGCAATATATAACGAGAACTGATTCTTCTTGGAGATGTTTTGTCTCTCTCTGTTTTGGGGGGGGGGGGGGGGGGGGGGACATGGTGTGCCCTTTGGGGTGGATTTTCCACAAAAGGGAAAACTGTTGACTTACATTTGTCTCAATGTTGGGACGAACACTGCTGTAAATCACTTCAGTTGATTTATTTTTTACTCAGGACTGAAACATAGAGCCTGATGAATATCCATTTACTTCTTTCTAATTCTGAACGGTGAAGGTTTTTATCAGCGTCAGGGGCGAAGCCTAGAGCAAGGACTCCCCTAACTGGTTCAAACGACAAACTACAGGTGCATGTCTAACAAAAATAAATTGCAGATCTGTTATAACAAAAGGAAGTCTGAAGTCTGAAAAAAAACTACTGTTGCAAAAGGGTGTGTGCGAAAATCAAAGTGTGATGGGAGAGTTTAAGAGTGAGCGGACGAAAGGGCATGAAAAGAGAGAGAGGGACAGAGCTTGAGGTGTGGGAGGTTTGTACGTGTGTGCGTGTGGGGCGGGGGGGGAGTATGTGTGTGTGTGTGTGCATTGAATGTTCATGAGTTTGTGCATGTTACCATGGATACTATTTCAATTGTATGTGTGTGTGTGTGTGTGTGCTTGTGTGAAGACAGAAGCCTACACTTACGTTGGATTGCTCGGAAGCGTGGGCCAATGGAAGGGGAGGTGCCGGAACCCAGATCTGGAGAATTCCTTCTTTTCTCCAGGCCAGGAGACGCCTGCACTGTGATCTTGTGAATAAAGTCTGTAGGACACACACACACACACATACTAGATGGCAGAGGTATCTTGTGGACACAAATCACAATCACATGAGCAAAGGATTACAATTCAACATATGCTTGGACTCGTACCCTTATTTTTGAAAGGGGGGGGGGGATTATCTGGGAGTGTCTCACTTGAAAAGAAACCTTTTCAAGAAGAAATCTTTCATGTGGTTTGGGCTTCTTCCTTCTAGGATGCCACTAGAATATAAGTGTTGGCATGAAGCACAGCTTCAGTAGATGCTGTTGGGAGGAACTAGGAAAGGCCCAGCCCTGAGCTGTAGCCTGAGCTGGAATGTGATGGAAAAACAGGACAAGAGCAAAGTAAAATAGGAAGAGAAAGGAAGCAAAGGAGAGAGTGAGCAAAAAAGTGTGCCTGCGTGTGTGAGGATGAGAGTGAGAGACAGAGAGAGAGAGACATGGAGAAATGGAAAGAGAGGGAAAGAGAAGGAAAGAGAGGGAAAGAGAAGGAAAGAGAAGGAAAGAGAGGGAGAGAGATGGAAAAAGAGAGAGAAAAGGGAAAGAGGAAGAGAGAGATGGAAGGGGAGGGAGAGGTGGAGAGAAAGATGGAAAGAGAGAGGGAGAGAAAGGGAGAGAGATGGAGAGAAAGAAGGAGAGAGAGAGAGGGAGGGAAAGGGAGAGAGAGAATGAAACAGAAAGGGAGAGAGAGGGAGAGATGGAAGGGGGGGGGGGAGGGATAGGTCACGCCAGCCAGCAGCCAGGAGAGACAGGAAGCCCACACAGGCGTGGTCGTCTCCATCTCCCTCTCATCAACCCCCCACCAAATCACAACCCTGCTGCTGGGAAACGCCTGACCACACCACCACACACACACACACAGCTATACACACATGCACACACACACAGACTAACAGACAGACGCATACACAAACCCAGACACACACACACACACAAACATACACACACAAGGAGTACTTGTGCATGCTCCTGGATAAAGTATATCTGTCTGCAGTGGTGAAATGCCTCATGAGGAATGGTGAGTGTACAGTTTGGGAAAGCATATTGCAACACAGCACAGTTGCTGACGTGCAGGTTACTATTCAAATGTATTGTCATCCCTCCCCGAGTGACTTATCCGTAACTTTTATAATTCTCAAACAGGAATGTTAAACGGGTCAGAAAAGCCCGATCCATTGTACGGGACACGTCCAGAAAACGCAAAACTGCCCGCTGCATCGCGCTCCACCCCACCTTGCGGCATGCTGATCTTCTCGCCGTTCTTGCCCTTGAGCTTGTGCTTCTTGAAGGTGCCCTTGCGCTTCTTGACGTTGGGCTTCTCCTGGTTCATGTGGAGGATGAGCAGGCTGAGCTCGCGCTCGAACACGTCCTGCTCCCACTGGGCCAGCTGCTGCTCGCGCTGCCGCAGGAACTCCTCGTGGGACTTCTGCTCCAGCGCGGCCCGCTTCAGCTCCTCCTCCCGACAACGCAGCTCCTAGGGGGGGGTTCATATCATGGGATTCACCTTCATGCTGTATGTCACTGATGACTTGTACGATTGATCATATAGGATTTTGTTTGATGGATGGATGGATTCATGGGTGGATGGATGGACGGATGGATGTACAGACAAATGAATAACTGGGTGCCCCAACCTACACCCCCAACACACATACAGAGACAAGGACCCACACGCACACTCGCCCATGCATGTGGACAAAAACACACACGACCACACGCACACGTACACACCTTCTCCTTGGCCCGGAGCTCATCGAACATGTCCTGGATCTCCAGCTTCCAGTCCTCCTGGAGGGAGTGGAAGGAGTCCTGGGGCATGTCCTCCATCACCTGCTGCTCCAGGGCCGTCAGCTGGGACAGGATGGAGGCAAAGTCAGGCCGCCGATGGGGGTCCTGGTCCCAGCACTCTGCAGGGAGACACACACACTTTATGTGCAACGCACACACTTTATGTACGACACACACGCCTCATGTACAACATACACAACTTATGTACACAGGGTTTGACATTGCGACCATTTTGGTTGCATATGCTCCCAAAATTGTATCTGTTCAACCTCTAAATATATTTGGGAGCACTTGTGTGAGTAATAATCACTATGGTGCGACCTTTCTTTAAAAAACGCTTGCTAATTAGCCTACTGCACAGTATGTGCATGCTGCGAGCTGATACAGTGACCGGTCTACCATTCAATCCAACAATACATAACCAGTTAAACTTCATCTTTATGTTCTTGAAGATTTTAGATTGGTTAAAATCAGCTGTCAATCACTCCATGCCACTGCGCACCGTTGTGACATGACAGAGAACTAACTAATGCAAAAGATTATAAGAGCTGAAAAGACAATATAACAATTTTGGGTGGATGCTCCAAATCCTTTGCTGGTGCTCCTAACTTTTTTAAGTTGGGAGCACCAGTGTTACCAAGTGAAAAAGTTCATTTCAAGCCCTGTGTACAACATACACAACTTATATACAACACAAATCTTATCAATACCCACACACCTAAATATTTTATGTTGATTATATTTTTTCACACTTTAGATGAACGTATCTGTTTGGACAAGGTTGAACAAACTAACACAGGCCATTTTTAATTTAAATAAAAAACTTTAGATCCTTACTATTTCACCACATACTCCACTTTTGAAAGTCTGGAATTTTAGGCTTTTGTTTTCATTAATTATGTTTACTGTAATTACATATTATTATGTGTAATGCTAAAAAAAAATCTTAGATTTTTCCAAAAAGCAGCAGAGAAACTTTCTCTATTCTGACATCAGGTCATTCTTGCATTTTGGTGGTGTATAACTTTAGCATTGCCCAAAGCTGTTGTCCAATCAGCTACTTATGTAAGCATAATTATGGTTATTACAGAAAGTGCAACTGCACCTGTGGGAATTTATATTCATCCCAAAGAAGGCTTTTGCTGCATCACTTTGTTTTGCCATGGATCTCACTACCTCCCAAAACGACTCCAGAGAAGCCAATGGAGTTTTTATTGTCAAGCTCATTACATTTACATTTAGTCATTTAGCAGACGCTTTTATCCAGAGCGACTTACAGTACGTACAGGGACATTCCCCCTGAGGCAAGTAGGGTGAAGTGCCTTGCCCAAGGACACAACGTCATTTGGCACGGCCGGGAATCGAACTGGCAACCTTCAGATTACTAGCCCGCTTCCCTAACCGCTCAGCCACCTGACTCCCTATCATTGGTATTATCACCAGCCAAAAATGAAAACCAGAAAAAAATACATGAAAGGCAAAAACCTGTGCTTCATGTGAGTTAAGCTTGGTGAAAAGCTTCAAAAGAAACACTCACTAGTCAGAATTATTTCCCCAGCTCACAGCAGTTTTTCTGATTTAAACGATCATGTAGCCTAGCGCATGAAATTCACATTTGAGTTATATTTCATTCATTAAAAAGTAACTAAACACTGAAACATCTTTTTGAGTCATACCCCTACATTAGTTGGCCTATTCAAGCACTGCTAAAGTCTTGGTGTTGATTCTGACAAATCATTGCAAACGTGTTATTTTTATCATTTGACAGTAAATCCCAGCAGTATTGGCCCCATGTGGGTAAGAAAAAGTAATTTGTGACGTGTGTTTTCAAGGAACTCGGACATATCATAGAGAGGGTTGTGTGTGATAACTGGCCATGTGTGTGTATCATTAAAGGAAGACCCAAAATGACTGTTCCAGGAAAACCCCTACCAACAATGTTTTGAAACTATGAGGGCGAGCTAAGGTTGAAATTGACTCCAGAGTTAGACCTTTCCCAAGTTTCATTGTAATTTTCGAGTCTTTGTTGAAAGGGGTACATTCACAATCCGGCTACCAATAGTATGATGGTTTCAGTCAAACTGTAATATTTACCTTGTATTCAAATGTAAGTTGTGTTGGTTTGTTATTTACATAGTAGTCTAGTTAGTAGAAGTCTAGTAGTAGTCTAGTTAGTTATTCAGTTACAGCATACCATAGTAACAATATACACCCATAGTTATTCATTTGATGTCTGAGTCTGTTTAAAATAAGTAGTTATGTGCAAAAACAATCAAATCAAATATGAAATGTATTCATATTTAGCATTTAGTAGCCTAAATATTTCACAGATTTGAAATATGCTGTCTGTGATCTGTGGTATTTAGGATCTGAATTGATGTGCCAAAATGCGTTGTGCTTATTAATTCAGCGTCAATATCAAATGAGTAACAAATATGTAACATTTAAAAAGTTTGCAAACTCGTAAGACTCAACTTCCCTTCCATATGTGACACAATTGAAACAAAGTTTGCAGAAATTGCAAGAAAACAAGATGGTGTTGTCAAAAAGAACCATTCGCACACTCACAAACACACCCACACTCACACACAGGTGGTCTTACCTGCCATGAGCTGGGCGAAGGGTTCTGGGCAGGTGGAGGGAATGGGCAGGGTGAGTTTGTTGACAGCTACTCCGTAGGCCACAGCTAGTCCATCGATCCCCCTGTAGGGTACCTCTCCAGTGAGCAGCTCCCAGAGCAGGACACCATAGCTGGGGTGGAGAAAGGACAAACAGCAGACACATGTTAACACAACTCTGTAGAACATGAATGTGCGTGATACTGTGTGTATGACGATTGTGCGATGATTTACAGTGTGATATGGTGTGAAGTTTGCATAATAATGAGTAAACAATAAGGATATCTTAACATGTTCTGTCCTATCCTAACAACTTCATATGACTTATGAGGGGAATTATTTTTGTCACGGTTATACTGTATGTCATTTGAAGGTATTTGGAGAAGAATACAGACACACTGGAAGTGCATTATGTGTATCTTACAGCTTTACATGCAGTTATAAGTCTAATTAATTCTGTCGAAAAACAGTTGTTACATATCACACAACATTACGACCAATATACTCCCACACATACAGTTCACGCATCCATTCAGACACATGCACAAACACATAGGAAAAACAATATTTGACTCTCATTAAGCAATGACATAAAATGTTGCAGACATGGACACATAATTGTAAACACACACACACACACATTCACACACACTGAGGAGGTCGGAACCGTTGTGCATCCTTAAAAGTGTGGCTCTGGATGTCCCACACTGTCAATTACCTCCAAGCATGCCTGACTAAACGTCCTGTCGGATAGTGGAGAGGGCTGCTGTCCACAGCATTTTTATATAGACCTATAATTACAGTACACATACACACACACACAAAGGACACATTCACAATTACATGCACACTCACAGTACACACACAAGGACACATACACCATTACACACACACACACACACACACATACACAATCACATATACATATACACACATACACACACAGACACCACTTAATCTTAGCTTCATGATGAATTGAAGTAAGATACTTTGAAGAACATAATTAGCCTTCTTTCAAAACAGTTAAACCGCTTCCTCGTTTACATATAGTACACTGATGAGGATTACTTTAGCCCGAAAATAAAAATAATATCACTATTATTAGGTATGGAAGGATTATGAGAGGAAGAGAGAAAGAGAGAGAGAGACAAATGAGCGTCCCGTTGTGTCTTGAATCCGCAGGGCCCTATTTTGGCCGCACACACACCCCAGCCAGATAAAGAGCAGCGGTTGGGTCTGGTGTGTGGCCGGCCTCCCTCGCCTCTCTCCATACTGTCAAACAATAGGACAGTGTGCAGCACACATGTCGGACACAAAGCACAGAGCAGCCCTTTGAAGCCCTTCGTCACGTGGTCCTGCCCCTCCTGAAGTTCACCACTCCATCTCTCTATTCTCACTCCATCCCTCGTTCTCTGTCCATCCATATGCCTTTTCCAATAGCATTTGCCAAGCAAAGAACACACCCACGTATACATGTAAACAACAGAGATGATGGCTATTGGCATGCCCGCTGTCGCCGCGCGCTCACCTCCAGACATCGCTGCCCTTGGAGAAGGTGGAAGACTTGATGACCTCGGGGGCCATCCAGGCGTAGGTTCCAGCCGTGCTCATCTTGGTGGTCTTGTGCCACTCTCTGGCCAGGCCAAAGTCGGTGATCTTCAGCGTCTTGCCCTCCATGCTCTCGTTCTCTATGGGCTGGGCCAGCAGAACTAGACAGAGAGAGAAAGAGTGTGACAGAGAGAGAGAGAGAGAGAGAGAGAGAGAGAGAGAGAGAGAGAGAGAGAGAGAGAGAGAGAGAGAGAGAGAGAGAGAGAGAAGAAAAAAAGAAAATTATATTAATTTATTTATTTATACATGTCAACTTTTACACACTGTTGCAGAAGTATTTCATGAAAATCTCCCTCTTTTTTTTACCCCTGCAGACACACACACGTACAACACACAAACAAAGCCTTTCACATCCTCTTCTCCTTTTCTTATTTAGACTGGTTAGATTCAGACCAATCCTGAAAGAAACCTGCAAGACACATTCACAGGAAAGACGACTGAACAGTTTGTGTGTTTTCTGGAGTCCATCTCTTCCATGCATCCTGCCTGCAGGTCACCATGAGGGCTTTCTGATGCCACGCATGTTCCACATGTCAGCCTCAAGTCACAGTTATCGGAGTGAAGGATGAACTCACCCCATTGGCTACCACCCCAAATGCGTGTCAGAAGAGCTAGTTCTCTAGACATATCAAACACTTCAATAAGGAAATGGCAACAAAACGTTGACCAACAGTAATTATGACACCGGCATTACTATGTGGTTGTTAAAAGAGGAAGACTGACAGCAGAGCTGGAGGTTGCAGGTTCAAATCCCCCTTTGTATGTCCCTTAAATACACAGCATATGCTAAAAGAATAACTGTAACACAAGTCAATGAGCAGGCAGAATGGAGTCATTCTGCACCGCATACTAGAACCATGGGGCTCAAACTGGCACCAAATGTATGCAGATGGATGGAATGTGAGTTATTATAAGGGAGTCTTCGGCTATTTCCAGTCACTTTGATGTTGTCTCTTTTATCACTCTTGGCCACTGTTGTCTTGTCCTCTAGCTCTGTCACACTCACATACTCAGATGTTCTCTCTCTCTCTCACTCACTCTCTCTCTGTCTCTCTCTCACTCTCTCTCTCTCTCTGTCTCTCTCTCACTCACTCTCTCTCTGTCTCTCTCTCTCTCACTCACTCACACTCACTCACTCACTCACTCACTCTCTCTCTCACACACACACACAGACACACACACAGTCCAACTCTCTCATTCTGTTTCTCCCATTGTCTTCTCCTTCAAAGACCCCACACCCCCACAACCCCACCCCAGACCCCTCTGTTAGAGCACACATACTGTAGTCTGGTGCTATCAGTTGTCCCTCCTTGACATCCCAAAAAGGAATGCACCACAATAGGTTGTGTTGTCTGGCTTGAAAGGGTATGTGTGGGGTACTGGGAAAAAAACCTCATAGTCCTCCACACTTTCTGCAGTTCTGCCATATTTATACAGAAGGACTCCACACATTTACACATACACACACGCATGCAAACATGCACACACATACAGTATATGGACTAAAATACAGACTTGCTCACACACAAGCATGCACACTGCTGCAGTGGCCATAGACAACCACACAGGGAGATGGCCTGAACGTAGACAGGTCATTTCAAGATTCCGACCTTTAACCTTTGTTTCCCGTAAAAACGGCCTTAAGGGGATAAGAATCATCATATAATCCCATTTACAGTATTTGGCTGGTTTGCTGGTCAAGCCTCTTTCAAGGGCCATTAAAAACAAGATCAGGCAATAAGCCCCATTTCCTGTTGCACTGCTCTTCTGTGACCTCACAACCAGGAAGTGACGCCTGTCGGCTCCAGTCCTTCCTCAAAACAGAGAAAGTGCAGTTGAACCGTTGCACAGTGTGCACACTAAGCAGATTTCTATTTTTAGGAAACGAGGATCAAAGGGGGTCACGCTCTTGGCTGCTGATAGGGTCTCCCAGAGAGAATTGTGGGATATGGGTGGACGGATGAGCCAATCAGTGCCCCCCAGTGAAAGAATTGGCGGTTGTTAACCATCTGATGACCCAATAGGTATAGTGTCAGATGTGCGTGTGAGGTTGCTCGGATGACTTGCAATACCTTGTGTATGCTACAGCTCACACAGGCAGTGCTTTCTGAGACACACACAGACAACGGGTTTGAGCAGTCTAAGGACACACACAACATTTTTCTTCTGCTTCCTGTGCTGAAGCAGAGTGCATTCTTCTTTCCGTACTTCTTTTACCCTCCTTTTCTTCCTCCCGCCGTCCCTTTGCTACCTATCCGTTTCTCACAACTATTTTTAGAGGAGACTTTTACACAGTGACCAGGTACGTTTTATATGCCACATCCAGTCGAGATCGTTTTGTCCAGGCCAATCAGAATTCTATCTCAACAATTTCAGAATTGCTAAACAACTTATTTTCGTTTTTTTTATGGAATTGATTACAAAAAGGCATCTAATCTCTTAGAATTTACTAGTCACAACATCAACAACTGGAAGAACTTGTACTCAATCAAAACTAATATGCAGGAAAAAGTGAGTTATTTCCATAATGTGAGAATGTCAGCTAGACAACAGTGGGGTTCTGCCCCAATCTGTACAGAACCAATACCCTTCTGATGTAAGAGTGTGTGCGCTACCAGGTTGTAGCTGGTTGGGCCCAGACAGCCTTCCTGACACGGGGCAAACAAACAATGCCAGCGAAAGAAACAGACCACCCGGTCTCCATGGCAACGGGACTCTGTTTGGTATTGTTTGTTGTTCACAAACAAAAGTGTGTCAGTTACAGAAATTAGTCTCACAGGAGCGACCTAGATATGTATTTGCTGTGGGGCCCGGCCTTGTCTATGCTAGCTGACAAGCAAAAAGCTCAGTCTGAGCTGGTGTGTTTTTGTGCATGTGTGGGTATGGTACTGCTTCATCTACAGGCGCTCACCATGCATGAATACCTTTGTGTGCTTCACTTTCAAAACTTAATGTTGGGAAATGCGCTGGGAAAATATACAGCTTCGCATTTCTCAATAGGACGATACAAGGAAGTCGAGCGGTTCCACAGAATCTGTTTGTGAATGTGCTTTGTTAACCAACAGACATAAGGTATTGAAACTAAATATGATAGTAGTGAGATGAAACTTTTTATTGAAACCTAACCCTCTCTCTCTCTCTCCCTCTCTCTCTCTCTCCACCTCCATTCTCTTCTCTTCTCCCCTTCCCCTCCTGTTTGTGTATAGGCCGGTCCTTCTATGGGCCCGTAGGCGAGGGGAGAATTCCGGCAAGGGTGGGGGCTTTCCCCGGGAAGAACGGGAGCTTTGTCCCCTGGGGGACGAGGCCAGAGGCTGACAGACAGTCTGGCAACCTCTGGCTCTGACAGAGAAAGAGACAGAGTAGGAGACAGAGAGGGAGGGAGAGAGAGAGTGAGAGAAATGAAGAGAGACTGACAGAGTGAGAAAACGATAGAGTAACAGTGAGAAGAGCAGCAGAGAGTAACATGATGGAGAAATAACAGTTATCACAAGAGTAAGCCTTACTGCAGCCATACACTGCATCACAAATCTTGTTTAAAGCTTCTGTTATAACTATAGGCTCCTTTATAGCTGAAACTGGGCACAATGTATTCCATTTTATGTGCCTACAGTCTAGCACAGCATTGTCCAAGCACTGCAGGGGACAGGCTTGGTGTAACTACTGGTCTCTCTCTTTCTACCTGCTGGGGAACAACATTAATGATTCCCTTCAGCTAAGTGGTTATCACCAGGTAAAACACAGGACACGACTGAGACCAGTCACCTATTAACCAGGACTCCCATCCAAAACTGCCTTGCTCTGACCATCAACAGTTGAAGTTTAACCTCCATTAGCTTGCTATGCTGGGAAACACAGTTCTGAGGTTCCACAGAGGTGAACCCATAGGGATTTACAGGACAACGATGGATGCTGGGTGGCTAAACATGTACAGGTATTACAATAAAGCTTTACATAGTGCTGTGAACATGTGCTGGTGCCATATTTCATCCATATTTATCAATCTGCGATCGAGTTTAGGATCTGTTTCAGAGTAGAAAATAGATCTACAATGATTTACTGTCAAAAATACAGGACTGACCACACGAGTACCATGACTGGTCAGGGGCATTCACAATCCTGTGAAACCGGTCACAACCTGGACTCAACTGTTCGCAACTTTCCGATTTAACATAACAGGGCACACACATCTGAAACACAAGCAAACAAACCCAATGCACTCTGTACTGGAACTGTAGTGAAACAATCAGCCAATCCCCCTTTTATTCATACACACTTTTGTTGAGAGTTTGCATTGAGAAACGCCTTTTGAGTGTGCAGACCAGGGCCAAGCCTCACTGGAACAGATTTATCCGTGGATTCTAGAAACCTCCACTTCCTGTGAGGGTTGACCTTACAGTGTCTTGTTTTTCCCTCTCTCCACATCCCCTGGAGTTCCTTTGTTCCACCCCAGCCTGATCTGCTCCACACACTGCACATTCTGCAGCTACAGTCCTTAGTCCTCCAGTCCTTCTAAGCTCTGTGTGTCTGTGTGTGTGCAACCACGAACAAGGCCACGTAAGCAAGCGTTCAAGTTAAGTCTGTCCGTTTCATTTTGTGTGTCTTCGAACTGCCCATTCTCTAGCGAAGTGCAGGGAGTGTGTGGGAATCCCATGGCCGTGATCAGTCCCACCTGCTCTTTCTTTCCAATCTAAACCTGGGATCTCCGGGTTGCATCTGTCTGCAATTTCCAAAACAACGAGAAAGGGCACAACAGGGAGCCCTACTGCATCCCTAAACCTTATCACACACTGCCAGAGAGACCCACTAACACTGGGAGCACATATGTGGGTTCACTCAGGTTTGAGGACAGGGCAGGGAAAGTATGGAGGAGTTCCTGCCCTTACGTTGGACAGAGTGTGAAAGACAATTTGTCATCATTAAATTAATCCATTATTGGAATAAAAAGCTGTGGCATTACAATTATACAAGCCCTACAATTATATTTGACTAGATTTGGATTTTTCACAAGGCCAAGTGTTATAGCCTTGTTTGTGTAATATGTTTTATGTCTGATAAATTAGCACATTTCAGTTTATTAGTCATCTGAACAATTACTTGACCCATTTACTTTACTAACACCAGAAAGATACTGACAAACTATAATGACAACCTTCATTGGTTATCTCTAACAACAACATTTGAATGTATTTAAGTATCCATACTTCAGTGTGAGAAGTTATGACTAGCTCATAAAAATCTTTATCATCATACTGTTTTCCACTAATGCTTAACTATTACAACCTTGTTACAGAATAGGAAATCTAACACTGAGATCTTATCAAGCTTAAAATGCCCTTATTTCCTTAACTAAATACCTCACATGCCAACCCTGTGGGCCCAATGTCTAAACTGCCCTCATAATTCCCGTCACTGAACTTGGGAATGTTGATGTGTGTGAGAACGAGAGTGTGTGTGAGCAGCGAGCTGAGTAGAGCTTCGCACAGGGGATGTTTTGAGTTGGCTTCTAGTGGGGTGCTGGGGGCACTGAATGAAAACATGCTGGTGGAAGGAGTGTATCAGATGGTTGTCCAGTCTTGGAAGAAAAAAGAATTGTTGATCCAAAATCTAACTAGGGTGTCCCTCTAAAAAGACGTGCCAGTTTGACTCCACCAATGCTTAGCTTGGCACTTTTAACTTTACTCCCATATATGTCTTCTAACTCTAGCATGTGTGCTGTGAGGTGCAGGTGGTGGTTGTGGCGTCAAAATGCAGTGTTTGTTGATGAGGAAACAGCATTAATTTGTCAGCTCATTTGAGTCTCCCTATGCACTACTGTAATAGGAATGGGTGTAGTTGTGCATGACATCAATATAAGCACTAATGTGTGCAAACACTAACTTTCTTTGTGTGTGCTAATGAGTTTGATGGCGTCTGTGCGTGTGCGTGTATGTGTGCGTGCACTAAGAATGTTAAAGAAATAGGCTCCTCTCTTTTTTTACCCTGCTCTGTATTTGCTTTAGGTGGAATTCCAGTTATGGTCTCTGGCTTGTACCCAAGGCCTTGCTCTCTGTGTGCACTTTCTTCAATGATCCTGTTTAATCAGCATCTTCCAAACAGGCCACTGAGCCAGTACGCTCCACTGACTTGTAACTACAACAAAGTTAGGCTGCTTTCCTTACGAGACTATAAAGGAGTAGACGTTCACCAGAAATACTGATTCAATATTACAACCCCCTCTGATGTTAGTCTCCACTAAAATTGAGAACAATATTTCACTGCGAATGTAGTATACATCTTTCTCCTCGCACTTTCACTCCCCAATCTTCAGACACGTTACTCTGACACGCTTCACCAAGGTGTCTGCACAGGCTGTGGAGGTCATACTTAAATATCGTTAAGTGGACTCGTCTGTGAAATCCATTTTATGCAATACCTTTGTGTCTCACGTCTTATACAAGCTAGAGCCTGTGGCTGAAGAGAAAAGTGCCTTTCATAGATCGCCTTATCCATCCATTCATTCGTTCAGCAAGTAAAACATGGCCGTCTTCCCAAATACCTCGTGCCCCCTTTCTACCTTCCCCTGACCTCCTGGAGGGGTGCCTCCAATCTAACTGAACAGCTGCTAGTGCCTAAAGCTGAAGAAGACTTTGTTCTTCGTGAGAACAACACAGACTTTTCTATGGATGAGATGAACCTCCTTCTTTAAAAGCATGAGAGAGAGAGAGAGAGAGAGAGAGAGAGAGAGAGAGAGAGAGAGAGAAGAGAGAGAGACAAAAAGAGAGAGAGAGAGAGACAAGAGAGAGAGAGAGAGAGAGAGAGAGAGAGAGAGAGAGAGAGAGAGAGAGAGAGAGAGACAGGATATTGCTCACTGGCACAACAAAGCTCCCAGATACGTGCAGTGGCAGGCCTGGGACAAAGATTTGGAAAAGAATTAGAAAACAAGAGGTAGGAGGAGAGATATTATCTCGCAGTAACAGAGAGAAGGATTGTGTTTGGTTGCCCCGTTCTGTATCCAAACCCTATATTAAATAAATAAATAAAAAGGTTTTTCTTTGTACAACAGGTTTTTTTCCCCACTCCACTGGCCACTCTGGATCGGCTCTAAGAACTATGAGAAATGAATCCACCACAAGGGTGTGTATGAGGTTGGGTACCGAAATCCTTGGGTACCTATATAACCGGTATGTACCGGACCGAATCAGAACACAGATTTCGGTGCCTCATTTTGGTGCCACTTAGGCTAAATGCCCTGAGCTATCGATTAAAATATTTGCCCTCTGGTGCTCGTAGAAGCATCACCAGTGCACATGATCGCTAGGTAAATTATTACTGCATTCATGTGGTATCAGAATACATTTAGTCATTTAGCAGACGCTCTTATCCAGAGTGACTTACAGTAAGTACAGGGACATTCCCCCGAGGGAAGTAGGGTGAAGTGCCTTGTGAAGGACACAACGTCATTTGCACGGCCGGGAATCTAACCAGCAACCTTCTGATTAATAGCCCAATTCCCTAATCGGAAAGATTATTTTCCAACTGTGAAAATTCACGTGAATGCAAGTCGGAACAACAATATGGAAAGTCGAAGAAGACGGCAGACAACAGTGATTTTTTTTCTTCAATAAAAAAGCTGTTTTTAAATGTGATCTACCATGTTTTGTGGCTCTTAGTTTTTTGTTTCTTTGTATCGGTTCAGACACCGGATTCATTTTAAAAGTATCGATTTGGCCCCGGTATCGTAAAAACCTAAATGATATTGAACCCTAGATGTGTGTGTGAGTGTTTATGTGTGAGAAGCTTGGGGTGGGTGAGGGAGGGGTGTTTAAGAGAAAGAACCATTATAGAAAGATGTAGTGGCACCATCTGTTAAGGAGTTGTGATTCCTTTACAAGGGAGAGCATCCCCCATCTTCTGAGTGGACTTTGGAGAAGGAGGAGTGAACCCAATAGATATGCCTGTTCTCTGCAAGGTCCTGACCATTAGGATAGACTTGAAAACTAAAAGCGAAGCTGTGAGGAGAATGACCTACTTATGGCTGTGTGTGTACTTGGCAACCTACATACCTGGAGAAGTTCACAACCTCCATTAGGGTCTAAATTCCCTTTAGTGTGTGTGTGTGTATGTGTGTGTATGTGTGTGTGTGTGTGTGTGTGTGTGTGTGTGTGTGTGTGTGTGTGTGTGTGTGTGTGTGTGTGTGTGTGTGTGCACGGTAGTGGATTGTTTAGCATAAAGTACAGGATTAGCCAAGATGAAGGTGGTCGTACTTGGTGATCTTGATCACGTTGAAGGAATCAAAACAACAATCCTTTAACGATTTGAGTTTACATTTTTTGGTGATTTTGCCTTGTCATAGTAATATAATAATAAGGGTTTTGCCTCTTGTGAATTTGAGAGGTTTTGGGGTTTGGCTGCTGCAGTGGGATTTGTCATGGTGCAAGACCTAAAGGTTCTAGAGATTATTTTATAGTATCTACCTGCTGTGGTCGAAAGATTGTTGTTTGTGTCAATGTGTCTAGGATTACAACCCAAAATTCTACACATGTCCAATTTTATTTTATTTTTTTACTTCTGTGTATACAAAGTTGTCCAAAATGTGAGTTGTGTGACATGATGTTGGGATGATAAGATATACATCCACTAGATGACTTGACCTTTGATTACCAGGCAAGATTTATAAACCAGGCTATAAATAAAGAAGAAACCCTCGCCAGGCTTTCACAACTTCCTAAAGTGCACTACTGTGTGTCCAGTGCAACATCTCCAAACTCACCCTCCATCACATGATATCGTTATGGTGTGATGCAATGGAAGCCAAAACAGAGGAAGACGCCCCCCCTGGATGGTCAAGTAAATTTGGTTAAAAAAAAAAAATGTATATAGACAGAGAATAATCTATGGCCTGGCATCACTCACCTCAGCATCCAGCAAAGAAATATGATTCAATCCAAGTCACAAATATATTTAGGGAATTTTGGGGGAATTCTGAGTTACCTGGAGAGTTATACCAGCCCTTATTACAGGTTTATTAAAGCCTTCGCCAGGCTCCAAGGAGCAGTTTATAAACACATCATACACATAGAAAGCTTGTTAAAATCAACTATTGATAGGTGGACTTACTGTTGTTCGATTTGAGGTCCCTGTGGATGACTGGGACTATGGCCTCGGTGTGCAGGTAGAGCATGCCCCTCGCTATTTGTACGGCCCAGTTCACCAAGACGTGCGGCGGGATGCGGCGGCCTGCCAGGGCCCGGCTGAGTGGCCCACCGGATGCGTATTCCATAATGAGACATAGGTTTGGTTCCTGCAGACAGACTCCTTTGAGAGCGATGATGTTTGGGTGAGTGAGCATAGCAAACAATCGGGCCTCCTGACGCACGTTCTGGGCTGTCACGCTGATGTCTTCGTCTGGGTCTTGTCGGGCCGCTTTCACTGCCACTAAACCACCTCTCCATGTACCGCGATACACCTTGCCAAACCCACCGACTCCTATGACCTCCTCAAGGCTTAGTTCCCTAAAATCGACGGCCTCTGGATCAAACTCTCTCACTCCCACTGCTGGGCCCAGCTCCCCGACCACCGCACCGCTTTGTAGTTTCCCATATCCACTTGGCTTGAAAGAAACGTAGTTCGAGGGAAATATGCCTACTTTGTTATTTACCTTCCCCGCCCACCAGCCCTCATCTCCAGAGATTTCAGAGTCCAGCGACAGAACCTCTACGAGGTCACCTTTGCGCAAGGTGAGCTCATCTTTCCCGGCCGCTTCATAATCGAATAGCGCTGTCCACACAGGATTGGTGAAGTTCCCTTTTTGTGATTGTTCCAAACTTTTCCAGTTTGACAGTGGGCCACGGCTAAAAATGTTCTTCAGCGGCTCCATGGAGCCTCAAGCAGATGTTTAGACAACGTCTGATTCGGTAGTCTAGAGATTTGAAAATAAAGTACTGGACTGCGCCTCTCTCCCTGTTCTGTCTTTCCAGTTGGTTCATCGGGTACCAGTGAAATTTGTCCAAAGGCCGCGCCAACAATGAGGCTACAAACATATAGTCAAAGATTGCAGAATAAAAATGGTCTTTCTTTCGTATCGACATGGATAGATAAAAAGATACGAATGTGACCTAGTCTGCAGTGTGTCCAAAAGTTAAATTGCTGTTGTTTTCCAACTGGTATGGTGTGTAGTTTACACGCACGTTTCACCATATATTAAATTTATTTAGGACTACAACTCACAGAAATACATTTCACATGATTGACTGAGACTTTATAGCCTACTGATATTCTCAAAGGACAAAGCTGACTGTCGCCTGTGTGGATGTGTCATGCAATTATCAACAGGTGCTATACAATAGCCTACCCAGAACTTTGGGGAATAACAGCTCCAATGCAAAGTCCCATGTCCATTTCGTTGTCCATTTTGAGTTTCTTTGTATTTTTAGCCATTAAGTTCAGTGGCCACCGTAAGCAGGAAGCGCTGAGGAGTGGAGAAGAATAGCAGGAAAGGAGCATTCAGTCCTGCTAACCCGTGCTTTACGGCAAGTTCCAAAGCTGACCAACTCGCCCAAAATCCACTATCCTACTCGAATAACGGTGTCTTGTCCGAAACTTTTTGCGCTATGTCAATAAATCCTACATCCGTTTGCGCAACTGTATCCATATTTGCTCTGTCGTTCTGTAATACACTATATATTCTGTAGGCTGTCTATTAGCGAACAATAATTTCGTATCCGACGAGTTACTAACAGGAAGGGCTAAACGAACCTACTTAGGCTACTTTTTAGGAGAAACGCACTTAAGATAGTGCCATTCATAGTCCGTAACCGGATTTCAGTGCCGAGCTTGGAAAAGCTCGTTGTTATATCCGATATCCAAAAAGCGCAATGATATCTCCATTGTAATCAGTTATGTCCCTGTTTGTTAGCTGTGTTCCCTCATCCAAATCTCGAACTAGGCTACTCTACGTCTGTGCACACAGTCAGAGAAGAGGGTGGGGTTTAGTAACTTTTTTTTCCAACAGGAAAAGAATCAAATGACAGTAACAACCCAACTCTCGCTCTGGTGGAGAGATGGAAGTAGGTAGGCTACGGCTTGACGGACAGCTGATCTCGTTTTATCTACGAAAATGCAGAGAACAAATCGGTTAGTTAAAGGTCCTTTGCAAACTGGTCACGACACAACAGTAAAATAGCATGATATCCACAGTTCTTTGATATTAGTTTATTTTATGCTTTAACGTGATTCACATCAATATGTATCACAGCAATAAAACAGTTTAGAAAAGTTTTAATTATCACAGTGAAATGGCTATAAGGGATATGTTCTTAGTTTCCTACACAATGCTATAGCCATTGTTCGGCCGTGATGTTACTCAAATTAGTGCTAAATATTGATAAGAGCAAAGTACTCATTAAGGTGTGTATATATAATGTTAAATAATATATTGCGATGTATCTAAAATGTTCATGCATTTGCAAACCAAAGTCGCCCCCATCCTCATTGGTTCCTGTTGGCCAGTTATTGGGCGGTCACCTTTGCCCTGGCTGCTGTGTGGAAACTGTGTGCTTCCTTCAGTTGGTCTTTTGATGGCTCCCCTGCCCCAACGGTGGGCGTTTGTTGGTCTGCCACCTCCTAAAGTCAAGTCAACCCAACCCCCCCCCCACCCCACACACATCCACACAAACTGTCCCCTCATCCCCTTCGTCCCTCAAGCCCCCTCCCCAGTGCTGCTGACTCATCGCTTGTGCAGGAAGGATGCAGTTGTTTTTGCAGCCCGGTGACTGAGAGGAGATGGGACTGCTACATTTACTCTGTTAAACCAAACTCAGAGGCAGAAGGAGTCTGGGTGCAATGAGGAGGGTAGGTGTGTCAGTGTGTCTTTGTGTGGAGGTGGGGGTAGTGCACTGTCAAATCATAATACCCCACTCAGAAATAAGTGCCAGGGCTTGAATAGGGGAGAGCATGCTACAGCAATAGCTAATAGCAAAGAGTACGTTTTTGAAATCTCGACACACCTCTCGTGTATCGCATTCTTTACAAGTAACAATAGGGTAGGAAAATATGCCACAGTCCTACAGTAAAGCCAGATTCATTGATAAACAAGCTTTTCCATGCCACAGTCAGAGAGGCCTGTAAGGACTGCGGGCCGCAGTGTGGCTGAAAACAAAGGCTGTGTTACACTACTGTGAAAATCTAAGGTGAAATCTGGTGCAATGTTTCACTCAGGTGCCAAATGAGCAGGCACAATCATCACAAATTCCACTGTGATTCATGTCATTGATATGCTTGGTGGGTAACATCTCATGAAAATAAACCAAAACAAGTTGACCTGTGTTTTATTGAAATTTGAACTTTATTTCACTCATACAAAATAAAAAGAATGTTAAAAGTTTTACATACAGCATCAATTCTGACTGCCTACCTTGAAACTAATTAATATCAAGACCGACAGAGTAGCAGGCCCTATCCTTCTTCTGTTTTAAATGCGTACATTAAAACAATCTAAAAGAGAGAAAAAGAAACATGAAATACGGAGGAAAATTGGATTCAAAAAGGGGGCATAACGGTCCAAAACTTGGCAAATAATAGGTGAAGGGGTGGGGGGGTAACTTTAAAAACAAAGTTAGAATCTAAAGGGAGAATCACAGAATCCGTCTCATCTTTTGACATCACAGCCAGCACAACACAGATACCTTTTGTCTTCAATGTAAAGAGTTGTGGCTGATTGGGGCTTGGGGACACAAAGGAATATCATTCATAATTTTAGAAGCATTTTCGTCATCATAAAAATAAACAGAAACCCCAAAAATTCAATAGATTACCAAGTTTGTTGTTATATGATATTAAGGATATGGTTGACATTTGAGGTGAGGTTGATGTATTCACTAGGACCCATGGAACTTCATAAAAACTGTGTCTTAAAAGGGAAACTAATGTAAATAATGCTGAAGTTACACAACCCAGAGTAAAATACATCTCATTGCTTTATTGCTTCTAGGGCCTTATACTAACAAATGGACTACCTATAGGTGATCTATTTAAGCTTGAAAGCAAGGCCTACACCTTATGGACTGGTGTCTATGGCACAAATTGAGCCTAGTCTTGATTTAAACCTGGTAGTGAAGTTCCTCCATTGTTCAAGTACCTTAAATCTAGACCAACTTAATCAGTATCCATAAAATCCAGATTATTATCCCATATCCCAGTGATGAAATGATTCCTTAGACAATCTTAGGACATCGCCTTCCCTTATTCAAGTGCTGATCACTTTCAAATACATTTAACGGTTTCTCCTGAACTAATCTAGAGTAGATGTTTTTGCATGTATAGTATATATTTAAAGCTGTAAGGTTAATGCTTGTCTTGCTACCAACCTGAGGCCAATACTGACATTCACAAGGAGCTAGTGATATGTTCTTTGAACACCACTAAAGTCTGATACTGGAAACTGGAGCGAGACGAGAGAAAAACCAAAGTGCAAACTACATGAGGGACTCATAACTTATCCTGTCTGAATGAGAGGTGAGGGGGTGGGTCTATCAAAGTGGGTCTATCAAAACATACATTTTTAAGTCAGAATAGAACAACCGACACGTCTTTAAAAAAAAAAGAAAAAAAAAAAAAATAGGGTTCATTGTTTTTTTCTCTCCACAATAAAACAAGAATTGATAAAAGAAAAAAAAAAAAGAAAGAAAGAAAATTAAAACACTTAATACACAACTGATGACTCGTCTTCTGCAGGGTCTTTGTCTTGACTAGGCTACACGCCTGTGTCTGCCAGCTGTTGTGGGCTTTTCTCCTTGCAACGGGGCTGCGATACCTCAGTGTCAACCCCCCCCCCCCCGCCCGCCCCCCACCCCGCCCCTCCTCAGTGCAGCCTCGATAAGAACAACGTAGGAGGAAATAAAATGTAAAAGAGTTGGGGGGGGGGGGGGGGGGAGCTAAGAGTCATAATCTTCGTCGTCGTCGTCATCCTCCTCCTCTTTGTGCGGCATGGGGGCTGGAGGTGGGGGCGCTGTGCCCATCAGCGAAGGGTGAGGGGCGAAGGAGCCCAGGGGCATGGGCATAGGCTGGGCACCCTGTGCGCTGCCGACGTGGAGGTACTGAGGTGGCATGTCGGGGCTGTGTTGGCACAGGCAGAAAGTGAAAATGATTAATTATGTCTACGTTAATTATATGATACTTGTTCTACCCACACAAAGCACTGAAAGCAGCAACTTTGAGTGAGCAATCCTTTCAACTTTAACCTATCCAGTTCCCCCCTAACAACTATGTCTCGACTGAGTGCAAGGTTTCCCAGCAACTTTGACTATTGTGGCATGTTATTCTTGGTGTTTTCAACATGGAAATGTGTTTTGAAATAGAAGACTCACTCAGTCACACATTCAAACACGCACTCTCACTGTGTTGTACCTGTGGAAGCGTGAAGCTGGCTGTAGGTTTGTGCTTGACTGAGAACCATCCTCCTCCTCCTCCGTCTCGCTGTCCTCTGAGTCATCCTGTTCCCATAGTAACAGAAACAAGAGTGAGCGTTCCTCACACCTCACCCCTAGTCTCCACTCAAAGCAGACCTCACAACAACTACAACAAGCAAGGTTTAAAAAAAAAAATACTGATGAAAATGTTAGGCTATGCTTTGTTGTTGCTCTGTGTACTTCTTAAGCCCAGTGTAGCCCTGTGTCAATCAAGGACCAGTGGTCTTCAACCCTGGTCCTCAGGGACCCCCTATCCTGCAGGTTTTAGATGTTTCCGTGCTCCAACACACCTGATTCAAATGTATGGTTGTTATCTAGCTCTGCAGAAGCCGGGTAACGACCATTCATTTGAATCGGGTGTGTTGGAAGAGGGGAACATCTAAAACATGCAGGACAGGAGGTCCCTGAGTACCAGGGTTGAGATCCACTGCTCTAGGCTACTAACTTGTTTTCTGATTATTGCATTGTTACAATGTTATGAATGATATCCACCTCTTGTTCAGACTCTGTGCCCGACAGCTTCTTGTCCTTCCCCTTGGAGCCTGCTCCACCATTCTTGCGACTTGACCCTGGTTTCCGACCTCTGGGTGACGGAGATCAAAAGTTCTCGTGTGTAAAAACAACAACAGCAAGTCTGATATCGAGGCTTGCTTCTTCCCAGGAACTGGTGGCCATTTCCCGAGACAGGCATGTGAAACTAGCCATACCTGCGGGCCACCTTGTCCCCTCCCTCCGCGTGGTTGTCCTCTCCCTCGCCTTGCATGTCTGGCACGGCTGCAACCAGGTCCTTCAAGAAGTCAAACTGCTGTTCCAGCTCAATGCACTGTTTTCTGTGCACATGCAAAGCCTGGTTAGGACACCATGGTCAAGCCTGGAGACTAACAGTTTCACAAAGTGTCACTGAAGAATCGATTAGGGTTCCCAACTTCCAAATAAGGTACATACAACTCACCTACAGAGTAAAAAATAATCAATGATAAATAGGATATTAATAGGACTAGTTTCTGGCACAACAAAAACAGACAGGTTGTAGGTCTTACAGGTGTGACGTGGTCATTGTTTTAGCATTCCGCGACTGGGTGACTTGACAGGCTTTTGTAAGGAGTGATTCCAAGAAAAGCTCAAGGGCTCGTGCTGATGTTTACATTAAGGAAAAAGGGAGATATATGATCTTACTTTGACCCAGTCGTTTCCAGGTGCACACCAATGACACGTGAATGAGCTTTGACAACAATAATCAAAAGACCTCACAAACGCTGCAAAGGATACATATGATGACAGGAACTGCTGCAGCCACTTTGCCTATTTCCTCATCAGTCTGCATAATCTTCTTAATCCTTGCCTGGAATAGGAGGAGATCAGTGAGTTGGATCACTTACACTTCGTTTTGGTCAGGCTGATGGTAAAAGCAAATGGGTATCTTGTCTATCATTGGACGCAGATGTCAAAGGCATAGACTTGCAATGCAAGCTAAGCTCTTTCTGCCATTCGCTTGTGTCTAGGCATGGCAACGTATGGCCATTATTCAACCTGATCATGACTACAACGATGACCTTGTTGAAAGTCAACAAGTTAGCTGATTAAAACATAACCCGTGTGAACGTGGGATCCTCAGTTTATCTCAGCCATCTTAGCACATAACTGGCTTACTAGTAAATGCTAATAATAACAATGAAAAAGTTGTCTAAGCAGTCACTTTGAAAGGGTGTTCAAGTTACACTCCAGCATCATTAACTAGCGTAATAATTACTAATCAAGTTGTTTGTTCACGCGTTGTGTTTAAACATAATATACCCGGAAAACGACGCATGTGTAGCCAGATGGCAGAACAACTTCACGTAGCAAGCTAACTCGCATAGCTCGCTAACATGCTGGCTAGCGATGAAGGCCAAATCCCAGTTCATGGTGCAGCTTGGTGCTCTGCGTTAGCTGCTAGCACTACAAGATAACTGCTAATATGCCAACCTAGCCGGTAGAGCTAGCTAGCCTCTAGCTACAACAAACAACCGACAACCATCAAGGCATTAGCAAGTCTATATACCGTACTTTCCACGTCAGTTATCAGATCAGCAACCAGTCGACTTACCGGAGGGAATCGAGCGTTATATTTCTTCTTTTTACTGGGCATTATAGAATAATCTGGCTAGATAATAAAAAATATACCTATATATTCCGTTTTGACACAATCTCCACCTCTACTTTACAGCCCTGTAGCTAGCTAGCTGGTTAGCACATAGCCCGTATACCGAAAGCTTGTTTTCCGCTGGGTCTCAAGTGCCGTAAAATTCGGGGTGAAATGAGCTCTCGACTTGACAAAAACAAACTAAATGTTTTTATTTTTAGGACTGTTTTTGAGTCTTAATGTTCATATAAAATGTAAATAAATGTTTAATGACATTCTAATTAAGTGAACTTTTAATGGTTTTGCATTACGTTATGTGTCATTCTGGGGTTGTACAATAAAGTTCATTCACCGAAATAGAATCAATCATGGCGGCATGAGATGAAATTATCTGCTGACTAGCTAATTCAAAACAACTACAAACACTGGATAACATCTATATGTAAGTTTGCTTCGTTGTTGGCAGGTATTTCATTTGTTAATAATCGAATCTGGACCTTTGGTGCATGCAATTAGATTAGCTTTGTTCTGTAGAGCTTGCATACCAAGGCAACACAACCAATTGGCTAGTCTGCTAGTAGGTAACATAGTAAATACATTATAGCTGATCGAAGATCAGATAGTTATGAAAAAGTATTATTTAAAAAAAACGACTTCATCTGCGTCTGCAAGCTTGCCTGTAGCTCTAGCATGTTTTTTTTATGAGCCTATATGCCACACCTAATGTTTGCTTATCAACAGTAACACGTTGGACCTAGAAGAACCATAACCTATCAGGAGTCCACCGTGAAAACCACTGCATTGTTGACAACGCTATGGAAGACGAAGATGTTTCTGCCGGGGATGAGGTGGAGAAATGTGAACCCTTCACTGCCGAGATCTACGCCGCAGAGTCTCTGGCTGCTGACATGGACCCTTGGATTACATTTGACGCTCGCAAAACCCCCAGAGCAGAGTTTGAGAGCTGGCTGGAAACGAACAAGCCCACACAGGTGTCCCGTTATGGGGATGAAGACGGTGGTAGAGGCCCTGTGGGGTGGATCTGTGTAAGAGGACCAGACTATTATGACAGCTCTGGAGACGTTGACAGCCTTCTGGAGAATTGGGATTGTTTGCTTGAGAGCGGCAGGCCGGTCAACTTCCAGACCGTGAAAGAGCTGGCACTGAACCACGATGTGCTCGAAGGAAAATGGCTAATACACTTGGAATCTGGATTCAAGGTGGACCATGCATGGGAGTGCATAGCTCGAGCAACACTAGAAGGGAAGATCGACAGTGCTAAAGTAAGCACTCAGGACCCAAAGAACCCAAGACACGTCATCTGTGTCTACAACAACAACTTTACTGACGAGAACCAGGTGATGAGGCTAGACACTGTCATTAGGGCCACAGGGGTGAAGTGTTTTATCTCCTATAAGCCAGATGTGTACACGTACCTGGGCATATACCGCAATAACCGCTGGAAACTTAGTCCTACCATATTCGAAAGCAAGTTCGACCTTGAGTGTGTGCCCAGGCGCTCTCACGTTGTCAACAAAGTTACCAACCTGGAGGTCACTTAGGCCTACTAGGAGGAATAAGCAGTTATACAACAGGCACGTGTCATTGGTAGTGGTGCTGTACTGACTGAAATTTTTGGTTTCAGTTAATTGCCCCACAGCGAGTGGGATTTTGTGCTGCCTTCGGGTCAATGTGACCCACCGTCGTGGTGCAAAAAGTGGGTCACAATGACCCGAAGGCAGCACACCGTAGGCTAGGCTACTTCCTGTAAATAATAGCTTACACTTACAAACACATTTACTCATTCTGAAGAGTATCTGCCTCATTTCCTCAATATAATGTGTCAAGAACATAGAAAAAAAAAATCTTGTTTCAGTGTTTAGATAGGTACCATTGCCAATATTCTGCTATCTTGTCCAAGTGTTGTGAGGGGATTTCAACAAATTTACCCTTATGTTTTACAATTAGTTTTACTTTGAGTTCACTTAATTATGCTTTTAATATGTTGATGGCTTTGAATGCTCTTGTTTGAGTTATTTCTAAATAATGTAAAGTTTGACCTTTTTACGAAGTGCCAAATAAAGTTGACTTTTGAAGTTGATCTGTCTTATTACCAACCTCTATAGGGATGTAAATCATAACCAATGCCAGATTTTAGATTGTTATAATTTTATTTGTCACATACAGGGTCTTACACTTTCATCAATTAATGATAAGGAAGGTTCACTAGCTAAATATGTTTTGGATTAAAAACTGACCTTGAACAGAAACAATTGATAGGAGCATCTACATTTACATTACATTTACATTTATGCATTTAGCAGACGCTTTTATCCAAAGCGACTTCCAAGAGAGAGCTTTACAAAAGAGCATAGGTCACTGATCATAACAACGAGATAGCCCCAAACATTGCGAGTAGCCAAAACATGAAGCATACATTGTGAAGAACCAAATAAGTGCCACAGGGAAGAACCGTAAGAGCATGCAGTTAAACAAGTTACAGTTAAACAACATGAAACTAAAAAAAATGCAAGAGTGTACCTGTAAAAAAACAATACAAATATTTCACAGCGAGTACAAGAATTTAAAAACCGTTACAACTAACCAACAAGAGCAACAAGTCTCTCAATACGAGTCATTGTGATCCTGGAGGAAACTAACATCAGGTCCAGCCAGGCATTCCTAAGTGCCGTTGTACTCCCGGAACAAGTGCGTCTTGAGCCTTTTCTTGAAGGTGGGGAGACAGTCAGTGTCCCTGATAGAGGTGGGGAGTTGATTCCACCATTGGGGGGCCAGACAGGAGAAGAGCTTGTGTTGGGACCCAGCGCTCTTGAGCGGTGGGACCACCAGACGGTTGTCAGAAGAAGACCGTAGGTGGCGGGTGGGGGTGTAAGGCTGGAGGAGAGACTTGATGTAGTCAGGTGCAGTCCCGTTCACCGCTCGGAAGGTCAGTACCAGGGTCTTGAATCTTGAATCTTTTCAATGTTTTTGGACCACTAAAGCTAAAGAATGTCTACAAATCTGCCCCTCTCCAAACACAGTGGCACAGTTAACCCAACTGATGCAACTCAAATGCACACTATACGTTTTCCGACTTGTACATAAAAAGCACAATCTAAAGATATCAGGGGTGCAGATGGCTGAGTGGTTAGGGAATCAGGCTATTAATCAGAAGGTTGTGGGTTCGATTCTCGGCCTCGTAAAATGACGTGTCCTTGGGCAAGGCACTTCACCCTACTTGCCTCGGGGGGAATGTCCCTGTACTTACTGTAAGTCGCTCTGGTTAAGAGCGTCTGCTAAATGACTAAATGTAAATATCATACAGATAGTATAACCCTAACCATACAATTTAGAGTATGTACATTTTTTAAATGTATTTTCTAAGAGCTGTCTGACAGTGGTTTGGTATGGTGTTTTGTGAATGATCTTTCAAAGAATAGTGCAATTGTTGAAAAGCAAATGTTTTAATTGCTTCCTGTGACAATATAACAGTTTAAGTTTTGTGATAGCTTGTTTGTCTCAAAGTCTTTGTCTTAAAAATATCTACTTTGTGGACAAACAAAACACACAGAAGGTGCTTTGGTATATCCGATCACTATTACTGTTGTTTTAATATAAATATAGGGAGTCAGGTGGCTGAGCGGTGAGGGAATCGGGCTAGTAATCTGAAGGTTGCCAGTTCGATTCCCGGTCATGCAAACTGACGTTGTGTCCTTGGGCAAGGCACTTCACCCTACTTGCCTCAGCGGGAATGTCCCTGTACTTACTGTAAGTCGCTCTGGATAAGAGTGTCTGCTAAATGTAATGTAAATGTAAAAGTACAAAACTTGGAAGGCACTATTGCAAACTTTAACCACTGGGGTAGTTCATGTAGGGGAAGCCACCGGTATTGGACGCTGGATCGCCTGGGTTCTGCACGCTGCTGTTCTGGAGGGCGAAGGAGCTCGGCTTGGACGATGCCTGAGAGAAGGCGGAGGCATTTCCCTGCACTTCCACTTGGCCCTCCAGCAGAGCGCGGACGTCATCCATATTGAGGGTTGCCCTGGGAACCGACGTCAAAACTGGGGAATTCACACAGATCTTCAGCATGCAGTTGGAATTTATTCATACTGGCATCTAAGCATATGCAGCCACAAATTAATCACTTAAAAATATGTAGCATAGGCCTATAGCAAAACTTTCTATTTTTTTAAGGTTTAAATCGACTGTGTCATATATCCCTAAAATAAATTGCTACTTACAAATGATTTGCAATTTATAGGGTTGATACTTGGTGGTGTAAGATTCATTTGAAGCACTGGTGACATAATTACAAGTAATTCAAATGAAACTATTAAAATAAATGAGTAGGCTAACCGATATGCAATGTGAAAGTATAGATGGTTATTCAGTCACAACAAAAGCCTTGGTTCAATTGGACTTTCTAAGTGTTTCTATTTTGAGGTTGGAGAAGTTTCTCTTCTAGTACATATTACGCATCTCCATGTTGTAAACTCTAGGGGCAATGCTTCTAAACCTGCCTCTAAACCGAGAATATATAGGGGCGTGATATTTAACTGACGATTGTTTTTTTAGCCACCACATTTATCACCGCCCAATCATTTTTGCATTGGGATTGGCAAGATACAAACGTTTCATGAATCACACGTGAACCCTGTCAGAAGATGATTTGTGACTCGGATCTGCTGGTTTGACCAGCAGATGATGAAAACAAATTACCATTTTGACGGTTAGGAGAGAAGAAAGGTTTACCAGGTTGAACACTTGTGACCGGAGGCTTTACAGTGACTGGTCTCCTGGCCATGGGACTTTCTGTTGGCATGGGCGCTGAAATCATAAACACACACACACTTACAAACACTCATAATAAAACCGTTTTAAGGTAAAGAGACAAGTAGAATGAAACTTACCAGGCATCATGGCCCCTGGTTTCACATTTGGGAATATTCCGTGTTTGCTTTCCATGGGCCATGGGACTCTCTGCTGGCATCGGTGCTGAAATAATAAACACACTTTTACAAACAATATAAACATTCATTACTCAGAGGTCAATTGTTTGAAGGTAAAGAGACAGAAGGAGATGGTTCTAGAAACCTACCAGGTATCATGGGCACCAGTTTCATATTCTGAAATAATCCCTGTGTTCGTTTTCTCTTTTGTATCAGCCTGTACTCATCTACAATGTGAAACAAAACAATCCTGTCAAACATAATGTAAAACTTACAGTAATACCAATGACCTGTACTCATTTAGTCATGTTTCATCTTAAAATATGTGGATTAAACCAATCTCAAACATGTGAAGCACATGTCAGAGTAACCTAACAAGCTGTTGTGGTAGTCAAACAAGGAGCTGACCTTGTTCTGAGGGCAGGAACTGGAACACCATGGGCTCGCTGACCTCGCGGTCGGACGGCCGGCCGGCGCAGCTGCATCTGGACCCTGACTGGCTCAGTCAGGTTGGTGTCATGGTAGGGTGGCGTCCGGAAAACGATGGCCACCTGTCTGTGGACATCGGCCTGCGAGAACGTTCCCTTCCCCTCCCAAGTGTCCTGGAAGAAACGCACCTCGATGTCCTCTGATGGGAGGGGGGGGTAGCAGGGTTAGGAAGGTGGAGAGAACAGGACATTTCTTCTGTGGAAGCTAGCAGACTGCAGTGACTCTCCGACCCTCCAACCCTCCCTGCTGTCCACACTCCCATCACTCACACCCCTTTACACCCTGACTACACCACAGTGCTTAACATTACTAACAAACACAATGAGAAATAGGATCCCAGCGCTTTTCTGACCAAAGGGAAAAAAGTCTGTTATATGACATATATGACCTTTAACACAATTCGCTCTGGATAAGAGCGTCTGCTAAATGACTAAATGTAAATGTAATTCACAAAAAACAGCACGGGTAGGGGAACCACCACCGTGACTAAGTGGACACATCAGGGAGAAAGAAACTACACTTTCAAACAGCTCTTTTTCAAGTAGAGCAACTTCAGAGAAAAGCTCATTTAAATAGAGGAACAGTGCCACTGTCTGGGACTATTATTAGCTAGTTAGCATACATCACTAACAACACAGACAAAAGTACAAATAAAACAGTGAAAAAGAGTAAAATAAAGAAAAATACATCTTTGAACGTACATAGAGAATTCCAGGGACAAAAAGGAGTACTTCTTTGACCGGGTGGATGAAACTACCTTTTTGTACTTTGTCACAGAGCAGGAAGATTTCATCCCCCCCTCTGCAGCTGTGTTAGGTTTGGTTGGTGTCTGAGTTTGGATCGTCAACTGTCTGGCCTCCTGTGTCCTCTGTTAAATATGTTTTCAACCGTTTGGGTCGTAACAAGCTGCCAGAGTTGCGGTTGACTCTGCAAATCTTTAGCTCAGCAGTGTTGGGTGATCGTGTTGGAGAGACAATGGAGTAGGAAAGGTACCATGCTGTGTACGCATCTGGAGACTTTTCTCCATAAACTTAAAGCAGTGTTTACATGTGAAATAACACAGTGCAGAGGGAATGCACATGAGAAATCTCCACGGCTGAATTAAAAATTATTCACTTCAAAAAAGGGTGCACCTTGCCATGATAAAAAGGACCAAATGATCCACTTTTGTGTCTCTCTGGTCACCCAGGAATAACACAGATGGATGACTAACTGTTTATTAAGACATTAGCAGGTCCACAGAACATTGTGTTTGTTTGCATTTCATCACACACTCACACAAAACCACCAGCACCAATTCCCACATTCAACCCAGGATCAAACACAAAAATCAATCTGAAAACCGTCTTTGGCACATATTTACAGAAGTAAATATTGACATATCGAGAGGGGCCAGTTGCGGTGCCAGTTGAGGTGGCTCGGGCATCTGATAAGGATGCCTCCTGGACGCCTCCCTGGTGAGGTGTTCTGGGCACGTCCCACTGGGAAGAGGCCCCGGGGAAGACCCAGGACACGCTGGAGTATGTCTCTCGGCTGGCCTGGGAACGCCTCGGGGTCCCCCAGGAAGAGCTGGTGGAAGTGGCCGGGGAGAGGCAGATGATGGATGGATGGATATTTACATATTTACAGAAGTGCACAAGCACACAAAAAAGCAGTAGGGCTGGGAAATTCATCAAGATTTTATTTTCAGTTACTATTTGGGCTTCAAATGATTATCAAAACTAGATTATCAAGATATAACGATTACTGTGCCGCATTCCGTTTCGGAATGATGCTTTTCTTTTGTCTTTGTGTACCAATTTCCTTTACAGCTATGTGTTTTCACCCCTCCTTAAAAGCCCAGACTCACTCTAATAAAAATTAGTTATCTTCCCCCAAAAGTGAGTGGCTCGCTGTCAAAAACTCCCCTTTTCTACCTCCTGCCTGGTACATTGTAGCTGAGACTTGAAAACCTTTAGATCCCTCTGTCTTTATCAGGATTCCCATCCGGTGATACTTTTGAGACAAGCTTATACATTGTTGTTGTTTGTTTTTCAGTTGAATTGTTTATAAAGTTCAAGAAAATCCACCGTTAAATAGTGTAATAGTTGGAATTGTTTGCTTGAGAGCGGCAGGCCGGTCAACTTCCAGACCGTGAAAGAGCTGGCACTGAACCACGATGTGCTCCTAGGAAAATGGCTAATATACTTGGAATCTGGATTCAAGGTGGACCATGCATGGGAGTGCATAGCTCGAGCAACACTAGAAGGGAAGATCGACAGTGCTAAAGTAAGCACTCAGGACCCAAAGAACCCAAGACACGTCATCTGTGTCTACAACACAAACTTTACCGACGAGAACGAGGTGATGAGGCTAGACACTGTCATTAGGGCCACAGGGGTGAAGTGTTTTATCTCCTATAAGCCAGATGTGTACACGTACCTGGGCATATACCGCAATAACCGCTGGAAACTTAGTCCTACCATATTCGAAAGCAAGTTCAACCTTGAGTGTGTGCCCAGGCGCTCTCACGTTGTCAACAAAGTTACCAACCTGGAGGTCACTTAGGCCTAGTAGGAGGAATAAGCAGTTCTACAACAGGCACTTTTCATTAGTAGTGGTGCTGTACTGACTGAAATAGTTGGGTTTCCGTAAATTGTTGGGTTCCGTTAATTGCCCCACAGCGAGTGATTTTGTGGATAGCTTACACTTGCAAACAACCTCATTCTGAAGAGTATCTGATTGTGAGGGAAGTCCACATCTGCCTCATTTCCTCAATATAATGGGTGTCAAGAACAAAGAAAAAAAAAAACGTTTTCAGTGTTTAGATAGGTACCATTGCCAATATTCTGGTATCTGGTCCAAGTGTTTTGAGGGGATTTCAACAAATTCACACTTTTTTACTTTGCGTTCACCTAATTATGCTTTTAATATGTTGATGGCTTTGAATGCTCTTGTTTGACTTCTTTCTAAATAATGTAAAGTTTAACTTTTTACGAATGTATTTAAGTGCCAAATAAAGTTGACTTTTGAAGTTGATCTGTTTTATCACCAACCTCTATAGGGATGTAAATCATAACCAATGCCAGCTTTTAGATTGTTATAATTTTATTTGTCACATACAGGGTCTTACACTTTCATCAATTAATGATAAGGAAGCTTCACTAGCTAAATATGTTTTGGATTAAAAACTGACCTTGAACAGAAACACTTGATAGGAGCGTCTATGATTAATTGAACAATATGAGCATATCAAAAAATCTAACACAATCTAGATTGAGTCTTTATAGTAAGTCAGTGCATTTACTACATTTGTAGATCATTTTACATTTACAGAAAGTCTGTTTTTATATGTGTACTGAAATGTGAATTGTGACAGATGTTTTTAGTTAGAATTTCTTTACTTAGCCTAGGTGACGATCTGTGTTCTGTACTTTGTATGTGTACATATTACAACGTACAACAACAGAAAAGACAACATCCATGAGTTTAAGGTGATATTTATATACAACCTTCAGTGTCCTCGGATTTAAAAGATAAAAAATGGTGGTAATGCTTTCTTATACCGAGACATAACTAACTATACACCCCATCTCTAGTGCTTGAAAAGAAAATTGCAATCTGAAAAATATTTGGTTTTAAAACAATCTTTCCAATGTTTTTGGACCACTAAAGCTGAAGAATGTCTACAAATCTGCCCTCCGACAACAGTAGCACAGTTAACCCAACTGATGCACAGTATACATTTTCCGACTTGTACATAAAAAGCACAATCTAACGATATCATACAGATAGTATAACTCTAACCATACAATTTAAAGTAAATTTGGGATATTATTATTTTCTAAGAGCTTCCTGTCTGACAGTGGTTTGGTATGGTGTTTTATAGATGATCTTTCAAAGAAGTGCAATTGTTGACAAGCAAATGTTTTAATTGCTTCCTGTGACAATATAACAGTTTCAGTTTTGTGATAGCTTGTTTGTCTCAAAGTCTTTGTCTTGAAAGGCCACAATATCTACTTTGTGGACAAACAAAACACACAGAAGGTGCTTTGGTATATCCGATCACTATTACTGTTGTTTTAATGTAAATGTAAAGTACAAAACTGGGAAGGCACTATTGAAAACTTTAACCACTGGATCTTCAAGGACCAGAGTGAATATCACTCCTGAATATTAGATGCATCACATGGCACCACTGTGCAATGTTCAAATAGAACCCAGTTTAGGGGCATTATAAGGTTTGACAGTTTTGATGGTGACATTCCAGTTCATGCAGTTCATCCTTGTGTTTCACCATCCATGGCAAACTGACCAATAAAGCTGTGTCCCACTATCACCACTGTCCAATTAGTATCAGAAAGGTACTTCAGGTATCAAAATAAAAAATATTCATATTAGATAAAAGTGGCACACTAAGATAACCACCACGTTTTCCTTGGTTTCTATTTACATTACAAAGAAAGTGGAGCTGAATTGGGTCTCAAGGGACAAAGTTCCTGAATCATTTGAAGGCTTATGAATCTGTGAGAGGGAAAAAGGACAACGTTTAAGTAGGTTAGTTTCCAGACACAAAACTTGCATGCGGGTCGCTGAAAATGGACATAAGACGCTCCTCGTCAATGGAGCTGAAACAGTCTTGGTCCTCCAAGGAGACCGGCTGAATGGCGGGGCCAGGGAAAGTGTCCATCATGACATTGTCTTGGAGCAGACTGACAATGCTGTTGGGGTAGTTCATGTAGGGGAAGCCACCGGTATTGGACACTGGATCGCCTGGGTTCTGCACGCTGCTGTTCTGGAGGGCGGAGGAGCTCGGCTGGGATGATGCCTGAGAGAAGGCGGAGGCATTTCCCTGCGCTTCCACTTGGCCCTCCAGCAGAGCGCGGACATCATCCATATTGAGGCTTTCCAGGTTGCCCTGGGAACCGACGTCAAAACTGGGGAATTCACACAGATCTTCAGCATCAAACCTGAGTTCTGGGTTGTCCCCCACGCTGGGCCCTTTTTGGGGCGTGTTGACCTGAGGCTCAGAGGGAAAGGTGCAGAAGGAGAACCCAGGGATATCCATGAAATTGACGGTGGGGTAGGCCTGTGTTGTGGAGGCCTCCGACGCCTGTACCTGGGTGGAGTAAATGGACACCGGCGTAGCTTTGGGCTGGGAGTCTAGAGTGAGGCTACTAAGGAAATTCCATGTCTGATTGGTGGTAGCAGGTGCGACCTCTGGCTGGTTTGAGAACAGGTGGCCTGGCTGCAGGTTGAAACAGTTCTTCGCTAAAGGGATGGTACCACCGGACACCACTGGGTTCACACCTGCAGAAGGCAAAAACACAAGGCCTCACTTTCACAGCCTGATCTCTGTCCCCTTCGTCCAACTCTATGAAACTCAGTGTCTTTGACACTGATAAACACAACAACTATAGCACAATGGCCCTCATTTCCGACGGAAAACTGGACATTTGGTCATTTCTGTGCAGAGCTCGGCATTTATCAGACGCGAGTGTTGTCAAGTCTCAACTTGCGTAGCTGACACAAGTCTTCCAGTCAGCGGCAACTTTTGGTGCAGTTGGAATGTATTCATACTGGCATCTAAGCTTATGCAGCCACAAATTCATCACTTAAAAATATGTAGCGTAGGCCTATAGCAAAACTTTCTATTTTTTTAAGGTTTAAATCGATTATGTGTCATATATTCCTCAAATAAATAGCTACTTTCAAATGATTTGCAATTTATAGGGTTGATACTTGGTGGTGTAAGATTCATTTGAAGCACTGGTGACATAATTACAAGTAATTAAAATGAAACTATTAAATAAATGAGTAGGCTAACCGATATGCAATGTGAAAGTATAGATGGTTATTCAGTCACAACAAAAGCCTTGACATTCAGTAAATCTCACCAATGGCAGATCTGCGTCTGACAAGTTAGAAGACCTTTACCCCCCCCTAAAACAGGAAAGGATTCTTTGGGACAGCACTGCAGGTATCTTTTATTGAGAGCTTTGGCTATTAAGTCGGTTTCTATTCCCAGTTGGTTCAATTGGACTTTCTAAGTGTTTCTATTTTGAGGTTGGAGAAGTTTCTCTTCTAGTACATATTACACATCTCCATGTTGTAAACTCTAGGGGCAATGCTTCTAAACCTGCCTCTAAACCGAGAATATATAGGGGTGTGATATTTAATTGACGACTGTTTTCAGCCACCACATTTATCACCGGCCAATCATTTTTGCACTGGGATTGGCAAGATACAATTGTTTCATGAATCACACGTGAACCCTGTCAGAAGATGATTTGTGACTCGGATCTGCTAGTTTGACCAGCAGATGATGAAAACAAATGACCGTTTTGACGGTTAGGAGAGAAGAAAGGTTTACCAGGTTGAACACTTGTGACCGGAGGCTTTACAGTGACTGGTCTCCTGGCCATGGGACTTTCTGTTGGCATGGGCGCTGAAATCATAAACACACACACACACACACACTTACAAACATTCATAATAAAATCATTTTAAAGGCCCCGTCACACCATAACGTTCTGGTCAAAGTTCTCTGAACGTTCTAATCGTTCAATTTCGAGCGTTCTAGGGCGAGGTGGACACATCTGGCGTGTGACTAACGCATGACTAGGGTGGGACTGACGCATAACTAGCGAGGGACTTACGCATGAGGAGCGTGTAACAGCGACCAAGTAAGACGCCTCTGAAAACTATTAGCGCGTGATGACGTGTCACTGGCGTGTGAATAACGACAGAGTAGCGTTTTGCTGGCGTGTGGGTTTTATGACCAAACGGGTATGAAACACTGGAAAATCAGTGGATTCAGTTGTCCTGAACAGTAAACATCATGCCGCCTAGACGACATAAGGGTGCGAGGGGGGCTTCTGCTACTAGCGAGTGAGTTGTTCGCTTCAAAGCAAATGATGAATAACAACCAAGTAACGCTAGGGTAACGACTGACTAACGTGTGCAAAGTTAGTCAAACGATAGCCAAACGTGTGCAACGTTAGTCAAACTTCAGCGTTATCCAGCGTTTAAAATGAAACGTTGAAGAACGCTGGTCGCCATGAGAACTTTTGTGCATGTTCCAAACTTTTTTTCTCCGCCGATCACCGCCGATTACCAGCGTCACCAGCGTCCACACAACACTCTTCTGGCGCTATACCAGCGACCATGGACGATTACCAACGTTTCCTCTAACGTCATAGAACGTCGACCAGAACGTTATGGTGTGACGGGGCCTTTAGGTAAAGAGACAAGTAGAATGAAACTTACCAGGCATCATGGCCCCTGGTTTCACATTCGGGAATATTCCCTGTGTTCGCTTTCCATGGGCCATGGGACTCTCTGCTGGCATCGGTGCTGAAATAATAAACACACTTTTACAAACAATATAAACATTCATTACTCAGAGGTCAATTGTTTGAAGGTAAAGAGACAGTAGGAGATGTTTCTAGAAACCTACCAGGTATCATGGGCACCAGTTTAATATTCTGAAATAATCCCTGTGTTCGTTTTCTCTTTTGTATCAGCCTGTACTCATCTACAATGTGAAACAAAACAATCCTGTCAAACATAATGTAAAATTTACAGTAATACCAATGATCTGTACTCATTTAGTCATGTTTCATCTTAAAATATGTGGATTAAACCAATCTCAAACATGTGAAGCACATGTCAGAGTAACCTAACAAGCTGTTGTGGTAGTCAAACAAGGAGCAGACCTTGTTCTGAGGGCAGGAACTGGAACACCATGGGCTCGCTGACCTCGCGGTCGGACGGCCGGCGCAGCTGCATCTGGACCCTGACTGGCTCAGTCAGGTTGGTGTCATGGTAGGGTGGCGTCCGGAACACGATGGCCACCTGTCTGTGGACATCGGCCTGCGAGAACGTTCCCTTCCCCTCCCAAGTGTCCTGGAAGAAACGCACCTCGATGTCCTCTGATGGGAGGGGGGGGTAGCAGGGTTAGGAAGGTGGAGAGAACAGGACATTTCTTCTGTGGAAGCTACCAGACTGCAGTGACTCTCCGACCCTCCAACCCTCCCTGCTGTCCACACTCCCATCACTACACACCCCTTTACACCTTGACTACACCACTTCCACCACAGTGCTTAACATTACTAACAAACACAATGAGAAATAGGATCCCAGCACTTTTTTCTGACCAAAGGGAAAAAAAGTCCCTGTTATAAGGACCTTTAACCCAATTTGCTATAAGAGCGTCTGCTAAATGACTAAATGTAATTCACAAAAAACAGCATGGGTAGGGGAACCACCACGGTGACTAAGTGGACTCATCAGGAAGGAAGAAACCACACTTTCAAACAGCTCTTTTTCCAAGAAGAGCAACTTCAGATAAAAAAAAAGCTCATTCAAATAGAGGAACAGTGCCACTGTTTGGGACTATTATTAGCTAGTTAGCATAAATCACTAACAACACAGACAGAAGTACAATTAGATGGCAGGAGAAGGTTAAGAAGTAAAACAGTGAAAAATAGTAAAATAAAGACAAAGACATCTTTGAACGGACAAACAATTCCAGAGACAAAAAGGAGTACTTCTTTGACCGGGTGGATGAAACTACCTTTTTGTACTTTGTCACAGAGCAGGAAGATTTCATCCCCCCCTCTGCAGCTGCCAGAGTTGCGGTTGACTCTGCAAATCTTCAGCTCAGCAGTGTTGGGTGCTCCTGTTGAACACAAGACAATGGAGTAGGAAAGGTACCATGCTGTGTACGCATCTGGAGACTTCCAGAAAAAGTGTTATGGATTGTCAAGAGTGAGTAGCTGACTTCCTGTAAGCTTGACACGTGTGTGTGTGTGTGTGTGTGAGTGTGAGTGAGTGAGTGAGAGTGAGAGAGTGTCTAGTGTTTGAGTGCATGTGCATTGGAAGAGTGCTGCTGCCTTATCGCATGCTTGGTGTGTATGTGTGTGTAAGACTGAAGACTCACTGTTGTCATAGATAGGCTGGGACACAACAGGCTCCAGAGCTAGGAGCTCCCCAGTGGCCAGAGTTATGGAAGCCTGGAAACAAAGCCTCGCCGCATTCAGGTCAAACTCCTCTTCCCACACCTTAGCCTCAGGAACTGCAGCCAAAGCACAGTGCATGAACAGGGTGGTCAGGGTTAGGGTGTGGTTGTGATTCTAGAAAAACTTATCTGGTATCAAAACACTGCATCCTGCCCCAGGCGAGGTCATTTAAGGATAGCAAACACTCACGCAATACCGAGCCCAACAAAACACAAATCAGTGCTGGCTGAGAAGTCTTAGTGTTATGGTAGAGAACTGCTGAACATTGGCGAGTTTGTGTTTGGGTTGGTGTGCCTTACTATTGAAGGGGTTGTTACGGGTCTGAAGTCTGCATGTAATTGCTTCAGTCACATCCTTTTTCTTCACACACTGAATGCCCAGGTTTTGAAAACTGAAAGCAGATCAATAGAGAGAACTTGTGAACGAGAACGAGCCTTACTGCATGACAGATTCAATGAACCGTTTAGAAGTTATTGCATTTTCTCCATAAACTTAAAGCAGTGTTTACATGTGAAACGACAGTGCAGAGGGAATGCACATGAGAAAACTCCACGGCTGAATTAAAATTATTCACTTCAAAAAAGGGTGCACCTTGCCATGATAAAAAGGACAAAATGATCCACTTTTGTGTCTCTCTGGTCACCCAGGAATAACACAGATGGATGACTAACTGTTTATGAAGACATTAGCAGGTCCACAGAACATTGTGTTTGTTTGCATTTCATCACACACTCACACAAAACCACCAGCACCAATTCCCACATTCAACCCAGGATCAAACACAAAAATCAATCTGAAAACCGTCTTTGGCACATATTTACAGAAGTAAATATTGACATATTTACAGAAGTGCACAAGCATACAAAAAAGCAGTAGGGATGGGAAATTCATTAAGATTAAATTTTCAGTGACTATTTGGGCTTCAAATGATTATCAAAACTAGATTAGATTATCAAGATATAACGATTACTGTGCCGCATTGTAGCTGAGACTTGAAAACCTTTATATCCCTCTGTCTTTATCAGGATTCCCATCCGGTGATACTTTTGAGACAAGCTTATACATTGTTGTATGTTTTTCAGTTGAATTGTTTATAAAGTTCAAGAAAATCCACTGTTAAAAAGACGACTTGTTTCAATGAATGCATGATGTTTCCAAAGTCAATAAGTCATTGCTTTAAATAACCGTGATGTCAATGTTGATAAAAATATTCATACATCTGATTTTTGCCATAATCGAGCAGTCCAACAAGCACTCCTGTATCTACCTGTGTACTCGTCTCTCCTGCAGGTCAGCCTCATAGTAGCCATGTTTGCAGTCTTTCCCAACCAGCTCGTGAGGGTGGGGCTTGTGTGGAACGTCTTTGGTTACCAAGGAGATGCGTACACGCAGGGGACCGCTGTAGTTATGCACCTGCCAGCAAGGGAAGGAAAACATGTGATTAAGATCAACAATCCAAATTAATCTACTCACAACCCTTCCCTCTCAACATAAACAAGACTCAAAAGGAAGGGAAATAAGAAATAACGACATGATAGCACAAATCGAAGTTCTCCAAAACGGGGTCAGATGGCTGAGCGGTTAGGGAGTCGGGCTATTAAATCAGAAGGTTGTTGGTTCGATTCCCGGCTGTGCAAAATGACATTGTGCCCTTGGGCAAGGCACTTCACCCTACTTGCCTCGGGGAGAATGTCCCTGTACTTACTGTAAGTCGCTCTGGATAAGAGCGTCTGCTAAATGACTAAATATAAATGACATCTAGAACCGGAATGCATTCGTAAACCTACAGTATATATTCATTTGAGAACTGCATCCCAAAATGTTTGTTATCTTCCTGTCTGATGCAAGGCATGGTTTGTTGTAACCCCACTCGAACTGAGAAGAACCCAATCACAACCCATACTAAGCCCTCACTCCAAAATAAGTCTGGATATCAGCACCTATGGCCGAGTCGCCAACAGGGACTTAGGAGACCTACTGTATCATTCGTAACCAAGTTCTAACAACTTTCAGACTACTTCTGTAGTCCCCTAATGAATTACGTAGGGAACTCCCAAACCAAAAACAATGACTGTATTTGACAGTTGTAAACTGGGAGGTCATAATGAAAATCACAGCTTGTATTTGTTATTGATATTTAACTCTAGAAAAGGTGCACAGACAACATCTTGGTATTCTATCGAAAGATTCACTTTTCTTTTGTTTGTCATATTTGAAGGTCAGTACAACTTTTCCGGAAACAGTGACCTGTATCAAAAAGGTGGCATTCTTAGGAAGTACAAACCAACATGTACAGTAAACTAAACCAACAGAGTGAGAGGTGAGTGAGGTGAACTCAGATAGGCTGCTAACCTTGATAGTGGGGTGTGTCTTGGTGGTGTCATTGCTCTTCTCTCCAGGGATGCTTCCGGCAGAGCGGCCCTCACACTTGTACCTAAACCTCATCCCCCTCTGTTTGGGCTGCTCTATGATCTCTATGAAGGGGTTCCCTGTGGAGTGATAGTGGGAGGGAGAGGAAGAGAGAGAGAGGGGGGGAAAGGGTTTGTGAGTGCCAGAAAGACTGAGGTAAACCAGGGTGTGTGTCACCCTGACCAATCTGTTCATTTTGTGCAGTTTGTATCTCTCAGATATCAAAATATGTCACTGTGTAACATCAGTTCAAAGTATGCAGTCTTGAGAGACATGTGAATATGCAAGATACAGGGCTAATTGATAGATAAGTTGCACCCAAATTCACCCAATATCTTAAATGATCTTAGACTTACCTTGGTTCAGTGGGGCCTGCCCCCATCTATACATTCCTATGGGAACAGACAGGACAGAGCCACTCAGCATAAATAAACACCCAGGTTTTTTTGCTTGATTACAAAAGAAACTGTATATATCGAGTGTTCGGTAAGCAATAGTAGTAAAACATCAACTCCTTTATATAATACATAACTAAAAGTAGAATTTCAGTCTGGTTCCTCGTCTCATAATGGATGAATACAGATAGAGAGAACACACCTGGTAGATAGTAAACTCTAACCACAATAAAAGGTATTAGGGGTAGGCTAATGTTTTTTCAACCACCCTCTATTGTCCGAAATTACATTTATAGCTCAGATATATGTGAAAGACAAAGAAGAGATACTTGTTGCTTGCTGTCGCTAATTTCTTTCCTCACAATTATGTATTTATCCTTTTTTTTATCACTGTTTTGAAAAGCCCGCACAATGTAACATTAGACAGAGCCCCCAACAGGAAGTTATGTTCCACAGATTAGAAATCCGACTGCTGCCTACATGAAAGGTACATGATGATACAATCAGATGACTTGGCACATCCACTTTATAACAGAAGGCACAACAAAGTATAATGCCGTATAGTAAGATCCTCGATTTCGGGTTCAACTTCAACAAACTTCTAAACTTTCTCTGCGTGTCTTTCTGTTGGACTCAAAAAACAAAACGTGCCAAAAGACAGCGCCCTACTTTCAGCCTTTTGCAGCCAACTTGGTGACAATAGCCTACTTCAAAAACGAATCAATAGCCTACATTAAATGTGGTTCCTCGTGCTCATTTCTTAGAACTTCTCGTAACACACCGTTTAGCCACTATGTATCCAATGTACAGTCTGCGTAGTAAAAGTTGGCTGGATTTATAGTAATTGATTTGGTATGTGATCCACCCAAATGGCTACATTGTAGTCAACTTCTAAATAACTCGCCGACGGGAAATCGACAACATATGACAACTCTGTGATTGAAAATAAATAATCGGTTAGGCCTCTTGACAGCCTATTTAGATTAAAAATAGCCTACGCATAAATCGGAACATTTAAGGTTGTTTCGTACGATCAAGTGTAACCCGAACACGACAGATTCTGTAAGACGACAGTTTTAGGGACAGACACATTATTGATAGGAAGATTAAATGGTGTTGATGTAGACCGAACTTCCTACTGTCAAGCTAACTCGAAGACAGTGATCTCCATTATTTGGTGCTGACTCCTCCTGCTGTAGTGCAATACCCATGGCGTATGGGGCTTTCCCTCAGTGCGCAAACAAGTTGCTGGTCTTCCTACATGAGAAACAAATGCAATCGCTTACCCCTCAGTTGGTGAACAAACTTACCATCCATTTTAGACTTCAGTTTAAGCCACTCGTGTTGTTATGTCAGCCTTTTGGGGTACGGGTTGTTTCTAAAGAGATATCCTTAACATAGAATAAGGTGTCTTTGTAAACTGCTTTTGACAGAATGCTCTGCCGCCTCCGCCTTCGAGTCGCCGATGCAATTTGCCACCGCCCCCTCTTTTTTTTTATTATTGCTTTGCCACCGCCCCCTCAAACGCTGCGGAAATACCCAAATGACGTAGCCCACGAAGGAAAGAAGTAGGCTAAAGCTTTTAAAATCAGTTAAAAGCCATACGCGAATGTGACTTTTGAAACAACTTAGGTCAAGGTATAACACACTTTCTCTAGACTTTCTCAAATGATTTAACAATTTGAGTCAAATCAAAATCCCATCTCCATCTTGAGATTGCTTATAAAAAGCGCTATACAAATACATGTGATTTGATCTCCAATGCAACATTCACATAGCCTATGATACAGGCCTACTGCCTTAAGATATGGTCAAAGGCACAGCTGTCTGAGCACCCTGTTCCTCAACTTTCTCTGACAGACTTTTGGAAAGGATTCTGTATCAAGAAACTGTAAGTCCCTAGGTCTATATCTTTGTATCAAATTTTTTAGTTGCTAATGCATTTTGTTTTTTGTTTAGTTTCGTTTTTTCTGTCATACAAGAACAATATTTAGAGCTTATCCTCTCCAAAATTCCAATGGAAGGCCTATAGCCTATCTGAAAATGACTTAATTGTCAAATCTGGGAGTATTTCATTTACTAATGCATGGCTGACACCAATTGTTTCATACACCTAGGCAATTTCATCTGTAGCTGTTGGTCATGTTTGGGATACGTACATTGCCAGAGGAGGGCGCTATAATCTCATTTTATTTCGATATTAGCAGAGCATTGCTTACACAGAGTTGACAACAGAACAGGGCTGCGTTTCCCGTAAGCGTCGTAAAGCTAAATTGATCATAGAATCCATCGTAGAACGAATCTTAGTTTTACTGGCCGTTCCCAAAGCTAAAGTGTCTCTTGAGAATTCGTAACTCTTGAAAGTGCATAGATTACCCTACTCCTTACGAGCATGTTTGGGAAACGCACGTAAGAAATATCGATGGTTTCGTTTTTTGCTCGATCATTGCTACGATTCATCGTTATAATGTTTAAGATATCAAATAGTGATAGCCTATGATATTGCAACTTTTCAAAATTATCATTAAAAAAACACCTCCAAGATTGTGTAGTTTGAACAATGAACAAAATTAATGTGTCATGACATTATTTGAAGTTAAATTCAATTATTGCCATGACAATAAAAAAACAAACAGACTCTGACAACCATTTCTTCGCCAAATAGCTTATAGCTACGTTTATTCCCTAATAGCCTAGCCTACACGCCTATCATTGCCAAAGACAATATAGCCTACGCTGCATGCTTTATAAAATCTCTTCAGTGGCTACAACACACCAATTGCTAACCACCAACAAGAAAATCGTTGCCGTAGCCTATAATAGGCATTATATGACTATTTTCTGTTCTGTAGGCTACAAGAATGTGCGAATGTCCCATTGAAAATCGGGCGGTGAGACCCAGCGGCTTGCATTCCGTTGTTGTGATGCGGTCAGGCGGTGCCTGCCTGCCAGCAGCGACTGGCGAGCGCAGCATTGACAGCACCCACTACAGAAATGGCGGAAGGGGAGTTGGATGTCGACTCGCTAATCTCCAGGCTTTTAGAAGGTGAGTTCATCGGAAAGTTTATAATGTATCGCAGTTTAAACTTAAGTATGGTCATGAACTGTTTTGTGGTGCCCGTGACTGGCCTTTTTTGGGGCTTAAATCCACAGGTGAAGGCCTGTTTTAGGATAGGAACTATGGAGAGCCCGGTATTTGAAATAGCTGCTATTTGTCACTAATTCCAAACACAGGCGCACCTAAGCTTCATCGGTAGCCTTTCTCTTAAATTAAACTACATTTTATAACTGGTCATCGCCGTGGTCAAGAATTCCCCTGTCTCTTTGAACTTAAAATTGATATTTATTTTTACCTATCTGTAAAAAAAATTATATCAATTTTCGGATTGTGTTGATGTGCAGCTGGTTTCTAAGTTGCAGAAGTCGAACGATCCTTGCTTATGTTATGTTTTGTTAAAAAAAAATTTTTGGGGTTTATAGTGGCTATGCCAATGTTCTCTGTTCTCTTCGTCATAAGTTTATGTGCAATGTGGATTTTGATAACAATTTGTGTATGGGAATCTTAAAATCTAAAACTGGTACACATTGACATAGAGTTGAACAGTTGAGTAAATTGGCCTTCAAATTATTCAGTTGAATATGTTTAATTTCATAATTTGGTTAATAACATGGGTAAAAAAATTGAGTACATTGTTGTAATTGATAAATTATATCCAACTTTACATCTTCAAATGTTGCACGCCCTTTAAATAAACGGGAGTCAGGTGGCTGAGCTGTTAGGGAATCGGGCTAGTAATCAGAAGGTTGCTGATTCGATTCCCAGCCGTGCAAATGACGTTGTGTCCTTGGGCAAGGCACTTCACCCTACTTGCCTCGGGGGAATGTCCCTGTACATACTGTAAGTCGCTCTGGATAAGAGCGTCAGCTAAATGACTAAAATGTAAATGTAAAATGTAAACACATTGTAGGCTAAGCGTGAATTTATTAGGCTGCTATAATACACTACCTTACTCTTGCTGATTCTACTGCGTTTGTGTCAGTGGATGGACAGTCAAAAAATTGAGAAATTAACTTTATTACCCAGATCATAACTAATTTAAGGGCGGTTTCTGTTTTAGGAAAGTAAGTTCCAACCTAAAAATGTTAGGGCAAGCCAAACTCCTTCTGATTTCTTTACTTTAGGACATTAATTTGACTAAAATACTAAACTCAGGAAATAATTTAACTCGTTGCTATATTTAAACAGGTATATAATGGTGGAAGCTGTTCATCTATCATATATTACTTGAAATATTAACTTTTTCAATTGACATCTAGACGCTGACATCCATAGCAATGCTACCTGTTTGGGGATGATGCAGTCATGCAAGACTAAATACTGTAAGGGAGACATGACAGCTGAAACTGGCCTCCTGTGTTGACAAAAGTCCAGCACACAAGCTGTTCTTCGCTGTGTTCAGTAAACCTAGCCGTGTTCTGTCTCAGAGTGATGAGCACAACAACAAAAAAACATAGGCTACACACGTACTGTCAGCTCCACTTATTAATTATCAACACACTTTATTAAGAACTAACAGTTATGCAAACATCCACAAAACCATTGCCAATGTAATAATCTGTGGATCGCTTTGCAGATGAAAGGTATCTGTGGGATTTGACACTCTGTTGCATAACCCTTACAGAGCTGGTGGCTGTATGCTGTTATACCGCAGACAGTTGGCTATAAGCACAACTCCGGAAAAAGAGCCTTAGTCAGGCAAGTTGCATTTTTGGCAGCCTCCTCTACATTACCAAGGAAACTTGGAGGGGGGGAATTGGACTGAAATATGCTTGTAAAAGCTTCCAGATGTGTTTTTTTGTATCCCAACAGATCTCTCTTTACCCTAACTAGTTTTAGCCCAATTTCCCTTTCGTGAGTATTCTCAAAACTGGAAAACACTAACGACTAAGCCTCTAAAAGAAGTGTGTGCAGTCAGAGAGATGGGTCCAAAGCCCTAGACCCCCTCAACAACACACACACTTGCAAAGCGCACAGCACACACACACACACACACACACACACACACACACACACACACACACACACACACACACACACACACACACACACACACACACACCCTGTTGATTCCTGGTGTAAACACCAACTTGTTTGTCAGGCAACTGTCTGGCCTGTATCAGCATCTCTTCAGGTCCCACCACAGTCCTAGCACATCACCATCTGTTTGTGTTAGTTTAAATTTGTGTCTGTGGATAGTTCGCCTGTGTCTGTGTGTTCACCTACTCCTCCGATGGTCTGACACTTTCTTAGCAGACCAGTCAACCTCTCCCTCACCTCCCAGCCCACCCCCCTCTCGGCTTCTCTGATCCTCTTTATTAAATGTCAACAGACGCAGCTGTCCCTGGTAGTAATGACCCACCTACCCTTTCAGTCACTCACGCACACACACACGTTCACACCCTACACACACACACACCACACACACACACATGTTAATTAACAGATGTAAACTGTAGTATTTGTAGACTGTAATAGTTCTGTCTCTAACTTTCACAGCCACGCACATCTTTACACATGCCACATGCCTTTTTCCCCACACAAATGATTTCTCTCACCACTCACCCCCCCCATTATATCTCTTGTTTCATACCTAACTCATATAATATGCACATACACACACAATAGCACGTTGCTGTTTGTTGACTGAAGTGGTGGTCAGATGGCAGAAAAAGCCAGCCTATCAAGCCAGTCTATCATCCTGATAGCTGCTTACCTGACAAACTAACGCAGATCCAGTGACAAGTGTTCGAATCTCAATCTTGGTGTACAATACTGGGCTGTATGGGTGTGTGTATGTGGGTGGGGTGACAGTTATTAAGAAGCTGAATTACTATAATTCTGCATTACCTTGTTGTTTACCAACTATACAGATAAAGTCTTGAGTCAGAGGCTCTATTGGAGAGTCTCAAATGGTTTGGTAGGTTTTGCATATAAGAGTTCCTTGGACTTTTCCTAGTGTCTGGTTAGTTACAATACAAATGGAGTCATGTAGACTATTACAGGGCAGTATTAAAGACTATTTTGTGCTTTTGAGTTTTTCCTCAAATTAAAGATTTTTGGATTACAGTTTCCACTTCTTGCTGCTTCTTGGTAGTTTTATACGTGCTATGTGTACAGTATTATGTGAGTGAGCCAGCTTTAAAAAGTAGACCTATTGGAGCTCTGTCTCTCTCACCCACCCCGGACTTTATGCCCACACGCCCTAGCACACCAACAACAGCGGACAAGGGACCCTCTGTCTCTTATGCCATCACAGGTGGCCCCACAGTCCTTTTCTCCTATAGGCTTCGTAATGTGGCACAATCAACACCATCGCACTCTTGCGTGAGTGTGTTGGGGCGAAGGAACATAGAGGGCATATGGAGGCTGTTTTCGCTTTTTTCGTGGCTATATGGGGGGTGTTTAACTGTGACCAACAGGAGTCAAGTTCATTTCCTGTGGAAACTAGATGTTGAATGGAATCGTGCTTCCCAGATGTTGAGAAATCAGGTTACCTAAAGGATGCTTATAAAGTAACCTTGTTGGCCAATAAATGTTTTCACTAGTTGGAGGTGTTGTTGTTGTTGTTGGTGATGATGATGATAATGATAATGAAGAGTGTTGTTGTGTCGCCTGGGCCCTGGGGGGTTGAGGGTGTAAGCATGTCAGTGTTGTGAACGTAACAATGGTGGTGGCTGTGTGGCGCGGTCCACCTCGCCCCCTGGTACCAGCTGTGTCACAGGGCACAGGGGGGCTTCGCTGCCCCTCAGACTTCTGCTATAGACTGCCCCCTCTGTATTTCTCCCCTCTTCTCTCTCCCCACCTCTCCTTCTGTCTTTTTCCTGGTTCTCTCTTTCCCTGGTACTATTTTGCCGCTCTGCAGACACTGTGGAGACTGTTTCTCCGTCCGTCATCCCCCCCCCCCCCCTCTGTCGCTTTCTCTCGCTTTCACTCTTTCTTTGGCTCGACAAAGACACTCTTTCAGACCCTCTCCACATAATGAGAAACAAAAAGTCCTCAGTAGCAATATAAGAGAGACGTTCACATTAGAGAAAGATTAGAAGTTCCAATAAATGGCACAAACATTGGGATTCCCTTCCACTTGGGGACCGAAGTCACTGCATGTTCTTCAGTTAAGCGATGGGGCTGTTTTCTGTTGCCTGTATGTGAGAAGTGGGGGTGGGGGGGGTGGAGGGATGGTAGGAGCAGAGGATTGCAGCTGAACCCTGCTGGAAGAAAACGAGAGATCCATTTCAGGGGGGTAGAATGGAGGCGGCGAACTCCAAAAGGTCATTGAAGACAATTCTACAGCGTTGCTAGTTAGCAACACCATGGTCCACTGAGTCCTTCCCTTCTTGTGAAGCACACACTTTTGTTAACGTTGACGATCAGTTGGTGGGGATTTGGTGCAGTATTTCATCATTATATGACCAGATATACCAGATAGACATACCTTCTGTATGAAGATACTCTTATCTAAGATATGAGGCCGAATTGCATCATTTTCTAATTTGGCACAAAAGCATAAATATGTAAAAAAATGCTGTGGTAAGGAGCAAGCCTGTCTGAGACCATGGCTTCTTATACAGTAACCCTTTCTCTACTCTGACATCAGAGGATTGTTGATGTTTGGGCTTGCATAGCTGTCTGCAAATGACAGAGTCTTGTATTGGGTCTTCAGCCATTCCATACATCTCAGTCAATCCAGGGGTCATGTTGCGTCGCCTTGTTGTCCTCGACCTGGTTAGCGTCGCCTCAGTATCAGATGCTCATAGCTTAGAGAGCTCCCGCCTTTGCCCTAACTACTTCCTCCTTCCTCTCCACCACAACGGTGCCCATATATGGTAACGCCTCAGAGAAGCAGATCCGTGATTTCATTTTTCTCTCTCTTTCTTTCTCTATCGTTCCCTTCTCTATCGTTCCCTATCGTTCTCTCTCTTCTTCCTGTCTTTCTCTCTCCCCCTCACTCCCTCGCAATGCCACTAAGTCAACCGTGGTCTTTTAAATGAACGGAAACTTCCCGACCTGCCTGACCCTTTGCTACATAAAAAGCAGCGGAGTGAGTCAAAACGAGGGCAACTGAAATACCAACCTGCCTGTTTTAGTACAACTGTGTCATTGTGTTGTCTTGCTGTTCCAAACAATCATTAAGTACATAAACTTTCATGAGAATTTTAGAGAAACATTCCAATTGTATTTTTTTTTTATATTCTTTTTACACTTGGATAAAACTTTAGTTATGTAATGTGTTCAATTTTTTCCCCAGCCGTGTTGCCATGGCTGATGTTGATCAATTGGTCGTTATTTACAAATGCAGCCAAAATTGTTAAGTTAATTAAAAATAAAGGTTATCAGACTCGGAATAACACACTTCATGTGATATAGCCTAGCTCTTTTTGTAAATGTAAATGTCTTGTAAAAGTTCAATTTTTTTCCTGTGCTTAGATACTTTGTTATAGTACTGCATTTCCCAAAGTCCTATCTGGGGAAGGTCATTTGTCTTTGCTCTCAGTGGTTTACATGCGCAAGGTGTACTGAGTGTTTGTGCTTCAGCTACTTCTGTGGCGCAGACAGGCAGACAGGCAGACAGGCAGACAGACAGACAGACAGACAGACAGGCAGACAGGCAGGCAGGCAGGCAGGCAGGCCTCTGGCTGTTTGTGGGGCGTGTGGAATGCGGTGAGTCTTGTAGGGCAGGGCTGCGCTGTGACATCAGCACAGAAACACCAACAATCACACACAGACACACACAGTACGTGTCATGAACACACACTGACAGATATCCACAAAGGCACAGTTGGACATGGATAGTGGATGAGAATGAGACCAGGGAAGGGAGAGGGGGCGTATTGCAGCACAGTGATCTGCTTTGGCAGGGCAAGATGGTACATGTTGTACTCTATGGGGGTCAGAGAGTGTCACAAAGTTTGTACGAGTGTGTCCCATCTCCATCTCAAATACACACACACACCCTGTCTCTTTCTTACAACACAACCAAAATACGAGGTATGGATTCAAATTATAATTTACAAAAGTACCCACTGAAAGGAACAGATTCCAAAATGAACATATCACAGTAGACTGCAATCCCATGGAACCTTTTTCTTAGACCAACCAAGTAAAAACATTTTGTGGCCCCATCGAATTTTTTGCTCGTAAACAACCTTGGCGTATGTATGTCTACGCATGATTGACACATGTGTGTCTGCGCACACACATCTCTTCCATGCATCAGTGCCAGTTCCAACCTCCATTAGTATTCCCATGTTGGGCTGATGCCGTTGATCTTTGTCGCCGTTTAGCTTGCAGCGCTCATCAACACCTCACGAGGCGGTGACCTGCCCGGTTGCCATGGCGATTGCCTGTCGGGCCCAGCCCACTCGGCTCAGCGCCGTTGCAGTGCAGAGGAGGAGAAGGGGATGATGGGATACCACCACTGGTGTGATATGGAGTCAAGGTCACTGGATCATCTGTTGGCAGCAAGCCGTGTGTGTTGATGTGTTTGAGAAAGGCAGTGTGTGTGTGCGTTTGATTGTGTGTGTACTGTATGGCTGTCTGTCATCTAGCTTTTCCATATCGTGTGTAAGGAGATCCGCCCTGGCCTGCGCTGCTGTGTGTGTGCATGTGTGTGTGTCTGCATGTCTGTGTGTGCATGTGTGTGTGTGAGCGTGCGTGTGTGTGTGTTCTCCTATATTGGGCCCCCAGCCTGTCAGCTGATCCAACACAGACCTGCATATGCGTCACACGAAGCTGTCAAGGGTGGCGGGAGGGAGGTGTGTGGGGTGGTGGAGGGGAGGGGGGGCAGTCAGGGGAAGCACATTAAAACCAGAGGATGCACGCTCGCACACATTTCCATGCCAACCTCAAATACCAGTAGCTGTGACCGTACATTATCTACGTACATAAATATTTGTATTCAGCATTTTTCCCCCTACCAAACTAAAAAGACCCCTTCAATCAACATCAGTGACAAATGACCATAATTGCATCTGTGTGGCTGTTCCTACAGGTCTTAATGATCGTATGTGGGTCGCACATCTACTATTAATGGGTCTTAGACTGACTCTCTGGTCTCTCTGGCTAGATGAACCAGTTTAAAGGCACAATGTGTTTGGTTTGTGGGATTGCCAGTGTTTATAGTCCTTGCTTAAATCACTTTGAAAATGTATACACTCCTGGGTTGTAGGCGCATTGGAAAGAGTCAGCGCGTTGAGGCCAGTGTTACAGTCAAAACGGCAGCTGAGACCAAAGCTGGAGGGAGGATGAGATTGAATCAAGACAGAACATTTGTATGAGATTGGTCCTGTAATATGACCGCAAAAAAACATTGCCTTTCCCATGAAAATGTTGTCGAAATAATACTAAATGACTGAATGGGATATTTTTGGATATATGTAACTAAGTAACAAGTATACAATTAAGTGACAATAAAAATGCGGATGACCCAATGCGGAATGCGGATGACCCAAAACATTAACAGTAATGTTGGACCTCCATGTGCTGCCAAAACAGCGGCAAACCGTCAAGGCATGGACTCTCCATGAACCCTGGAGGTGTCCTGACCCCTGGAGGTTACCTGAGGTATCTGGCACCAAGACACCAGCAAAAGATCCTTCAAGCCTCGTCATCTGCGAGGTGGAGCCGTGATTAATCGGAATATCCCACAGATGCTCAGTTGGATTGAGACCTGAAGAATTTGGAGACCAGGGCAACATCTTGAACTCTTCATCATGTTCCTCAAACGAACCATTCTCGAACTGTTTGTGCAGTGTGGCAGGGAGCATTATCCTGAAAGAGGCCACGGCTATCAAGGTATATCACTGCCATTAAGAGGTGTACCTGGCACATGTCCAGTTGACTTCCACATGAATGGCCCAACCCAGGGTTTCCCAGCAGAACATCGCCCAGAGCATCCCTCTCCCTCCCTCTTGTCGTCTTCCCACAATGCATCCTGGTGCTGTCGTCTCCCAGGTAAACAGCTCATGTTCACGGGATGGAACAGGAAACGGAACTCCTCGGACCAAAAGCCTTGTCGTTTCAGAGATACTTTGACCCAGTCGCCTAGCCAGAGCAGTTGGTTCCTTGTCAAAGTCTCTCAGCTCTTAAATCCTGCCCATTTGTCCTGCATCCAACACCTTGATCATGATAACAGACTGTTTACCATTAAAACTACCTAGACCTTGACATGTTGCATCACCTCTGAGGGGTTGATACGCTTTTGCATACAATGAATGAATTCATAAGACATAAGTATTAGTATTTACAGACATTTACATCTAACTTTTTTTGTTGTTACATTTTTAGATGTATAGTTTGCCGGTGATAGGACTGTGTTTGAACTAGGGCTGGGCGATATATAAAAAAAAAAAGATATCTCGATATTGTAAAAAATAAATACGATATTCGATATATATCTCGATATGTTAACATTTGCATTTAAATAATAGAAAAAAAAGGTTTCCTTTTGCCCCCATTAGAAAAAACAATTTCTAAAAAATAATTTAGATAGAACAGCTATTGTTACAAGTACAAAATGTGTAGTGCAAATGTAAGCTGTTGCCATAACATGGTACTTGCAACTTGACAAAATGGACCTCATGGAACAATTTATGCAGAGGTCCTTATGTGACAGGACAAAAAGAGAGCAAAAGAGAGTGCCTGTGCAATTTTCAGTTTGTGCACATGCTCTGTGTGTGTGTGTGTGTGAACACAGAGTATCCAGGCTTTTATTTTATTTTTTATATATTCTATATATATATATTTTCAAATTGTACATCGTCGTCAAAGTAATTGCGATATTATCGCTAATATTCGATATATCGCCCAGCCCTAGTTTGGACTGTGCCTGTGTTGTTGGGCAGGATAGTTAAACTGAGTTGGGGCAGCCAGGCATTGGTTTACAACCTGACCCAGCATTGGTCCCAGCTGTACTGGGTTATTGAGTCTGGTAACCTTGCTGCTTCATGTTGGAAACACAGAGGCCTACTTTGAAAAGGACATTACAAGAAAATATTTTATTACCATGACATCCATTCTTTTAGTACTGTATTAACCTGGCTGTTGATTTAGAAGGGGTTCTAAGCTTTTGTGTGTGGCTTTGTAAACAAATGTTGAGACAGAACTGAAATAACTGACATTTCCTATGAGATATCAGATCACTTTATGCCAGGAATGGTTAAGCATATACAGATGGCTTTATATCTCCCCAGGCATGTTTTTGGGACACCTGCATCCACATTACGGAGACTTGCTTAGTTTGACCCCATTATTTAATGTGGAGTAAGTGGCTTAAATCAGCCATAGCCTGTTAATCAATTCCACCCTGAAGGAGTATGTGACAAGTGGTGCCCACACACACAATCATGCCCCAGTTATCCCAACAGATGTGGAACTACACAGAGGATGGCTGTGCAGGGCTATTGTCAAGCCTTCTGTGTTGAATAAAACCACCTTCTCCTGTATTTACTTTGTTATAAGTACAGCCTCTAGAGCCTCCATGTGTTTTTGTTGTGATGACAAACAAAGAGATGGGGGTGTCTTCCTGTCTTTTCTTCAGTGGAAGTGGGAAAGACACACATACACACAAAGAGGAGGATATGCACAGATATTCTCTATTAACTGACAGCTTACTCAGTGATGTTGAATTGCCTAGGGATGCCCTAATGTGCACGGATATGAACTGCAAGGATAAACATCATGCTGAAAGGCTCTGTGCCATGTATGATGATATTGTCAAATGTCTTTATGCTTCCAGTGAACCTTATATTAATCACAAGAGTAAGGTCCCTAACATACGGCCTGGCTGGAATGAGTTTGTGTCTGAGCAACATGCTGCGGCTAGAGAGGCCTTTAGACTCTGGTCAGAGGCAGGCAGACCCAGACAGGGAGTGTTGCTTGATAACAAAAAAACTCACAAATGCTAAATTTAAATATGCCCTTCGTTTTATTAAGAAAAATGAAAACACAATGAGGGCAGACACTGCTGGCCAGAAAGATGCAGAATAACAATCTTACTGACTTCTGGAAGGAGGTCAAGATCATAAATAATAACAGAACTCCCCTCCCTTCTGATATCGAGGGGGTTAGTTGTCCAGAGAAGATTGCTGATCTATGGCGTGAGCACTACAGTAAACTATTGAATTGTGTTAAAAGTAACACCGTTACAATTGATAATGAATATAAAGGTCTCTCTGCAGACATGATAGTTAGATCAGTAGATATTTATGATTCCATCCACATGCTAGACAACAACAAAGCTTGTGCTATGGATTGCATTTCTGCAGAGCATCTAAAAAATGCCAGTTATAGACTCAGTCCATTACTAGCCATGTGTCTTACTGGAATTATGGTTCATGGTGTTCTACCGAACTCTATTATGTCAGTGCTGTTAGTGCCTGTTCTTAAAGATAAGGCTGGTAAACTGAACAGCATAGACAACTATCGACCCATTGCATTAGCCAGTATCTTGTCTAAAGTGTTTGAGAGAATTCTATTAATGAAATTGAAAATGTATGTTCTGACTGCTGACAATCAGTTTGGTTTTCAAAGAAAACATGGTACTGATCTCTGTATCTATGCTCTGAAGGAGATTGTCTCTGGGTACACAAGTCTTAATTCATCTGTATTGTTATGCTTTATTGATGCTTCCAAAGCTTTCGATAGAATTAGTCATGAAAAACTGTTTATGAAGCTGCTAGCAAGAGGTGTCCCTAAACCTCTTGTGAGGATTTTGGTGTTCTGGTATGCCAATCAAACTTTTCATGTTAAATGGGACAATGTTGTATCAGCTCCTTTCTATGTTGGTAACGGAGTTCGACAAGGAGGAATTTTATCTCCCTTTTTGTTTAATGTTTATATGGACGACCTTATCAAGCCAGCTGAATAAGACAAATACAGGCTGTCTTGTAGGTGAATCTATTGTCAATCATCTGATGTACGCAGATGATGTGGTTTTACTCAGCCCATATAGTGCTGGGCTGCAACAGATGCCGAGGCTGTGCTCTCAGTATGGTATAGATCATGATATCAAATATAATGCAAAGAAAAGCCACATAATGATAGTCAGAAGTAATCAGGAAATTAACCTTCCCTACCATTTATTTATCTGGCAGACCCCTTGGTGTTTGTGAGGAAATAAAATATCTGGGCCATGTCATTTCTGATGATTGGACAGATGACAACGATATATATCGACAGCGCTGTAAAATATATTCTCAGGCCAATATGTTACTAAGGAAGTTTTCTATGTGCTCAGATTCAGTTAAATGTTCCCTGTTTAGAACCTACATAACACCATTGTACACTGCTCATTTGTGGTCTAATCACAGGAAAAGGAGTATACAGAGACTGAAAGTAGCTTACATTGATGCTTTTAGATTGCTGCTTCATGTGCACTGTATTATGTATGTTGTATCGTTTTGTTTTTCTCTCTTTTTTATAGTTCTATGTCTGTTATTTTATATGGAACTTGGCGTCTGAAATAAATTCTGATAAAACACACACTTAAGGCATACACATTTGGTAGGATGCTTGTAATATCTTTTGTGGCCCACACAAACACACGCCAGCGCCTTTTATAGGCTTGACCAGCTCTTCACAGAGTAACGTGAGAGCCTACACAAATGACCGTCTTTGTTTAACGTGGTCGCTATCCTTTTTTCCTTCTCTCTTGGGTTCTTCTCTCTCACCCTTTCTTTCTCCCTCTTACTTTCCCTTTCACCCCCACTATCCCCCCGCTATCCGTCTCTCCCTCCTCTCTCTTCCGCTTCTGTCTCTTCTCCCGCCCCCCTCCCTCCCTCCCAGTGAGAGGATGTCGTCCTGGGAAGATCGTCCAGATGACGGAGGCGGAGGTGCGCGGGCTCTGCATCAAGTCCCGGGAGATCTTCCTCAGCCAGCCAATCCTCTTGGAGCTGGAGGCTCCCCTCAAAATCTGTGGTCAGTTGGACTGTCAATCAACGCGCATAACCAAACCTGTAGCAACTGTATGTAGTTACACATTTCTAAATCATGTGTGTCTCTGAACTTGCCCCTGCATCTTATTACGGCACATATAAAACACTATAAGGGGGAAGTAAATATGATTTTGGCATTAGCTAAACGTTTTCTGCTTCTAGATGCCAAAACCTGTCTGTCTGTGTCTCTCTCTCCCCATCTCTGTCTCTCCTCCAGGTGACATCCACGGCCAGTACACAGACCTGCTGAGGCTGTTTGAGTATGGAGGCTTCCCCCCGGAGGCTAACTACCTGTTCCTGGGAGACTACGTGGACCGGGGGAAGCAGTCCCTTGAGACCATCTGTCTCCTGCTGGCCTACAAGATCAAATACCCCGAGAACTTCTTCCTGCTGAGGGGGAACCACGAGTGTGCCTCCATCAACCGCATCTACGGCTTCTACGACGAGTGTGAGTGGCGCGTGGAGGGGTACTAGGGCTATACACACACACACACTGACGTTTACTCAGATGCGTTAAGAGAAATGCGCACACACACTGCAGATACAGAAACAGACACAACCACCGACTTTACAAATCCTACACACGCTTACAAACACGCCAGAACACACTTACCCATAGATGAATGCAGAGGCTGAGAGCACAAACACACACACGTCGAGAAGTATATGGCACACGCATGCTTTTCGACAGGAACTCATTCAATCATATGCCTTAAGTGGTCTACACAGACACACATTTTGCAATCAATGTGTCAATTCATCTGGCCAACACATGCTAAAAATTATAAACAAAATGCTGCACCTATTCCTCTCCTGCAGTGCCTAGGTCAAATGCGGTATTTCATTTTCAAATAACACTCCCTTCATTGTGTTCTAGGTAAGCGCAGATTTAACATCAAGCTATGGAAGACATTCACTGACTGCTTCAACTGCCTCCCCATCGCTGCCATAGTCGATGAGAAGATATTCTGTTGCCACGGAGGTACCCACAAGATAAACATTGTGTAATGTGGTCATGTTTTCGGTTGGAATTGTGCACGTCGATTGCTATTAGAACTCACAAACCACCAAACGTTCTCTCAGAACTACGTTGAATTTATGGACTCTTTTCTGGATGTGTGTACTGCACATAGGTCTCTCTCCAGACCTGCAATCTATGGAACAGATCCGTCGTATTATGAGACCTACAGACGTCCCTGACACGGGTAAGCACACACACGCACTCAACAGTTCTCCCCTCCTCACATTTTTTTTAATAGTTTACTCAATCATCCAGAAGGGGGCAGTATTGCCATACTAATTTTGGTTTGGCTATAAAACAAGATTCTAGGCGGCCAACATCTTTGTAACTTTCCTCTAGACATTGACGGTTACTGTTCGGCAACCACAACCAACATCACCACACGCAGAGAATGTGCTTGGCCGCTGGCGTTATTTAATAACCGCATACAGCATTTAGATAGCTCCCCTTATCTCACGTTACATCTAAAATAGTTTCTGATGCTGGTTGGGTAAGCCAGAGGTCCTGTTAAATCCAAAAGGATCCATGTGTGGTCTGAACGGTAGGTTCAGACCAAATGTAGTCCCTGTGCATCAGACATGAAACTCATGTCCTTATAAGGCAGTGAACCACCAGACTATTTTGCTTGTCCTCGTTCCTCAGATCCTGTAAATGGGTTGTTTGGGTGTTCCTGTGGGGGAGTGTGTCTGTGTGTGAGATTTGTTTTATGCGGGTATACTTTATGTATGTACTTGTGTGTGTGTGTGTTCCAGGGTTGCTGTGCGACCTGCTGTGGTCGGACCCAGACAAGGATGTCCAGGGCTGGGGGGAGAACGACCGTGGGGTCTCCTTCACGTTCGGGGCTGATGTGGTCAGCAAGTTCCTCAACCGGCACGACCTGGACCTCATCTGCAGAGCCCACCAGGTAAACACACACTCACACACATTCACACTCACTCACTCAAGATGGCCCTCTCAAGTATCTTTCTTTTCTTCTGTCTTTGTTTATACTGTATTTCTCTTGATGGTCCTCCCTATTTTCTCCTGTTGTCTGTGGCGCCTCCAGGTGGTGGAGGATGGTTATGAGTTCTTTGCCAAGCGCCAGCTCGTGACACTGTTCTCTGCCCCTAACTACTGTGGCGAGTTCGACAATGCCGGAGGCATGATGAGTGTGGACGAGACGCTGATGTGCTCCTTCCAGGTAACAATGACTCAGCAGTCGGCTGAAATGAAAATGTAGCACTCAGACGGTAATTGTACTTGCGTCACAGAAACTAAATGGAAACTTTGAGTTTGCCCCTTTTGGCACTCATCAATTTGTTTCATTGCTCAAGGCAAACAGAATGAAATTAACCCCCTTTGTTGTTGACATTTGCGAACTGTGTGGCTCAGAAGGGACAGAGGTGACTGATCCTGTGTCTGCTCCGCTCAGATCCTGAAGCCGTCTGAGAAGAAGGCGAAATACCAGTACGGAGGCATGAACGCTGGCCGGCCCATCACCCCACCCCGCACAGCCGCCCCCCCAAAGAAACGATGAAGGTGAACGAGGTACCACGGAGGAGTGAGGGAGGGAGGGATGACAGACAGACGAGTGTCTTAGGTCCCCTCGTCATCCACTTTTCTCGACGGAGAAAGAACCGGAAAGAGAATTAGAAGCAAGATTTAAATGAATTGACACCCAATCACATGCCCCTCTTCTGTTTTTGTCTGTTTTGTTTGTATTCCACCCCTGTTCTTTGAACTGTTGAACACCAACTATCTTCTTCCTACCTTTACTCTCTGCACCTGTGTAACCACAAATGTTTTTTTTTAAAGATGGTCGGGGGTGGGGGGAGAGAGAGAGAGAGAGAGACACACACACAATGTTTGCATTCTGTCTGTACAATAGTGTTTGTTTTTTTCCATTCTTGCTTTTTTCATCTTATGACAGAATGACAACTACTAGCTCAGTTAACCATAGACACCCCTTTACCTGTAAAGCCACAACAGGTGATAATGACATGACTGCTGGGTTTTTAAAAAATAAAAAGGGAATAAATCTCGTCTGTTCATTGACATTTGTTTTATAACCCAAATGATGACCTTTCACATGCAGCTCGATGACCACCTACTACAAATGGATTTTTTCATCTTTAGATTAGATTAATCTGAATTGATAAAACATTCTTTTAAATGCTGGTATTCTTCTACACTAAGATGACAAACTGTTTGGTCTAAGCCTTTTGGTTATCTTTACTGTATATAATGTGTTTTTAACTCAGTGACTAACATTTGATTAAACGTATGTGGAAAGGATGATGAAACGATCCTGTAACGATCACCAATAGGTTGAGACCATAAACAGTTTAAGTAATACATATTGTTTCATCCATTCCAGATCAATGGAATATAATGAAACCCTCACAAACAAGAGTGTCTGAATTTGGCCACTTTGATTTTTTGGGGGCTTGTCCTACCCGCACTGCTGGGACTGCACAGTATACAAGACTGCATGCTTTTCAGGCTATTCTGACCCACAATCCTTTGCAGAGCACTGGCACTGTCATGACGAAGTAGTATATCAGAGTTTGTACTGTACATAAAAGTACACTGAGTAATCACTGTTTAAAAACAAGACGCATCACATGTATATTTGATATCAAATCCATTTCTAAAATCCAGTCACACAATATGAAGACGCATACAGTACATGCATAGCCATGATTTTATTACCCATCAATGTTCATGATGAACAATCATCCATCTAGAGGTCCAGATCCATGGTTGCATCCATGGAGATTACAACAATACGAAACAGATTACATCAAGATCATTGGCAACTTTTTTGTTTGAAAGAACACAAAGCTACATTGTATGTTATGTCTTGAATGTAATTTCTCTATGCAACTTTGCTGTATCATTTTAGACTTAACTGAGCTCTCATATCACCCTTCTATATGATGGTATATCCAATTGTATGGAAATGTTATATTAACAATTTGTACGCTTCATATAATTGTTGAACAAAAAAGAAATGTGAATAGGTATCAAAGCCATTTCCAGATTTAATTACAATCAAGTTACCTCTATACTATTGCTGACTATACAAACCTAATAATTCAAGTACTGTTATTCTGATTCAAAACTGAGTAGTAAAAAAAACTAAAAATAATATAGGAGTTATTTGGTCCAACTTGCTCCTCAAGTAAAGACAGTTTCCTGTACACAAAGTAGGCTACAACTCGCATCTGAATTATCTGCTTCCTAGTTCTTGAAAAATCTTAATCTGCATCTTTTCAATTCGTTCCAATACTCAGCCTTGTCTCACCTGGGAACCCATCTTGTATTTTATGACATCAAGGTTTCACAACATAGCATGGCAATGATAAATCTGTATCTCAAAAATACATCTGTCACTCAATGGTCTACCAGAAGTCCTAATTCTACACAGACAAGCCAGAAACAACCCCTGCTAAACTGCCAAGTCACCGTTGTAGATGTCTCAGGATTGGACCACTGTCAATATTTCCTGTTTCTTTCATCTTGAGGGGTTGGCTTCTTGAACAGGCTCAGCACAGGTTCAAGCCCTAAGGTTCATACTTTCAATGCCAACAACAACACACACACACACAAACACACAACCTCGTTTTACTGTACATCCATCAAGAGCACACCATTTCAATTCACTGCAGTCAAGAAAACTCACAATTTGATCGATTAAACTAACCTAAAAGCAAACATTTATAATTCTAAGTCAGTAAACTAGGTAGATTTGTGAAAAAAGAAAAAAAAAGTTAATAAACGATATGTATAGTTTGTGCCAGTATGGTTAAAATAATGAATACATGTACAACTGCATCGCTTTACAAAAAAACGAGTATGTCCATGAGCATTAATAATTTTAGCAGCTTTTCATATTTCTAAGAATGGGAATCCATTTACATTTATTGGGACAGAGAAGACTGGACTGAGACATCTGTTGTCTCAGTAATATGTAAACTGGCAAGGAGAAAAAGGGAAGGCTTGCCATTTTACAAGTCCCAAAACAAAGTTACAGATGTCAGACTATTATTTGAGATTTCTGTTCAGGGCTTTGTATTAAAACCTTTGCTACTTAGAACTGATTTAAATACATAAACCTGAGAAAAACTCAAATAATACAAAATATTATTCATTCAGGTGAAAACCGATATTGGCCGCCAACTAAATTCACACCAACTGCACTTCAAAACAGCTGCCACTTTTTTGGAGAGCAACATTTCTAGTTACAAGTTCAAAAGCAAAATGCGGCCCTACTGCTTGGAACCGAAACATCAAGCAGGAAACCCCCATCTTTCCTAGAAATTTAGCAAAGCAAACAACTGCAAATGGCACTTTTACATTTCTCCTAAAAACCCAGCTTTACATTTAGTCATTTAGCAGACGCTCTTATCCAGAGCGACTTACAGTAAGTACAGGGACATTCCCCCCGAGGCAAGTAGGGTGAAGTGCCTTCCCCAAGGACACAGTCATTTTGCACGGCCGGGAATCAAACCGGCAACCTTCTGAGTAATAGCCCAATTCCTTAACCGCTCAGCCATCTGACTCCCTCCAGCTTTGTAGAGTCTCACAAGCATCTACACCAATTCATGATGCTTAAGAATTGTGCCAAGAGTATTGTTGGGGGATAACATGCGTCAAAGTAACATGCTACTAGAACAGATTGCTACGGTTCCAAATATAGTCACTCATTTCTTTGTAACAATCGCCATACCCAACACCTGTAAGGAGTCATTTTCCAAACCTGAAGTGTGAGTTCCAGGTGTACAGAGGAAGGAAGATGTGGGTTTGAATAGTGTCAACTCACTAGCCTGAAACCACAGTAAAACAAATAGCTCACGATAGGTTGAGTCAAGACGGCCAACCCTTTACATCCTGGTTTTAATTCCAATTATAATACTACTGGGTGATTAACCAGTAAATCCCAATGAGAGGTACGGCTAGGGGTGCGCTCAATGAATGTCAAACATTCAGAACATTGTGGATATATCTGTATTCCACACACACAAGAGAATGTAAAAAAATATATATACACAAAATAAAACTTCAATACTGAGTGCTGTAACAGCAACTTTGTTATAATAAAAAAGTTGACATCTCATTGGATTGGAAAGTATTCCATGACAGGTGTTCTGGACAAAAAACCCTGAGTACAGATTAGAGCTTGTCTGCTTTGTCTTTAGAGAAATTAAAGGCAGATTAAAAAATATGAACGCAGACTGCTTTATTGTACTCAAACAAAAGGTTGTCCTCTCTTATGTAAAGTTTCTCAGCAGTAATTATTTGCTCAGTACTCGTATTAGACAAAAGTACCTATACATTGCCCTTTAATTACAGGCCATTAGAGTAGCGTAGTCTGAACTCGTCATGGAATGCTATCCAACATTGGACCCATCTGTCAACAACTTCTGACAGGTATCTCTCATTTATATACAAACTCGGACACAGGCTGTTGTTAACCTTACTCCCTTTTTAATTAGGAACAAACACATTTTTTAAAAAACTCAGAGAAGGCTCTCCAGGCAGACACTTGGTACACCTCTCCTGATCCTCCTAGGGCTGTCTGCAGCATCTGACAGGGTCATCTCCTCTCCATCCCTGGAACAGTGCTCTACTGGTTTAGCTCCTGTGGAACCTTCCTTAACCACTCTTACTTTAGCTGCGGCCAACAGGACGGCACACACACACACACACACCTCCAGGACACCTGGGTCCTACGCCCGACTAGGGTGTTCCGCTCCGTGGAGTGGGGACACCTCAGGCCCCGAGCCCACAACGAAGATGCCTGCTCACCGACCTCCCAGTGACTGCCAACCTTCCGACAAGGTGCAAAGACTCCCATCTTGAGAAATGATACAATGTTGTACCTGAGATATGATGTTGTCTTATCTGTATTCACTTACTGTCAGTTTGCTAAATTCATAAATCGAAATGAAGTCTCATAGTCAAATAAAATATTCCATTCATGAAGGAGAACACCCTAGTAGAGTTCAGAAGAGCAATATTGATTTCCAATTGTAAAAAAAAAAAAAAAAACAAGATTCCCCCAAGCTTGTACAGCAAGATGAGACATAAGGAATACACTACCAAATAATATATACGGAACTAAACCTAGCAAAACACGGCACACGAATAAGTGTACAGAAAACATTGAGACAAACAATCAGATCAAAATAAATAACAAACAAAAAAAGTATCTTTGTTCTTAGTCACGGTCACTTAGCTTTGGCTTCAACGTGCTGTGGAAGCTAGCTAACCTGTCAAGCAAATCCCTTATCTGCCCTCTCATTGGCACTCTTGTGTAGGACAGTTTGTAGTTTTGATTTACTGTTCAATTGCCTGGTATACCTAGAATCTAGTTGGGTTCCATCTAGGTCTGGGTCTGTCTTGGGTGGAAAGATGGTGGCGGGCAGATTTCCCCTGGTGTTGGGGCACGGCTTGTCACTGCAGGGGATGGAGATGGTCAGACAAACGGGCTGTCTCCAGCCCGCCTACACCAGAGCCCTCAGGGGGAAGGACAGGGCGGCCCCTATGGACAGCCCCAAGGCCAGGAAGAAGGTCATCAGAGCTCCGGCCGTCTCCGCATCTTTGGGCTTCACCAGCCTGACGGGACAAGGAAACAGAGATGAGCGTGTGTGTGTGAGGAACAGCGTGTGTGAGAGAAGAAGACATAAGTGTGTGTGTGTGTATATCAGAGAATGTGAGAGAGATATTAGGCTTGCAAAGCCTTTCGAACTGAAAACATTTGAATATTAGAAAACATGAGCGTGGCTATCTGGGTGTTCAACCCAAATACATGGAAAACACAGAAAGACCCAGTGTGGAGGGATTCTTGAGAACACATAGCCGGTTGAGCAGAAAAGTACAGAAAGAGCGAGACCACAAAACTAAGAAAGACAGAGCCAGGAAAAAGGGAAAGCCTAGAGACAGACTGTAGTCACTCACTGGGGTGCGTAGGACATGGAGAGGCAGACGCAGTATCCGCTGGAGAGGGAGAACAGCATCATGATGGCGGTGAAGGCCACGTCGTGAGAGAAGTACACGGGGAGATAGGAGCGCGTCTGGACGTTGCAGAACATCAGCAGGGGCACAAACACCACCCTGGAGAGCACCAACGCCGGGAACAGAGGACTCTCCTTCGGGGGCTGAAAGGAGATAAACACTTTTAGACACCCATTGTCATTTGTTGGTCTACTCTATGAAGGAAACATGTTGAATAGAGAACCTCAAAAGACAAGCTGCCTTGTGGCTGTTGTTGTGAGGTGAGTGACAAAGCATATTTCTGTAACCAAGGGAACTTGGGACTCACCCATTGAACCAGGGTGGTGACAGTGCGTCCAATCCAGTCCATGACGTTAAACAAGAGGAAGCAGCACACAGAAATAAAGTAGCGTTCTGGAAGAGAGTGCAGAGTACAGTTCAACAGCCTAAACCACACCATACACTAAAACCTACTACTTGGGTTCTTTATATCTTAAAGGGGTCATTGATTGCAGAAACGAATTTACCTTGTCACAGTTGAATAACGACAGTTCAGTGGGTAAAATGGACATACAGTGAACCCCAAAGTCCATTGAAACCTCTTTCCTATGCAAATCTCACAATTAAAAAATGTAGCTGTAAAACAGTAGGTTTTACAGCTACAGAGCAGCTGCTCTGTGTACTTCCACGGAATTCCAAAGAAGAACGTTTTTCAAGGATATTGAAAATGGACTAAGGTCGTAAATGCAGTGTTCCAGCCTGTACAGGGAATGCTGACACTTTTCAGAGTCTTCCCAAGGAACCAAACACTCGACGGGCTGTCATGTTTGTCTATGAGAAGATCCCTGTGCAATTCGATCCTCAATTACACATTTCCTCTAACCATTTCACCGAGGACAGTTTTGAAACCTGGGACAATGTAAAGCAGGATTTGCTATGATGCCGTTGCTGAAAAGAGCTGCTGCTATTTTTCAGCAAGATAACTAGAGCGAACTGAAGCGGAGTTGAATCATGATAGTTTGTTTGCTAAGCTGTAGTGCCAACGTTACCCACCTAAGTCGATCCTGTTTGCTTCGACAACAGAAGTGGAAACAACTAACGTAATAATTTCAAATGATATCTAGTCAATCTGTTGAAAACAGTGTTGTGTAGACACAATAGATTTATTTGTACATTTTTATTTCAAGTATCCACCTTCGTTGTTTCAGTGAGTGCTGTTGGCCGTGTTGCGTCTTTGCTCCGCAGCTTCACTCATTGTAAACCAACCAATCAGTGCGCAGCTCATCTATATATTCATGAGCATACCATAAAAGGAGAAAACCTAGCGTTTTATAGCAAATTCACAGGAAGCATCAGGGGGCATAGAACAGCACCCGGGCCATTTTCAACCCAACCAATGTTACATACCCTATTCGGAGACCTAAAGGAACAGTGGGAAATACCCGAAAAACCCAGTCAATGACCCCTTTAAGCTAAATTTATCTGAGTAAAAAAATAAAAATAAGGATAGCAGTAACTTAGTAAGGATAGGACAGAAGTTTGTTACGTACCCCAATTTCCAGGGAAGATGGTCTTAACATCCACAGTTACTGCAGGAAACACGGACAGGGTGACAATGAAGACAAACACCACACAAAACGCCATCACCCAGATCTGAAGGACAGAGAGAGAGAGAAAGAAAGCAAACAATAAGAACATACACCAAGGGTCTGTACAGAAACGAAGACGACGAAAGTAGTCAATTAACTAAATGTATCTGCCTCTCCTTCACCCATTCAATGGCACCAACGGTGCCTCATACCTGCTTGAAGACCTCCATGACGGACAGCTTCCTGTCCTCCATCTCCATCTCCAGGAAGGCCTGCCTGCCTCCACTGTCCCCTGCCGCGCTCTCCACCTCGGCCTCGGCGACGCCGTTAGCCGTTGCGCTGCTGGCATGGCCATTCCGCTTGCCGTTCTCTACCGCGCCACTCTCTGCCAGCAAAAAAGGATGAGCAAGGGGGGTGATGGTGAAGGCTGTGTTGCCACGTAAGCGTATGACATTGCATATACTAGACCCTGCTTTGACGCAATATGGCCGTGTGTGTCACTCAGTGTGTGTAACTGTCGTTCTTCTCATCAACAGGACAGCTGTCAAGTGTGGTAGACCATCTGTGTGTCTAGGAACTACACACAGGCTGTCTTTGTATGGGGGTTGTGACCGGGGTAATTGGATAAGACTGGGTAAACTGACCTAATGAGATAATGCACCGATGAATCCATTCAATTGAGTGCGTGTGTGTGTGTTGGGGGGGGGGAAATCATCCAGTGTTGACACAGTACTAAAAAGTTCAATTTGATGTGAGTATGCATGAGACAAGAAATGGCTCTAAAGTGCCATAACCACTGAGAGAGAGGGTGTGGGTTTGTTTTAGGGGTGGGAATCTTGTGGTAACTCACAATTCGATTCTTGGGGTCACGATTCGATTAAAAATCGATTCACAAATGTTTTTTTGTTCGTTTTTTTTTAATACAATATATGCTTACATTTGATGTTTAGTGTTACTTGTTTCTATTTGACTGTGATAGGCAGTTAAGTGTTGAAGGAAAAAAATCGCACCGCATCAACCATTCAACAAAAGTCTTCTGTTATTATAAGCAAGGCAGCCCTGAGACAAATAGAAAAAATAGTTCGTACAAAAATAGGGTTAAAACTTTTTAGTTTTTGTTTAAAATTTGTGAATCGATGTGAATCGCTAGAAGACTGAATCGCAATTCATATGTGAATCCATTTTTCCCCCCACCCCTAGTTTGTTTGGTTTTTCTGTGTGTGTGTGTGTGTGCACGCGAGTCCCATCCTCACCTCTAAGCAGTCCGGCAGTAGCCCCTAGCTCGTAGCTCTTACTTTTGTCCAAGTAGAACTGGGCAAACTCCTACAGTGCCAACATGCAAAAAGAACACTTAGTCTTAAGTTTATCAATTGAGGAAACCATTAAACTCCCAGTCAGACCTGACAGACAGGTCCAATTCCCTGAAAGCAACATTGGTGATGTATTGAATGAACCGCCTAACAAGGAAACTCCCTGTTTACCACCTGGACCCTGAGGCATATTCACATCCTTTTTTATTGTCTCTTGGAGCCTTTGCTACCCGACTCTACTGTGTGGGCTGGAGTAAGCTGGCGGGGGTGTTATTAGAGCCGGGGGTAAGAGGCAGGGTGCGGCAGTGGGACTCACCAGGCGAGGCAGAGCCAGGTAGCTCAGTAGTGTCACCAGTGTCCCCATGCAGGGAGTGATGAAGTAGCCCAGAGCAGCTGACTCAGAGTCCGCATCACCTGAGCATGACACACACAAAATAGGTCAGAACAGCAGCCTTCAAATCCAATCAAATTATTCACCAAACCCTCTCCGGGTAACATCATTCTTCCCATGGGTTGTTTGGAATCATTTGATTGTTACTAGGCAACTAAGGAGGTGGGATTGGTTGCTTGTGTATACATGCGTGTGTGAAAGCGACAGAGAGAGATAAGACTGTGTGGGACTCACTCGCTATGGCTAGCAGCATGGCGATAGCAGCGAACGCTCCGGCCAGGCCCTGGCCACTCATGAAGACGGCGCTGTACTTCTGAGGCAGCTGACCCACCAGGCCAAACAGACTGCCCTGCAGAATGGCGCCAAACGCTGGGAGAGATGACAGGAAGTTCACAATAGCACACACAAAACACTCGGGCTTACCTGCAGTGTAGAGACATGGAATACTATCACACTACCAGACATGTCATGTCACTTACACGAGATTCATGCTGTAAAACACACACACACACAGTGTTGGGAGACTCACAGTTGATGAACCAGATGGTTCCCATGGTGACGGAGAAAAAGCTGTCCTCCTCCATGGGAACCTTGACCAGGATGGCCGTGAAGATGAAGAGGATGAGGATGATGACCAGGCTGCCGGCGATGCGCATCTTCTCCGATACCCTGCACACAATAATCATGTTTCTTTGACTCGCATCACTTTACGTCATACGTCTTTGAATGAAAAGCACAAGGAAATAGTTTGAAGTGTTTCATTGTTGTGCTAAACACTTGTGTTCAACTTTCATTTAGACAATGAAGTCAATGGCTCACCGCTCATACAGGATGGAGTTGAGGAGTGTGAACAGCAGCAGGGGAAGCTGGGATAGCAGGGTCATCCAGTTGTTGAAGTAGTAATCTTTGCGAACGGTGACCGTTCCGTTGTTCCATTCTGTGGTATTGAGTCTGTTGTTGAAATACTAAGAACGGACACACAGAAAAGAAACTTTGTTGCAAGTGCTTATCTATAGTTTATCTATTTCTTACCTCATAAGACTGTGGGAAATATACATTGAGGGAAAAATGTCAACTGTTCACTGAAAATAATGTAAGATATGTTGGACAGTTTGCCAAGATCAGTCACCATCATTCTTTCAGTTTATAGTTGCAGATTCAAGGTTTGCTAGCTAGATGCTACTCAACTCATCCGGACGCATTGAGAAGTACGAGGCATGTTGAACCTTACCATTGCTACTTAACCTACAATGATTTAGGCTTCCATGAACCCCATTTAAACGTATTTACCTTGGGGAATAGATGCACTGCTGTACAATGGCACACACACAGAGAGTATGTTATGGTGTATGAGCTCATTAAAAAGGGTCTCCAGCCCTAACCACGAGTGGTTAGCATCAACATACTTCACCCCCTCTGCTGAAATTCCCTGCCTGTAGTCCAGACATCAGGGGGTCCCAATCCCTAAATCCCTCCTCAAATACTTGACCCCAACATACCAACAACATAGCTAATCTATCACACACAGTCCTCATAGAATGCTCACCCAAAAACATCTGACTTTAAGGACTCTGTGTGGACCAATAAATAACTAAACTATATAATTCTTGATTATTGTTTTTTATCTCACTGTTAACTGACTACAAAATAATTACTACAAAATGAGTGTATGCCTCATGCAGCCTTTTTCCTAAACCTGACATGCCTTGATTAGACCATTGTAATCACGTTACATCAAATATTGCCCACAGGGGAGGCAGAAAAGGATATTTTCTGACAGGATTAGGACAGGGCTGGTGGGTAGGTTTACCATGGATGCAGTCATGAAGAAATTCCATGGCAGCAGAGTTCCCAGGCCCAGGATGAAGAAGATGATCCCCACCAACCAGCCCCTGGGAACAGAGACCAATCAGTCAACTACACCATAACACTGAAAAAACACTTGCTCCAGTATTTTTACTATTATTGATATCGTGTCTCTATGAGAATCATTGTGTCTTCTTAACTGCTAATAAGGAGAAAAGTATTAACCACAGCAACAACTCTCTTACAACCTCTGCTTTCAGAAAACTCATCCTTCCATGAAGTTTGCCAACTCATACCACCAAGCTGGCAGAGTGAGAAGTCAAGCACATGCTTCATAGCTTTATTCGCTCGTGGGACAAGAATGAACCATTTAAGGAACAAACACTCGCCGGATTCAGACCCTTACCTGTCCTGAGGGGCATCAGTCCGGCCTTTCATCTCGTCCTAGAAGGTTCCGCTCAAACTAGATGCTGTAACGACAAAAACAAAAAAAAACACAAGAAAGTCCTTTAGTGTCTTACAGAACAGGGGCTGACATTTCACTTTCCTCCAATAGCCTTTTGCTGTTTGCTCGGTCAATGTAGAAAACTCTCTAGGCAATTTAGAAAGGTGCTAAAAAGGTCTGCATTCTAACACATAGCTGACAGAGGCCGTTCTTTAGTAGATGCTGGGAAGGGAGAGCGACGGATAGAGAACAAGAGAAGGGATGAGGGGGGATCTTGTTCACACTCCATTGCCCTCAATAGGAATAGTCAGTTCCATAAAGCCCTTGGCATAGGAGCTGACCTCTGGGTTCAACCTCCCCCTCTGCCCCCATTGTCTGTGCGCTGAGCAAGAATCTGGAAATCCACCCCATGTGTACACACTTGGCTTTGTCGACACAGGGGACAAACGCACACCCTCCTGACCTCACCAATGCAGACAAACGCATGCGAGTCCCGTTAGTGCTGTTGTTGCATTCGAGACAAGCAAATGGATCCAAATCGTTTCACACGGCCGTGGTTCAAGGTTACAGCCAACTGGCAATCCTGTCCGCCGAGGAACACAAGAGCACTAGGCTGGGTTTTGGGAGACAAAACATGGCGAGCGGTTTTGTTTTGCTTTGCTCCGTGAGTGAGTGTGCATGACAGGAGCTGGAAGGGAGCTTGGAGAGAGAGGTGTTGGCAGGTTTCTACATGCCCTGAAAGGATCTTTTAAACATACAGGTGTGCCAGAGCAATGTTATTTTCAACCACACCTGAATCCAAACCCAACTAAACCCAACCATAAGGAATTTCACTTTAACACTGCCTTCCCCACATTACAGTTTTTAATCTGAACACACACACACACATTTGTAGATAGAAAATTACGTACACAATATAAAATTATTCAACCAAGAGTAACAACGTGAATGAAGACAATAGGCAGACTAAATAACCTATATAGGCCAACGTTAATTGCTTGCTGGTTGGCTGAGACAGCATCCTTGTTTCAGGAAGCTCTGGGGGAGGTTTCAGGTGTTGTGTGTTTACGGCCAGCGTGCTAGTATACCCTCTCCTCTGGAAAATGTGCATTTCGTCACCGGGCGAGGCCAGTTAAACTAAAACCTTCTTACGTTAAGTCATTTTGAACGCCACTTACTTGTGACTACAAGTGACGCACAGGTACAACACACTAAAACTACTCATACACACACATGATCTGTGACAAACAACTGATAGAGGAATGTAGAGGAGCGAGTGAGAAAAAGGATTCCTGCTGTACATGACAAGATATTTTTGCTGGTACAAACCACTTGCCAAACATGTTTTGAATACGTTATCAGTTCAATACTTGATACAAAACACCAGAAAAGTGAACGAAAACCTGTGCAGATTAGATCAAATACACTAGCTGATAAGATGGTTCATAAAGCAAAACAGAAGACAATTTACATGTACAGTAGCAGTTCTGTGTATGTTTAACCCAAAAACCTTAAAGCCTAACTATGCAACATGCTTTAAGCAGAGAGCCAGAACTAATGACTGTGTGTGTGTGTGTGTAAGAGAGGTGGAAGGACACACAAAAGTCATGAGATGCATCACATAGGCTAACACTAAAAGCCCCCCATGGCACCTTCCATTTCAGTGGAAAAGCCAGCCAACTGATATTCTGGAAAAGAACAAACCAACCCAGTTCTACAAAGCACTCGATGGTTTCTGTTAATTTGGTCTGATGAGGCTTTGTTGCTGGAATTGAGTCCAAAGGGGTTCACTAGCATCAAATTAGGGATAGAGAGAACTATTAGCAGGCAAGTCGTCATGACACAGTCTCTGGCAAGGCTGTTTCTGAGGCCCGGGTAAGCGTTTCCAGCTGACCACAAGGTCTTTTTGAGGTTGAGACCTTGTGAGTGGTCAACTAAGGTAAAGGACTGTAGCTGATATCAGAGGACCTAATCATGTGATGTAACAAACACATGGTCTCAAAGGCAGCACACCTTGGAAAATTCCATGTAGGAATACTAAAGCATTCACCTGTTCTAATCTGCATTTAAAATTCAGCTGTTTTAAAGAAATCGCTTATGGAGGAAAGGGGAAACTCATTTAAATTCCATCCAAGCATATGGTGATGGAATCAGGTGATTAAAAGGATTAAAAAGCCAACAGAGTTAAGGAATGTGTAGCCTAAAGGGTTGGGGTATCACGTTTGGTTGACCCTACATGGTCTGTGTCTCGGTCTGAAAAAGACGGTGTGACTGAAAGCTTTGCAATATATTTCCGATATTTTCGCCTCTTAAGTGTGCTGGACATCCCCAACTTTAAATAAGAATAGTTGACCTATGATCTTTAAGCAAGCAAAAATGTATTGAAACATTCCCATTTCCAATAAAACATTCTGATAGGTTCTATGCTATAATATGACAACAATGAAGGCTGATGCCTTACCGCAGGTAAGATTACAGACCAGGCCTTTTCTGTCCCTGCCTCTTTCTACCCGTCACTGTCAAATAAAGCTGAACATGCCCCCAAAAGTATATCTTTTAAAGTGCAATTTCACCTGCATGAAAAAACTGCTTTGCCCCCCCCCCCCCCCCCCCCCCCCCCCTTCCTGGGAAACACCACTTTCTCAAATTATATTTATAGCATTCACTGAATAAGTAGCTCATTTGTTTCAGAATGGATATGCTGAACAAAGACCTTCTGCAGATTTACTGACCTTTCAATGCAGTGTCACAAAGACAAATGTCAGAAACGTGAGCGAAATGCAAGAATCTGAGAGAACAGGAGGCAGGAAGCAAGACAAATAAATAAATAAACTCTTAGCATGTTTCATATGCAATGAAAACGTTGTGTCTATTCATTCAACGGTTTTCTAGAAACACATCATTGCTGACAGCTTAATATGTGAAGACTCCCAAGCAGATGCACTGATCAAAACACACAAACATTATTCTCTCCTCTACTAAACAAATGCACAAGATCAGTACTCACAAGTTCAGTAAGTCTGCTGGATCAGGCCAAAGTCTTTGAGTCTAAGGTTTACAGAGACCGTGAGTGAGAGATAGTGTTTGTGTAGGTGTAACACCTAGAAGCCAATGTCTGTGTTAAATATGTGCTGCTGTTGGGTGGTTGCAGACCAGCTTAAAGCTCCGGATTCCCGTGAACAGGGAATTCTTTGTATCCTGAATAAGTAATAGGCTGTGTGTGTGTGTGTAGGAGGCTAGACCGACTATAAAGGAAAAGCTTTGTCTTGCCTTAGATCAGACGTGAAATTAGTCAGCTCTTCTTCTAATTCAAACACAAGTTTCTGACAAATAAACAAGCACAGTAGACTTTCATACACACACCTCATCGTGCCACCACAATCCCTGAGACAGCTGCTCAATTTCATCAGCCTTTGAGCACCACCTGCCCTACTACTTCCTGAAATAACTGTTTCCTTCAACTATGATTTTTCAATCCAAACGCAGCACGCAACCATTTAATATAGTGTCAAATCAACAATTTCAGTAATGATTTGGTTTAGCATTTTCGTTTTAGCCTAGTTGTTTTGTATTCAAATTGAAGAAAAGTAGCCTAAACACCCTTAACACACAAATGTATTTGTGCGTTAAGATGTATAACACACGCTGAGCGCACATGCTGATTGTTTTACCTGATAGTGGGCTACAGACACCCGTATGATAACCAATAACGGATGACACAAACGGAATCACTCTTCATTGGACAGGCCGGTAATCCCTGACTGCGTCCGTTCATCCATGTGGCACCGATCTGCTATGTCGCATGGTCTGGCCTTGTAGACAATATGACCTGCTCTCTACCTAAGAGCCATACTTTCCTCAATAACATGATTAGATGTAGCCACTCTGCAGGCAACCTTGTAATGCCACATCGTAGTGTAGATTGAAGACCGATACCACATCAGATGCTAAAGACATGTCACCGTAAATATGGTGAAATGCGTAGTTCGCGAATTCCTCTTTCACACAGGCTACACAAGTGTATTATTTGATGCGCCTCGTGTAATTTGACTGGTGTAGGCTATTTGTGTGTTATATTAAGGACAGACACATATTACGTTTAATGAAAACAATACGGAACAGGCCTACCAATCTACAAAATGCATAATCATTGCCAATATCACTGCCAAAATCTATCAATTGTCCGTTGATTCACTGCCTTTCGTAACACGTTCATGATCAAACTCACCTTGGTAAGTATGGTTGATCTATGGCGACTGTCGCGTCACTCTGTTCATGTTGTATTTTTTGCCAAGAATAGCGAAGCTAACTCTCAAATCGACAGCATAAAGGCAATCATAAGAATGTAATCAGAATATGTCTCCACGTGGTGCGGTATGTCTACATTAAGATTAGTAAGACTACGTAGCGTGTAATCGTGAATATCCATCTTTGTCCTTGCTCTTCGCGCGCTGCTGGTAGGTGGCACAAAAACCTACAGTAGGACGCCCCTCCCCTTTTATTAGGTAGTAGGCTAAAACAGACATGTATATATGTCTATGGGCTAAAAGGGGGAACATCATGTCATAATATATGCATGACATGTCTGATGCTAAAAATAGTTAATCTATTGTGATGTATAGTTAATAAATAGTGATGTTTCTGATTGGCTGGTCGGTGGCATCGCTACAATGTCATCATATATACATGACATGTCTGATGCTAAAAATAGTTAATCTATTGTGATGTATAGTTAATCAATAGTGATGTTTCTTATTGGCTGGTAGGTGGCATCGCTACTATTAACTATGTATAATGCGAGACAGCTCTCAACTCGGCAGAAAACTGCCCTCCGTTCTATGCCTGCGCCTAGCTCCTCCATTAATTGTGTAGGCCTATAGCGGGACAAGTTAATCCCTTCTCAGTGTGAGAAATACAAGGTGTTGCGTGAGAGCGTGATAAATAGTTGAAATGCGTGAGACTTGAGAGTCCTGAGTTTCATGTAGAAACTTTCTACTGAACTATTGTACACCCGCCAATTGTAGACTATCACTGCGCAGAAGGAAGCGAAATATACTCATGGATCAGAAGTTGCTAGAACATATATACTTGGAAAGTATGTTGCTGGTCGATTTTTTTTTTTTGGGGGGGGGGGGGGGGCATTCCTCTGGCACTGAGATCTCTGTGTTGCAAAACAACTCTAGGGCTTCATTAGTTTACACATGTTCCTAGAGGACAAAACCAGTATTTTTTTTTACTGAAAAAATAGTTACCTATTGTCTGAATACAAACCATGACTTAATCCCTGACCCACAATTTTTCCCCCCACCACAAAGCACTTTTTGAAAATATGAAGGGGCTAGCTAAGGCTGACATTGGAGTGATTTGTTACACTTTAAAGCAAGACTGCTAGGTAAAAGCTTCCATCTCAGATACATGTAGCTACCCATAGGGAAATGGTCAGAGGAAATATTTATATTCCACCCAAATACAAAAAAGCAACTCTGCAGTTTGGAGTTTCTCAAACCATAAACGTTCTGGACAAAATCCCATTGCGTGCATTGCTTTGCTTCCTTACAGTCATGTTTATCATAAAGAACAACAGAACTTTTTTTTTTACTGGATTTTTAACAGGTCACAGAACATGATGTCACTCCAAACACATGACAAAGGTCCACCCAGTCCATAAACAGTGACATAAACCCCAAGAACGATTTCACAATGAGGACCTTCTCGAAATAAGCAATTCACACAAGCTCTATGTCTACTGATGAGCTTACATGAATACAAGATTAGTTTAAGCAAAGCACAGAAAGCCAGTTTTACATTTATAGATTGGATTGTTTTGTTGTTTGTATCATATTTTGGAGAGGCATAGTCGTTGGTAGCTATTTCTAAAAAAGCTCCATGCACTTCAAATCAGTACACAGCAGGGGGCAGTGTAAACTAACATTTTAGTATGTAAGCTATAATGCTGTAGTATATTATAAAATGACTTGATTGCTAAACATGTTGATAGTAAACTAAATATACATCTATGTAAGAATAAAAGAGCACAAACTTGTCCCAATTGTTAATAGGCACCCATTTACAGCATACACTATTGACAATAATCCATTACAATGCATGCGTGTTTAAAACACAATAATACTTCATATTGGCCCATAAAACAAGGTTCTTTGTCTTAAGATATGTTTGATTTGGCACATCGCAAGTTCTTTGTGAGCTTTTTAATACGACACAACACTAAGGCTTGATGAACTTTCACATCAAATGTAAAAAAAAAAAAACACTTTGACCCATGCAAATGCATGCTGTAACAGTGTTCACAGTTTGAGAACTGTTAAGTCCTAAAACTATCCATGTGTCAGTCTACCTTAGTTGCCCTTTGCCGCAAATCCAACCACTTAGAATCTCTCCATTAATGAGTGCTCCATCCAGGAAATAGTCTTATCCAAAGGATAGGAGATAATGTAGAGGGTAATGTAAAAGATCATAAAAAACCTGTGAACCAGTCAGGCTCAGAGTGGTTCTTTTCCAGGCAAAAGTTCCGGTATAAGTTACCCAAATGACAATGAATATTCCAGTACTAACATATCTGGGCTGAAGTCCATGTAAAAACCTGATCTCTCAACCTTCAGCTTTCAGTTCATATTGACAGTATACATGGCTGCTCATTAAGGAGTCATCAAGAATGTCTCAGTGCTCGAGGCTAAGGTGGAGGAGATCTGTTCTCGAGTCAGGTGTGGTGAGGAGGGACAGCAAATTGACAGAGGTATTCCACCAGGTAATGTACAAATCCCATATGGCATAGCCCAACTGAACACAGTCACAGCGACCAATTACATTCACCCGAGAATGTTTGATTGGTTCCGTTAGGCTAAAAGAGCGGGTAACTGCGAGATCCTCAGTGTCAGCATGTGCAGTTCCAATCCAGGTAAAGTCCCCAAAATCTCATCCACTGGTTCTAGTACAATGTGAAAACACACACACACGATCACACACAGCCTGGCCTCAGCCTCATCCTCTACACGATCTGGGCCTTGTGTATGATGGATGTGTGGGGATTGATCACGCTAGCTTTGGGTCTCAGGGTGCCGTTGGGCTGCTGCTGGTAGTGCTGGTGGTTTGGAACGTCCGATATCTGGGAGCTGTTGGTCTCGCTGTAGCGGTCATCCCCCCTGCCCTCGTCCATGGGGCTCCTCTGACCGCCCCGGACCTCGCCCACACCTTCGTCCTCGTCCTGTTCATCGTCCGTCACTGGGGGGTAGCTGAGGCTCAGAGGAGAGTGTTGCTGGTTCCTGCTGACAGTCCCCTGCCTCAAACCCCCCTCTGCTGGGATCATGGCACTGCCGTTCAAGGACCTGTGAAGCTCGGCGGACTGTTCCATCAAAAAGGAAGAGGGGTGGAGAGGCGGGTGAAGGTGGTTTTCCTCCTGGAGAGAGGGACAATATCTCAATTGATGTGACGAGCTGGCTTTAGAGTGTTTTGGCTGGCATATCATTTGATCCGCACAAAGAAAGGCATTGATGAACCTCTGCATAGATATGTGTGTGCAGACAGACACACAAACACCCACAGCCCTTACACGCTCTTACCATAGACATAGTGCTGTTTTGCACATACGACTCCACTCTCATTCGGTTCTCCTCGTCTCTGTCCAGGGCTCTCTCTCTCCCCCTCCGTGAGTTGTTGTAGATAACTGGTCGGCCCAGGTAGTCCAGCACCCCTCCCCCTCCGTACCGTCCGCCAGACAGAGTAGAACGACTATCTCGGCAGCGAGTCTGATCCTGTTTGAAGAGGAAACAGAGAAAGTAGTAGAAGACAGTGGTGTAGGTAAACAAGATACAACTCAACAACCGGAAGTCACCCACACAGAGCTGAATGACTTATTTGGAATGATAGTTCATAAGGTTCATATGGATAGTTCATACTGGTTCATTTTCCCAACAGCAGTGATAAAACTGGGCGAACAATACATTTTCTCTTTCATTGGGACACAAATTGCTCATAATGCATGGTTCCCAAGTAGCAATAGTATAACGTTTGGGAGTCAAATGGGGGTCAGATGGCTGAGCGGTTAGGGAATCGGGCTACCAATCAGAAGGTAGCCGGTTCGATTCCTGGCCGTGCAAAATGACATTGTGTCACAACGTGTTTCAGTGTTTAAATGTGTCTCTAACAATACCCTAAATTACAAATTAACTAATATGTCCAAGTTCCCATGTATTTTTAGCCCAGGACTAGTCTCATTTTGACTGTGCGTGCTGTGTGCTTGTATAAAAGTATGTAAAGGTTTGTGAAAGTATACATAGGGAGAGTTCATGTTGAGGTGTGTTGCCTCAGAACCTAGCCGCCAGGCTTCTGGAGACTAAAGCCTCTGTCCCCCGCTTCGCATGCAGAAACACACTGATTTGTAGACTGACCGCCAAGGAGGAAAGACTAGTCCGCAGGGTCCCTTCCACCCTCAGAGGGATATTCTCCTCCGTCTGTGAAAAAAACCGAGGGGTGATAATAATCACTGAGTTCTTGGAGAATGAGAAATGTTGATCCAGAAATGGAGTGGGAAAACATAGACATATAATTATGCTTTGATGTGGACAAAAAAACACATTGATGAAGATTTTACACTGAAAGAGGGATTGATCTATGTCTGTATGGTCCCATTGTGTGGCTAATACATTTCCATTATTGGGGACAGGCAGTGATATTATGAAACATGATATACCTGTCCTCTGGCATCTGTGCTGACAGAGTTCATTCTCCTGAAGGAGGCTTGTCGTGACAGGGTAAGACTGCAAATCTCTTCCCTGCAAGACAGAGAGGCGTGAGAACGATTTTTAAACAAACAGATCCCAAAACATGGTCTACAAATAAGTTAAGAGAGAAGTCAAGTCGAAAAAGTACAAAGCGACACCGAAACACACTTTTTTATAGTCAGCTCCTTCTTCAGTTTCTTGCTTTTGTGTTTGTGGTGGCATGTGACACTGATGACAATGATGAGCATGATGAGCAGGAGGCCGCCTGCGGCTGCACCCACGATGGGGAGCATTAGGTCGTCAAACATCGTCTTCTTCTGGGGTGTGTCTGGTGGAGGGGGCAGACAAACAGGAAGTGACAGTCACAAGCTGATCAACAAGTAAATATACTGTTTTAAAAGCACGGTAGGTACGTTGTGCGAAACTATCAATTACACATGCTGTACATCTTCAAACACATTTTTGGCTGTCATCTTGAATTTCACTGGTTAGACATTTTTTTAAATGACACCTTGCCCTTTTTTGTGGAATCATACATGCTTGAATGAACAACTATATGAATGATACAAAGTAGTCCTACCTGATATGATGACCTCCATATCTCCTTTCCCCACCCCTACAACATTCTTGGCCACACATTGGTAGGTGCCGGCGTCCGTCAGGCTGAGGGGCCGGCCAAACAGGAGGGATTCATTCTGCGGGATCACACCCTCTGGCAAGGCTCCGCCCTTTCTGCAAACAGCAGGAACATATAGAACATGTTGGCATAGCATTCCACTTCCAGTACATTTAACAGAGAAGTGAACAATGGATCACACTGTTCAGTTATGTACCTTCATCCAAAATGATGGGGACAAAATAGCACCCACCTACCCGCTTAAAATTTCACATACACAGACTCTTTTCAAGGTGTGGTCTGTAACCAACCAGGGGGTCACTTGGGTGCTTGAGGTTTGTAACCAATGTTAAACACCCCAACTGTCAATACCTATCCTCAGGGCCGGTCCTTCCTATAGGCGACATAGGCAGCCGCCTAGGGGGGCGCCCTAGGCGAAATGTATCAACAGCCCTCCCCCCCCCCCCCCCCCCCCCCCGGGAGCGCAAATCCGAGTGCCGCCACCCCCCCCACCCACCCACCCACGAACGCAACACGGAGATATGACGTGGCGCTGTTGGCGCCCTCTGCAGGTTGTGCGGGAGCGTTAATTAATGCATGCACTTGGAAAAATGCCGCCCCCCTCTTCATGCCGCCCTAGGCGGCTGCCTATGTCGCCTATTGGAAGGAACGGCCCTGCCGGTACTGCCTATCCTGAACCCACAGTCAGAAAGACAGGCATCACACATTGTATCCAGATTGCTATGAAAGCAGCCAGGTGAGAACTGATCAAGGGTGGTCTCAAGTACAGTGGACTTTCAGTTCCTGCAATGTAACTGAGTTAAACCAGTGTCAGATAGATATGTTTCTAAGTCAGAGCTCCTGACCCAATAAAGAAGCAAGTGTAATACAATATTGCTACCTGTAACACATATTTATTAGAAACTTAAGTTTATAGTTGTTGAGTGTACCATTTCGTGCTGTAGACATATGTAGTTCAACGTACTCTAAAGAAAATGTTACAAGAACTCCATATTCTATCACCTCTGACCAGATTGTTACTTGTTTTGGAACTATAAACAGTGGGCCTATTGTCAGAGAGAATCCGTTTTACATATGTCACTGATGCTGTGTAAGATAATCTCTGAAAAAAAATCTACAGTACTCTTCCTCTTTTCCTACTCCAACTCCACACCTCCTTTCATCCTTGCACTTTCACTCTCTTCCACCCCCGCTTTCCAGAGCCCACTCCTCTTTTTCTCACCCCCCTTTCCCTTCCTTTTTCGTGTGAAACTTCTTCTTCTGTCGACGTTCTGCACAAGCTGCAACTTGACACCGTGACTTGAGAATTACTTCACTAACTTGACTAGTACACTGAGAAAACAGGTTTGCCCGCTGCCGCAACCGCTGTGCATGAGTGTGTGTGTGTTTGTGTGTCCATCAGTGTGTGCACACGTATTTGTGCGTAGGCCTTGTGGCTTAGTAACCCTGGTTCCTTTAGGTGTGTTCCTGTGACTAACTTTCTTAATACAAAAGTGTCACATGCTTTATTAAGACCTAACACAAACACACACATACTTCATACACTAATTCATTCAGTCATATGACTTTTAGCTGAACTTTCTTTCCAAGTACACTTACAGTGTGCTTAAGTTTCAAGAACTAATTGATTCACGGCCATCCCCAGGCCTAACTGTGGCTTTTAAAAAGTAATTTTATCTGGAGGGTTTTTTCTACAGTGACCCATCTCTTCTCACAATACACCACACCTCGAGACTGCATTAATCTCATTCAGGAAGCGCCCTTTAATGACTCAAGAATTCTTCACGCGATGTCAAGTTTACATGTGATTACAGCTCTTAAAAACAGAATTCATCGTACTGTAGCCCTTATCCTTTTAGAGAGAATAAACATGCAGTGTAATCAGACACCACTTGTGGCAGTGTAAGGGATAGTTACCTAAATATACAAAACAAGAACAGTTTTCACCACAAACATACAGATCAAATAATGTAAATGTAATGCAAATATATGAATTTTGGAAAAACTTGAACGTCTAGTTACTTTGGTTCCCTTGCTCTTACAGTTCTTTCAGATGAGTATTTTCAACTTAGTGGCCTTCAAACATTAAAGAACAAGCCTGAAGTCAAGTAAGTCATACCTTAAACGTTTCGTAAAAAAGTAATTCTGGGAAAAGAAACATCATCGGAGGAGCAAGAAAAACAGACCACAAAAGCTGAGTCAGCCACAACAGCCAGACAGGAAATCAATCATCAAGGTACAGTCAGCCAGGTGTCACAATACCTTGTCCAGATAAAACTGTGAGATCGGGGGTTTCCTCCGCTCTCACATCTGAGCGTAGCTCCTTCCAGCCCCACGTACCAGTTCCTATCAAACCCAGATACATCCACATGTGGGGGATCTGAAGGACACACAAGCGCATCAATTGTTCCATTAGCCAGCCATATGATTACAGGAGACACTTCATATAATGCTACAAACATTAGCAATCAGATTCGGAATGGCAGCGCTTTGGCCTACTAATCCCCGCTAACTAAGGTCAAGGTAAACAAGTTAAAACACGAAACACAAACTTGACTAAATGAATACAAAAAGATTGGGCCTTTTGCTGAATGGATAAAATCCCAGAAAGATGCATCTGTCTAACTTAATTGTGTCTCTACTGGGTGGTGTGCATGGAAAGGATGTGTTTAAAGGTCCTGGACTGCAACTTGGTTTTTGCACACAGTTTGCGTGAGACTGGATCCTTCATTTCCCTGTGACTACACGTACAGTCAATGTTTGAATTTCCTGCCTTTGAAGGATTTGAGCCACCCCTAATTTGTCACATGAAGCACAGTGGTTTCGCGTATTTACAGTGAACGACGAGGTTGTTGCTTATCCTGCGGGGTCGATCCAGAGCTGGGTGGTGTACCAGGCAGTCCAGCTTCTTCCCGTTCATATTCCGCAGGGGGTGCAGCGAGAAATAGGAAGACACGGGGCCCCCCTCTAATGTCCGGTTGCTCGACTGGCCGGTCAGGTCAGTGTCCCAGGAGAGGGTGGGCGGGGGTCGGCCGACGGCGCGACAGGAGGCGGCTACTCGGAAGGACTGGCCCTCCTCCAGAACTACGGGGTCCAGGTAAGATATGGGCACGCCTGTGGGGGGGGGTCAAAGGTTGAGATGAGAATCGAGAAAGGTTGTGGAAGTTCTCAAGCACATAGGGTGGAGCTTATGTCTCTGGATCTTATCAGCCTTAAAATGGTGCTAGAAAGGTTTTTTCTACAAATATAATGCAATAATGCATCGTTTCATAATTAGGCTTGAATTCATAAACGTCAAAGAGATAATCCAGAGCGGCAGAAACTGGCTTGGACATTTGGAGTAGAGCAACAACTGCTGGACTCCACCCACGTTTTCATTCTCAAAGCTACATCGGCAAACAGATCTAACACCAACTAGCTGGGGTAGCATGGATATAACATCCCAACAATCACCACAGCTATCTACTTTGAGCCATTCACAGCAACTCCATATGACGCCCCTCCCCCCCCCCCCCCCCCCCCCAAAAAAAAAAAAGACAAGTAGGACATGAAAATGACAGACTTACTCCACACGGTGAGTGAGAGCTGGATTTCAAAGTTTCCAGAGGGAAAGGTGCTGATTTTGCAGGAGTATTTTCCCTCGTCGGACAGATCCGTGTCCATGATGATCATGGAGGAGTCGACCGTGGGATCACTGCTGCTGAACCGCACACGACTGGACCACAGACCGAACGCTGTGAGAGACAGGCCGAAAGAAGGGTGGACAGGAGGAGGAGAAAGATAGAGAGGGAGGGAGGGAACACAAAAGAAAAAAAGATACGGTCAGGAGAAGAGTGGCCAGAGAAAAAAACTAGAGGCTTACTGTCTGTCAAAAGACCACTAACATCACTGAACATCACAGTACTTGGTTGGAAAAGCACTACACTGTAGATCATCTATATTGAAACTGTGTTGAGGTAGAGCAAAAGGACAGCCTACCAGTTTGTCCAGCGGTGCGGTGAGCAGTGATGATGGACTCTTTGGTGCCATCGCTCATATCTTTGGTCCAAGTGACCTGAACCACAACTTGGCCCTCCTCCACCTGGAAACGGCAGGGAAGACGTGTTTCCATCTCGGCCAGAGAACGCAGAGTGAATGGGGTCTTGGGCTCCACAAAGTCCCCCAGAGCCACAGCTACTGGGAGGAGGGAGACAGGGAGGGTAGGAGAGAAAGTAGAGAGAGTAAGGGGGGGGGGAGAGGGAGAGAAGACAGGGGGGAAGTGGGACAGAAGGGGGAGGGGGTATGAGGGAAGCAAAGGAGAGGCAGAATGGAGGATGGGAAAAGAGAGAGGGAAAAGAGAGAGGGAAGGGACATATAAGGGAAATATAAATTAGAGGGTTACACAACCTAACATACACAAAGTGCATTTAGTTAGTGTTGGACTAATCTAACGAACATACTTTTTATGTGCCAAACTTGAAGTCTGACACTTTCTTTAAATGCTTCCGTATACTTAAGGGAATTAAGGACAGCAGGTATGCAAAAAGAAGGCGCAGTTTTGGAGGGATTTAGAAGGGTCCGATGAGAAGATAGTGTGAAACACAGTAGGTGGTAAGGAGATGACGAAAGGAAGATATGTTGCTTCAACGAGTGGCCCTAAAAAGCAAACACTCTCTCTCTCTCTCTCTCTCTCTCTCTCTCTCTCTCTCTCACATACACACACAATGCACTGTTTGCATTCTAAACTCACTGGCCTGTTTGGTGTGGACATCACTAACAAACTTCTCACAGTCATCTAACGTCATCTTCACTCACTCGCACACAGACAGGCCATGTAGAATGGGACCGTGTTTATCATCAGTTGTTTGTTAAACTTTCGTTCTAATTAACTTGATTGTGAACATATCATATATATGCACACTATTCGTCCATATAGTAAATGTCCCTTGTGATGACTACAGGGAGAGCCCCACCTATGATCTCCCTCTCTGCCATGAGAGTGGTCATGGGCTGGGAGCAGTGAATCTCTTTCTCTGTGACTGTTGTAAAACAATTACTGCCTGACTGTCACTATTTATGTTTACTTTCTTGTGCCCTATAAAACAGGGTCCTTCAGAGCTGAGAGACATGATTGAGACCCAGTGTTGTGTTGTCATTTATTGTCAGAGTACTGGTTTTCTCTCCCCATCTGCAGATTGATAATAGTCCAGAACTCAACTGAACTTACATCACATTTACATTTGACATTTAGTCATTTAGCAGACGCTCTTATCCAGAGCGATTTACAGTAAGTACAGGGACACTCTCTCCGAGGTAGGGTGAAGGGTGAAGTGCCTTGCTCAAGGACACAACATCATATGCACAGCCGGGAATCGAACCGGCAACCTTCTGATAATAGCCCAATTCCCTAACCGCTGAGCCATCTGACCCCTTACTTAGTCACTTTGTTAATGAAGTGACAGACAAACACTTTCTTCATCAATATACAATATACAGAGGTTTACATGTCTAGCGTTTTTACAGTATACTTTTACTTTTTTTTTGTATCCCATGCAATTCAGGTACTGCCAGCAGACAAGATGGTGATTCACATTTACCGGCACACTTGGTGTAACTACACTAACAGTGTGTGTGTGTGTGTGTCTGTGGTGAGTCTATGGACATGAAGGTAAGGCTCTGAGGTTTAGAGTGGAATCTGCCTATACAACATTACTTGCATAGCACTAGCTTTGAGACAGTGTTTGGACTGTCTGTCTGTCTGTCTGGTGGCTGAGCGGTTAGGGAATCGGGCTAGTAATCTGAAGGTTGCCAGTTCGATTCCCGGCTGTGTCAAATGATGTTGTGTCCTTGGGCAAGGCACTTCACCCTACTTGCCTCGGGGGGAATGTCCCTGTACTTACTGTAAGTCGCTCTGGATAAGAGCGTCTGCTAAATGACTAAATGTAAATGTAAATGAACATACGTGACTGTGAAGAGTGCACTCACACAATGTCCTTCTCTCTCTCTCACACACACACACACACACACACACACACAAAAGTGTTTCTACTAGAAAATCTGTTATGACACATAGCCTACAACAAACAAAATATGTTTGTACTGTTTGTAGTGTGTAGGGCACTCAGATAGGGCCCCAGTCAACCTGATTCACAGACAGGAAGGAGGGGCACTGATCAACAGTAACCTGTTAAACCAGAAATACCAGACTCCCACACCACCTTAGACTTTTCTCATCTCTCTTACAGCTTCAAGTCTCTCCTTGGAAGTTGGACAATAGCCAAAGGTGTCGGCTACAGACAAGTTTCTACATTAGCTAACACTATTCATATATTCCTTATTAAATTAAACATTGACTGGGCTGTATTAGATAGGCATGGTTTATTTTCCTTTTCTTACTATACAAAAGCATTTAAAACTCAAATGTATTGCATTATGTGGTTTATCGTGACTAATAGCCTAACATAGCCTAAATAAAAGTACTTACTGAATGTAAAAAGTAACCACAGACGCAGTGTCGTCCCGCCCGGGTGCGACGTCATTATTGATCGATTATCTGTCACAGACCGCGAGTCCAGCTGCTTCATTCAACAGGTGTGTACAACTCCCGTTGGAACGAATCCCACACAAATCGGCAAATTGGTCCCAATCATGTTTACTGCATGTCCGCCCGTGGAGAATCTGGCGTAGGTGGCACTTTATGCCACTAAACAGATTGAGTACCTTAATGATCCAATTGTCAAGCGCCCTGTCATTGAAGATACTTAAGAACAGCTCTCTCCGTGCGCAAAGTTATCCATATTTCTTGACCAAGTTGACATGAATGTCGAAATGGAAGAGAGGCGTCACGAAAACTGTTTGTCTACGACGTAGGATGGGTGTACCTGTCTTTTCGGATACACCTGTCGCAAGAACTCTTTCCCGCCTCTCTCTCCCTTTTTTCCTCTCTCACTAGCAGATCCGCACACACGCACACACTTAAGTCGCCATTCCAGTTTGGCTAATGCACCACGACAGTTATTTTCTCGTTCTTACATGCACAAAACGCAGCTCGACAGTCAAATGTGAGGTGGAATGTCGCAGTTGGAAACTCGTAATGCGTTCAGTTGAATCACAAAGTAAAACTAATACAAAGTATAAAACACAGTTAAAAAGATAATTTCAGAAAGTTTTAATTGGTTTGAGGATACTTGAAATAGCCATAGAGACATGCCAACTTTGTTTTGAACAACACTGGATCACTTTATGCCGTGTTAAAAAGCATTTTTTTAATAAAACAGTTACAGTAGGTAACAGCCCCAGGCACATTTAGTTAGAGGTGGATGAGAGTAGCTACAGAGTAGCTATAGCCTACAAACATTTAAAAACTCAGCGCTACACTGACACACAATGCTCCGTTCATAATTTTTTTAGGTTAGGTCTGGACTTTTGTATGCATATTGTATTATGTTATTATATTGTACTTAATGTGCGTTGTGTCTATGCGTGAGAGCCCAACTTCTCGACTAAGGAAGAATTGTAGGCTACCGCTCACCAAATTGTGGCAAGTATTGGACATAATAGGATTTACCACTCTCTCTCACACTACCACTCTTCACTTACAGGTGCTACTGTCATCTATATAATCATCCCTTTCAACAACAAAAAAAGATATCACCCTCACACATATGCAGTCACACAAACTAATTTACGAGTGACTGACACATGCACCAAAAACACACAGGAACAAATTACCACACATATACACAAAGAATACACATTGCCTACACACACAGAGACCAAAATTTTTTTGTGCATCGTACAGGAAATGAGTTGGACAGAGGCTGGTTGGAGGCTAGGGCTAGTTGTCATGGTACCAGGACCTAAAAGTCAACCTCATAAGTGGAAGCAGCTAATTGTGTGAAGAGAGGACACACCACAGACAGCTACCTCATCGTTTTATATGTATGTTAGAATCATTTTGAAAATAAGCAGAAGGAAGCAGATCAGTTTATCACACTCTAAGGAAACAACATTGAAACTTCCACTCTGCTCAACTTCTCTTTTTCACACTTGTGTCATGATATATTTGAACAAATATGAGCATTTTGGCTCTATCGCTTACGAGAGTAAAAAAATACAAAGTGGTTTACAAAATGTAGTCTTCACAGCATAAGACATGGCAAATAGAAGAAAAAAGCAACAACAAAAAAAGTTGTAAATAATGACGTAAAGACATCCAAGATGACCACCTTTCATCCATGTTCCTTCTCCACTAATGCAGTCCTTTCTTTTTACCAATTTCCTCATAGGTGTCCTGCGGGGCACGGGGGTCTAATCCCTGAAAGAGGAAGAGAGAGAGAGAGAGCGAGAGCGTGCGGAGGGAGGGACAGAGAGAGAAAGAGAGAGAGAGCAAGAGAGAGAGAGAGGAGTGAGGGAGAGGAGCGATGATGAGGGAGAGAGAGAGAGAGAGAGAGAGAAGAGGGAGAGAGAGAGGAGGGAGGGGAGAGAAAGGAGTGAGGGGGAGAGGGAGAAGAGATCAAGGAGGGAGGGGGAGAGAGAGGAGGGGACAGTGAGAGATATTTAGATGATCTCCTCCTCATTGCCTCCTCTACTTTTTCTTCTTCTTCGACGTACTCCTTCTCATCATCCATAAAGGACTTACCATGTAGAGGCTCTCTTGTTTCTGTGATGGGGGACAAAAGGACTCTTGGTCAGACAAACACATTCAACATACACTTTAAATGCTCAACACGTTCATAAATTAAGCAATACAATACACTTGTGAGTGTCATGCACCAGATACACTACCTCTTTTCTGTCAGATACAGCAGAAACTGTAATGCAATGGAACTATTGCTTCAGATGAGATTCGTCATTGTGATGACAACACGAAAATATTATTTTCTGGGTTCTGAGTTACATTGCCGAAAAACGGGGTGAAATGATAAGCTATAGAAGTGCGACTTTGTGGATGTGTGCGTGCATGATGTATAGTGACGTGTCAAATGTGTTCTTACCGGTGCCGTTGGCTGCTGCTTCATTGCATTCATCTGTTGGTAAGAAAGAACGTGTTTAAAAAGTGACCACCACAACGTTGCTGTTCAGTGTCTATGTAATCATCAAGTGTGTACATTTAACATGTTCATTTAACATGATCTTTACTTGGCTTTACCCTGTTGAATATGATCATAAGCTAACAGCTGTGTAGGAGTTGTTGGGTCTGTTTAGGTGTGGTGGTGGAATCTCACGACTTGGGACACAGGGCCACAAAACTCTGATAGGTGTCAATCACATCGCAAGCATATAACTGAAGTTTATTTAAGGGCAGCATAAACAGAGTTATATCTCTATATATATTGGTGTCATCCACACCTGGGGAGCATTGAAAGACTGGCGGGAAGTAGACGGAGGAGATGGATGGATGAGGATGAGAGGCCTTACCCTGAGTCTGCAGTAGAGGGCCGTGAGGATCATGCCGTACAGAAACAGGACGCCATCCAGGACGTAACAGATTTCAGGTTCCGCAAGGGCGGCTGGAAAACAAAGGAAAAAAAAGGTCTCCATTATTTGGTCACTCAAATGCTAATATCATGTTCAGATGTTTTATAAATCATCAACAACATATAACGACCAATTTCTACTGTTTACTGGCTGTTATGTGGACCAAAGATGTTTGCACGCCTGAGTATAAGATGGAGAATATTGGTCTTGTGGTTGTTATCTAAGAAATGTTTATCATATCTTCTGGTTTCCTCTTTCTGGTTGAGTATGTGCAGAGCTAAATAGAAAAAGCTATTTTTGTATTTATCTTACAGACATCTGATGTTCTTCTAACATTATATGTACGGCAGTACATTTGTCTGTATTTGATGTACATAACTATCCAGTACATGTGTGCCAGTATTGTGCATCATTAACGGAAATCTTTCTCTTGCTAACTCGTGTCTGTGTGTAGTGAGAAGCATATTTCTGCAAATTACATTTCACACACACTGTGTTGCTTAGTAATCCTGGTTCTGCTTCTTTAGCAAAAATATTTGTGTTTGGGAAAAAAGTCTAAAATAAACTCTTTGATAACAATCTTACCATCAATACAGCTTCAAACCATATTATATCCCAAGTTTATGTTCAGCAATATAACATGTCAATTTATAGGCATAGTTCATCATTCTTTGGTTTAATAAAAAAATTACTGAAATAGAATGCTGATTATTATACTGTACTCGTGTCCATAAATTTCCATTAGAACTGTTACAGTTTTATACAATTGCAAAAACACTAAACCCCATTCTCTGAACCAAATATCCAATGGTCTAAACCCATTTGTCGAATCACTCTGTCACAAGTTCATGTAGTTAAACATCATTTGCAGATCACATCTACTATTTTAGCAACAAAAAAAACGTTGTCCCTCACTAAAACAAAGTTTGCACTGTGATGCACTTGTGATGCAAAAAGGTAAACATGGGCAGCAAAACTCACTACAACACAGTGGTCACTATTACTACTAAGAGTTGTCGAGCACAGTGTACATTTCGAAGGACTGCCTTGGTATTGAGGCTGACACTGTTGATACAGAGAAGAGAGGACACATGACGTACACTTTGAGCACAACTCCGAAAGGGTCAAAGATCTACAATATCAGTATGTCTAAGTACTGTAACAGTACACTTTTAGCTCTAATGCTCACAGTATAATTTAATGCTACCAGCCTGTACTATTACTGTAAGCTCCAATAAATTGTAGTTTGTGTAATCAGGAGGGCATACAAATACACCATTACAGAAGTCTGTCTTTCTGTATTACTTATTAAACTACTTATTTTATTTTTATTTATAGATAATGTTTGAATTGGATTCCATGAGAAGGCTCCATTACTATTTTCTTGTAGATGAAGCAAGGTTCACAGTTGCCCGTTTACAATATTGCCTGTGCTGTGGACAAAATCCTCTGGCCAGACCCAGCACAAAGACTTGATGCTGAGGCAGAATGGATTTCTCACTGACTTTGATTTTGCAGTTGCACAATATGTTTGGGTGTATTGGGAGTCAGGTGGCTGAGCGGTGAGGGAGTCGGGCTGAAGGTCGCCAGTTCGATTCCCCGGCCGTGCAAAATGACGTTGTGTCCTTTGGCAAGGCACTTCACCCTACTTGCCTCGGGGGGAATGTCCCTGTACTTACTGTAAGTTGCTCTGGATAAGAGTGTCTGCTAAATGACTAAATGTAATGTAAATGTATTGTAATGGGCTTTTCAATTATTTGTTCTTATGACTTACTGCAAATGCTGAATATACAGATATTCAAAACTGTATTACTTTCACCACTGTCCTTACAGTGTACAATGTCTTCACAATTCACTGTTAGTTGTGATAACAATATTTTTGTTGCAAAATGCATTTACTATAATAAAAACTAAAAACGAATCTGTAACTACATGCCCGTGACGCTGTGTACTAAATGTATTTATATTATAAATACATACCTAATTATCTATATAATTATATCTTATATTATTATATAAAATATATAATTATAACAACTATAAATAATTACATTTGATGTAGTTTCTAAAGACTGCTTTGCAAAGTTTATTTTATTGATTGGCTGTCTCAAAGTGTTGCTGTTCAGGAAATGTGTCTTAGCAGGTGTGAAAAACTGTAAAATGCTGACATTTTTGAAATTCTCAATGAATGCAGATTTTTCAAACTATATGCTGAACTATATGGTCTCTTTACCTAGACTATGAAAGAGACTGGTTTAGTATGAACAGGAAACAGGAAGTGTCCATTTCAAGAGAAATAGGAGGTACATAACAAGCAATACTGTTATATGAACACTGATTGAGAATGTGGATAAAATGCCCAAAACATTTGAGAACACAGATGTTAAGATTATTAAATGGAAAAACAACAATTATTAAACAGTAACTACTTTGTGTAGTTACAGTACAGACATCATTTAGTTTGATGCATTGGAGTTCCTTAACATTGTTTTGACGTAAACCCCACCACCGTATAATCTTAGTACGTATTGAACATACTTTCGTATTCCTTACCCAACTACAAAAACATTATCATTCTCATGATCACCATCTACATCATTTACCTCCAAAGATCCAATCATTGCAACAACAAAAAAATCAATAATTATAATATAACCATATTCTAACCAAAACCATGAACATACGGTCATAGTCTACTCACCAGCACTGCCCAAATTCATCCAGAGTGGAAAGGCTGAGATAAGCCAGGTTCTCCCCATCATTGATACAGTGACAGTGAATCACTTTGCTGAAATACCGTACCTGTCAACTTTTTACCAAAACGTTTGACAGCTCAGCGAGCCAGGAGGCTGACGGGTACGATGGCTGGGTAACTGGTGACAGAAGTGAACACATACACAGATACACAGACATAGGGGGGAAGTTGTGGTTGAGATGAGTCCATTTTCTTCGATCAGACCACTCCCTCTTGCCACAGCGCATTGAAGGAAGGATTAACACTCAGAAGTGTTGAGGTTGCGTAATACCGCTTTGTACCATTCTAAGTTTGACAACTGTTTGAACAATGTTGTCCCCTTTCCTGGAAAACCTTCAAAGGGGTTAACTTTAACGTGCACATTCTTTGCAGGCACTTTATGGACAGCAACAGGTACACATCTTGGACATGTTTTACACCTACTAGGCATGTCAAAGGATACTGTTAAGTTTATATTGGGTCTTGTTATTTTTGTATCGTTTATCTTGTGCTTGTTACTTCAGCTGTAAGACAGCAATCCCCCACGGTGATCAAATACTACTCTACTCTTTCAATTAGGCCGTCATTTCCCTCATTCACCTCTCTTCATACCACAGTATCTTCATCCATTCTTAAACAGACGCCACGTAGTTGTGATTCGGTCATAAAATATTTATTAGGTTATCAGTCATTATACAGCGGTGGTTACGAGTGGAGTTGTCTGTCATGGCATCACTAATGCTGCAGTGAGCGGATGACAGAGCCTGATACAGAGACAGAAAGGTACAGTAAGAAGGGGAAACCATCTACATTTGTGGAGCCGACTTCTTCAAAGTTTCAACGGTCGACTTCTCCAAACACAATATCCTGCGTGCCTGTTAAGATGAAAATACCACCGTCAAACCCATATTGACCAGAAGCTAGAATGCAATTCTGACGAGTTCTTAAATGATGATAGATTGAACAATTTCTCACCAATGATGGCCACAACATCAGCGAGCATGTGTCCTTTGGCCATTTTATCTAGACCAGCCTAGAAAACAAAAATCGCATTCATTTAGAGGCTTCACTTTTTGTGTTTTTCTGGGAATGTTGTTGTGTATTATGTTGTGCATCACATATTCTTTGCTGCAAGGTCTTAACATTGTGTGTAATTGTCTGCACAGTGTGGTTATTTGCTAGCAGACCTACTGGTCATTTGTGCATCATTGTCTAGTGTGAGACTCTTAGCAAAATGGTTCTAAGATGGAGGACAGAAGTGTCTTCACACTGAAACTAAATAACTGAGGTAACCGAGTGTGATGTGCTAAAAATAATAATAATTACTAAAACAATTATTAGAGTACTACATTCCACCTTCACACAAGGAGGTTTTGTGAAAATTACCAATGGACTTATTCAACTTAGTAAAATGTTCTTAATGAATTCAAAGTAGCCTTGAGGAAAAGGTATTTAAGTTCATGAATAATTCATGGTGGGCATTGAATAATTCACAGTGACTGCCATACCAAGTGGGCGAATCCTGGGGCTTTGATCTTGCAGCGGTAAGGTCGGCTGGAGCCATCTGATACCAGATACACACCAAACTCTCCCTGGAACACACATACACACACATTTTGGATCAACTGTGTACAGCTAAAAATTTAAAAGAAATATTCGATCAATTCAAGAATATCTGAGCCTATTCAAGAATAGGCTTTAATATCTTAGGTGTGTGTGTGTGTGTCTCACCTTGGGGGCTTCCACAGCTGTGTAAGTGGCCCCTGGCGGTACCTGGTAGCCCTCTGTGTACAGCTTGAAGTGATGGATCAGTGACTCCATGGACATCTGAAAAGATGAAACAAACAATGTTACATTAGTCACTGTAGAAATATATTGAACAATTCACCCTAAGATTTACTATATCATATTTTTTTTGCACAATTTGTTCTTATACTAATGTATATAACAGTATATACTTGCAATATACTTGTATATACTGTACATTAAACTTTTTTTGAAGTGGAAAAACTGTTCCAGCAAAGACTCCAATCACACTTTATGAAGAAAACGAGGTTAGTTACAACACAGAAATGGGGTGAACTGCTCCTTTAATGGAGGCCTCCTTGCCCTGGCAGTCCCACCTTCATCTCAGACCTCTTGGGCGGAGCCACCTTGGCGTCGTCCACCTTGATCTCCCCGGCTGGCATCTTGTTGAGAGCCTCCAGCATGATCCTCAGGCTCTGTCTCATCTCCTCCACCCGACACAAGTACCTGGGGGAGGGGGGGGGGGAAGGGAAGATAGGGAAGCAGATGATGTAGAGGGGGAAATGGGGAGGAAAAGGGGAAGAGAGAAAGAGAAAGGGGAAATAGGGAGGTAGAGGTAGAGGTAGAGAATAGGTAGAGAGGGGAAATAGGTAGAGAGAGAGAAAGGGGAAATAGGGAGGTAGAGAAAGGGGAAATAGGGAGAGAGAGAGAAGAGAAAGAGAGAGAGAGAGAGAGAGAGAGAGAGAGAGGGGGGGGGGGAAATAGGTCGAGAGGGGAAATAGGGAAGTAGAGAGAGAGGAAGTAGGTTGAGAGGGGAGAGAGAGGAGAAAGAGAGAGAGAGGGCGAGAGAGGAAATATGGAGGAACAGGGGGAGAGAGAAAGTGGAAGAGGGGATGGGAGAGGTCATACACTGTGCTAACTGAAGGTTGTCCACCTTGACCAAGGCGCTTCATCAAAATGGGGTGAATAACATAAAAAAAACAGGACAACTGGAAAGGGGGGTGTTTAGGAAAGGTGTATATGGCAACCTTGCCGCATGTGTGTGTGTGCTCCTTACCTGTCGTAGCAGTCTCCATTGGTGCCGATCGGGACATCAAACTCCACTTCGTCATACTTGTCGTAGGGCTGGGACTTCCTCAGGTCCCACTTGATACCAGAACCCCTCAGCATCACGCCACTGTAAGAGAGATGGGAAGTGGGGGAGGGGTTCAAAACCAGCTAACGTTAGCTAACGACAGTTAGCTACCAACTGAAGGTTGTCAGTGCAAGCTAGTAAATGTTAGCCAGAGCCTCATTATGGCTCTGATGTTAGCTCTAGCTACTGTACACTCACATAACGGTTCCCATTCAGCACACCAGCATGACAGTCAGCAAACCTATAGACAACGAGCCTCTCATCGTCAAATAAAAATCCCAGGGTATTTCCGTGGTTACCAGTGCGTCTTTCAGGATTGCATGCCGCACAAGACGCGGAATATGAGGTGCACCGGCAGTCGTGTCTACTATAAGTTTGTTGAGGTATACCTGTAGTCATGGTTATTTGACAGATTTGTAACTATGTATTTCCAAGCTACAGGCATTGAAGTATTTTCCTAGCAATGCTTTATTTGGTAGTGGTTGTCATGTTGACTGTAAGCTGTTTTAGGAAAAGTGATAGTACTAGTACATGTATGTTTGTAACTAGACAGCCTCTTTTTTTAACTTTGTAATAACTATGTATTTCCAGTGGTTTTCATGTTATGTTGCAGTCATGTTGACTGTAAGTTTTTGAGGAAAAGTACTACCATAGGCCTATATTTGTAACCAGACAGCCTCTTTTTTGAAATTTTCTAACAATGATTATGTATTTCCAAACTACAAGTGTTGAAGTTTTTTCCTAGCAATGGTATATTTGCTGTCCATTTCTATTCCTGATTGCAAGTGACAGTAAAAGATGCGCACTTACACTGGTAGGAACACATTTTGATAGCATATGGACACAGTTTGCGTGCCTGATTTGGCAATTTTCCCGGGGGGTACTTTTATTCCGGGGGGTACTTTTATTCGGAAGATAAGAGTAAGATGTGTGGCAGAGATATAGAAAAAGAAAAACAAGAGCATGGTCGCCTAGCAAAGGGTTGGCAGGCAGTTGAAGGACTGGGTGGCAGCGCCACCCTCCCAGAGACCTTCAGACCACAACCTACACACTGACATAACGACTGCGCTTTTAGCTGACTGTGTTCGCACGTGGGAGATATGGTTTCTGATCGCCCTCATTACACGTACACAGAGAGGAAAAAACGAGAGAGCTGCATAGACAGAGAAGGACGTTTTACACAGAGTTTCCCCGCAAATCAACAAATTGCTAATCGAACGCCGCCCCACGTGTCATTTTAGATAGCACGCCAGTGTTTCTGGAATCAGAGGTGTGAGGTCAGCATCTAAGTGTGTTTATCCCACCATACCGGCTCTCCCTTTTACACAGAGAGTGAGTGAGTGAGTAAACCGTATTTTTCGGAAATAAAACCGTGGCTTGTACCCCGATTTTACAGTTTTCTTGTGGTTGTACAGCTTATATTTTGAAGCGGCGAATAGCCCGGTTTTAGATCAAAAAAGTCACTTTGTCCCAAGATCTCTACAGTGCAGCTAATTAAATACTGAACACTGGAATGGGGGCTTATTGAAAGAGGAATTGAAAGAGGAATTATTTACTGTGTCGTCTCAGTTACACTATCAGGGCTTGGAAATACAGTGACTTGCTAAAGTAGGCAAATGGCTAGTAGAACATAACATTTCATAATAATTTCAGTAAATCAAACAGCTGCAAGACCCAGTGAAATGTTATATACAGCTAGCAAACCAACGTTAGCTGACATCGCTAACGACATTGGCTAATTCAACTTCGGTAGGCTATCCTCAGGATTTGCAAGCTAGCTAAACTTATACTATATCTAAAATAATTTTGTACACATACTATCCACAACCGAAGTGTGTTACGGCATGCTGTAACCTACTCATGCATTGCATGGTATCATTGTTCCCATATCAAGTGCGGCATATATTCCAGTGCGGGTTATAATCAGATTTACAAACACAAAGCTCCAATTCTGGTGGGGTATGGGTTATAGAAAATGCGGCTTCTTTTCCCAAAAATACGGAAAGTGTGTGTGTGAGGGGGTGAGGAGAGCATGAGAGAGAGCGTGAGAGAGAGCGAGAGGAGGGAAAGAGACACCAACCGTGTGTGGCGTGTGTGTGGTTCACCCCCTCTACCTGAAGCCGTAGTTGAGTGCCTCCTCTGCAGTCACAATCCCGATGTCCACAGTACGGTTCTTCCAGATGCGGTTGTTTGTCAGCATCTGCACAGGAAACCGATGGGACAACGTTACACTTCTAGGTTCTCGCAGCTCTCATCTGAACACAAGGTCACAGTATCGCATGCACGCTGTGAGTGCGTGCACTTAAATACCTCTTCCACTTCGTCGATCCGGATTGAAAAGTTCTTGCACCACTCGTAAATGTCGTCCATCAAACCCAGAGGCATGTCCTAGGTGACAGAGATATTTCCATTAGCTCGACGGCCACCATCTTGGCAGCTTCCCTAACTTAGTTTATGAGCCTAGCAGTTGAAATACCTATCAAACACAGATTAGAGCAGTGATTCTTAACCCTGGTCCTCAGGGACCACCTTTCCTGCATGTTTTAGACACACCTGACTCAAATGAATAGGTCGTCACCAGGCTTCTGCAGAGCTAGATAACGACCCATTCATTTGAATCAGGTGTGTTGGAAGAGGGAAACCTCTAAAACGTGCAGGACAGGGGGTCCCTGAGGACCAGGGTTGAGCACCACTGGATTAGAAGTTCCAAAGAGACCCTGGGTAAATACGCATCTTGTCCCTCCAGCCTACCTGATGGACTCCACCTGGCCTGACGTAGGCTGCGTGCATTCTGGCCCCCGACACGCGCTCGTAGAACTCAAACATCTTCTCCCTCTCTTCGAAAAGCCAGAAGAAGGGTGTCATGGCTCCGATGTCCAGTGCGTGTGTGGTTATGGCCATGATGTGGTTCAAGATGCGGGTCAGTTCCCCGAACAGAACTGTGCGACACGCAGGGAAAGACAGTGAGCGTGTCAGTCTGAAATGTCATGATATCAACTGTGGCTATCTGCTACCACCTAGTGTCCGGGAAGGAGTAGGTCAAAGTAAAACCATTTCCTCTATCCTAGAAAAAAATACTTTTTTCTTCTTTTTTTCCAATATATTTTTTTTTATGGCACTACCCCGTTTATTATTATTTATGACTGAGACCGTGTGTTTGTGGAGAGAACAGGAAGTGAGGACAGAGAGAGGGGATGACATGCAGTGAAGTGCCGGATTCCAACCCAGGCTGCCGCGAGGCCTTGTCCTAAAATGGTGCACGCATTAGTCCGGTGAGCCACCTGGACTAGGCTCAGGACAGGGCGCCCCTGGACTAGGCTCTTTGATGTTGAAATCATGTTGGAGCTATAACAACAGGTGTTTCTGCGAGAGTGGCACAACTTTCCCAGTACGGCCTCTTGAGGCGACCCTCACCTCTGATCCACTGTGCTCGAAGCGGGGCCTGGATGTTAAGCAGCTTCTCCACGGCCAGGGAGTACGCCTGCTCGTTACACATCATGGACACGTAGTCCAGCCGGTCAAAATACGGCAATGCCTAAAACCGACGACACCAAAAGCACAGGTTTCAAGGTTTGAAGGGATTCAACGTTTTTTTTGTATTTTATTTTTTTTACGTAGAACCGCTGAAGACAAACACAAGTCCATCCCTACCTGCAGGTAGGTCTTGTACTCGATGAGCTTTTCGGTGCCGCGGTGCAGCAAGCCCACGTGGGGGTCACACTTCTTCACAGACTCCCCACTGAGCTCCAGCACCAGACGCAGCACGCCGTGGGCCGCGGGGTGCTGGGGGCCGAAGTTGATGGTCAGGTTGGACACCTCCTTCTCCATGGGGGGGTCAATGTCTAAGAATGAGACAGGACGTGTATAGTGACGCTGAGTCGTGGATAACCCAACATTAGACTCGCTGATTTTGACATTAAGATGGGGAGAATAGAACTTATATATTCTACGTTAAGCTGAGCTAAGGATGTTAACTCTGCCAAACCAGTCCCAAATACAGAAATGCCTACTACACAGGAAGAATGGGGTAATACCATTCCATGGCGGGGGGGTCCATTTTGCAGTGATGGCAGAAGGGTACATGACGGCTCCAGCATACTGCTCTGTCCACTCTACATCTGGCTGCCATTGCTTCTGCCTAAAACAAAAGACAAGGAAGTACCCACGTTACAAAATCCAATATTCTGTTTCTTGAAAGACTAGGCAGCAGTTGGCCAATACGAGAAGGGCAGGAAGAGCTTTCTTCTAAACAACTGGTGAAGGGTGCACTTTCAGATTAGCATTACAAACTGGCCCAAGAACTATGTAAAGGATATTACGTTAAATAATAAGATGCACTCGTTACTCTACAAAAGGGACGAGCACAGACGTTTGGACGTCGAGTTCCTGAAACGTTTCTTTTTATAGCCAAAAATGGCCGAGACTTTAGGGATAACAGCTACTGATGCCGTAGATGCTTTCTAGCTACAGGACCACATAAAAATGTCTTCCTTTCATAGTTAAAGGGCACGTCATTATATTCTAGCTGAAAGGCTAACAGTGGTTTTGACCTCAATGCACGTCCGACAAATGTGCACTGGCGTCAAGTTGTGTATACATTCACACTCACTGCATGTCGGGCACTTTAGCTAACTAGTATACTTAGTGACATAATATCTACGAGCTTGGCTACCTGGCTGGAATACAAACGTTTGTAGCCTGTGTTCTCCTAACAATACCTCCTAAAAAAAACTAAGAGCACCGTCCCACTTATCAACTGACTGCAATCTGCTTCTGGTTCATATGCTGTCAAAATATTGCCCCGCAGCAAGTATCGTTACGCTATAAGTACACTTTTTAAATGACCGGTAACGTAATCCTACATACAGGTAGAGCTAGCTAGCTAATAGAAAATGTAACTTAGACCAGATACAATAGTATGTCTCGATCTAAAAGAAAGGACATAGACAAGTCAGGAACATAATTCTGATATTCAGTACTTTCTCAATATATTTGCTTAAATCGATCGCTAGTTAGGTTTAGCATGTTGGTGGACAGGCTAACTGGTTTGGTACGCTTTAATGCCGTGCTAGTTGCTAGTAAGTAGCTTCGTTATATGAGCTGGACAACAGATTGTATAACCGAGGGTAGACCATGTCAACGACTGATGAAACATGTTGTCCCATTTCGTTATATGAGTATCTCACCTGTTCTGCAAGACGGTGCAACCAGGGCTGACCAAATTACTATTTAATATCAATTTTGTTGAAGGACGTCCTAGTTTAGTGAGCGACCTCAACATTGTGCCCGCCATGTTGGCTTGGCTAGAGCTGTCCAATGACGTAGGGTCTTCTTCTTCTTCGATGTTATGGCAGATTGCAACCAGAGTTGCATTACCGCCGCCTACTGTTCGGGAGTGTGAGGCCGGCGGCCTCCAGTATCTCAAATAAATCAAATAAAACCATGTAAACAACGAGAAAACACCTAACTCCTCACCCTCAAACCAGTCTCCCTAAAGAAGGAAAATAGAACCCTATCCACCTCCTTACCAGTTCTCGCTTCTTTGTGGGTTTTCGACCATATGTGTGTAGTCACCTGAGCAGCCGCTAGAGTTCACTGTTGGATATGGCTTGTGAATGTAGCGCAGACCCGTGGACCCACGGGTCTACACTCGACCTAAATCTTAGGCGTCAATTCGTTAATTTTTTATTAATTGAATCGGGATACATACTGAAACTGCATGATACAACCTTCATGAGTCTAGTGAAGTTTGTGTGCCTCCATTGTTTACTCTACCCCGTTAAATTAAACATAAAAAATAATGTTACGATTAAAATGTATGCTCTTTCCAAGCACAGCGTACTTCACCCACTTAGTTCTTTTTTCGCCCTCCAGGCGAGCGTCTGTTCCCCCTGATCCAGAACATGTAGCCCTGACAAACATCCTAGCCTATCGGACTTCGGAAAGTGAAAACAGTTTGCTACTCCACCTGCTCTTGGACGTGTCTTTGCGTCAAGGTAGGCCTACGAGTTGCAGCCCATGTAGCCTACAAGCCTACAACGTACAAGCCTTCAAGATCATTAAAAAGTTACAAAAATACAATGTATATACTAAAATGCATGTTTTTAGTGGTGAAATGTTTGTGTTTTTGAACCAATTCCCCTCTGATTAGGCTTACACGACAAAATCCAATTAAAATCATGACACGCAAAATGCATATATATATTTTTTCTAAAAAACAGTGCTTTTTTATTTCTGTAATACTGTGGAAAAATAATTACATACCATTTTTAAAAAATATTGAAGATAATGAAATAAAAAAATGAAATTTTGATAACTTTTGTTGTACATCTTTTGAAAAGTTTTCTCTGCTACGAAGAACAGTACAATAAGATTAACATTGGATTTCTAAATTCAAAGACACAATAATACAGGATACAGTCCTACCAGAGGTATAAAAGTATTGTAACAGGATTGTGAGAGAAATGATATCGACATACTGTAATACTGAAACACACTCGCGCACGTGAACACATACAGACATGCACACACATACTGTACACGCTGACATGCATACAAGAGTAACGCACACACGCAGGTAGAGTACTGTATGTATGTATATGCTCTACATACATAACCGTGTCTACTCACACATCTACACAAACACCCTGTACAAATAGATGTGCCAGCATATACACACACAAACACTTTTGCTCACGCTTTCTCTCTCTTTCTCTCAGATACACAATCACACACCACTATGTCAATACTGAAGACAAACCTTAATTGAACTTCTCCATACACATTCTTCTCTGGCCGGTCGCCTGATAGTGTGCGAGGGCAAAATTAGGAAGAGTAGCGACACGTTACCCTAAGGCCCCTCTGTTCTAAATCCCCCCGCCCACACACACACACACACCACATCTCTCCCTGTGTATCAGCAGGGGTCACCAGGCCTGCTTCTCTCATCTCCATCTGCCCAAGCTGCCTCAAGGCCCCAACACCTTGGTCGCCCCATCCCACCACCTGCTCCTCGAAGGACCTCCATGATCTCTACTGCATATAAATGCTTCTGACACCAGGTCTAAAATAAAGAACAACATGGACACTTGGCACGAAGATTTTCTTAATACCGCCCCAAATACCTTTACTGAATCCTGTTGGCACCTTCATGTCAAAATTCAGTTCCATTAATGTTTCTTTGCATTTTAATATCCCCCCCCCCCCCCCACCCCCCACCCCCTAAACACTAAGACTCTCAAGTTTGAACATTTGGTCCACACACTTCCTTGACAAATATGACAAAAATAATTCTGCAACGTTAAAAAATAGAATACAAAGCTCTAGTCTGGTGTGCAAAATGAAAGAGACATATACAGATATATAGATGAGGGATGTCTATAAGCATGAATACTGTAATGCAGTGCAAAACGATGAGCCCACTTAACCAGCACCATGGCAAATACTGAAGTGGGGCACTCAGGGATATATATGTGCTCTAAGGTCACGTCATAAAACAAAAACAAATAACAAAATGGTGGACAGTAATGACCCTCCACCATCTGAGGTTCCGACTGATTAGGGTATACCAAATTTGACCATAGTATTTCCTGTGATATGCTTTAATATTGAGCATTTATCACATAATGGAATAAACTGTCGAAAAAACACTCCCTCTTGTCGTTATAATCTAAATTCATAGCATATGCTAATCATTTCATGATATGAGACATCAAATCTCTTGTTTTTACCTAATCCTCTTTTTCCTAGTCCTGATTGTGACTTTCGCTATCTGCTCTTTCAGAGCTCCGATAGAAACACATTGGGAGTTAGAGAATTCCAGATTATCAGGAATTCCCTTCCCTGTCTCACCAGAATACTTTCTCTCTTTTTTCACAAACTGGATTCCTTTTTTTGTACTCGCATCCTCCCTGTCTCCTGGGTATGTTTTTCTATGTGTTTTTGTGTGTTTTTGTGTGTATTTGTGCACGAGCATGTGCACAAGTGTATGGTAGTTGATGTGTCTGAGCATGTGTGTGTGTACATGTATGCATGTGTGTGTGCTTGCAAACGTGTAAATGTGTGCGTGTGCACAGAGTGTATAAGATGCACCTCACCCACCCTCTTTTATTTAAGCGTGTGTGTGGATGGCGTGTAGGTCCACCTCACACGTGTGTCTGCATTCTCTGCGTGTGTCGGCTGTGGGAGTAGTCAGAATGCTGCGAGGTGTAGGAGAAGCGGGTGGAGCTACCGTATTTCCCCAGTCCAGTCTCTGAGCCCGACGGGGCCGCTGGCCCCACCCCAACCCCCACTCCAGGCCCCACCCCCACTCCTGGCCCCACCCCCTGTCCCACCCCGTACATCTCATAGGACGGGCCGGCCTCCAGAGGAGCCAGGCTGGGCGGGGCGAAGCCCATGCGGTAAGGATAGTGGGAGGGGTAGCCGTAGTTGTCATAGGCCAGCTGCGGAGTGCTGTCCAATAGGCTGCAGTCTCCGGGGAAGTCAGGGGTCTGTGGAGCGGAGTTAGGCGGGGGCTGCTGGCTCTGGCCGGCCCTGGTGAAGGTGTTGAACTGGGCGTAGCTGTTATGGGAGAGTCTAGACGGGGGTCGGGGGTCGTAACAGGCTGGCCGGCCGGGGGTGGACAGGGGCCCGGGTGGGGCTCCACCGCTGGCTGTGGCCCCTGAGCCTCCGGCACTGCTGCTGATGGAGGCGGCGCCCCCTGGTGTGTTGGAGGGCCGGTAGTCAGAGTAGTGCATGGAGCGAGAGGCAGGTCGGCCCTCGTCATGGGTTGAGGCACGTACGTTGTAGTAGCCGTTAGTAGGGTCCTGGAGAGAGAGGAAGACACATCAGGTCTTGTGAGATAGAATGTGTTTGTTTGTGTGGCTGGACAGTAATGCAATTTAATAGTTCTCCTACAACAAGTTTTTTTTTCCTACTTATACTATTGTTGGTCACCTATGTTTGTTTTGTATTGTTTGTTTGAGCCTCTGTGTAAAGACACATTTCTACCTCTATGAGGATGGAATTTTATTTTGTATTGAATTGAATAGACAAGTAAGATGTTGGTGTGTGTGTGTGTGTGTCTTACCTTGAGGTCATACTCCTGGCGTGTGTCCAGCGTTTCACTGCGCAGGTCCTGTTTAAGCTCTATATCATCTTTAAAAGGCTGATTGGAAGGAGAGAAGGACACAGAGGGAAGAAACTAAACCGTCAAACAACGAAAAAAACAACAAAAGTGGGGGGGAAGAGAAGTGCAAAGCAAAGGTGGGAGGGAGAGGGGGAGGAAGAAGAAAAGAGGGGGAAAAAAATAAGAAAAAAGGAAGAAAAAAGAAAGCGACAGATCGGATTTAAGTTGAAAAACGCCAAAAGTGTTCAAACGTCAGAGCAATTAGATCGAAGTGAAGGAAAAGAAAAGCCTGAGCTGGGTTAGGTTTGACGTTTAGTGTGTCTCAGAGAAGGTGTTATAGAGGTTGTACAAACATGCTTTCGTTCGAACCCAGCGGAGATTCATATATATCCCTTTCTATGTACACAACATAACCCACTGGTGCGTTACCATGGCGACTCACCGAGTACATGGCCTTGACCATGCGTGACGCCGTGGAGACGCTGGCGGAGTCTTCCTCCAGACTGTGGGTCTCCTTGTTTATTGTCTCGACCTTGATGTCAGGTTTACCCAGCGTGACCCCGCGACGACCTGGAAGAGAAATTCCACCCCGTTGAATACAGATAACACAACACCCAGGGAGTTTCTATAGATACAAATCTGTTCCCTGCACGTGTTTTCAAGGCATGATCCAGTGGGTTTAAGGGGAACACAGACTTGCGTCTTTTCAAGGTAAGAGTACTGTAACTTGGTGTTAGTCATACTGTGTGTATGTGAATTAAAGGAAGTTTTATTTTCTATTATATTTAGTCAGTATGTAGCTAAATTGGTCAAATCACAGCAGAGTTTACTGTAACACCATTCATTTTATGATTACGGAGTATAATACTGATCTCCTAAAATCTATATTTTACTCCTAAAAACTCCTACAACTGCAGAAAAACCTCATAAATGACTCCTAGATGAATTCTTCAACCTTTGAGATTCTCTCCTGCCTCTTCTGCGTATTACAGTTTTTAAAATCTGATTTGACCCATTTTGCCCCGTATGAGTTGGCTCAAACTCACTGCCTTTGCGCTGCCGATAGAAGATGAGCACCAGCACCAGCAGACACAGGAACAAGAGGATGGTGCAGCCCACTGTCCCTCCTGCTATCACCCCCACTGGAACCTCCTCTGAGAGAGAGACAACAGAGACATGGAGAGACGAGTATGTAGAGAGAGAAGGACAGTGAGATGTGTGTGTGTGTGTGTGTGAGAGAGAGAGAGATGTAAAAGGGGCAAACGGAGAGAAGGGGCAATAAAGGGTTAACAAAACACATAATATAGCAAAAAGGTCAAGGGCACCATAAAATAGGTGCAACTATCTGCCCTATTAGACTAATGTATGTTCTTCAATGCTTATATACCCTCATCCTTCATCTATCGTACATTCATGAAAAATATATGTAAATAGCTTACTGTACAATTTAGGTCAAGATAAATCTAGAAGGGCTGTGTATAGTGTCAGGAGGAAGGATCGGGTTAGAGGGGTTCAGGGTAATTTGGGCCACACCTGTCTCCTCCAGGGTGATGATCATAGTCCCGGGTCCAAAGGCGTTCCAGGCGGTACAGTTGTAGGTGGACAGGAAGTCAGACTCCATGACGTTGTTGATGGTGAGTGTGGAGAGGACGCCCCCGCCCTCAGAGACAGGCTTGCTCTGCTCCACTGTGTACCTCTCCAGCAGGGTCCCCTTCTCCTTCTCCCACACGTTCTCTTTCCACGCCCACACCTGAGACACATGGCGGAGTTATACGCACTCAAACTGCCTGCTGGACGTAAACTCACAGGGAGCTCAGGCTTGCTTTCAGACACACCACACACACAGTGTAAAGAAACATATTACCCTAAAAAAATACTAGGCTCGCACCAGCTCACAACCCACCGAGTGTGAATCTCACACACCATGCAACAGATTTGCGGCTATGGCTATTCTGGGGTGCGGGTTTGGGGAGTTGGTAAGGATCTCGCACACTTCCCAACTTTAAAGCTGTTAAAAGCAGCTGTATAATTCAGGATGAGGTACAAGAGCTGTTAAAAATGCATAAGGCCAGATGTTCCGGTAATATGCCCATTTACTGTGGAAAAAGAGAAACTCTGTGGCATTTACCGGGACAACTGTTCCCTTCCTACCCTTCATATTTTATAAATCTTTTTCTGTCTCCACATTAGAGCCAGTCCGCTGAGTCAGGCTGAATCAAGCTCACTGAACAGAGCTGCAGAGGCAAGTACTGTCCCCCACACACACAAATGTACATCACACACATGCATACGCACACAAACACAAAACATGCACACACTGAGTTCATCTGGACCACAGTTGACAGAAAGCAAGACAGTGTCAACTGAATTCTGGACACTAGAACTAAGTGTTGCCATTAGAGTTAGGTTTGTTTATCTGAAGGGTCACTGGAAAATTCCAGAAGATCTTTGGTGAGTCACAGCTTAGAGAAGAGGTATGAGGACCAAATCTAAAGTGTATATTCAACCGAGGACATGAGTAATGTTCCAGGTGGCAACCCTTTACTTGGAGTGCTGCTGGTTAAGCATTCATGAAACATTTGTGAAAGATTGATAAGCATGTAACAAAGCATTTATACTCAGTTGATCACCTACAATTGTTTCCTCAAGTATTAAATTAAATACTTCAGTAAGCTGTACCAAAAAGGAGTTACAAAGGCAAGAAAAAAAGAAATATCCATTTTGTTCTTATTCAGTTGTACAGTTTGTGTACGCAAAAGTTTGGAAGAGCTCACTCACTATTTTGTCCGGGGGTGGTGAGCTAGCGATGTAGCATTTGACCTCTCCTCTTTCCCCTCTCACGGCGTATTGGACTGGCTCACTGGATATGATAGGAGGGCCTGGAGAGAGACAGACAACATGAAATAGTCAGAAAGACTACTCTTAACCACTGTGTGGATGAACAGGACTGAAACCATGTCTGTTCTGTCCCTTTATGTTATATGCTGTTTCCTGTACTCTTTCTGACAGTGAGAACCTGCAATCTACAATTAAACACTGGCACTAACACACATTAGAAATTCAACTATATCTACTGACCAATAGTAATATAATTGAGATAATAACGTTTCAAGTTACTGACCGTTGACAGTGAGTGTGACCTCGGTCTCTCCCACTCCTATCCTGGGAACAATGGCCTTACACACGTACTGGCCTGCATCCGCCTGGCTCACGGACTTCAGATACAACTGGTTGTTGTTACTCAGCACCTAGGAGAGCGAGAGACACAGAGAGAGATGGGGGGGGGGGAGACAAAGAGTTTTAGATAGAGAAGAAAAGGATGAGACAGACAGTCAAACAGAAGGAAAGACGCAGAAAGGAGGCAATTAAATGCAAAAGGAGGAAGATACGGAGACACATGGGGGGGGGGGGGGGGAGAGAGAGGGTTGCTGTAGGTGCAGTTCTATGGGCATATGTGAAGCCCTTTGTGCTATTGCTTATAAAAAAGGGCTATTCAAATCCTATTTGTCGTGAACAAACAGAGAGTGGCAGGGGCAGAGGTATATGACTCCCACCATGTTGGAGCCCTTCTTAGTCCAGGTGAGGGTGAGGGGAGGGTTGCCGGCCCACTTGCAGTTGAGGGTGACATCAGAGTCCATGTCCACAGTTACCGGCCTGGGTTCAACTATCAAGATAGGACCGACTGGGGAGAGAGAGCGGTATGGTTCATTAGTGTGTACATATGGCTCATGCACGAATGTGTATACTGTGTACAAGCGCACATTGTCTTTTCAAAAAACAGGCAATATAAGAGAGAGTGAGAGAGAGAGAGAGAGAGAGAGAGAGAGAGAGAGAGAGAGAGAGAGAGAGAGAGAGAGAGAGAGAGAACGCAGGAGAGAGACAAAAACTGCCTGAACTGAAAGCTGTCCTCCAACTCACAGTGGACGTCGACCAGGATGCTGACGTTGGTTTTGCCCACGGCGTTGAACACCAGACAGGACACCGGCTCTGTGAAGAAGGAGTGGTCGGCCTTGGTGGTGAACACACTCTCCCTCGCCCCCTGGAGAATGACACCCCCCTTCGCCCAGCTGAGAAATAAATAAGACGGGCAAGTTTGAGACCAAAATAACCACTACATCCTTACTTAATATGTTGACACACCTACGGTGGAAATTTGTAAACGAACACGAACCATATTAAACAAATCGTATTTATCATGTTATCTCTATTCATCCTGAATGGAAGAAAATACACTGCTACACAGTGACTGGTAAAACTGATAAACCTAGTCAAGGTTAGGGATAATAGTTTGACTGAGTTATTCAGACCTGTAGCCCATTATTGGAGGGTTAGCGGAGGCCTGGCAGGTGAAGGTGACTCTGTCCCCTTCCAGGACTGAGCGTGGCTCAATGGAGAGGGTCACTGTGGGGGGGTCTGAAGACAAAAACACACACAGTCACCCAGGGTCATTCACATTGAAACAGTATCAATTCATGAGCAATGCGAGATAAGCTCAATATCTGGTAGAATCAAGCTCTGAACTGATGGTATACTTGAGACTTCTTTTGTAATCGTCCCTAGGCCCAAACCTTTGGATTGTGAACCTCATTCTAAAATGTGAAAAACCAAAACTTCACAACCACGAAAAGCACAAATTCGTAATAGTTGTGACCAAGTAGGCACATCAAATGTTTGTGGACCAAACAACCAACAGAGAGCTATAGAGCTGCTAGTTGCAGCAACAACAAAAAATGCTGACGCCAAAACACCTTGCCCTAATTCCCTCAAACAACCCCAACCGTAACCCTAGAAAAAGTCCTAACGCTAACCCCAACCTTAACCGTAACGCTCACCACCTTGAACCCCTGACCGCTAGTTGTCCCCTACTCACGGTGAACGTTGAGGGTAACGGTTGTGCGTTTGCCGGTAGGCACGGCCAGGTTGGTGGCCACGCAGCTGTAGTTCCTCCCTGTGTCTGTGTCGATGGGGTGGATCGGCAGGAAGCTACGCGTGGTTACCCTCTTCCTGTCTGGCAACACCTCCTGGGGGAGGGGAGTGTGTGTGTGTGTTTGTGGAGGTGAAGGGGGGGGGGGGGAGTGAGTGAGCGGGCAAAACGGTGAAGGGGCGGGGGGGGGGGGGGTGAAGAGAGAGGTAGGAGGGGAATGGAAGGAGGGAGAAGGGAGGGAGGAAGACAAAGAAGGAGAGGAGGGCAGAGAGAGAGAGAGAACTGAAAGGTCAGTTCATTTACAAGAAAGAGCGCTTCTGACACTATTAACATTAACGAATCGGTGTGTGTGTGCGAGCGTGTGCGCCACATGTGCTGAGGTCTATGCGTGTGTCCGTGTCTGTATCTGTCATACACTGCGTGTGTGTGTATACGTGTGTCGCTAGCTCACAGTGTTGCTGACGGCCCCCTCCACAGGGCAGCCCGTCCTTCAGCCACTCGATCATGGAGGGGGGCTTGGCCCCCCGGGATACACAGCTCAGGTTGTATGACTCCCCGGCGTTGAGCAGAACCTCCGGACCCCCATCTATCACCGGCTCATCTGGGGGGACTGGACGAAAGCAAAAAACCGACACACACAAGTTACGTATGCGAGCGTGCGCGCACCCACACGTTGCGCATGTCAGCGTTTCCACGCGTGTATGCGCGTGGTATGCACATAAATGCCCACTCTATGCAGACAGAAGTGCATGTGCAGGCCACATGTACACAGCATGCTGTCGAACAATGCACAAACAAACGCAGGACATAAATGTGCTGTACGCACTTTCTCTCTCTCTATGTTACTCTCTCTCTCAATGTTTGGTTGCTAATATATACACACACACAAACACACACACAGGCTTACTGAGTACGGTGAGTTTGGCTCTTCTGGAGCGCAGAGCAGCATCTGGGGCCTGGCACTCGTAGAGGGAGTCGTCAGACAGGTCAGCAGAGAGGATCTCCAGGTTGTACTGACCCAGGTCTGACACACGCATCACACGGTACCTAGGCCAAGCTGTTGAGACATGCAGACAGTCAGACACACACACACACACACACACAACCCAAAGAGAAAATAGCCGAGGCTGCAATGGGAACACACACATGCATACACACGCTCGTACATATACTTGTGTCGAAACGACACACACTCAATTGCTTCCCCATCCCCCTCACACACACAGCTGTGCTGCTGCATTTCTCTTTCACCATTAGGGGGCACGTTTGTTCTCTTTCCCCGGCATGGGGAAAAATGGAAGCGTTATGACAATGCTCTTCAACGTTGCTGGAAGGTCTAATGCATATGCCATGTCTTCCACCTATACATATATCTCAAGTAAATCCTTTCACTGTTACTGAAATCCATTCAGGCTTCAGATGTCAGTGTTGGCTGCGTTAACCTTGTGTGTCCTTGTGCCTGTTTGCATGTGTGCCTTCTACGCGTGTATTTGCATGTGAAATGTTGAAAGAGCCAAGGCGTATGAAAGGCAGAGAGAGGGAGGGGAGGGAGAGAGACAGAGATGAAGCCTGTGTGTGTGTGTTTGTGTCTGTGTGTGTGTGTCTGTCTATATGTGTGTGTGTGCGTGTGTGAGGCACCCAGTGTTCATTCACATGTTTCTATTTAAAAGCTTTGGCTTGGAGCACTGGACCATTACAGTAACAATATGATTAAAAGGAGAAGAGGGGGGAGAGAGAGAAGGAGAGAGAAGGAGAGAGAGAGAGAGAGAAGGAGAGAGAGAGGGAGGGAGAGAAGGAGAGAGGGAGAGAGGGAGAGAGAGGAGAGAGAGAGAGAGAGAGAGAGAGAGAGAGAGAGAGAGAGAGAGAGAGAGAGAGAGAGAGAGAGAGAGAGAGAAAGGAAGGAAGGGTGAGAAGACAGATGATGAGGCCGAGGTAAGAGAGCAGCAGAGAAAGAGAAGGAGGGAGAGAGAGGAATGAGAGCAGGGTTGAGAGAGAGTCGAGGCAGAGAGAGAGGGGGGAACAGAGAGAGTGTGAAGCAAGCAGAGGAGGGAAGGAAAAGGGGGAGAGCGAATGAAGAATGAGAAGGGGCTGAGTGTGAACAGCGGCAAAGAGAGAGAGAGAGAGGTGGAAGACAAACGAGGAAGGGAAGAAAAGAGTGGAGTCTGCGGAGAGAACGAGAGAAAGAAACGGGGGGAAAGGAGGGGCGTCAACAAAAACGGAGGAAAAAAAAAAAACGGGAGGGAAGAAAAGAGCAAGGATGGAGGGAAGACAGCGGACGGGTGTGGAGTCTCACCCCGGAGATCTTCTCCTATGCCGAGGGCAAGGCCATCCTTGGTCCACTGCACGATGCCTGAGTAGTTAAAGACCACACAGGACAGTATCACCCTCTGACCCCTAACCACTGACTGGTCCGCTGGCTCCTGAGAGAACCGCGCCGTCCACACTAAAGGAGAAAGGAAGGAGAGACAAGGGTTAGGGAGAGACATATAGAAATTATATATATATGCTGGATATAAAGAGAGAGAAAACTTTCTTTGTACACTATTTGTACGTTACTTTGGATGAAAGCGTTTGCTACAACTGTAAAAAAAAAAGAAAGAAGGAAGACCCAGTCATTGATATACAGTTTGGAAAGACAAGGCGTAATTGTACACATACCAAAAGCAAAACATTTCTGTGTGTTTTGTGGCTCGATTGATTAAAACTGGTTTCCCATCAACAGCGGAGTAGACAAGCCACGGGGACATGATCGCATGTCTGCTGCTGTTGAACAATACACTGAGGTAAGTTCAAGAGAAAGGGATAAAAGAACGACCGATTGAGAAAAGTGGGTGAGAGAAGACTGAAGGAGTCGAGCTGCTGAGTCAGGAGGAGTGAGAGAATAAAGACGGAAAGAGATCAGACGCCAAGACTCGCGACCCAAGGGGTCTCACCCTACTTTCTCTCTCTCTCATGCCTTTATTTCTTCATTCCCTTCTTTCTATCTTTGTTTCTCTCTTTCTCCTTCTCCTTTCCTCTCTTACCCCTCATTCCATTCTGGCTATGAGTCATTTCCCAGGCCTCCCCTCCCCACCAACTACAGTGGATGTCATTGTCTACCCGTCTGCTTGTTAAGAGAGAGGAGTGTGTGTGTGAGAGAAACAGAAAGAGGGAAAGATTCGTCTCCACTGTTCTTCCAGATAAAACGGCATTCGTCTCAAGTGTTTTGACCAAGTGTCCGACAAGAAAAGGGGGTTTTGTACTACGCTGTGCAATGACACATCATAATTAACTGTTCCTCGTGAAATGACACCTAAACAATGGAAGAATGACAATCGCCGTCGGCTTTCTGCCTCGCTTGTTGTTCTTTGGCGCTGTAGTCCCCTTTCTTTTCCCCTTTCTTTCTCCCTTGCTTCCTATTTCTTCTGTACACATATAAAATGTTGTATATGTCTTTTACTCATGCTGCTTTCTATTTCTGTGGTCTTCCTCCCAGTTTCTGGTTGTAGGGGGTTGGAGGCAAACTGTCACAACTCATTTATCACATTAAATATCAGCCCTCCAGCACTCTCTCCCGTTCGCTCCGTTCTCTTTCTCTCCTCTCTCCCCTCTCTCCCCCATTCTCTCTCGTTCTCACCCACTCCTCCACCCTCGCTCTCTCCAAGCCCTCCAGCCTTCCTCTGAAGGTCCCCATCTCTCTCACTTTCTTAACAACTGCCATATGCCTGTGCATCCCCCCATGACCCTGAGTCACTCTCTTTCTCCAAAAACTCCCTTCCTTTCGCTCTCTTTTTCTCCCTCGTTCACGTATGTGTGCATGCATTCTTCCCCCAGTCTTGATAGAATTGGGGAGATTTGCTGAGGTCTGACATTCCCCGTAACATGTAAAAACTCAGTCATGCATAGAGGTTCTTTCACTAGCAATAACGATTGGAACAAGGGTTAAACATAAATATTCTGAAGATAAGAAAAATAATATAATGTATGCTTTTGCGGTAGTAAAGGACTACATTCGGGTAACAAAACAGAATTAAAAGCAATGGTCCCAAAACCCAAACCCGGTGGGACACCTATTTAAATTCTGCTTAGATTGGGATTTGATACATTTGTACAAACTAGCAATATACAAAAACTCTGTACGCTACTATATTCTCCATGTTTCTCAATTAAATCAAATTATTTCCAAACCTTGAAGCTCCTCTAACCACTGTGTGTATCACAATGTTCCAACAACAAACAACAACATAGCCCCGGGGAAAGCCAATCGTTCCCCTCCACCTTCAACAGTGTTGTACAGGGTATTCCCTTCACTGCCTCCTATGAAACCATTAACAGGATCTAAAATGCATACCGCTGAAGGGGGGGTTACTTTACAATCTGGACCAGGTGAGAACACACAACCGCCTGAGGTGGACTACCTTGATACATGACTCTGTTGGGAGAATGTGAAAATACAGACTGTTCAGACCGAAGACTCATCATGTGTGTGTATATGAGTGTGATTCAGTAACAAGGAGAGAAATCCAAAGCTATACATAGAGAGCAGATGGGAAGAGAAACGACAGGAGCGACAGTGTGTGAGAGTGAGGGTACTTGTATTCTTTCATTATGTGGGTTATGCTGCAGTGACAAATTTAGAGTGTCCTGATTTCCCTGAGTCAATGATCCCCTAGATACCATTGAGATACTTGAAGCACCCTGACCGTACAAAGACTATGGTCACAAAGAACTGTGACCGTGACCGCACAAACATGTAGTTACAAGAGCAAAGCCATTTCATCCCACACACGCGCAGACACAAACACACATAAACACATGACACCAAAACCTTAACACTTAGGCTTACCATATGCTGTCAACACACACGCACGCACACACATCCAACCCCAACCATATAATAGACACAAAGAGGTGGTTTTGTGGACACAGATTACAGTGCATCAGGCTCTAGACAAAACCACACAGTCAATAGGAATGTCCAACGAGGAGGCTTTCCAGTCTAGGATTAGTGTTAAGATACAGGAAACCTGCTCTCTGGAGACAAGGTGACACAGTCTGACTACACAGACACAAAGCAACACCGACCCCTGTCAACATAGCCACAGAGATGCAGGCAGACAGGACCACATAGCCAAGGCCCTGCATTACCACAACATATTATCCATGTATCCCACATACAGGTAAAACCATACATAGTTGCATAACTTGAAAGTAATAAAACAATTGATCGCAAAAAACAACAACTAAAAAGCTATTCTACAGTGCATCACTAAAAAGGGCTTGTTTTAAATGTTCCCTTAATATATATTAATATATATTAATATTATTTATATATACAGCTATATTGTATGTATAGCTGCGTAACTTGGAAATCAAAGTTTTCCTTGCTTATTGCGTGACAAAAAGATGATGTCATGGAATCCTAGCGCGCTCGACGTTGATTGATTAGTGAATGTTATGCATGGCATCAGTCACATGGCCACAAACAAGGGCCAATAAAGCAAAGTCTGTTCGCTTTTAATCAATACATCGAGTTATTAATCTATCTATTGCTCCATATATTCCTCTATCGCCCTCTTTACAAAGTCCTTCTGCCTTTCTCTCCCTCTTTCCTCGCTGGCCAATCCCGCTCTTCCTTTGGATCATAGACATGCGTCACCATAGCAACAGCTGACGTCCAAGTAACTGCCCCCCAAAAAAAAAAGTTTTCCGTATGTGTGTATGCACGAGCGTGTGTCTGACGAAATCCTCCCTTGAGTTTGGTACACCCATTCTCTTCGAAACATCCATCATGATCTCATCCTCCCTCCACCTCTCCAATTAATTGTCCAGCGGCCACCCGACTCTGTCCTCCTCTCTCTTTGTGTCCTCCTCTAAAGTTGTTCTTTAATATTCATTCTGTATGTCCCCGGACATCCCTTCTTAATGCATGGATGACGTACACGGTATAGACTGCCCGGAGGAAAAAGTGAGGCGAGAGAGAACAAAGAGAAAGGGTGGCAGATGAAAAGTGAGGTGTGATGGATCGGGGTATAATGTATGTATGTATGTTTGTAGGTATTTCAATGTGTCTGTCTGTATGTATGTATGTATGTATGTATGTATGTATGTATGTATGTATGTATGTATGTATGTATGTATGTATGTATGTACTGTATGTACTGTATGTACTGTATATAGCATGTATGTATGTATCTATAGATCCCGGTCTATGGGAATAAGACCACCTGTGTCCCGTGGACAACATGGCGACTTGAGTAGAGTAGGCCCTAACAGTATCTCCATGCTAATGCCGGGCTATAGGACGGAGGGAGAGAATGGTGGGAGTGAAAGGAGGGGACACGCTGAGCTGGCTGACACCATGCCACTCAAACACAAAGGTGACTTCTGGAGGTGGCGAAGGAAACAGGGGAAGATGAAGAGAAAGAGAACGAGGGAGACTCCTTTGTTTGTCTGCTGCATTGTCGGCCCGCTTTCTGCTTCTCTGTCATCTTACCTAGGTGTCCTCCCCCTGACTACTATTCCTCGACCCCTCGCTTTGTGGATCTCTTTGTCGCCTGGTCCCCCAGTCTCATGCTCTCTCTCCTTTGTCTGCCCAGAACATACTTTGAAATGATCGCTGTCCTCCCTCCCTCCCTCTCCCCTTCCCTCTCTCAATCTCTATCCATATTCTTTACTCCTCTACCTTTCCTCTCTCCAAGGTTTATTATTCCCCCTGCCTTTTATTTCTCACTCCCTCTACCCGTGCAGACCCCTGGTAAAATGGCTGCTGTAGAAACAGATTTATTTGGTAATGGAGGGAAGGAGGGAAAATAATGTCTATGCTCTTTGTGCCTGTCCGTTTGTTCCTCCTGTACGCGTGTGTGCGTGTGTGTTTGTGTGTCTGGCCATTTTCTCTGGCACTCTCTGGGGCTATTCTCACACACGTATTTCACATCTGAAGTGCTTTATTTGTATGGACCTCTGTTAGATACATTGTTACCATGGCTACAGCCAATGAGGACCACTGACACAATGATAGACACAGTGGCCATGGCAACCTCTGGGATCAGAGCTGGGTAATATGATAATTCATGGTCGAAGCGCCTGCCACATTATGGGAACATGAATATGCCAATGGATTCTAAAGCCCTTCCTTCAAAATAATCCATTGCTCCTTTGTAAGAACAAGCAAGTGAATAAGGGGCACAGAGAATACGCTGGAGTAACCAAGGGGGACCACTGGACCAAGATTAACAATAACATCAGCAATCCAGAATCCTGAACAATGTTTATATATTACAAATAGCTAAGTTCTGCATTTGTTGTACTCTGTCTCTGATACATATTTCTTCTGATTTTAGCTGGCAAAGTCAATGTCATGACATAAATCAATAATTCATGACAGTGGTCTCTAATTGATTTGGAGTGCTGACCCGACTAAACCTTATTGAACTGAATTATCATTCAGCCACAGGTTTAAGAGAACAGGCTCATGGAAACATACCAGTCTTTAGCTTCACCCACCAACGCGTCTATACCCAGCATTTGGGTTAACACTGATTTGGTATGCGTAAGTTGTTATTTTTCAAATGTCGTCATAAATCATTCTCCAAGGTCTAGTTTAATTCAACTCCATCAAATTTTATTGGTATGTACTGTAGCCTCTTGCGATGTCATCTGTCACAGAATGCCCAATATAAACCATGGCCTTGACCTCCAGGCAATGTAATATTCATGCAAAACCTCTATATCGCCAACATATGCATACAGTAAAATAACATAATTTATTGCAAGTAAAAAAATGATGTGGCTAAAAATGTTGAGGTAATTCAGTAAAACAGCTAATGCATGTTTTTACCATGATAACTAAATAAATACAGACTGCTCTTAACGGTTTCTGCAGTTTGCTTTTACAGGCTAAATAACTAGGTGGCTAACATTGTGGGGGAGCAACTTTAAGCTGATTAGTTGGATGTCCGACAGTAATGTTGTTATGGTTGAAGGAGACGGATGAAGAGACACAAATCTCTGTCCTCTCTCCCTCTCAAAGAGAAACTCGGAGAGCCAGAAATGAAATGACATCATCAGCATCAGCCACATTCCTACAGGGGGAGGGGGGTACAGCTCGGAAGCCGTGTGTGTGTGTGTGTACTGAGGGGTGTGGGTGACAAAAGTGGAGGGGGGAATGTACCAAAACTTTTGAGGGTGAAAGAAATCAGCCCCTGCCTCAACAGCAGTGAAACTCATCAGTTAGTGCTTTTGTGTGTATGTGTGTGTTTGTGTGCTAGTGTCTACAGGCTCGTCTTCCTCATCATGTGCTCCCTGTTTTAATTCATGTGCTTCCCCTCCTGATCCCCCCTCCCCCTCTCCCTCTCCCTCTCCCTCTCCACTGACTAGAGGAATGCAAGAACCACATCTGGAACTTATTAGAGATGGAGAAAGAAAAGGGGGAGAAAGAGAGAAGGAGAGAGAATGACAGAGAGGAAAAGAGAGAGAGGGGAGGGTTAAAGAAATGGAGACAATGAGAGGAGGACAAGTCAAAGGGGCATGAAGATAGAAAGAGAAAGATAGAACAACAGAAAGAGAAAGAAAAAAGAGAGAGTATGGAAAGGGGGTGAGGGGGTAAAAGACTAGAAAAGTTGGATTTAAAGAGGAAAAAAGTACAGGATGGGGACAAAGAGTGAGAAAGAGAGAGAGAGAGAGAGAGAGTAGGGGAATTGACCTTAGCAAGCAGAAAGAAGGACAACAAATATATAAGGACACAGAGAAGAGAAAAATGCTGGGAGAGACAGAGGGACATGTAGAGAGATGATGAGACAGAGATGAGTTTCAGCAGCCATTAATACCAATTACTAGGGTATGCCAAGGCAGGGCATGTGCAGAAGGCATCTTACAGGACCCTGGAGCTGGCGGGGTTGTCTTAGATGTGGGTTAAATCAGTCTGATTTGAGTATATAGCCTTTGAACCCTCTCTTCCATATTCTGTCTGAATGAACAGCTCTGCTGTCCCTACTGAGGAACCAGTCAGGCTTGAGTAATCGTCCCTTTCTCTCCCCCGGCCCCCTAACCACAACCCCTCCTCTCTCTCTCTCTCTCTCTCTCTCTCTCTCTCCTCCGCTTTTTCGCTCTCATTCTTTTCATCTCCCAACCCCCGAGTTGGCTACCACCCCCACCACCCTCCTCAAAAACTCTAGTTGCTCTCAATCTGCCCCCCCCTCCCCATTTCACCCACCTGCTTGTAAGAGTGCCACCCCCCCACTCCCCTTCACCCAAAACAACTTTTTTGGTCACCCCTCCCCCATCCTAAATTGGTTCTCGGAAAAAAAATGGAGCCACAGTTTGAAAACAAGACCAATAGATTCAGTCAGATGGGTTGTAAAAGGACACATTTAGTAAAACTCCAGTGGTATGGCCTGACTAAAACCAATCCTATCCATAATATTAGTTTTACTATTTAAAATACGTCATATTGTTTACTTGGAGACCAAAGACGAACTAAAAAAACTAAAATAAATACTAAAAGTATTATCATAGAATAATTGTTATGGAGACTGTCATACTATCTACACACAAGGCATTAATTTAGTTCATATTTTGTAAGTTGTTTTTGTATTTTAATATGTTGAACATTATGAAGTTATTATTATTTACTCCATGTATAAACAACAAGCCACAATATGGCAGAAATTCAAGACATTCTTGGAATAGATTGGAGAAAGGAGCACACGAACGGATAAGGAAAGGGTGAACACAGATGTAAACAAAGGCATTTGGTTGTGCAATTTTCATACCAACACAGAGTAGTAACTATATAACTACCAGTTAGCATTTTCACAGAAGAATGATTCTACATATGCAGGCCTGGACTCAAGGATTGAATAGGCGTGTATCTAGGGAAATGTCTTTGGCCATAATGTCTAGAATGTGGTCAGTCCATTGTGGCTGGCTGACAAATGCTGTACCTGCATGGAATGTTTTGTTGGAGTCAGCATTTCAGGCGGTCTAAGGTATAGTAGCAACACCGAGATGCATTGTTGCAAGACTGTCCACTCAAAATGCTTTTCACAAGAAGCCGGTCTCTGCAATGGACCATTCAGCAGATTAATGCTACATTACTCATTACATGGACTGATGTTACATTTCCAAAGACAATCTGTAGACTGTAGTGCCTTAGTATGAAGATAGTCCTATGTTAAACTGTACTTGGAAATGTGCTGTGGGTATATGTACTGAGGATGACAGGATGAATGTGAGACACAAAGGGGATTGTGAATTGGGACACTGCAGATGTCTATCAAGCATCTAACAGCTTGAATTGGTCATGTTAAATGAATAAATGTTAGGGGCCAACTTAGAGCTTTATGGGCGAGAAAGGTGGACACATCAGCATTCCCATGTGACAATGAGGATGATGGTTTCTATAACATAAGTAAACATGTATGTGTGGCTCTGTGGCTGGATTTCTCATTGTCATGTGAGTATTTTAAAGTTAATTCGTTAGCATTAAGTCTCTCCTTCTATTGAGTGTGTTGTCTGACTAAAACCACAATTTCCCAAAATGGGAAAATTACTATCGTCAGTAGCCTACTGCGTGTCAACCGGCTCCGAATCGTAAATGTGCGTGTGGCGTGCACGAGGGACAGGAACACAAAGAGCCATGGGTGACATCATCCTTTACATACCTTTCAAACACGCCCCCTACCTATGATAAAGTGGCCGAGTGGTCTGGTCAGTAGACTGTACAAGCGCGCGCACTTGCCAGTTTGCGCACACACGCTTTTTTTTGTCACATATAGTAGACAATGAAAAGGTTTGCCTACATGCTCGAGCACAACAGGCAGTGATGTTGTAATCAAACAGGTAGCTTAAGGAATCACATTCGTGGCAAGGCTACCCGAGCACTTGTTTCCTAGCAACTCCATTACACCTAAAATCACAGCTGTCATCGTACAGATATGGAATAGGCCTATATGCATCACATGGGACACATCACTTATGTCTGTATTTCAAACTAACGTCCATGCCATTTTATATATAAAAAAACGGTAATTAGTCCAACCTTTGTGTCACACGCCAGAGCAGGACGCATGCATAGGAGCGGCAGCTGCGCGTGGCAGGCAAGAGACTGTCTTTAATAGCTTGGTGTGTGCGTGCGTGCTTGTATGTGCGCGTGTGTGAGAGAGATCCCTCAAGCTCAACTATTAAGATTACAAAATGTCAAATTGACGGCACGAACGATAAACCTTTGCCTATTCCGATCCAATTAGAATGTAGCCTATGGATCACGTTTGGGAGAGCGCAGTCATTCAAGTCACGTCCATAGCCTATATATGCTATTTGAATTTTGCGGCAATAGTACCAAGGCAGAACTAAGGTCGTTTAGTCGGACAGGTTCTTGTGTGAATCAGGCCATGATCATGGCAAACATGCACACACTCACACACATACATACACAGACTAGCCCACACCTATGGAGATCCATTCACACTGCGGCGCATAATGATAACTCCTGGCTTGGGAGGCAACGCAGAAAAAGAGAGCATCTCTCTGTGGCTCGCACATATGTGCGCTCGTGCACACATACACACACGCACACACACAAACACACCCACACACACACACCAACTAACCGAAGCGAATCTGGAGTAGCCTAACTTTTCTTTCTCTCATCAAGTATAAAACGTTTTGTTTCACACAGTATTAGTGTGCAATCGATTAAAAACGAAAACATAACTCTTACCATAGCGAAAACTCAACGCCAAACTCAGGAGGAGAAACCTCTGCATGGTTTACCAGACCAGCTAGTCCGTTAGCTCAATTTTCCGTGTGGACAGCATCAAAAACCCTCCTTTAATTTGAGTCACCAGGTAATACGTTATTATAATCCTCCAAACGAATGTTTACGGTTGTTCGGTCGCACACCACCTCCCCTTGCTTCTTTTTCTTGCTATTTAGACCATTTCACGTTTTCCCCCCTCTCCTTCGCTGTCCGATCTTGCGTGCTCGGCTGCTGTCCGTTTTCTCATTAGCGGCGCATTCCTCCCTCCCTCTCTTTCCCTCTCTCACTCTCTCCTCTCACGTCAGCACAGAGCACGGCCCATCTCTCCTCCCTCTACTCCGGTTCAGGACAAACTCACAATGATCATTTTACTGGCGACAGCACAGAGTGAATGATGAATATGACAATAATAATAATTGCAATTTAGCTATAACGGCCTAGGCCTAGCGTTAGTGCATTTAAAACAAGTATCAAACCATCGGATCTTTGATTTACTAAGCCAATGACAGAACCGATCCGAGTTCACCTCGAATCTTTTAGAAATGTGTCATTTCCAGAGGCGATTGAAGGTGTTGTTAAAGGTAGGCCTACCATCAGTTCAATAGGCTATTGGTTAACATAACCGAGGATTTCTTATGCGCAATGTTGGCAAAAGCCATCGTTCAATCTCACCGCCACCATTAAGTTTTAGACAACATGTATGAACTACGAGGCTGCTTTACTCAGATAGACTTAGAGCGCCCTCAAGTGCTCGTGAAGAGCCGCTTGCTAAAACGACTAGAACGTCCAGACTCAATTGATGTGCTTCATGTTTTCATGTAGAGCTCTTCGCTGAATTCGGTTTAACCAAAAATAGACGGATATTAAAGTTAAAGGTTTACATTTTTTAAGTTAATATTTTGCTTGCTTGAGACATGTTACAGCCTATCTACAGTCTGTTACTTGTTTTATGGTTTTAAAGCCAGAAAGTCTCTGTAAATAGTCCTATTTACAAAATATTATTGCTATTAATCAGCAAGCTTGGGAGATTGACATATAGGCTTATTTGTGACACATTTCCTTTTTATGATAATGTGAATAGGCCTCAACAGTCCACTGCGTTAATGTTTTTCTAGATTCCACCCGAATGTCTATGCCGACTTGGTGATACAATCATGTTGAATAAACATGATTGTGTCAAATCGTCTCAATATTCTTCGTCCATCATTTGAATTTGAGCGAAACATGTTGATTATAACTGAATGTGCAAAACCATGTGTGAATGTGCACACATGTTCATAATGACCTTGTCGCAAAAAAGTAGTGAAATGAAGGTGTTGGTAGGTCTACTTCAACGTGACAAAATGCAGAAAAACGAGAACGTCCTTAATTTTATTAGCTTTATTAAAAAAGGCCACATGTAATGCATGCAGCTCCATCAGTGGCCCATCTCTGCCGGGACTCGAACCCGGAGCCTCTGGATTAGAAGTCCAGCGCGCTATTCCATTGCGCCACAGAGACTGCGCCAATCGGTGTATTTCTCACACGGTTTAGATACTTACATTCCTCTGTGGCGATGCTTTCTGCATCTCTGCAGCATCAGGACCATCATTGGTCGACATTTTGGCTCTGAGAGGTTCGCCAGTAGATGGCGCTGTTAGCGCGTTGACCAATGGACGCAATGCGCTCCGTCAGAGCCAAAATGGAGTCGTGGTGCCCTCACTGCACATAGGTTGCAAATCGGCTGCTGTAGATGAATCTTGATTATTATGAATTATTTCAATTTAAGGGACTTGTCAAAACAAGTAACGATTCAGGGGAAAATAGGACGCAGAAAGTTGTGTTGTTAAGTAGGTGTATGAGAATCCGCATGTTTAGGATAGGCCACGCTACAATATTTTCCGAGGTAGTCTGTTTCGAGGTAAGGCAACAAAGCCTTCTGCTATAGAATCTATTATTCCCATAATATTTGCCGAATATTTTATTATCGATGACCTTAATAGGTCCAGATAAGCAAGGTGCTCTTTATCGATGGAAACGCACTGCGTTGCACTGTGGTTGCATCAGGTGCCTCGAACGCCAGTAGGTTGAAGCAGCCTACCCTAGCCTATCGGATATAACGTACATATGTATATGTTAATATTAATAGACTTGGACAATGTGAATAATTTGACTGTAAAAACCACACGGTAGCATACTTCAAAAGTGTTATTGCTTTACCAGTCAGCAGATGGCATTATCTCCTGATAGTTGATATTTCCATTAATTTAGAAACCGCTTTAAAAAGTATCCCTGCAAATAGCCTAGTGCAGCAGGTAACCAATGACTTGTAGTGCACAGTTCAAACTATATTAAAGTGGTTAGCGGCATGGAAGGTATGTATATGAATACGAATTTCAATAATATATTGGAAAAAACAACAACTAAACAAACGTAACCAAAGCCTCTTTTTAAAATGTTGGTTAGTTCCATGATAAGATGAAAAGTCATGAGAAGTTATCTCAGAAATGAAATATCTTGTTTTTTTGGACTTGGACATTATTCAATGATTTACTAAGATTGTTCCTTTGTCTACATACTGTATATGTGTAGACTTCTTCAGTTATTTAATTCATAAACCAACATGACATAGTAGGCAACAATAATACACCCTTTAAAATGTAAAACTTTACTTGCCCTTCCCATTTCCTGGGAAACCTGGTGAGCAAGTCAAACTAGGAAATCAGCATCCTCTCTCAACTGCCCGGAACTCAACTCTATTATTGGCTCTTAGTCAGTGAACTTAATCGTTTCCTGGATAAACAATAGGTATATACAACAACTAATTGTGACAGAGGTTATCCACTTCCTAGTAAATCTAATACATGAAAGACATGTACAGCACATGTTCACCTTTCACCACCTATCATGCTACAGTATATTTTTTATTGATACATGGACAGGAAGAACTAACCATATATATATAAAACATTTTTTAAAGATGGTATATAGTTCAATGACCACACCACCAGCATCTCTGCAGCATCAGCACCATTCTCTCTCGACAATTTGAGATCTTGCCTGGTATGGCACTGATGGCTGTTAATAAATAACCGGATTGACCCTGCAATTATGCTTCTGTGTATTTGATAAGGTTAATAGATACATTTGCGCATACAGTGAAAATAACTATTGTTTATTTTATGCTTTCCACAAAATAGAATATAATTACATGCTACAGAGGTTTGGTCAGAATGATATAGCCTGTATACAACCCAGGGAAGCAGATTGACCACAACATGGCACACTAAAATAAACAAAGGCACAAAATGAGCAGAGCTTATTAAAATGGTGTGGGGCTTTTACTGCTCATAGGTGGCTGTAGTTGCAAATTGCTCCGATTTATTATTATTGATTTGTTTCCATATTGGGGACCTGACAAAACTACAAATAATTTTGGGAACCATAGAAATATATGTTATTATTTTGTCTGTAGTGTCTGTATGAGACAACCTTTTTTGAGGTAGGGGAACATAGGCTTCTACAATATCATCCATCCTTTTCTATTATGTGTAGTAGAATATGCCCATATTAATACAGTATATTGAAGTCCAAAAAGCAAGGTGCCCTCTACTGGTAAAAAAAAAAGTTGTTGCACTGTAGTTGCGTCAGAGTGCCTTAAATCCTCAGTTCTCAAGTTCTCATGTCTGCTGCGTACCACCAGGGGCTCCTATAGAGCTGGAACGTGGCAGTACAGGACAACCTCTGACATGGTGCTTACTCTGACACACCCAAATAAAGAGTCATGCTTTTTAATTCCTTCTGTCTATCATGGTTAGTTCTGGGTGTGACTGGAATGTATGTGTGGGCAATCATGTTTTATTTCTTCTTCAAAGGAACATTGACAGTGTGGACATAAACATGTCTCATTCAATCTGTTCCACAAAGGCCTTTTTTCTCAGAATGTCCTGAATATGAGAATATTCTGAGATGATTTATAAAAATAAGAATGAGCAGCATGAGTGGTCAATGATGAAGAAAGTATTTTGTCCGTCTCTTCATAAACGGAGTGACTAAGTTCAGTTGAGTTCTGGATTTTAATACGTATTTATCAATCTGCAGATTGGGAGAGAAAACCAGACCTCTGACAATAAATGACAACACAACACCAGGCTTAGGTCTCAATCATGTCTCTCTCCGCTCTGAAGGCTGGAGGACCATCTTTTATAGGGCACAGGAATGTAAACATAGATAGTGACAGTCAGGTAGTAATGACGTTACAACAGTCTCAGAGGAAGAGATTCACAGCTCCCAACACATGACCACTCAGACTAGAGGTCATAGTTGGCGCTCTCCTTGTAGTCATGACAAAGGACATTTACCCAGTACTTTCTCCTGATCCCGAACATCTATTAACCCTGACACATAGACACAATCTACTCTTATTAATAGCAAGCTTACATGAGAACATACTAACTAGTAACCAATGACTAGTTCTATTGATTAGTGAATAATGTAAGCACACCGGAAATCGCAATTTCTTCCACATCAACATAGTTCAATAGTGCAATCAGATACTGGGTTAAATAATGAATGAATGTCAGTGGGAGTCCTTGGCCTTGTTGAAGAGGCCAGTAGCAGATGGAAAGAAACTGTTCTTATGGCGTGAGGTTTTGGTCCTGATGGACCGCGGCCTTCTGCTGGAGGGGAGTAGCTGGAACAGGGAGTGGCCAGGGTTGGATGGGTCGGCCACAATCTTCCTCGCTCGTCTCAGGGTCCTCGAGGTGTGCAGGTCCTCGAGGGTAGGCAGATTGCAGCCGATCAATTTGCAGATTGGTGTCGTCCGCAAACTTCAGAAGTTTGACAGACGGATGACTGGAGGTGCAGCTGTTGGTGTACAGGAAGAAGAGCAGAGGGGAAAGGACGCAGCCCCGAGGAGATCCGGTGCTGATGGACCAGGAGTCAGAGACTTGTGTTCCCAGCTTAACGCACTGCTTCCTGTCAGACAGGAAGTCTGTGATCCACCTGCAGGTGGAGTCGGGCACGTTCAGCTGGGAGAGCTTGTCCTGAAGCAGGGCGGGGATGATGGTGTTGAAGGCAGAGCTGAAATCCACAAACAGGATCCTGGCATAGTCCAGGTGCTGTAGGGTGAAGTGGAGGGCCATGTTAACGGCGTCATCAACATATCTGTTGGCTCTGTAGGAAAACTGCAGTGGGTCCAGGAAAGGGTCTGTGATGGATTTGAGGTGTACCAGCACAAGGCGCTCAAAAGACTTCATTACCACAGAGGTCAGGGTGATTTTAATATCATTGTAAATCACTCTCAGAATGGATTAAACAAAATCAAACAATTTTACTTTTTGAAATAATTTATTAATTCAGGGGGTTCCAGGGGCCTACTACTCATCCTCTTGCTCAATGTGAGATGGGTTGTCCTTGTCGATGAGGTTTGGTCTTTGCATCCGCACACTCAGCAATCCACAGGTTGATTGCAGGTGTGGGGTCGTATTCCTCCACATCTTGGGACAATAGCTGTACGGTCAGGAGGTATGAGAGCAGCAGGAGTGAGGCTGGCCCTCCAGTCAGTCTTCACCTTATGACATCAAAGTATATGGGGAAATTTAGCATGAACTGCTAAAACAGTTCATGACATTCATATTCTCCCTGTACACCAACAGCTGCACCTCCAGTCATCCGTCTGTCAAACTTCTGAAGTTTCTGCCTAGCTCAGGGCTTGCGGCTTGCGAGCCGGCTAAAGAGTAGTAGGCTAACGTTACGTTTTGAGTGGATGGCGAGCACGAGACGCCGAAATGGATGCCAATAGGATTCTGAATGGAAAGTTTACTTTAAAAAAGTTGCCAAATGGTTCCATTGACAAGACCAAAGTGATCTGTGTGTTTTGTCGTTGTGAACTGAGCTATCATCGCAGCACGTCCAGTCTGAAATACCACTTGATGGCCAAGAACACAGCTGATGCGAATTCTCCGCCCCCTCGTCAAAGCCAGGCGATTGCAATGTTGTTTTCAATTTTAAAAAAAACATTTGCACCAAGCAATCCGATCCACTTTTCCATGTTGATAAGAGCATTAAAATGAGAAAAAATAATTGGACAAAAAGAAATCAAGGGACATTAAGAATAGATAAAAATGTGCGATTAATTGCGATTAATCTATGTCATTAATGTGATTAATCGCGATTAAATATTTTAATCGTTTGACAGCACTAATATATATAAAAAATAAAATGCTTTCTGGAAAATAATGATTTGGTAGATGAATGGAATTGAATACATAAATATATATATCCATATTTTAATGCAATTTGATATTCACTCTCAGAAAAATGCAATCAAGTGTTACAACTGTCCCTGGTCTCCCCTACTAGTACTCTAGTAGTCTAGCTAAATGGGAATGAGAAGTCAGCTAAACTGAGTTGTATCGTTTTAATTACCTACTTACTAGTGGTTCGTCCCTTTAAGGATACAGAAAATACAAAACAGCTGACAATTGAGGGCTACGTTTGGACAGTTGAAGGCTACAGCTCTAGTCTAGTTAGCTACAATGAACCAAGAGTTTTGCAAGACGTACAAAAAAAAGCTAGGATAATACTAATGTTATTCTAAATTAGCACTATCACCCTTGGAGTTTAGAAGTGAAGTTAAACCAATCAAATGAAAAAAAAGATAACGTTTTATAATGTGGCTTCAACATTTTCCAGACACACCATTTTAGGGCTGTATCCATTAAGCAGATGTCGTCAGCTGGTCAGAAGCGAGAATACAATCGAATCTGGGCAAGGGTATCAAGAGCGCAGAAAAAGAATAGACATGATGGAGAACCAAATGAACAGAATCCAAATGATCAGGAGATGTACAGTGATGATAGCCCTGGGAGTGGAGGTGGATATACCATCGAAGAGCAGCTGCATGATGATACCAACATTGTCACTGAGTTGGAACATATACAGTGATAGTTTTGGTGTCGGTCAATTTCGCAAAAGCCTTTGATAACGTGACACATGAGCACATCCTCGGTGCTCTTGAACGGAGGGGGTTAGATGAACACGTGCTGGGTCTCATTCGAGATTCATATGTGGACTGCGGTGAGTCCCTGCGCCTGACGGATCCCGAGGCCTTTGAACGGTCCAAGGACGGCAATAGTCTATCGGAGTCGGTCTTGCAAACCCAGGAATGACTCGACAGGATCGGGCGCACTGTGCTAAAGACTTCTCAGAAGGTGAAGATATTCGGCCTCTACACTATGCCCGTGTGACTGGCGGCAGGAAGCGTATCTTAACTGGTGTTCGTTGGCAACCCAGGGTGTGGGCACTTTGGTCTTCGGTGGTGGTAAGTTCAGCAACTGCTGGCTCTGCCATCTCTCTCAAATGGGATTCACCGATGCCCAGTATGTGGCAGGTCTTAAGCTTCGTGCCAATGTGTATCCCACCCAAGAGGAACTGACACAGTCGGGCTACACACCTCATGCCGGGCTTATGCAGATGTGTGTATTGGCACTGTATTGGATATTCAATTCTTCTGCCTCTCTCCATCTCCCTGGTCCTCCCCCAGCACCAAGGGTGTGCCCAGAGGCCAACACCTGTGACATAAACCTGAGACTGCCCATACACACAACCCATGTACAGTTCAAACAGTACATGGAGTCTAGGATAATGAAGAGGGGGTGCTGTTGATAAATCTTGGCTAGGGCGCCATATGTGCTAGGACCGCTATTGACCCTGTCTGTTTCCCAATTAAAAGAATAAACCCTGTTTGAGGCAATGTCTGGCTACTCTCCTGCATTTGGGTCCTACGCCACCACACACTGTAACACATAAGGCATATTTGAATTAAAGACATCAAATTAAATTGTATAACCTTACTTTTAGAGTGTTTGATTTTAAAAGGGTTTCTAAGTAGCATTGGCTTCTGCGTTTAGGTGGCAACCTACAGATATTACCGTTGGACTTACAAAAATGTCTATTATAATTCTTTAAACTTCTCTGTAATCAATGCATCTCCAGTCGTATCCCTGAATGGAAGTTCAGTTAAAATCTAGTATTTTTCACCCGTTACCAAGACACTGTAGCCTAATGATGGTACATTGTGTTAGTTTAGAGTATGTTATTAGGCTGAATGTAGGGGAAAGTGTATTACATGAGAAGGAAATGTATCAAAAGATTATGGTGTGATTTCCCAGATAATGAAAATTGTGTTACCCATATAGATGGTGTCACTAAAGGGTCAACGACCTGAGCGTCAGGTCACCTCATAAAAGTAGAGGGCGCATTGCGTAATTTGTTATGGAAAATCATCCCTAGTGAGCGGGCGCTATGAAGATAAATGAAAGTTGAAAAATTCTCACAATTATTTTATTAGTAGCCTAACACTGCATTGCGAGAGCAGGTTTCTGCTCTTTCGTGTTTTTCTGCTGACATTGAGAACTTAGGTTGGACATCTTTGAACAGTGCTAGTTCATGACTATACCATATCAAGCTTGATTGTCTATTCACCTACCATTTAGTTAGCTGACGATTAGCAGTGTACAATATTTTGTGTTAACTGGGTTCATAGGAAGATTAGATTTGATGTTCCTGCTAGTAATGGAGAGACCCAGCTTGTTAGGGCACAGCTTATTAAGGACCAAGGCACAGGTCACAGGTGTTCCCTTGCAGCAATCACAGCTCCTCTACCTGCCTGCCATCCTGCAACAGAACCAAATACACAGAAACAGAACACAGAGAGAGGAGACCCAAACAATGCACAGAGCCAACAATCTAACATGGTTTATACCATCATCAGAACAGGCATAACCTCCCGATCACTACAAGTCATTCAGGTAATGTCCTATTGACTCATACAGCAGTGAACAGTATCCTTTCTGAAGTAGAGCAATGGCTAGTGTTTGCTGACCATGGCAGTGTTTAATAGCGTTCAACTCAAGTTAAAAGCAGTAGGCCTACATCTTACACAGCACAAAGAAAAATATGTATTTCAGGTCATCTGCAAGTCCCAGTGTGCCATTACAATCAACGCTGGGCCCAGCAGCAGCAGCTTGGTAGGCCTGGTTGCACAGTGAAATCCAGCTGCATGGTTGCTGCCAGAAGGTGACCTGAGAAGGAGTTGGGCCTTTGGGACATCATAGATGATCTGTTAAGTATAAAGACAACAGTGTGTGAATGTGAAGGACAGCCGATGAACCTTTATTTCTGTCACCTTGGCTGTGTATTTCACTTTTCTAGGTCTATACAAGGAAGATGACCGCTCAACAAATTGGCATCACAATATATTGGCACGAGAACCTATCACTTCATAACTGCTACCTCCAATCACTGTACATATTGTCCTGTCACTGGCACCAATTACTGTTATGTGTTGTTTTATATGGCATCATGATCCTGGGGAAATAGGTTTAGTGTTTATTTTGTATTTATTTAGGAGGTTTATTATATGTTAGCTTGTCATAGGTGTAAACTTGTTCTGAGTACTTATATGTCATGTTATGCCAGGTTGCTTTGCGTTGTCTTGTCCTAAGAATTTCAGTGCAGTCTGACCCTGTGTTGGTCTGTGCATCTGACATTAAAAGACTTGAACTTGAACTCTGTTTCGTTTTTATTATGTGCAACCATATGCAATTGAAAATGACAATAAAATACACTTGACTTGAAGATTAGCCTAACAACAGTTGTATATTGCCACCAACTAAGTTTGCGCATTTGCCTCTTACATTAAGGAATGTTGGCAGTGAAACCAAATTGCGCACAATACTGAGGCAACGCAATCGCAGTGCAAGGGAAGTTCACAAAGCTCCAAGCCAGACAGCCAGCCTGATATTACTGCATTTATTTGTCCCTGCACCCCTTGTTATATCATAGAGTATTGCAATTGTGACTACCAACTTCATACTAATAGCTAACTAGCTAACCAACATTGTATTTGATAGTAGCCTAGCTCGCACGAGCATCCTAAGACCTACTATTGGATGTTACAATTGTTGTCATAATTTCCCATCAGAGATTCAAGCAGATTTAGCGTCTGGTTTTTGGAAAACCAGACGCTGATTGAGCCAAACCAGGCGTTAATTTTGTGTGGTTTGCTAGACACGTCTCAAAAAAGCATGCGTTTATTTAGACGCGTGCTTTTGTGACACGTTAAAAGCACGCGTTTATTGAACGTGTCACGTGACACGGTTCAAATTGAGGCGAAAAAGACGCCGTCTTTGCATGCAAAGTCGGCGTTAATTACGCGTGGTTGACACACGGGGGCATCTTAATACTTGCCCACTAGGCCTTCCATAGGCCGGCAGTTCACCTGGTTCCCCCGGGCTATTGAACTGCAGCAGAAGAATGGTGTCGACTTGGGTACTCAGGGCCTCATTTACTAACAGGATTGTGCCCATTTCAGGCGTGAAATAGAGGGTAAAGACATAACACCGTATTTACAAAGGCAGCGCACTTGAGTAAAAACGCAGATTACCGCTGCTGGGAGGGTATAAGGGAAAGTGGGTGTGTATATTTCTAGCTCCTGTTCGCTGAACTTTTTTCTTTTCCTCGAATCACCCATGGTGGCAGTAACATGCAGGTGATTTTTCCCGTCTTTTAACGGCGCGCTAATTAACACTAATGGGCGCTGATTGCCCGACGAGGATCTGGTTTGATAAATACCACGCAAAATGCGGAAATACACCGTCCGCTATTTGCGGTTGGGCAAAGCCGCAGATTAAGCTGCGGTCGCAATGTTAGTAAATGAGGCCCTCAGTATCATACTGATGAAATGCTATGGAAGCTTTTATATATTAACATTGAGGGACCAGAGGTGTCACAGTTTCAGCCAGACAGAGTTGTGCAGAGATGGCTGTCAGCAGGGGAGAGAGCACGTCATGTTTGAGGTTAAAAGTCAATTGTTTTGCTAACTATTACCTTTTTATTTTTTATCACTAGAAATGTGATTTCATTTTTGTTCTTTTTATATCCAGGATGTGTTTAATAAATGGTTAAACATGTTAACAGAATAATATAACTTATAAGTCTTTGGTTTTGTTGTAACAATGATAAATTACAACTTTTGGAGGGGGGGCCAGTAAAAATGGTCTTGGGGCAAGTAAGTTTCAAACCCAGTGGCAAATTTATTTTACGTTGAGCCCTGACCTTACTAGTCAAGTTGAGCAAAACTTGACTACTGTTTCCTGAAAGTAGATGCAGGCTGCTAACAATATTAGCTTATATTGTATTGTACATTACATTTCACAATTGTTTTTTTATCCCAATGATAAATGAGCAAATAGTGCCTCCGAGTCCGGGCAGGAAACCAAGACCACACGCTCGCTTGGCAGTACTGGCAACTTTCTTCTACAAAAAGTCTGAAAAGTCGCTATTTGTCCAAAAAGTCGCTAGTTTTTTTTTTCACTAGGGAAGGTGAAAAGTCTCTAGGGGTGTGTATACTTTCGAGCACTGACTTTCAGTACTTAGGGCGCTTACACTGACAGAACCAGCAGAATTCAGTGCACTGAAAGTACCCGGATGGCGCACTGCAAACGGTCAAAAGTGTACAACGATGGACACTACTCGATCTAAACGGGTGTCATCTTGGCTACGTAGCGGAAAGAGTTTTGAAGGTATGACGCAGGACATTATCTGTTTCATCTATTTCTTTTGCCAGAGATGGACCAATGTTCACAAAAAATCTTTGAATTTGTCAACTATAGCTTTTGGATCAGATATCTCTAATTTCCCGTCAATAAATTTCTTCAAACTAATTGAAATCTAGGGACATACAAGTACAGATTTGTCATGTTTTATTTCCATATGGTGTGTATGTGGACTGCAAAGAAGTAGGCTACTTCAGACAAAGATAATTGAGAATTTCATTGCAACTACTAGCCTACATGAGGCTAGGCTGTGAAAGTAAGGCAAATTCACAAGGAAATTTACATACCATCTCGAATGCAGCCAGAAGCCGAAGGTTCCTGCCACGATTATGGAGGTGTCACAGTTTCCAAATGGGGTGGAGAAAGGGGTAAACGAGGGACAACATGGCGAGAAGCACGTTCATTTTGGCAGGTTCAGTTTTTATTAATGCTTAGTGACAATACAGAAATACAAGCAGGTTTAGTTTTGCGGGTGTCGCAAGCAGATTTGCGTCTGTCACTTCCCGCCAAGTGGTTAACTTAAGTGTTCCATTTGAGACAGCACTAATCAGCGACGGAGTGCACTACAGATGTAAGTGCACTGTATTGCAGTGCACTGTATTGCAGTATACTTCGTAAAGTGCTCGGTAGTAGACACACCCTAAATCTATTGGCAACACTGCGTTAGTGACATTTGTTACTGTGGCTAGTATATAAACGCGTTGCCAAAATGAAAGCACGCAAACCAAAAACGCTGCATCCAGTTTTCACAACGGAAGTTCTCCAGGCCTCTAGGGGGAGCGCTAAGTGGAACAGCTTGACTTTCGGCCCCACGGAGCGAGAGAGAGAGAGCATATGAGAAGTTTGTTTTGGAAATGGGACCAAAATCGAAGTTGCTCTATTGAAAAACTGTAAAAGAAGGCCACATGTAAAAATGAATACTAACCTTTTTATGTCGCCTCTTTACTTCGATGTTGGTCCAAACTTATCATATGCTCTCTCGCTCCGTGAGGCATTTTCAAAATCTACCGTTTTACAGCTAAATTTTTTAATTGTGAGATTTGCATAGGAAAGAGGTGTCAATGGACTTTGAGGTTCACTGTATGTTCATGTTCACCCACTGAACTGTCGTTATTCAACTGTGACAAGGTAAATTCGGTTCTGCAATCAATTACCCCTTTAAAGGACACAAACACTATGCATTTTATGTGTTTAATAAAACACACACTATTTGATTTGAACATTAAACTGTGAGGGGAATGATATCTCAGCAAAACATACAACAACAAACTCTCAAACTATCTACTGTAAATAATATTGTTTTTTTATAAATAACTGAAGAACAGAAGATATAGAAATGCATTAACACAACAACTGCAATACCTGTTGAGAGAAGAGAGGGAGAAAAGAGGCAGGGGGGAAGACAACACCAATAAACACATCCCTTTCCATCTACGCCTTGTCGCGATATTGGTCACACTCAGCTGAGTGCCAAGACTGAAAACAGTTCCTATCGCGAAGCAAGCAAAGTCGTTTGCCATTACATTCCGGCGCGCAACAAACTACTTTCGTTCTATTTGCAATCCTACGTTCATGATAGCATAGGCAGCATCTCTTAGGGGACTCTTCCATTCTAGGGACATGGACTGTGTGGAATGACGACGAAGGAGGGTCTACAGGTTTTTGTGTATGTGTAGGGAAACTCGCGTGAATGTTGATACCTCCCAGCTGATGAGCAAGGTTCTCTCTGAAATCTATCTGGGTCACTGGTCTACGCTCTTCTGGTGCCGCATGAACGTGTTGCCATTCCTTGAACAGTACGAAGCTATTGACTACGGCAATGTCTATGAAGTGGAAAAAAGTGATGTATGATTTAATCATTTGATCTGACCTATCAACACTGTTTGTTCTTATTATATTCACTGATGACAGCGGGCTGGAGGGCTAGTTATTTTGTCCAGTTGCCATCATTCTTTACGAACCTAGTAATTTTTGTTGAGTCATTAGCATTGTGGAAATTGGAGAGGCATGTAACTGCACGCTGTCCTTCCACTGGATTACTAGTATGTTCCCATCAATCCTACACCATCTCATATCCCCACGAGCTGCCTTGCGTTCCCATTTTTTTTGATGTCTTTGAATTCTGCAGGGAACAGTTTACGATTCACCCTGCATGTCCCACAAGCATTGTATCTCATTTCTAACAACTTAACCATAAGGGCTGGGGACGTGTAAAAGTTGTCAAACCAAAGATTGTGGCCTGGTCTTTGAATGGCTGGATTAACGACTCAATTACTTTGGTGGCCAAGTCAGTGACACGCCCATCACGACTACCTGTGTAGACATTAAAGTCGAGTGTATACCCTGAGTCGGATGTTGCAATTACCCATTACTTAAAACCCCACCGAGTAGGCTTGCCTTTCATGTACTGTTTAAAACCTGATTGAGCTTTCGACTTGACCATGCGTTCAACTATTGCTCGATTTTGGTTAGGCTGAAAGAGCTGCTGGCATTTAGTTTGAGGTGGTCCATAAGGTAACACAACTTCCTAAGGCGATCCTGATTATCCCCTGTGAGAGGGTCTACAACATGTAGAGCTGCTAAAATGGCCTTGTAGCGATCACGCAACATAAATCCCCTCGCCCACAAACCCTGTCAATAACGATGGGAATCGGGAAGAACTGAAAAACCCATGTAAATGAGCAGCCCAATGAATTTGTATAATTAATCTGGGGTCACCTCCATCCAATTTCCGTTGTAGCTGGAATATGATGGACAGTTTAAGACGAGGTCCCACTCCTGACAGTTTGTAAAGCTGTATATCTCAGCAACTAAAGTCTGAGTAAAAAACTGCAAGAAAAAGTCAATTTCTCGCAGCATCCTGTTGGAGGTTGACCGCACAGCCCGACGCACGCTATTTAAGTCAATACCGCTTGGACGGCTACGCGTAAACGGGAAAGGTTTTGGTGCCTGTGAATCAAAGTCGGAGTAGGAGGGATAAGAAACTGAGTCAGGGAAGCTTTTACGCTTTCTAGCTGACCGGGGACCTGTGCGAGAATGGCTAGCCATACCCAAAATAATAAGAGTAACAGTGTTAGTGCTTTTATGAGTATGAGTCACATGAGAAACCGAAACAAACAATACACATTCATACATACCCAGCTGATGTTCCTGGCTGGGGATCAGGTTCCATCTCATTCTCCATCTCCTCGTCTTCCTCCAGCAGTTCCTGATACAGTAGATCCTCCTCCTGTGTGCTCATGCCCTCATGAGTCACCTCCTCCTCTTGAGGGTGCTGAGCAGGGTGCCATAGTCTCCCTCCATCTCTACAACAGACAAAAAGTCAAATTGGTAGCCAATATAGTACATTTTCACAAGTAACAGAATTGGCCAAAAAAGTTACTGATCTTAAGCTAAAATCATACATGCAAACTTTTTGCTTATCGGTGAAAATCGCAGTTTTGAATGGGAAAATGTCATCCACGTGAATCGTGTAGATCCGAGAAGTTTGTGTGTGTGTGTGTGTGTGGGGGGGGGGGGGCTGCAACCATCCCATAAACGGGAGTTTCCAAAACCTACTGCGGTCATCTTCACAATAGGTGCATTCGACATGGACTGCGGCTGCATGAAACGACCGGCGAGAGTAGCCGCTTGCAGTCGGGGAGGACTTGAAAACGGCTCTGTAAAGTCAGACATTCCAGCTTCTCGTGGTTTGCTGCGTTGAAGTCAGTCATGGCCGATCAAGCGCTGTTTGCTTACTTTACTTTATTTATAATTAAACTTAGTCTTTCCATTAGTGAAGAGGCAGACTAAAACCCTTTCTTCAAAACATTTATTGTTATCTGATTTGTTATGTATATCTTGTCGTAAGATATGAGCTAAATGAAAACGAACACGTAGCCTAATGAAAAAAGACCCATTGATGTCTGGTTTAACGTTAATGAGTGATCAAAACACCTGCCCAGGCCAAAAGAGTATATGAGATTTTTATTTTTACTCCCCACTCGACCAGTTTTGTCTTCAGTGGTGTTAATAAATGTTTTTTTGTTTTTTTTACCTGAAGACTTTTTTATTTAAAGGTCACATGACATGCTGTTTTTGGATGCTTTTATATAGGCCTTAGTGGTCCCCTAATACTGTATCAGAAGTGTCTTTCCCGATATTCAGCCTTGGTGCAGAATTACAGCCACTACTAGCAGTCCCACAAGGAGCTTTCCTCAGAACGCGCTGTTTTGGTGTCTGTAGCTTTAAATGCTAATGAGGGGCGGCACCATGCGCTAATGTTTACAAAGGATGTATCGCAATGGCTGTAACCCCGTTGCTGTAAAATGCCTCGAATTTGCCCATTCTCATCTGATAACCCTGGTTTGCAGAGGTACACACTCAGTCATTTCAATGAGGGGAAAGGTGGATATCGCGCGCGCCATAACACCAACAGCAGAACGGTTATCCAAATAACAAAGAAGTGTACAACACTCACGTACAGCATGTGTATTCACACACATACTTGATGCTATCTACCTTGCGACATTAACTCAGCTGTTAGCTGCAGAGCTAATGTTACAGCCACATTCTAAGGGTAGCAAGCTAGGTAACCATATACAGTAAAGCTACAAAATGATATAGCGTTAGTTAACTTACTTGTCCGAGGTTAGTAGCTGGACGAAGGAGAGTTAGTAGCCTACTGATCCAGAATTTAATTTCAGCAAGGCCAATTTTGTATTAGCTCAAGTTGAGGAAACAGTCGTGGCTGAAGTGTTTGGCGCAGACATACAAAACAAATGCGCCTACAACAGAAGTTGTGTAGGCGCATTTCCAGCGAAAATAAAATTAAGATACTGATTGTTTAGAGGCTCGGATGAAGGAACTACAAAAAGACTTGTGTTGATTTGTACATCCAAGCACTGAGCAACTGTTAAGCTTCGTTCGTTTGCTAGCCATGATGTCTCTGCAGGAAAACACGATATTGCACTCGCCCTTGCACGATCGTAGCTCAGTTCCTCATGGGCGGGCCGGATTATCTGGGCGGGCACAGCAGAGAGAAGGGCGGTAGCCTGGCTCCTTGTGACGTCAATAAAAGGAGATTTTCAAACCGAGCGTTTGAGCCTTCATTTTCTCAAAGGCGGAGAAGAACACCCAGGGCTTGGTTTACACCTATCGAAAATTCTAGCCACTGGGGGACCAAAGGCAGGCTAGAGGAACTCATATTAATGTTAAATAACCTCCTAAAGTGACCTTTAATTTACTATTTATTATACCATGGTCTGGGTGAATACTCGATTCTGATTGGCTGCAGGGGTGTACATTATCCGGTGATATACGGACACTGCGTCATTGCAGCAAAACTGTCTTTTCACCGTTCTAAATTATTCCGCTGGCTACATAGTATATGAGCCTGTACAAAGTGTCTGAAATAAGTAACCATAACAACGGGGACGGAGTCAAAGCCTCCATTTGCAATTTTGAAAGACTTTAACAAGCTAACTTGTATTTACAACAATGAGTGACTTGAATATTTATTTTAACCTATTTGAAAAATGTTACTTTTCTGAATGTAGTGTGTCAGTGTCACGTAACCGCTCATCTCACATCCCATTCGCTATTCACCTCAATCTACTGCAGACAGGCTGCAGCCAACACGACAGTAGCAGCAACTCTACACATGGCCGATTATTTTCTTCTTAAAAATCTTGATTTTATTTGGGGACAATGACATGGCTCGATAGCTGGCTAGTCTTGTTGTTAAACATACTGTAAAATTATAATTACTGTTTGGAGAATATGTCAACTTTGATGCGGTCATCTCATATCCATTTTCGATTCAACTCGCTCCACAGGCTGCGGCCGTACTGTAGCCTAGTACTAGTATATGGCCGATACCTTGTTCGTGAAAATCTTGATATTGATTTTGGGACAGTGACATGGCTGGTTAGCTAGCAAATCTTCTTGTCAAACATACTGTAAAATTATATTTACTATTGCCTTTTAATCTTGCTAGCAATAACGTTAGCTTTCGGGCTAATAGCTCAACCAAAGGGAAAGCCGGTGTTGGTTCTATGAGCTGAGCGGACTAGAAATATCAGAGTTGGCTAACGTTAAAAAACGTTAGATTTCTTTTGCAAAACGCCTGAAAACATAAATTAATGTTTGTAAAAAAAATCGTTGGCAAGTGACCATGGTATAAGCGGGATAATGCCCTTCGAGGTGCGCGTCGGACGGTTCACGCCTCCGCTTCGCTCATTATCAGGTGATATTGGACACCTCGTCGGGCATTATCCCTTACTTATTTTCTTCTCGGGTCCTTTCTGAGTTTGCAGGTATGTAAAATATAACATAGTATTGCTAGTTGAGTGTGCTCAAGCCTTCGGCGAGAGTACAAAATAGCCTATGTAATAATTACAAAAAGATTACAAATTATACAAAACATGTTGTACCATTTCAACATTGCTAATGGGATAGGTGCAGGGGCGGACTTACCCATTAGGCAAAGTAGGCAACCGCCTGGGGCCCCCAGGTGCCATGGGGCCCCCAGCTGACAAGGGGCCCCTTGAAAGACTCGATAAAAAAATACTATATGATCAATAATAACTATAATAATAATAATACAAATCGATTAAAAGTCATAACTTTCCCCAATAGAATCAACAAAGATACCAACAGAGCGTTTATTCTATTTGTGTCAACGCAGGCTTCCCCTCCCACCCGATACTACTGTGGACTATTCCATCGATTGCAGCTACTGCGCAGCAAAGCACGTCATATCAGTTGGTTTAATATGAGACAGTAGAAGAGTGAAGTGAATTAAAAAAACAATTTGATAAATGAAACGCAACTCCCCGAACGGAGCACAAAAGATAAAGACAAAAGAGGAGAGTAAAGAAGTAGTTGCCAAACTGAAACTACAGAAGGAAACGTCATTTTCTCTCCACTGGTATCCAATGATGCTGCAGCTAGCACAAGTGCTGCTCAGTGAAGTTTGGCTAGCAACAGCAGCTAGGCTAGCTTGCTCGTAGCACAATTTACCGGGGTCAGCTTCTCCACGCAGGGCTCTAGACTGAGACCAAATTTGGCATTGTTACTGATGATCGCTTCCAGCAAACTTTTTTTGAATTTCCCCCTAAATAAATGTCAAGCTTATCTACGTTTTTGGGGGCATATTTTCAGTTAGCAGATGGTACTGTTTGAATTGCGATTCCATCTGAAATACTGCCGGTGATCAATGTTACAATAGCTTGTTTCAAAGGGGGTTCTTAATGAATTAATGCAATATGAGTAGGCTAAATGCTTGAAAATATCACTAGAGGGGAAAAACTTAAGGTGACAGAGTCATAGAGGTTAGGACCGTTTTACACCGGATTGCCCAATATCTTCGTTTGATCCAACTTTTCAACTGAGGATGCTATAGTTTATCAATATTCCCTCTTGCAGGGGAAATGAAAAGACAACCGTTTCATTCTACACTTCACTTTTTGTATTTTGAATTGTAAAAGAGCGTCAACAAATGTATGCTTTTAAATCTATGCAATCTTCATAAATAGTAAGTACGCATTTTTATATAAAATATACAGAAATATCAGTTGTAAAAATTGCAGTTAATAAACGGACTCATCAGCAACCGATGCTAGCAAGCACACCCTACAATTTCCCCAGAAATTGTACCCTCTGTAGTTATTATTATTATATTTATAATTATTATATGGATTGAAAAGAGTGAGAATAGGAGTTAAGGGGGCCCCATGCCTGTCTTCGCCTGGGGCCCCCAAATCACTAAATCCGCCACTGGATAGGTGGGCCTGTGCGTTTTTGTAGTGCGTTTCAGTCCGTGGTGCAGGAGGAGAGCGCAACACGCATATCAGGCGCAGAATTCAGTCTGTTTCTGTGCTTTGTCTTCATTTTTGTGAGCACAGAAAATCCCAATTCGCAAATGTACGTGGTAGTGAAAGTAAAAAGCATAGAAATACTGGCCCTACTGAGAACAGGATATTCTGACGAAATGCTTATCCAGAATGATAGGTCACAGATCCATAGCGTCAGTGCAATCGCAGCTGAGCTGCAACAACTCGGTTTCTTCTGCAGGTCTAAGCGTCAACTCAAGCAAAGCCTCAGGACTCTCAAATTCAAAGGGATTTTGCATCCAGCTTTTATCATTCAGAATGGCATACCTCTCTGTTGGAAAATAGCGATCTAAGTTCTCAATAAGCGCAACGACATGAGTTTGAATAAGCGGCTGCTGGTCTTTCAAATATAGGGGAAGCTCAATTTCGGCCTAAATCATATATATTTTACATTGATTTTCTAGTTCACTGACTAGTTCACCCCTACGACACTAGCCTAGCCTACTGTAGGCCTATATGAATGAATGAATGAATGAATGAATGAAGGAACGATCAACGAAACAATATTAAACTCGAAGAAAATGTGGGAATTAGGTTAAACTGAAACAAGGCATGTGGTGTAGCTATAATTGTATGAAATGTATGATGAAAATTTGCTAGCAACTTCGCCAAGCAAATACCAAGAAATAGGTTGCAGGCTGCAGTTCGTCTTTCGACTACAATTACAGAATCCGCGATGGGACTGAGCTTCAATAGCTTCGGTGACTTTTTATAGTACAACATTACTGTCAATCAAAAGGAGATGCAGTCTTTCGACAGACCCTCCAATCATCACGCGGAAGCCCAGCGTCCAGGCCAGCCCACTCCTCCATTCACCCCCAAAGACGCTGAGCGTCCATAGGCGGGACAATCGCAGCATTTATCCAATGACCGTTTCGAAGCACTGAAAAAAACTGTTCAAAGCTGCCCCATTGAAGTCCATGGAAGCTGAGCTTCAACAGGGAAGTGCACTTAGGCGCTACGGGAATGTATGAGAAGGAAATCAGTCAGACGACCTGCTAATATATGTATCTGATTCTTAATGAATTTGTCTTCGATATGAACGTGTTCTAACGCATTTAAAATGTTAACACAATAGTAAATATTTGACCATTAATTTGTTTACGAAATCGCCACTGTCAGAGATGCAGATCGTGACAAGGCGACCCCCCAAAAATCTCTTGCGACCCACCTGAGGGTCTTTGGGAAACAATGCTCTAGGTGCACCTATGTGTGAAAATATTTGATAAAGCTCTTTCAGTGGATAAAAAACATAACGCAATCCCCTTTTGGTGCCCTACCAGTGGAGAATTAATTTTTTGTCCACAAATTATTGGGAAGAAATTGGCATATTGATGTCCCTGCGAAGCTCATATCAAACTTACATCCCTGAACTGTACATATAGTAGGTTAAGCAAGGGAAGTTTGTATGGTGCATTGTATACACTTCTTGCAAGATTGGAAGAAGACAACAAAGTGCTGAGTAGATCTAATGAGGGGCCTGTGCCCCAGTAGAGCTTCATGTCAACACTCCTGTGCCCCACCATATGCAGCTGGTGCCCTTTAAAAATTCACCCCTGCCCATCAGATAGTTTGAGTTTGCCACTGGACCTGACTACCCCTTTTGGATCATTCTCTGTTGCTCTGTCCATTATCAAGCCTGCCTGCCTGATTATGCCTCCTATTGATAAAGTCTGCACTTGGATCCTATTTTAACTGGCAGCCATTACACACTGGTCTGCCTACAAAAAAAACTCAATGTTTGGCATGCAACTATGGCCAGGAAGTCAAGCACTTCTCACCAGTAATTTAGCAGGAGTTCTGGGATATGACTGGCTTGGAGCCAAGAACAGTTTGAATCCTTTTGGGAAGGAATTACTTTACCAGCTACGTCAATGGTGGTTAAAAATGACTCATTAATGGAAAGTTAATGTCCCAGTGGACCTCAATCAATCTATTCCATAACGTAGAAACCAGTGTATATCCAAGCGCAGAAATCATCTTGATCGGACGTTTACCCTCCCTCCGTCACCAGTGTTACGTTACTCACTCATCAGTGGTTCATCAATGACAGCAGGAATTTTGATTAGTAGCAAGTAAGACTAAATGTTTAATAACAAATTAGCCTATGTTGACTGATTATAATTTTTCTATACTCACCGAGTTGTATGAATAATAATAGTTTGTGTCGGTTAATGTTAAATGTCTAACCGTAAGTGTAAACTAGCTGGTGCTTTAGTCCATTTTATCCAAGTTTAGTAAAGTCTGTGTTCCTGCCTCGTCTCCTTGCTCTTGGTTTCATCCCTCCTACACTCACCGTGACACTGTAAACAGAAATGATAACAAAATAATAACAATTCACAAATTCAAATGTATATGCCAGAAAACACTTCCCAACAGCTTCCTACAAAACAAATAAAACATACTCTACATTCTGCAAAGAAATATATTTACAACAGAGTATGCAACATTTGACTGTTCAAAGGGTTGTAGCCTACTGTACAATACATCAACTTATTATATTTCCCCCAAATTTGTACAAAATTGATGAGCCTTTAAAAACATGTATAAAATCAAGTATAGCAGTAGCAAAGACAGGGTTGTAGTCATCAAGTGTTGAGACCGTTACAATGTCCAAATAGGCAAAGTAGCATTCAGGGTCTCTGTTGCCAAAAGCATCTCTTAGTCGTTCTTCAGATTGGCAACATGAGCCTTCTTGAGTGGTTCATACTGTGTTACCAGCTGTGTGACACTGTTGTACGTTTACCTTCCACACATTCACTGGGAGAGAGGCCATTGAGTCCATTTCTACCCTCACTCTCAACAAACCCTTCTTATGATCTACACACAAGAATATGGCACACTTGTTGTCTGAAAGCTGCCATCTCCTACAGCAATAAGCCCCGAGGGGAACATGGGCAATAATAATACTTTAATACTATAATTTCCATTCCCCACTTTTAAGGTGGATCCCTTAACTGAACACTGGGCTGTAGCCCACCCACAAGTATCCCTGTCGTCGCTGAGGTTGGGTTATGCCAGGATGTAACACAGTAATTGAGTATTTCATGATGGTCACCATGTCAGATCAGTGCCATAATTTAATGTCTTGCTGAGTGAGACTGGCATCACCACAATCCTCGAACGCTGCCTTTCACGATGAGTTGTGAAATTAGAATCCCGGCATTAGTCGCATGTCTGACTGTTCTCTCAGACCAAGCAAACCATACATGTAAGGTTTGTGTGCCTAGTCTGGCTGGGTAGGTAGAGGGTTGGACTCTAGGTAGATTTCATTTCACGTACTCTGGCACTGGAATATACACCTCCTCTGGTACTGGAACATATAGCTTCTCTATGGGATTCTGGAACAGAACAGGAAAGACAGTGGGTCTGTTAAAGAAGTAGTGTCTTTACGTTTGTGTATGTGTGTGTGAGAGAGACAGAGGGAGGTAGAGAGAGGGACGGAGAGAGTTAAACAAATACAAGAGGTAGATACAGCATACAGTTAGTGTTAAAAATAAATCAATAAATACACATTGAATCTTTCTGACATTTATTGTTAACAAAAGTTTCAGCCCTGTTCTTTTTTTTCTTTTTTTTTACCTTTGGCTCCTTATTGTTATTCATTATGTCTTTGAATATTAGCTGAGGTTTGGGAATGTCAGGGAAAATAATGGTTTTATGCCTGAAAAGGAATCGCAACCACATTCATGTATTAAATCTGATAGACATGTGTCTGTGAAACTGAAAACATAATGGCAGCATTATTTACATATACCATATATAAACAATGGAGCCTAACATTTGCACTTACTTCCTTAAACACACAAGCGCAATGATGACAGAAACGAAGATGATGATTGGAACAATGACGACCACCACTATCATGTTATGAGTATCCTGACCTGAAGAGAACACATGAACAACATGAGCTGGGACTTAATAAAAAAGTATGTCACAAATTGTGGAAACGGACAATTAACTGTATTAGTGGCAGTTTTATCAAAAGTCAAAACATTGTGATCAAACAAGGACAATTTTCTATATCTAAGCAAACTCACCTTCAATACTGGCTTGAAAAGTGTTTCAAATAAATACATTATACATTTGATTACAATGAAAATCCAAGTGAAAATACCATAAACTTGGAATGGGCCTCGTACGATGATGCTGCCTCCCCCCACCAAAATACACAAAGATTTTAATGTAGTCTCAAGCTGGATCTTGTACTGGCACATTGAGTCATATGGTATGCTGGCTGAATTTGTTTGACTCTGTAAAGAAGTTAAATGTATAAAAAATAATTGTTTTTTGAAATGCATGTTTACATTTTGATAAATTATAATTAATTTCGAAATTAAATTGTTACCGAGAACACATTCCATTAATATTTTGCATTAAAAACACTTTTAATGGCGCACTTCTTGATAACAGTCTGACTCAACTCCAACTCCACTCTTGATCTCTTACCACTACTGTCTAGCATAGGGCCTCTAAAAACATCCACACTATTCTACCATGTCTTACCATGAGAGAGGAGGTCTCCCCACATTTGATGTAATTCAATTTGTACTCCCAGCAGTCAGGCTCAAATATGTCTGGTGGTGCCCAATCAAGGACAAGCTTTTCCCCCTCTTGTTTTATGTTGAGTTTGGGGGGTGGGGGCTTGACTGAGGAGAGTCAGATCAAAAATTATATGTTTGAGAGTATGGTTTATGCCATGTGTTCAGTTAAAAAAAACATTATGTAGACTGGAAAAAGGAAGACATTTGGTGTTGTAACTACCAAGTATGCTGGGAATCCTCTTGAACGTATTCTGAAAAGGTGAGCCTTTGAATGTACCATTGAGCAAGAAATATACAGAAGGCCCCTCAAAAGCTTGATTGTCATGTAGATGACATCCTGTTTTCACACCATTTCTGTAGAGATACACTGTACATGCCGCTAAATGGGTATCTTCGTGCCTCCTGATAAATAAGAAATATCAATAAAGATCACAAACATTTCCAAATTGACCCATCAGTTATAGAATATGTATTTGAAGACATTTGCTGTGTGTGGGAGCTTGTACAGGAACTTGAAATGAAAATAAATTATTGCATTCTTATGGTAATCCAGAGAGGCCATGAATAAAAGTGCCTTGTTTTGTTGTAAATATATTTACCTCTGGATCACAACATAACAAAAGTTGTTTTGTGTTGTGATCATGAGATACACTATAAATAGAAGTGACTATAGCCAGGATATGTGACAAAGTGAAAATCACCTCACTATCACAACAAACGTTTGTTACATAATTTACTTGATCACAAGATAAGTAATCATTTAGACCAAATATTATAAAAAATAATAAATAACATTCTGTCCTGCCTGAACTTCTATTGAAGTTTAGTTCCTACCTATATAAGAGTTGGAGGTCTGAAACATGATTGGATGTCAGCCAGGAACAATTCATGTCCTTTGTTGAGTAGAGGTAACAGTTGAAGTCCTTAATATGCTGTAGAACTTGGAGAAAACAAATAAAAGACCTTGGAGATCCACCTATCAATAACAGCAATTTCCACTATCCACAATTTTTCTACTTATTTACTTTTACAGGGTGTTGTCATATGGCTGTTGAGGTGTTCTAATTTGCCAGTTTAATTTGCTAAATATGTTTAGCACTTATTAGTGCATTTGTTTTCATTTCACCAGGTTAAGGTAAGTGTAACCTAAAATGTACTATTTTTACAATATAAAGTGTTAGGCTAATGTTTGAATGTGTTTTATATGGTGGATACTCATTGTAATAAAACAAATACGTTTTAATTGTAACTTAAGTACCTTTTTGAAATACTGTTTATTACTATTCTACTATTCTATTCTGCTACTCATCTTTAAATCAGAGAATTTACTGTGCATCAAATTAACAATGTGACCAATGACTATTTGTAATTGTTCCATTACAGTCCAGTTCCATTCTGTTAAGAGGTTGATGTGTACTGTTATTAAGTAGCATACCTGTGCGTTGAGGGATAATTTGGGTCACAGGTTCACTCCGGTCTCTGTCTCCACATTCCATGGGCTCGGTCTGCACAGTGTACTTCACCGCCTTCTCGGTGAAATGGCACTTTGGACTTGTTTCGATTCGTTTATAGGGACCAAGGTCCACACGCAGGGATTCTAACTTTAAAATAAAGACAACTTGTAATTTGAACAGAACATGTCTTCTTACAAGAAACTACACCAACTGTATACAATATGCCATGAAATAAAATGACTAGATTTGTTAAACTATATAAAAAGAATACATTGGTTTATATTAATTTTATTTTCTAATTCCAAGTGGGCGTTATTAATATCAATTCAATACATGAGCCCATTCGATTGTTCACTAAGCTTTAGCTGTTATTGTAATAAAGCCTACAAAAATACAGCTATTCGTCTCACCTCGTCAATTCGTACAACATACTTCACTTTGCATTTGCCCAAGTCTTCCTGAGGCGCCTGCCATGACAGCGTCAGACAGAACTCATCGCGCCAGTTTATTGACAGGTTGCGCGGTGCAGGGAGCGGAACTATGGGAGTCCCAAGACGATTTAGATTCTTTAAATTACATGGAATTAACATCGAGTACTGATGGAGAACAATTCAAGATTACTGTTGTAAATTATTCCTGAGCCTATGCCTAGCCTATGTCAATGGTGGTTAAACATGACTCATTAATGGAAAGTTACTGTCCCACTAGGGTACTCAAGGCAACAAAATTGAATGAACTAAATTGATTGAAATTAAACAATAATCTCTTGTTTAACATCCGGTTCCCTAAAAACGGATAGGCCAATGAAGAAATACATTTACGACTAAACTGACATTAACAATTACTACAACAGTCAGTAGACGTTTCTCTGACGCTGATACCCGGAAAACAGGAGATTCCTGGTTTGGATTCCTGATGTAATGGAAAATCTCAGCAAGTACATTCAATTTGATTACATTTTTGGTACTGTGACAGATTTTAAATTTAAGTTTTACCTTTGTCTGTTCCGGATTCCGAAACTAAAATGAAACATAGAATCCCAACAATTCCAAAGTACTCGAAAAGCATGTTGCCTCCTGCGTTCCCTAAACGCCCGTATGTCCTTCAGAATTCCAGGCTATCAAAGTCACAACAAAGTCAAGGATTTAGCCAAATGAAGTATCCGGCACAAAAAACCTGGTAGCCTAGCCTAACTTCTTTGTCGATAACTAAACAAAACCAACCATGACAACCTCTGGCAGACGAGTGACAATGTCAGAACAAGCCCAGTAGCCTTTTGTATAAACTGAGCGGGAGGAGTTAGTTGAACCACTAGAGAGAAACTGGAGACAACAAATTGATAACATTGAAATGTACACATTCGTTCCTAGAACGCTTTTCAAAGTCCTATATTGAGTTTTAAACAGGCAAAATCAATTTCAAGAAAAGTATTCAGTCCATATGATGCAAAAATGTTTTAATTATCAACGATTTTACAAAGTATGATTGATAAGCAGCTGTACTCACAATGCAATTAAAAATTCAAATAAAAAACACAATTAAGTAACATTTATCTTACTAGACCACATATTGGATCTGTTATTTGTCCAAGATCATACAAATATAAATACTCACACACATGCACAGATAAAGTGTATTCATTTACATTTCTCTCAGTTTCTCAGAGACTATTTGGACTAGACCAACCAAATTTGTATATATTAAACTTGCATCTTTCTGCTACTTGCCCATACCATTTAAAGATGATTACATATGACATATCGTTCACAGTATTTATTTGAATGGAAGAAGCCAGATGTTGCAACTGACCCCAACCCAGGGGACAGATGCAACAACAATCAGTTTCACTAATTAACTTTAGCTTTTTGTCTCAATGAGCATAGAACTCTGAAAATAATAACTGTTTTACTATAATATTATTGTATTTTTCATTTATACAATAATATTATATTGTATTATTTATTTATTTAGTCATATTTATCAAATAACACTTATTGAGTTTTGTTTATGTGTAGAACATAGGCCTACATAGATTCAGTGTGCAGGTGTTACAGATGCTATAAACAGCTGCTATAAACACACTGTTGTGTGGTCTGTTTTGATATTGCTGCTTAGCTTGGGGATGGTTGCAATAAGTTGTTGCAACTGTCCCCAAGCTAAGCAGGCATGACAAAACATAATGTGCTAGCTAGCCACACTGACCTTGACACATGCTAACCATGTCACTTAGAAGTCAACAAAACAATGATTCAAACTAAGTAAGTTTTGATTAATTCATACAAAAGGTCAGGACAGTATGACAAAAATTCACCTAATGAAAAAAATTACTTTCATACCTCCAAAACAAGTTTTGTCAATTAATGCAGCAGCAGATCTTTAATGTGTCTTATTTCTTCTTGGTAGGGGGAGGGGTCTAACTGTGCATGTGCAGTATGAGTGTCATCACTCTATCATGTTTCATATAGGAGGAATAAGGCTTGTTGCAACTGCCCCTTGTTGCGACTGTCCCCAGTTTCCCCTACCATAGGGAGACAGAAGGGTTTCTTAAAACCTCAGTAAGCTGTAAGCAACTGCACAGCATATCTAATGAAAAAATGATATTGTGTGTACAGCACACAATCAGTTAAGTTATAAGATAAGCTCATGGTGAAATGATAACATCCCATAGGCTTTATTACACAGACAACAGCAAAGCCACATTCTTAGTTTCGCTCAGAGTAATTGGCATATGATGCATCCATACACAGACCTCACTGTCCTCAAACACATACAGAACTAGCATGTAAGGCAAACAAGAGTTTTCTGTAGCTTACAGCCTGAGGTCTGGTTGACACTGGAAAACACAGAGGTAGTGAGTACTGTTGTCTGCATAGAGTTCTGTCAAAGGTACAATAAGACAAAGTATAATTATTAAAACAATTGATGTTGCAATATGTAATAAGCTAGCGCCAGGTCTCAACAATACAAATGTATTAATAAAATAATAATAACTAGAGAGGGTACCATTTCTGGGGAAATTGTAGGGTGTGCTTGCTTGCGTCGGTTGCACAGGGGTCCGTTTTTTAATTACATTTTTACAACTGATATTTCTGTATATTTTATATAAAAATGCATACTTATTATTTATAAAGATTACATAGATTTTTCTTGCTGCTCATTTACAACTCAAAATACGAGTGAAGTGTAGAATGAAATAGATGTCTTCTCATTTCCCCTGCAAGAGGCAGCCTCATAGCTGAATCAAAACGAATACATTTGGCAGACCGGTGTAAAAATTGACCTAATCTCTATGACTTAAACGTCCTTTTAAGTTTTTCCCTTCTCGTGATATTTTCAGGCATTTAGCCTACTCATATTGCATTCATTCATTAATAAAGAACCCCCTTTGAAGATTATTCTACGACGTTACCGGCAGTAGAAGATGGAATCGCGATTCAAACAGTACCATCTGCTAACTGAAAATATGCCCACAAAAACGTAAATAAGCTTGACATTTATTTAGTGGAAAATCGCTCATTCATAAAAAGCTCACTGGTAGCGATCATTGTCAGTAACAACGCAAAATGCAATAGCCCTGTGTGGAGAAGCTGCCCCGGTAAATTGTACTACTACAGTACAGTACTTGACTACTGCTGTGTTCGTCTTGGTAGCGATTGCGTTGGTTGAATTGGATTTAACGTTCCGTTGTACGGTTTAGGCTGAAATTAATTATTTTCATGAACAAATTGACAAAGTTTAGGCTGTGGCAATGAAGTTCAGGTTAGTAGTTAGATAGACTTTTGATTTAAGGAAGGGGAGTGCCGAATATGTTCTGTCGCCGTTTGACTTCCTAGATGTTTTGGTAGTGTGTCTCGGGTAGGCTACAGCGTTGCAGGGTTAGGGTTAGGGCAGGGTTAACCCTAGGGTTAGGGTTAACCCTAGGGTTAACCCTAACCCTGAGCAACACTGGTTTGAAACCACAGGTAATGATAATTTCACCAACAAATTGTTTACTTGTAATGTAATGTCATAATAAATCCTACAACGAAAATTTATTTGTGAGGAATGTTTATTTTAACGATTGAAAACAGATGCATCATAGACCACTGTAGTATGTGTTGCCCGGGCAACAGAGGCTAATGTCATTATGCTAATGCTTCAGTGAAATAGTAGACTTTAGACTACCGTTTCCGAAAGTAAATGTGGGCCTACTTCCTTAATAATATCAGCTAATATTGTACATTACATTTCACAATTGTGTTTCACATCACAAAGTAAAATGAGTAAATACTTATCACCCTGGCCTCTTTGCTTGTGGCATTTCTGCAGCTGCCTTGCAGTAAAGCTATAGTTAGCCTAGCTATCCCCCAAGTTAACAGATGCGAAACGAATGTTCTGCTACAGGTAGTCACGCGTGTTTTTGTGACGTTAGTGACGTATGTGACGTTAGTAACGTCAGTGACTGTGACTAGCAAATTAGCCACCGTTAGCTTCACTTTTCGCCACAAAAACTTAACTTGAGACTAAACCATGCAACGGAACGTAAATCCCAATAGAAGCAACTCAATCGCTACCAAGACTAAACTTTTGACACCTAGGTTGTCTATGTAGGCCAAATATTGACTGAGTTTTAGGGGTGGGAAAATAATAATAATATATATGTGAGAGAACAAAGGTTGTGCCCTTGCCGAAGGCAAAGCACACCCAATAATAACCCTTCCAACATGTGACAAGAATTAAACGTGAGCTTTAGTTCATGTCAATGAAATTCAGACTTTTTTTCCCACCCTTTTGTTGTGGTGACACCATATAATAAAATAGTTGAACCCATCAACCATGGACCAGTGCAATCTTTATGAGTTATGTTGTAAACAGACGCACCCCACGGCCAATCAGCACATTTCACAGGAGGGGTCTATAATCACAGATGGCAGTTTACATATGTAACTGACACGTAAAACCATAAACATATTACCTGGCTTTCTTAAAGCTGAAGGGCAGCAAAGACAAGAAGAAGAAAAGTTAGAAAGACAGACGACTGCACTGAGACCGAAAGAAGCACTTTTGACAAGAATAGAAAACGTCTCTACGAGAGGCAGTTATGGTCTATACACATCTTTGAGAAAACCATCATTCACTGCAAACCAATCCAGTGACTCACCATACTACACCATGTGTATAGTTTTCAAAATCAAGCAATTGTATTGTGTGTGTGTGTTCTTGTACAACAGTCCAGCATATCGGTTCTTGCCCTGAAGGCTCTCTGACCCATTTTGCAGAAGTTCCTATATGAAAGACGTTACAACACAACAATGCCACTCCCCAGACAGCTTCTCACAACAAGGAAAGTAACTTCTCCATTCTCAAATATCTATGAAACAATCTCTAAATCCCTGTGTTTTTTATAGCCATACTCAATTAACACACAAATACTGTAAATTATGTTTTATTCTAGAAATGTCTGTATAGTTAAACAATTGTTCAGGGCTGCTAGGCTGTCACAGGGCTTCTTCCCTAGTTCAGCTCATTAATCCTCAATGCCAAATAGAGAAGCACTGGCTCCCATTTGTCTGTATATGGAAGGACATGTTTAGGATCTAACCCCCATCCTGGTAGTCTCAGTTTGGACGTTTAGGTCACTGTGTCGAAATGCATTCAGTTTACTTCACTCAACTGTATTACAATGGATGAGAAAAACAAATCGAAGTGCATTACAAAGTCAAATGAAAGCCCATGATCAACATTTTTGATTTGTTTTCTCTAAATGATCTCATTCAGAACTACCCAGTCACAACTAATGGGAGTATAGTTTGCACCTTACGAGAACGTGATGGGTGGATATGGACTATGACGTAGCAGGAATGTATATTTTTTATTGGAGGCCTGAGATAACGCAGGTGCCTGATTACATAGCTGTAAAGTGCAACAGATTAAAAAAAATATATATATGGGATTAAAGTCCAAAATTCAGGAAAAACTAACCCCTGTGTGTGTAAGCCTTTGTTTAGAAACCGAGATACCAGTGATGCAGTTGAGAGAGAGAGAGAGAGAGAGAGAGAGAGAGAGAGAGAGAGAGAGAGAGAGAGAGAGAGAGAGAGAGAGAGAGAGAGAGAGAGAAAAGAGAGAGAGAGAATGCACGTGTGTGTGTGTTTGTATGGTGGTATAGTACCTGTTCATGGATTATATCAGACAGCTCCTTGACCATATCTTTAAAGTTGGTTTTCAGACCTTCGTGGCAGTCTCAAAAAGGCGATGTCGGTCGCTGTTTACGGTCCGGGAAACTCCGCCCCCCCACACTTGGACAATCAGTAGATTGTCCAAGTGTGAATAAATTATACCATGTTAGCAGCCACTTGTGGAAACGGGTCGCCATCTCTCAAGTTTTAAAGTGGATTTTTTGCTAGCTTTGTTTCTCTGTGGACACTTTCAAGGTGCTGCTTTTAGCAGTAGATAGTATTTTGTTGGGGCGCAGTTTGCAGTTCACTTCAATGTTCTTTCCCATATCTTTAATAAAAGCGAAATAGTGTGAATATTTCCACCCCGAAAACGTATCACGTTCTGCGGCCAAGATTAATGTTCTGTTTGCCTGCAGCGTGAATCAAAGGCAAACGGTAGGCTACTGTGCCCAGGAAGTGTCGTTTAGGCAACAATCTGTATTTATAAGGCTATTTTAGTCCTTTTTTAATTCATGCAGTAACTTGGACAATTAACGCAAGTTACTTAAATAAGTAACTGTAATAATATTACTCAATGTCAAAAGCTAACGCGTTATATTACTTTGTTACTAATAATATATATTACATGACGCGTTACCCCCAACACTGCCTGTAACTGTATATACCTGTATGAATTGTAACTGTATGACCTGTAACACCATGACCTGTAACTGTATATCACTGCATGACCTGTAACTGTATGACCTGTAATGTATATACACTTTATTGCCAAAAGTATTCTCTCAGATATCCAAATCATAGTGCGCAAAGGTCGCCAACTTTATGCAGAGTCAATAGCTACAGATCTCCAAACTTCATGTGATCTTCAGATTAGCTCAAGAACAGTGCGTAGAGAGCTTCATGGAATGGGTTTCCATGGCCGAGAAGCTGCATCCAAGCCTTACATCACCAAGTGCAATGCAAAGCGTTGGATGCAGTGGTGTGAAGCACGCCGCCAATGGACTCTAGAGCAGTGGAGACGTGTTCTCTGGAGTGACAAGTTATGCTTCTCCTTCTGGCAATCTGATGGATGATTCTGGGCTTGGCGGTTACCAGGAGAACTTGTCTGACTGCTTTGTGCCAAGTGTAAAGTTCGGTGGAGGGGGGATTATGGTGTGGGGCTGTTTTTCGGGACTTGGGCTCGGCCCTTTAGTTCCAGTGGAACTAAGGGGAACTGTTAATGCTTCAGCATACCAAGACATTTTGGACAATTTCATGCTCCCAACTTTGTGGGAACAGTTTGGCGATGGCCCCTTCCTCTTCCTTCTGCACACCAGTGCACAAAGCATGGGCCATAAAAACATGGATGAGTGAGTTTGGTGTGGAAGAAGTTGACTGGCCTGCACAGAGTCCTGACCTCAACCCGATAGAACACCTTTGGTATGAATTAGAGCGGAGACTGAGAGCCAGGCCCTCTCGTCCAACATCAGTGTCTGACCTCACAAATGCACTTCTGGATGAATGGGCAAAAATTCCCATAAACACACTCCTAAACCTTGTGGAAAGCCTTCCTAGAAGAGTTGAAGCTGTTATAGCTGCAAAGGATGGGCCGACATATTAAATCCTATGGTTTAAGAATGGGATGTTACTCACGTTCATATGCGTGTGAAGGCAGACAAGCTAATACTCTTGGCAATATAGTGTACCTGTATGACCTGTAACTATACCTGTATGATTTGTAACTGTATAGAACCATGACCTGTAACTGTATTTAACTGCATGACCTGCAGTGTTGGGGGTAACGCGTTAAGTAATAATATTATTACACGTTATATTACATAAGTGAGTAACAAAGTCATATAACGAGTTAGTTTTTGACATTGAGTAATATTATTACAGTTACTTATTTAAGTAACTTGTGTTAATTGTCCAAGTTACTGCATGAATTCAACAAGGACTAAAATAGCCTTTTAAATACAGATTGTTGCCTAAACGACACTTCCACTTATATACAGTAACTGTATGACCTGTAACTGTAAATAATTATGACCTGTAACTGTATATAACTGCATGACCTGTAACTGTATATGACTATAACTGTATATAACTGTATATAACTATGACCTGTAACCGTATATAACTGACCTGTAACTGTATATAACTGTACACTGTGGACCTACCTGTACAGAGACACAGCCCTGCAGTTTGAGCTGCAGCTGGATCATGTCCACCTCCTGGCTGGAGCACAGCTTGTGGAGCTCGGCCGGTGCATATCTGGCACGGCTCATTTGTGTAGGTGTCTGCCAACTATTACGATTATCGGCAACACAACAACCACTACAACACAACAACCAGGCCTTGTTCTCACTGTGGCTTCCCTGACTTAGATGCATCCCGGTCTATGTTTTGATTTTTTTTAACCCTAAGGCTTCGTCGTTTTTTTTTAGTTTAGACGGTTCTGTTCTTTAGTTAAGATTTTCTGTCGACCTTTCCGCGTATGTCCTTTTGAATAAAAGTGTCCGCTAAATGATTCAATTTTCTTTATTTGTGATTTCTAGATATGTTAACATACTTAACCTACTCCATTGTTGCAAATCACCCAGAGTTTTAAAATACAGAATTGTTATCAGATGACCGTCTTGGCAAATTCAGTACAAGCGAGAGATTGAGACTTGGCTCAAGTAAGGTCATTTGTGTTGTAGATAGTGTAATCAGGCTACAGTTAGCAGAATTTGTTTATGTGAATAGGTAAGTGGTATGGTTCTTAGATGGAATTGTAGGTATGGGAAGATTCGTAAGGCCGGAGACGCTTGGTGTTTGTCCCCGGCTTGGGAAACCCACTTCAATTCTGGTTAGATGTTCAGGGAGATAATTGACTCGTTAATATCTGACTCCAATTTTAGAAATGTGCACAAGTGCGTTACCTGTATACCTTGAGCGCTAAACAGTTAATGACATGAAACTCTGGCGTAGGTAAAAATCGTCTGCTTGATCAGAGCATCGACCCTAAAGTATGCGTGTTCACTTATCAGTCGTGTCGTTTATCATTACTATAATATGGGTTTAACCATAGTAGACCTAGCATGTAAACCAATCACTCAGAGGCTCCGGTAAATTCCTTCGGAAGCGTGGAGATCCACTGTAAGTGACTCAGAGGCCTTAAGTTAAAACCTACTTCAAAAGTCTATGTTTATAATCAGTATTAGCGGCATCAACCAGACTAGATCAAAGTTTTCACCGCCTTAGCGTGATAGATACGTTTCAAGGAGAACAAGTAACTTCAAATGCACAATAATAGTTTATTATCTAAATAGTAAGATAATCAATACAATGATAATGAAATATCATCAAATACAAAACATAGGCCTACCTTCAGAGCAATGGTTAACAAAGGTATTCACAATGAAGACTAGGCGCCTAACGCACCGGAGCTGTATCGTAAACAGAACTCAAGACTAGGTGCCTAACGCACCGGAGCTGTATCGTAAACAGAACTCAAAGTTATTGGTAAAAACTTCTTCCTATATACACCCAAACCTGACTAAAATGGGGACACCGGTCATATGACTGAAAAGTTGTCTAACGCATACAAATTCAAATTGGATCATTAATCACAGGCTGCAGTAGACCAAGTGGTGCCCTTGCAAGACAAGGGAATATGTTAAACACATGTTGGTCTGCTGCAAGCACAAACTCTGTAAACCCTGTAAATGTACAAGTTACAGCAAAACAATTATTTCTAGAATGTAATACATAAAATAAGAAACATAAATCATATCAAACATGACATTAAAAGCTGTTTAGAACAATATTTACAAGAACACAACTTTTAATGATAATTTCAGAGTCTTCCTCGGTCCACCTTCCTCTTCAACTGTTGAGACCACCTTTCCAGAGGTGTCATTAAGGTGTGATTGTCATTTTAGCATTCATGCAAATCAATGACTGTCCCAGACGAGTGTCTGGGTGACCAGTGACAAAGGGGCTGCCAAAACAGCCCTACAGAGTGCAGTGAGGAAGAACAGCCCAGCTTAGTCTGTTGTCACCCTGCTGTCACCAGGGGTAGCTACCACCTGCTACTGGCCTAAGGGGGAAGTCCTTATCAGAAAGACAAATAAGCCATTTGTCAATAGGTAAACATTTAAAGTAAAATTAAACATTAACCTATATATTTTGGTCTCTGGTAATACAGTAGTGAAGTACTTCTAAGGAGTGGAGTAGAACAAATGTAGTAATGGTTACTTTTGAGCACAGTCCTCCTCTTGCACTGCTCCTCCACTCCTCCATGTTTCTTTCCGTTCAGCGTGTACGGCGTCTCGAACACAAACTGGTTGATGTTGTGGCACTTCTCAAAGTCTGTCTTCTTCTCTGGAGCCTCCTTCTCCTCGAAGTAGGGCTTGACGAAGGTGACCTGGACGTAGGCAAACTTGGGATCTAGGTCTTTGGGGTTGACCTAGTGACAAGTTAAAAGTTGGAACTGATAGGTACTTTGTAACTCATAAATGTTAATTGTTACAAGTAAAGCATCCTTTAAAGTCGATTAAGCATGTACAGAAAGTAAACAAATTATAGTCTTATGAAACTAATCAACCTAATCCGACAAGAATACAATGTCATCCAGATGTTATAAAGAAACAACAACTTAACAGCCATCGCTAAGTTTCCCACCAAAAACAGCTAGATGGGTTTGGCTGAGAGATCTGTAGCCAGCTCCTTGAAGGCGTGGAACTAATAGGTTAAATTACTGAACTGTATTTGATATCCACTACGAGTCAAAATACATGTTTGACTGTTCTCACAGCATTTTCTGGAATCTAAGTTACCTTGATGGAGTCCTGTATGATTTGAAGGTTTTCGGCTCCAAACTGATCTCCGTAGAGAGCAAGGAGACGTTGGGAGATTTCGGACAGCCCTGTGAGCTTTGGCTCCTTGTACACATATTCTATTCCATCCCCTTCTTCAAAGAAGCCCTGTAGACACATCAGTTTGAGACAAAACAGGGCTAACTGGTAATGAGGGCCGGATAACGGGAGCCGTACAACTGTGAATATCAACAGCAGAAGCAGTGGGTGCAGCTGCAACAATGTTCCCGGATGCCAAATAAAAATGTCTGTTTCAATTGGTCAAATCCTTGGTTCACTGAAATGCCCAGTTAAAGAGATTTTGTTCATGCGAGTGAATTTGTGACTTTGTTCATGCGAGTGAATTGTCCTCCTAACCTCCTCTTTAGCTGATACGTAGATCTCCAGTAGATCTCCAGTCCACTCAGCTTCTGCATCGAAACGGAACACGGCGTTGCCCTGTTAGCGCTGAGGATGGTTGGCATGAAGACAGAACACTCGCTGCTGGGAAACGTGCATGACGTGTTTGTGAGCAAGCTTCCATGAAGCTATCTATATTCGAATGGTCAAAATAAATAACGTCCTATGATTGTGACAGAGCTGTTGGATGCAGTTGAGAGGACCCTGTGCGCTAAAGGAAATATGCTTGACCTCTCCTCTGATTGAGCCGATTTGCTGGCAGATGCAACACAGAGGCTTGCAACTAGCCAAAAGAGTTCAATTTAAAAACAGACTAGGTCCCGGTGCAGAGTGAAATATGGGAGAGTAAACTTCTCACAGCAGTATTTACACCAGAGAATGTATTCCATAAACCAGGGGCTGGTTTGTTGAATGCATTATAAACACTTGGAAGGAAAATCTGTGTGTATCTGTGTGTGCGTCCGGCTGTACAATATCGGTGCATGCGTGTGAGTTTGTGTGTGTAGTTGTGTTTGTGATGGATACAGAAGCTCTACAGGCCTAGACCAGTCATATATGAGCATGTGTCGTGACAGCACGTTTCCTTTCACCGTGCTGTCGTTTGTGGTTTTTCAGGCTACGCACCTCAAACTCGTGGCGTTTCTCATACACGGGGATGAGGAGCTTGGCAATGTGTGTGATGAGCTCATATCGCTCAGCCTTCCACAATCCCTCCACACACAGCTCCAGGCGTTCCACTAACACCTCCTGAATGCCAACAAACACACATGGGATCAATGTACCATCAACCAGCGTCTGACAACACCAAGACCTATCAAAATGTAAACAAGTTATCCTGGAGGTTCTCCTTTACTAAACGACCTGAGGTCAACTCTATGATGACAGTCACTATGGGCCTGCAGTAATGACTGAATGAGAACGAATGAATCACGTTTTGGCACCAAATGGTTTTCTAATAATAAACAAGTTGGACAATATATTTTCTGATGTTTCTGTACTTGTTAAAAAAAACTCTGGGTCACACACCAGGAGGCATTTCAAGGAATCCTCAGCCGTTTCATTCAACTTAATACTGTTTACTAGCGGTAAATGCACAATGGTGGGCCCTTGCCAAGCCAGGAGACCTGGGAATCCTTTCTTCTCTCCCTGGCGTTAGCGACGCCCCTGCACTCACTTCAGAGTAGTAGACATCCTGCATCCCTGTGTCTTCCTTCATGGCCGCCTCTTCCTCTATGTTCAGGGTGATCCTTTTGAAGGCTGCCAAGCCGCTGGGGAAAACACACACACGCGTAGCAGAGTCCCACAAACCAGGATCCATGGTGCCAAATAGACTTTGTGGAAAAACCTTTCTCAAGAACCACACTGTTATATCAACTCTACAACGAGGATAGGAGTTGATGTATGACTGTCTGCTTTTCCTGTTTACACTGTGTTTAACAAATAAATAATGGTTTCCTGTACTAGAACTTCCCTTCCCGTGAGGCTTGGTCAGTCAGTTAGTCTGTCCAACTGATCGTAAAATAATGAATGAATCATGGATCCATATTTTGTAGATACATTAGGATGTTTGATACAATATACATGGATATGTTAAGCACATGTTCATCCAAAACCCCTCTAGTTCACACCTATCTGTGAATTTTGGGTAATCAGCACCGGACAACACCAGCCCCTGATGACTGACCAATGACCTGGATGGAATCTACGAAGAAGCGACCCAACGCAATTCTAGTTGACTGACTGACTATGTTTTATTGTTCCAGCTGTGAGCTGTTTCTTCCCTAATAATAGACGTGAATTTAACATGTCAATTCCTTTTTTCCCTCACTGTTTAATTGAAAAATAAACTCAATGGAATCATTTGTTAGTGGATTAAGTGCAAGGAAAGGAGAATGAGAACAGAGATTAAAAAAAATCTCAAGAGGCACGATTCACTCCACAATCTTTTCCCCGCCATTTAATTATTCATAAAGATTTTCATTTTCAGTAGCATTGGGTGAAAGGAGCTCATTAACTACAAGTAAAATAAATGGGACACTTAGCATTTCTTCCTTAAATGGGTCACTATTTTCATATTTAATTGAACGTGTACTCCCTCTTCCTTCCTACAACAGGTAACTGAGGGAATTTGCATAGTTGAAATGGAATAGAGAAAGTAGCCATGGAGATCTCTACTAATTTTTGTTTTGACCCTACTGAATGGAGTGTTTGATTGATTCTGCATGTTTTGAGTGTACGTACAGTATATGCAACTGCAGGGCCAGGAAAAACAATTGTATAAACCTTTGGACTGTCTTATGTACAAACGGTTTATGCAAATCTCAACAATACAGTAAGATGCATAACCAAATGCCACAGTCGTAAAGGATATGATCTTTTCTTGGCTTGAATGTAGAGAATTGCAAAAGATTGTACGTGGTGTATTGTCAATGTGGATGATTTGCATGCTTTTAAGACTTCTTGGAAATAACACAATCACTTCTGACTGAAGTTGAAAAATAAGCAGATTGATATAGAAATGTAAAAAATCACCAAATGTGTCAAAGAAACCCAATTCAATTATTATTAAGAAAATACTTGATTTAATATTAGGAGGATTACAACTAAATGCAAGTCTAAGACGAGTTTCCACAGCAAAACTGTACCCCAGAACTAGGAACTGTACCCTGGACCTCGCCTTGCTTTTTACTGCAGGAACCAGACTGTGGGAAAGCAGGAGGGATTGTTCTGTCTTAATTGTAGCCAAATGTTTCTCTCTTATTGATTTGCCCTGAGATGATTCTCAAAAATACAGAACAAAGCGTGTCCCGTATAAGTTCACTTCTATTTATTTTATATATATACATACATCAGCCTAATTTGCCTAGTCATCTGGGGGAAAGGAACCTTCTAGCTTCTTGAAAAGTAGTTCTGCAAACGAAAAGTTACGGGATCTTGTGGTAGAAACACATCTTAACACTGCCAGCCCTCCAACCTCCCCTTCTCTAATGCCTTGGTGGATCCACAGTGTCTTGACTGACCCTGAGTGGAAGTGAGAGTGTAGGATCAACATGGGAAGTCTTAGGCCGAATCCCAATTCTCTGTCTTACCCCTACCCCTCCCTCTCCCTCAGTTTTGCGCGTTCACGGGAGAGTAAGGGCTGTTCCAATACTCGAGGGGTAGGGCTAAGGGTACATACTCCTTAAAACAACTGTTTTCAGAAGCTTACTTGAAACTAAGGGGTATGTGAATACTGCGCAACCGGCAACAATGGCGGCCAGATCATCCAGAGAGTCCATCACACAGTCTTGTTTTACATTTTCATTTAGTCATTTAGCAGACGCTCTTATCCAGAGCCACTTACAGTAAGTACAGGGACATTCTCCCCGAGGCAAGTAGGGTGGAGTGCCTTGCCCAAGGACACAACGTAATTTGGCGTGGCCGGGAATCGAACCAACAACCTTCCAACAACCTTCTGATTAATAGACTCCCTAACCGCTCAGCCATCTGACCCCCTGTTTTGTGCTCTACACAGTCCTGTACATATATATTTGCAACCATGTTCTTAACCATGTCTACAGTTTTAACTATACTCCATTAGCAGCTAATTTAGTTTGATATCAGTGCATAACACTACTTGCTTTGGAGACATCGATACGTGCTAGATGACGTAACCGTAACCAGGTGGTGTCTCATTTCATAGGGGTATCTAACCCTTAACACTCAGTTTCGAGGGACAAGGGCTAGGGGTAAACTAAGGGGTAGGGGTGTAAGGCTGGGTGTCAAACCTGCCCCCACCTCTCGACTCCAAGTCTGGAGTTTCTGGACGGTCTCAACTTGATGGGTCTCACACCCCATTCAAGATGTGGTCTGATTGGTTGTCTATGTGTATAAAGGGAATTGTAATGCATTGGATTGTGGATTCTTCATCTCCTGAGACCTTCTCCTCAGTTCTCCCTTGTCCTACTGTCCTACTCTTGCTTTCTCTCTGATTTACAATGATCATGGTAGAGTAGGTAAGATTTAAAGCCTTCATTTTGTAACATGTTTGTATTGTCATTTCATTCATTTGCAATGTTATTAAATGCGTATTTCATTTTAACCTTACTTTGACCATTCTTGCTCTGATTTAACCAAGTCAAATAACTGTAATTCTATTTGTATTGGCATTATTTGGTTCATGCTAATACACTGTTCAGTTCCCCATCGTCCTTTAAACCATAGGGGAATTCGTTTTGGTTGTTTGGCCAATATTTAACCCCCTACAGGGGTAAGACAGAATTGGGATTCGGCCTTACTCTTTCTGTTAAGGTACTCTGCCACCAAGGCAGCCACATGGACGTAGCACATAGCAGCCTGTTGAAACAAGACAGAGAAACCAATGCTGAGTGAGTATAAAGAGGATGAGAATGAAATCATGATTTTTTCTTTCAATGTAGCTGTTTCAGAGGACTGTCACATCACTGCATGTTATATAGGTATATAAATGCAGCACAGTTAAAAAAAACTGGCACTTGAGCCTTGCATCATTTTGACGTAGAATTTGACAGCACACTCTTTAAATGATGAAGATGGGTTGTGATTAATGGATCTATCAGATTTCAAATTAAACTCTCATCCATTTTTCTAGTATATTCTATATTACTGGAAACCATATGTTAAGCTGTTGACTGATTATTATTAATACCACAAACCGGTAGAAGATATTAAGTCCAAAGTGTAAAGATCTGGATATTAGGGGCTGAGGAATGCGGGAAAAGACTACTTGTAGATTGTCGTGGAAATTTAGAATACCATACGTTGTTATGTGTTTTATATATAAGGAATGTGTTTTAAAGAAGCTTGATACAGTGAATGTTGATTCAGCTCATTTGGTAGAGAGGCCATCTGCAGTTTATAACATCTAACTAGGAGACGTGAAGTCTAGAGACGGGAAGTCTGGGTGACCTAGGGGAGTTCTTGTCACCTGGGGAGGGAGAGACAGTTGTTCTGAAGATAATGTAGATTCAACTGTATTGTTATTGTGATAAGATAGAACAGTTGATGTAGCAGCTCTGACCTTTTGGCTAAGGAGATTGTGTCCTGTGTCCTGTTTGTGAAGGGTATCTTTACTATCCCCATATAGAGAGGGAGTTGTGACATCAAAGGACTGTGGGACAAATGGTATGGAGATGTATTGTTTCAAACTGTCACTGAGTTGAGTTAGCCAATCACGGAGTTAGCTACATTGATCGATTGACTTTATAGAATGCTATTTGATCTAAAGATTATATAAGGTAGCGTTTATGATTGTTCTTCATCACTCTTACGAACGACTTGTGGCTAGCACCCCGTGCGTAAAGACTGATCACCAAGTACTTTGTTAAACCTTATGCTAATGTACAAGCTAAATAAATTGTGTTAAAACTGACATCTCTCTTGACTCTTCCAATTTACACAGTGCCACTAGAATTCTGCCATATCATAGATATGCTTCTACCTTTACAAGCCAGAGGCCCCCAGCTATAAATCAAGTTGCACGTTTAAGACCCTGCGCCCACACACTTGTCTACAGCTGCAGAGTTCAGGGCCAGTACCATTAGCCGTAAATTGGGAGAATTGTCATGGGGCCAGTTAGCCTGGCTCTGCCCTCCTACGTACTTCCGCTCAATTTTGATTTTGCTTCTGTACTAGGTCTGGCCATGAGGTAAGTAAGTCAGATGTCTCCGGTTAATTTTCTACCGGCCAATCAGCGAACAGAGGGAGTGGCTGTCGTGCGCTAGTTTGTGTTGTAGTTCCGTAATGGCGGCAGAGAAAGATGCGAGCGAAGCCATTCGGTCCATTGTGGCAACGCTGCCGAATATCCATAAGCTAAAGCCACAGCAAGAAAAAGTTTTGCTGAGTTTTGTTGGTGGCCATGATGTTGTGGCCCTCCTCCCCACGGGGTTCGGGAACAGTTTGATTTTCCAGCTACGGCAGCTAGCTCTGTTACAGTAGTGGTGAAGGAATTGGCTAAGGCGAACGCTAGCGATTGGTTATGGCAGATCCAATAGTTTTAAACTTCAACAGAGTGCCCGCCTTCAAGGAAGTTAACGCTTGTCAATGGAGCGAGCCCAGACTCTCTGTACAAATAAAATGTACGAGAGTCTGGTTAGGACCAGGCTACCAAAACTTACCAAATAAAGTGTCCACTACAGTTACTGTCATACGTCTATGACGTTGACTATTCAAAAAACATTACAATAAAAGTTTGATCATTAATGTGGATGATAACTAGCCTGGTCCTAACCAGACTCTGGTACATTTCATTCGTAAATTTTAAATCAAAATTCAGCGCTGTCTCACCATCAGATTGTCCACCACGGGAGTGCAGGAGGGGGAGATGCCCCGACTGCATGGAATACAGGATACTTTACATAACTGCAAAACAGTGTATAACTAAATATATTTCTTTAATACTGTTCATAACAAAACCGTCATGAAGAAACGTGTGTTTACGGATACGCTTTTGTTTTCAAATTGTTACCTCGCATTGCTTTTTTATTGATTGGTGATCCCGCTGCTGTAGCCACCAAATAGGCCTGTGTTTTTTTCGCTCCTCCACCTCGCCTATAAGTATTTCAATGTCAGTGTCTGAGAAGTTGCGCCTTTTCGTTCTTTTCCCTCTTGACGCCATGATTCAACGTAACGTAAGAACATGTCAGGGCCATTAATATACTGGATTAGCATTCATGAGGTGCTTTGCATTGACCATTTATGGTTAAAAACGGGCGTGTTCAGGGCGGGGTAAAATGCTGATTCACGTACGCACACTTGTGGGTAGTCTGTGATTTATAAAAGGAACATTGCTTACAGGTGTATGTACTCGCGGTTTTATAAATCGGATTTTTTGGGGGGCGTACGCCATTTTAGGCTTTTGGGGCGTACGTACACTTTTAGTAAGAATCCTAAGCACAGTTTTATAAATGAGACCCCAGGTCACTCAGCTTATCTCTTTGACTCCCACAATGTTCATCTCTAACTCTGTACTTTCTACTACACTATTGTACCTTCAACTGCACTACTGTACCTTCTACTGGACTAATGTAGGATCTCACATGTGTGAGTGCTGTTTTTTGGCATTAACTACTGTATTACTGTTAGAACTGTGCACTTCTAGCACTTCCAGTCCTTGATTCTCTCACACACTTACTATAGATGCATCCCTATACCCGCATGTATGCAAGTACATCTCCATTTAACTACATGCATTCCTACCTGTATAATAATACATCCCTTTGCGTAAAAGCATCAGCTAAATGAATACATGCAAATGCAAGAGTGGCAGCTTAGATTGTCAGAGTAGAACGTTGAGGACAGCGTGCTCTCTCTTACCTTCATGACCTTGTCGCTGTTGGCAAAGTTGTTGATGATGGAGAGCGACTCCTGAAAGCGAGAGCTGCCAGTCAGGGCCACGTCTGAGATGAGCTGGCTCACGGCGATGATAATCTGTGCAGGAAATCGAAAAGCACAAGGGGGTCCTGGCGTTAACACCGAGCCCAGCCTGCGTCTGTTCCATCGCATGAATCATGGGCCCGAACTCACGGATTTGTGTCAATAAAGCAACGAGAGAATGAATGGAAAAGCTGGATTGGCTTCTGGGAAGCCGGTGGGTTATCTGTGTTTAAAAGTTGTTCCAGACCCTCTGGTGAAATGATCAAAGCGAGTGTGGTGTGAACCGTCAAGTCTGCCTGGGTCTCAGACTAGAACAGAAGAGGCCTGGAATTAAAGGCTCAACCATTCAGTGCTGCCTGTGTAAATACATGATCTATATGGCTCACCATATCTGACTATTTGCACAACTGGAAATGTTCAGATGAAGACACAAGCACACACACACACAGAGACACACACACTCTCTCTCTGTCCGGACCTGCAGGTGTGTGCGTAGGAAGGTCTTCCTCTTGGTGTAGTTGTTCCTCATGAGCAAATACAGCAGGGCTGAGGCCTCCGCCCTGAGGGACGCCATCTTAAAAAAAAACGATTTGAAAACCGGTATCTGCTCCGTTCCTGTTTATGTTTCTTACTTTGTTTATAAATGCCCTGAGGGAGGCAAACACGTGACGGAGGGCGGCCTCTGATTGGCCGACCTTGAGGAATGTCAAGTAAATGTCAAAGAGTTTCTCCATCAGGGGGTTCTGACCGTCGCTGTCCAGCAGTTGGGTCTGGGTTTAAATGCACAGTGGGTGAAAGAAATAACAGATAAGCAGATCACAGATGAGCCACTAACCTCAGCTCGTAAATATCCGACAAACACGTTTTTGGATTGACGATGATTGATTGATGTCTGATAATCAGTTTTTAAACATACCTCAGTTGGTTAGGGAGGACGTTTCTGGAAGTGTCCTGACCTTGAAGTTCTGAGTGAAGAGCAAGAGGACACACACACAGACACGCCTCGGTGGAGATGTTGCCCTCGAGCACAGCTTGGTGGTGGACCTCCGCCTCAGACGGCCCCATCCCTGGACACACACACGTCCAAACAGACACACACACATCCAAACACACACACATCCAAACACACACACACACACACATCCAGATAAATGCTAGGCGTACATACAAAAAGCTATAAACAATCTTATTTGAAGTTGTCCTCCATGTTCCTGGAGGTGATGGAGGTGAGTACCGATGTTGAGAGTGAGAGAGTCCATGGTGCTGAACTGTTGCATCTTGGTCTGCATGAAGCTGTTCCGGCAGCGCATCACAGGCATGGTCTGAGACTTCCTGTCTGGAGAGAACAGCTTGGACACCCAGGCATCTTGGCTCCTGGAAACCCAACAACAATAAAGCATTCAGAAGCTGATGCGCATGAAAGCAGGCGTGCGCGAAACACATGAAACAAGTAAAGTGGCATTCAATGGAAAAGGATTGCAAACAAACTGGAACCCGAAGTACACATTCCAATGAAACGGATGCCGGTGAAAATTAAAGCGGCAGGACAGGATGAAAAACATAGCAACGAGAATCCTGACAGGTACAGGTAGGTGACAGTGTACTTTGGTAGGTGTGCTCACCCACACCCAGGTGTGTTTACTTTTCAACATCCTCTTCCCAACGTAGCGGAACTGCACCACGCATGTCCTGCAAGAACCGAGAATTGGGGTGAGACGTGTGTGTGTGTGGTCAGAGTCTCTACAGGAAGAAGGGCAGCAGAAATTAAACAGGTGTGTGGTTTTGTCCAAACGTAAAAATGCCCCTTATGTTGCAGTGGTTGTCCCAGCTAGTCCTTCAAGGCTTCACTGAGGTAAGACATGCGTGTGTGTTTGTGTGTGTTGTGGACCTTCAGTCACGGTCCTGATGATGTGTAGGAAGCAGAACAGCAGTCCTTTGATCTCGTACTGGCCCAGTCGACCAATGGGAGGTAGGGTGCTGCTCATGGTGGAGCCGCGTCTGTGCAGCTGAAAGCACACACACCACTTCTATTAGTCTGCAGAGGGAGATTGTGAATTAAACTGTGTTCCATCAAATATACAGAAGTGGCCAAGCTCCCCATGAATCCTGTTTTCTTCCAGTGTTATGTTTGGCACCTTTAACTGTGCGTACTGGGTGGCTAACCTGGTACAATGCATCCCAAATAGGCTTTACCGCAGCAGCCAGAGTTCAATTCCAACCCAGGCCTTTTACTGCATGTCATCACCTCTCTCTCTCTCATGCCTTTGCACTCTCTCTACATACTAGTACAATCAAAATAAAGCATAAATGTAAAAAAAATACATAAATGATGTGCATACTGTTGCATCTGGTGTTTGGCGGTGCTTTGAGGGGTCATTAAGTGTTAGGTTGGTCTGTGTCAACAGTGTTATATGTTTAAATAACACTCCATCTTCAACAGATTACGTTCAGAGGGACTAACATTCAAGACAAACAGGTCCTAAAATTCTCAACTTTCTTATTCTATTCCAACCTGGCTCCCAAATGTCCTGCGAGGCAGTCATTTAGGCAACACATGAAAATATGAGTGAAATTACGAAAGACAATTATGCTGACAGACTAAAACAACCTTCAAATACTTCTGCTGCACCTACTACATGTTATTACTATCAGCGTGTCGCTTTGGACAAAAGCGCCCGCGAAATGAGTCAAAGGCAAACATGCGTGTCAGACTGTTTGCAAAAGGCTGTCTTCCTCTTACCTCATGACTGTCTGGGGTGCCAGTGTTGTAGAAAAACATCACACTGTTGTAATTATGAAGATGGATAATGATTATGGATTATATGATTGAAAATGAACCTCTTAATCACTTTTAGTAGTTCTAGAGTTTGATGCAAAAGTTTATTCAGACACAAACGTATCTAAACAAGTGAGTGTGTTCCCGGGAGCAGACTGGAATTTTTCTCCGGACATTTGTCTTATATATGAAAACCTTTGTCAGTTCTGTAATTTTTCTATTGGTACAATACTGTTTGTCACATATGCATTATGCATTTCTCACACTATTGGTGTCTTACCTTAGGGGCTTCAGATTACAGTTACATAGAAAACTCTCCTATTTTTTAGGCTTGCTCTGGCCTGAAGACCAGCTGTACTGGGTTGCTGAGCCTAGGGTCATAAATCTGTCCCATGATTTTTTTTAAATGTATTTATTTGTTTATTTGTCAGGGACAATGCAGCGCACATTATTACATACATAGATAATGTTGTAGATGTGTTCCATAAAAGGTTTTTAGCCAATAGGCTAATTTGCAACCCCAGTCCCTGGTCAGACCTTTCTAAAAAGTTAGGCAAATACAATTTACTGCATAGTGTGAGTTACACAATCATGCAGCAGATGCAATATATTAGTATATCAACATTTCACAGATTCATGACCACATTACACACAACAGCACATCACGTAACAACACCATACATTACAACAGGGACGTAACAACACAATACATTACAACAGAGACACACTGTGTGCTCCTGCCTTTATGGACCTGACTTAGTGGCTACATGTTTGGTTTTCTTTCAGCCAGTGTTTCACCTTTCTGTTGAATGTTTTCAGTTCGGTTTGTATTTTTATTTCAGTTGGTAAATTATTCCATAAATGGGTCCCTATCACTGAAAAACATGATTGGCCGAAAGTGGTTTTGCGCACCTCTACTATGCAGTTGCCACCCACTGCCCCCCTAGTGGCCACTCTTCTTGTATTTGTTTTTGTCACAAAAGGACAGAGTACGGCTGGAGCTAAATTATTGGAACATTTAAAAGTCAGTTTAAGAAAAGCGAACTTCATAAAATTATTTATTTCTGTAAAATCAAACAGTGGTGCCACATTGTTGGTTTCTGATCCATTATTTTCAGTGCCTGTTTGTGTAATGATGTGATGGGTTTGACTGTTGTCTTGGAAGCTTGACCCCATACAGTAACACATTAGGATAAATGAGAAAGTATCATGGCATGAAAAAACAGTAAAGCTGCCTTGACAGGTATGTGATGCCCTATCATTCTGAAACAGTTCAGATTTGTCCGGACAGTCTTACAGAGTTTGTTAATGTGTTTGTTGAATTTTATGTGGGAATACAAAATAATACCTACAAATTTAAATTCCTCAACTTCCTCTATTGCCCCTTGGTCTATTTTTATAGGACACTTGGCTTTCCCTCTTATAGAGAAGCACATAGATACCGTCTTTTTGACGTTGAGCGTCAGATGGTTATCTTTGAGCCACTGGGATATACCCTCCATTTCCTTGGTTAGGGTCTCTGCTGCTGCACTTGCTGTCCTGGCTGATGCGAGAGAAGACTGTGTGTATATGCTATATACTAAGACTATATATAATATAACTAATATATAAGACTGTGTGTATATGATATCTGGGCCTTTTAGTCCATTATATCTGGGCCTTGTAGTTTTCTATGGAAGAAGCATATACACACAGTCTTCTCTCGCCCTCAGCCCCTAAATATCCAGATTTGCACTTTGGGCTTACTATCTTCTACATATTAGTGGCAATACTAATCAGTCAACAGCTTTGCATCTGGTTTTCAGTAATATAGCATATAAAGGTAAAAAGTGATTAAGAGGTTCATTTTCAATCATATAATCCATAATCATTACCCATCTTCATAATTACAACAGTGTGATGTTTTTCTACAACACCAGTGTCCATAAACAGGGATCCTCTGGAATCTTCTCTCCTCACGTGGCCGTTCTGACCTGCCAAGAACAACAACATCCCAGCTCAGTGTGCATCTCTTTGGACCAAACATGGTGATGAGTCATTTCCCCAGTTGGGGAAATGAATTCTTCTTCTCAGAATGCTCTGTAGAGAACTACAAAAAAACAACTACAACTTAAGATGATAATGCATCTGTAGATCAGATGTGCCTTGAAACGTTCCGTTTATGGTGACTTTTGAGTGGAACACGCCTGAAAAGTCTGAGGCCTTAAGTATTTGATTTTAGATGGCTCTGTGTTTTGACAGCTATGGTTATGTGTTTCACATCTGATCCAGGACACGGAGGAAAAGGAAACTTCCGGAAGGAACTGACCGGGGTCCTTCTCAATTGCCGTGCTGGTCCTGCGGCTGTCCATGGAGCCCGTCGACATCGAGTTGTCTCTGGATCCCTACGCAGCGTCAGGGAACACGGAGAGAACAACACAAGCTTCCTCCAGTTATACACCACACCCTGACGACTTAGAAGAAAAATCTTTACGTGTACTAGGGGTTAAACATCTCACTTGGGGTTTAATTAAATCCTATAAATAAATTTATTTGTTCAGTTGAGCACATTACAATAAAGGGCCAAGCAATATAGAGACATGACATGTCTATAGATAGACTATACAAACATTCCATAGGGTAAATATGTCATATAACTACACTGTGTGTGAACCAGGACCTCCAGAGGAGGAGAGGACTCACGTTGAAGGCCAGGCCTGAGACTGAGGTGGGCTGCTGGGCAGACAGCTGCTTCATGTTCTGGTAGAGCAGCTCCAGCAACGGGAGGTACAGCAGGCAAATCCGGGACCTGCTGGTTCTGAGACAGGCAATGACGTTGATTATGGTGTGAATGGTATACCGACGTTACCGGACGAGAAGATTAAAGGTGAAGAAAATAGGAAATATCGGCACCGATGGGATTAAAGTCTTGCAGATTTTTGGATAAACACAAAATTCCACATGGGTCACACATATACATTGGCTTGTTGATCTAAGATGCAACATTGGTGGTTGTTTGTGATGTCCAAACATAATGTAATGCATATTTTCTTAGTCGTCTGTCATGGAAATTAAACCACAGCATGCGCATGTCGATCCTATCCTATACACGAGGTGAGCATTACGGCCCGAACAGCAATAAAACTACATTATTGTCTGCACACAAGGAGACATGCTACCTAAGCTTCTAAGCGTCTCAAAGAAACAAGAGTGTACAACATGTTTTATGCACCCTATGTACATGCATTAACTTCCGAGGAAGCTAACAGGTGTTTCCTGACATTCTTACTGTGATTATCTGATTATCCTGTGATTATCTTGATGATGTAACATCATCAGCAATATGTTCATCGCAAGTCAGCAGTTAGCAGAACTTGCAAAAAGAAATTGCAACAGTGCTCCCAGAATATATCAATTCAGAGCAACATATACTGTAGAAACATCTAGAAATTATACTTATGACTTATCCACAGCGATATGACAGATAAAACAGATCTTACAAACCATGAGACTATTTGCATGTGAAAGGCAGACTAGTTTGCATAACAGACTCTAATCTTTCTAAAACAGGGAAGGCGCGCTGTATTAAAAACACATGGTTGGTATTCGAAAACCAAACAACCTCGATGTGTCTGAACACCCTGTTGACAAACCACACATCCACGCCCTTTGGTGTTACACATTACTCTCTTGTTCTCTGCCTGCTCTTGTTCTTTCTCCACCACACACTTTCCCTCACCAACATTTTCTCTCTACCTCTCCTCCTCTTTCGCCCTCCCTCCCTCCCCCTCCCTCCCCCTCATTCTCCCTCCCCCTCATTCTCCCACTCTCACTCACTGTCGCTGCTCTCTCGCCCTCCCTTTCTCACCTTGTACAGGGCGTAGCGGTCGTCCATGGCGTGTTTGATGAGCAGTTTCTTCAGCACGGCCACGGCCAGCTGTCTGACCTCAGGCCCGGCCTGCAGGCCCTCAGGAGGTGGCCGAGGTCTGGTCTGGGATTGGACGACAGCGGGGGATCAACTGTCATTTCTAGGAAGCAGGGCGCCCTATCCAGTGTGCTACTGGAGTGTGGTGCAGTTTACATGCGTGGGGGGGGGGGGGGGGGGGCAAACACTGTTGGCATGTCAAAAAACTCACATCACGTGGCAAGTCAAACAAACATCAAACAGACTTGTGTGTCTAGTTTTTATGACTTTTCAATGGTTATTAATGCACACGCAGGCAAACGTGACAAAAGATTTCACAGGTGTGTGATTATGGTTTCAGCCAGAGTATTCACATGGCATTCGATGGGAGACAATATTCTTGACAATGAAATGTTTTTGCAATTCCACTAAATACCATGGGTGTGTGGTCATTTCCAACCCACTGGGAGACATTTTTGTTCTTTGCTTAAGCATTCCAACAAAACCCATACGGGAAGATAATCAGAAGATAACCTGTAAGAACAAGTGAAGAGAAACGGTTGCACTGACGGATCACGTGAAAAAAGGCAGATTGTAATCTCGATTAGTCAGCTATTAGTCACAGGTTGTTTTCTGAGACACTCTATAGTCACAACTAGACTAACAGGTTCTCAGCATTTATTGGAGACACCATGACAGAAAGCTAGAAAAAGCGAAAGCAACAAAATTAAGAGGGATGGTGAGGAAACCAAGAGAGGAATGCAGCAGCCACACCAGTCACGAAATGAAAGACAGTCCCGCTCGTCTTTCAGCAAATCAATCAAGGAGAAAGGTTGTTTGATTTGATGTACACTGTTCCAGAACCAGGAACTACAGAAGTAGGACACCGCTGTGCTAAAGCATAGGTCGGGGTGGGTCAGTGAATGACGAAGTGTTAGCATTAGCGATCAGGGAGTGGGAGTCCTGGCGGAGAGGGGGGCTAGCATGGAAGGTTAGCTGAGGAGCGGGTTATGTCATAGCAGCATCCACTACGGCCGGCATGGCGTTGATGTAGGGGCTGATATAGTGGGCATCACCTACCTACTGCGCCAAAAACCTCCGTCACATACAAAATAAAATCTGACCACAAGCAAAAAAAATACAAACATTAAAAAATATAAATAATACCATGCAGTATTGCCAGAACACACCGTGGTTTAAAGTACTGGTAGGGGTAAACATCATTATTATTTATTCTTTAACAAACCCCATCTCTGGACTCCACATGAACTGCTCTGTAATAGACTTGATGCGAGTTTATGGGTGGACCGAACCATTCAAGCAAGTTAATGGAGGGGTGGGGGAAGGGATGATTGCTGGTGAGTTCTGTGGTGTGTGTGGCGGGTGAGCATACAGCAGGTTAGATGGGATTTAAGGAACGTGAGCCACCTTACCTTGCACCCTCTGGAGCTTTGTGCGTCCGAACGCCATGGGCAGATTCAGGGGGATGTAGTGTTCGTGGTTACACACACCCATCATGAAGTCAAATTTCATCTCCGTCAGAACCTGTAGCCAAAACAATTACTGGTGTTGTTCCTCTGGTTGATTATTGAAATGCGTTGACCAGACCGCTTTCATTTGTGAGTCAAACATACTGATGTACAGTGGATTACTGCATGTGTGTACAACGGGACTGTTTGTGAAAGCTGAATCAGAGAGTAAACATGACTTTTTCTGCCAAGTTCATGCGCAGCTCTCTGACCTTTCTCTTCCAGAAGTCAGAGAAAGGAAAACCTTTTTTCCTCCCCATTCCATCTGACCTTAATGTTTTTGTTGCAATACATAAAGGCCCAAGACTTCCCACAGTGCTTCATAGCGCCTTACATGGCTAGTTAACTCAGCATCAGCTTCCTTTATTACTTCCGTACTGTACGCTACCTTGGGGTCTTTGAGAGAGAAGCCACACCTGTAGTCGTTGACGAGGCTGAACGCGAAAGCCTCGATTCATGAAGGTCAGGCACCTTCTGAGGAGAAACAAGAAGCCACCTTCAAAAAGCAACACTCAAACCAAGTGGGTCTTTGCATCTTTCCACACACTGGTTCCCCCCCCCAAACACACACCACAGTATCACGCGCGAGGCAGATAGATGAATAAAAACAGTGTGGAGGGAGGGATATGGGGTTGGTTGGGGCGTGCGGACCTACCTTGATGAAGGCGGCCAGGCTGAGGTTGACTTGGCGGGCCTCGTCTGGGATGTCAGGGTATCGGATGGTGATGTGAGGCATGATGAGAGCACAGCATATCACAAAGTATAATAAGTGAAGTCTTGAATACCCAAGATGGAGCCATTTATTTGTTACATGCTCATTTTCTTTTGGGGGGAATCAAAATATACTGTATGGCTCAGTTTCCCAGACATGGATTAAGCCTAAGGAAAAATGTAATGAAGATGCCCATTGAAACGTTTTTTTAGTCGAGGACTTGGCTTAATCCATGTCAGGGAAACTGGCCAACTGCACTAACATGACCCTTTTGTTTTGCAAACTAGAGTGCATGTCTTGTGTTTGTGAGTGTGTGCCAACAAGATAGACAAAGGCAGGTAGAATGAGGAAGTTACGGCTCTTATAGAAGGTAAACAGAGAGAACCCATCTATGGCTAACCCAACCTCTGGACCACAGCCAAAGAGGTACAATGGTTGAATGTCAAACTATTTAAATTGTCTCATGCATGATGTCAAACTACCCAGTATGTCACCACTCCTCCACCACTCCACACTCTTCATGACAGTTCATGAAACGGGCACTGAGCACAAACCTTCATCCTGTTGCCCTCTTGCAGGTACGGCTCCATTGACTTGGCCAAGGTTTCAGATAAGAACCAGGAGTACTGAAAAAGAGGACACATGGAACAGCAGTTTCACAACCTCAGACAGCAGGCAAACTGGAAAACCATTAAAAACGCCTGACTTAGTTAAATTAAGTGGTGCAATAATGTATTGTCCGAGTTGTGATGAAATGAAAACATGCGTGTGGTGTGTGACAGCAATGACAGTTCTTCCTTATTCTTAGAAGATATTAGGTCACCGGTCGAATGCTACAGCACCACCTTCTGTTCACAACAGGCATGACAGATCCTGGAGGGGAAAACCTGTTGACATTCCCTTCAAAGCTGCTGACAACTTAGACAAACAGACAAATGCACACACACACCTTGAGCAGCTTGTTGCTGGTGTTGAAGTCGGTATGTTTGAGGATGGCAGTGACCGCGGTGACGAGGACTTCGTGAGTCACAAAGCATCTTGTGCAATACACCGACGCATGTCTTGTATTCAAGATCCTACATGGCCTTGCTCTCCTTCCACACCATTTTGTTAAACCGTAAACCCAAACATATGGTAGCAGATCCACAAGGTCTGCCATGAGAGGTGACTGTATAGTTCCCTTAAGGAAAAGTACCTTTTGTAAATCCACTTTCTCTGTGAGAGCTTCCCATGACTGTAATACACTGCCATAAGACACACGCACTGTCCCTGTAAAAATGTAAGAACTCAAACTCAACTCAATAAGTGGAAGGCGATTTCCCAGACACCCAGCTGTTGGTCATGAGAACGTACTGAAGACAAAACACAAACACACGGACGCACAAACACACTGACAGCAATTGTGACTTTCAACGTCAAAACAGGACCTGACGCTCCTCAATGTCAGTCCTCAGTCCAAGGAGATGTTTCTACTGACAGGTCTTCTCAGTCTCAGACCGGGCATGGTCCTAGGAGTGTGTTGAGAGACCCAGGTCTGGACAGGGCACCTTACAGTGTGTTAGCCTTAACGTCTTACCTTGAGAAAGGAGCGCAGGTAGTATTCCAACACTTCTCATGACACCGACAGACTATATGTATGATCACTCTGGATAAACAAAAAATGGTTTTAGACCATTTGCGGAAAAATCTCCAAAGTCACGTGTCAAAGATCATGGAAATGGAACTGACATGCTTGATAGTTGGACGCTACATAAGAATATATATTCATTTATACCATGGTCTGGGTGAATACTCGATTCTGATTGGCTGCAGGGGTGTACATTATCCGGTGATATACGGACACCTACTGCGTCATTGCAGCAAAACTGTCTTTTCACCGTTCTAAATTATTCCGCTGGCTACATAGTATATGAGCCTGTACAAAGTGTCTGAAATAAGTAACCATAACAACGGGGACGGAGTCAAAGCCTCCATTTACAATTTTGAAAGACTTTAACAAGCTAACTTGTATTTACAACAATGAGTGACTTGAATATTTATTTTAACCTATTTGAAAAATGTTACTTTTCTGAATGTAGTGTGTCAGTGTCACGTAACCGCTCATCTCACATCCCATTCGCTATTCACCTCGCTAGTCAATCTACTGCAGACAGGCTGCAGCCAACACGACAGTAGCAACAACTCTACACATGGCCGATTATTTTCTTCTTAAAAATCTTGATTTTATTTGGGGACAATGACATGGCTCGATAGCTGGCTAGTCTTGCTGTTAAACATACTGTAAAATTATAATTACTGTTTGGAGAATATGTCAACTTTGATGCGGTCATCTCACATCCATTTTCGATTCAACTCGCTCCACAGGCTGCGGCCGTACTGTAGCCTAGTACTAGTATATGGCCGACCTTGTTCGTGAAAATCTTGATATTGATTTTGGGACAGTGACATGGCTGGTTAGCAAATCTTCTTGTCAAACATACTGTAAAATTATATTTACTGTTTGTCAACCGTACACAATGTTATTGCCTTTTAATCTTGCTAGCAATAACGTTAGCTTTCGGGCTAATAGCTCATCCAAAGGAAAGCCGGTGTTGGTTCTATGAGTTGAGCGGACTAGAAATATCTATATAGAGTTGGCTAACGTTAAAAAACGTTAGATTTTCTTTTGCAAAAAAAAAGAAAAGAATAAAAACATTAATTAATGTTTGTAAAAAAAAAATCGTTGGCAAGTGACCATGGTATAAGCGGGATAACGCCCTTCGAGGTGTCCAATATATCACCTGATAATGGACGATGCGGAGGCGTGAACCGTCTGACGCGCAGCGGAGGCGGAAGCAACGGATATTGGATACCTCGTCGGGCATTATCCCTTACTTAGCCTACCTGTTCTAAAATCAGCGCAAAACACAGACTCGAGGGGCTTATTTGTTAATTTAAGTATAACGGATTGTTTTTGGTTGTTTCGTTTTTTTGGGAATAATGAAATAACCATATAGCCTAACACAAATTGTGTAATGAGCCATTAATCATTGTTTTGATTATTCCATATCCTTTATGCTGGTATCTGCAAAAAATGAAAACGCTCGTAATATCGTTTTGTCCATTTCGGATGTCAGAACCGGATTATGGGGAAAAGCTTGGATTCAGTTGTTTTGTTTTATTTTGGAATAACGGAATAACCATATAACACAAATGGTAGAACGAGCCATTTACTCGTTTGTTTGATCGGCCGTATTGCATACTGGCACTAGTGAAAAAGAGAGCGAGGGGGAGAGATGTGCAATGATTGGAGGTGCAGGGCCGTCGTTTAGGGGCAGTGGCGGCGGCACAGGGGGGGCAGGGGGGGCGGTCGCCCCTCCGAAAAATATGTTGGGGGGGCGTCGCCCCCCTCAATAAAATCCACCGCAAATGTCGAGAGAAATTCACGGCGTGCGGCACTGCCGCGGAAAACGCCGTGTCCTTGTTCACTTCCATGTTGTGAACTCCTCGGGACCTTCCCGATGTGCGGAGGAGTCATGTGATAGGCAACGCACCAAATATGGAACTTGAATCTGTCGGCGTCTGTCAGAGCCCCTCGGAAACTCTCGGGAAAAGTAAAAAATTCCCAGAGGCCAGCGCCGTCCGGGAAAGTTTTAGCCACGCCCGTCATGCTAACATGGCTCCGAAAAGGAAATCTACAGCAGATCTCTCCGTGATATCATGATTACTACATGGACGGAAATCCCGGGGGGGCACGACCCCCCCAATCCTGGGATTTGTCCCCCCCAATAAATCCCTGTAAACATAACTATGTAATTTTCAAATTTTCGTCAAACGCGTCCCAAAGCGCGCAGCAAGCACTGCTGCCTGTGGCAATGAGCGCTTCTGCCTCTGGAGCAGACATCACATTTACGCTGTTTTTGAAGCAATTACTGGATCGATTAAAAAAATTACAAAACGTTTGTACTCATAAACCTCCATATTCTTAATAGACATTTGGATTCTGAATAGCAGTTACTTTTATAGAAATGAAATGTATGTATTTCTGTAATTTTCAAACTTTGCCAAGACATCCGACGGGCCGCCGAGCTGGACGCCCTGTTTGACACCCCTGATCTAGTCAAATGTGTTAGAAACATTAAAGAACAGGAACATGTTAGTAGAAGGCTTTGTTATCGGCATAACGGTAAACATAACAAATCAAAAACGAGCAGAACCGAATTATGAACGACGAAACAGTAAACAAACGCAACGCAAAAAATTGTGTCCATCGAACTGTAGCCCATACCATGATTTTACAAGTCGAATCTGAAAACGAAAACAAGATAATTGTTAAAGCATTTGCTGTCCTCAGTGTCACATGCATGGGTCAGTTTATTTTCGCGACAATCACACACCCTTCTCCAGAGAACGTAAGAGAAAAGTAGCTAAGTGTATAATGAAATTCTGCCCCCTAAAATGCAGGAAATAGCGTTTCAGAGGATCTAGATTTCATTTTTTTTGCGGGGCAAAAAGATCTCGCCCCTCCATCACAAAAACCGTGCCGCCGCCTCTGAGGGGTGAAAGGTGATGACAATTGTAGGGGCCCACAGCCCAGGGGGGGCCCACAAAAATCCCAGTAGCCTATTATGTAGGCTTCCCTTTCTATGACTAAATTATTATGCATAAACCTAACTAATAGCCTACTCATACTAATGCATCAGAGTTAAAACAAAGCCACAAAATCAAGCAAAATTGGGAAAAAAAGTTTATATTTTCCGAGCAATAACACCCTTCTTTAAAAAAATAGTTTGGTCCATGGTTCGCTGCTCTTTTGAAAATGTGCGCGTAACGTTATAGCTCACGAACTGCAGCAGCAGCCAGCTGGTTATCAATAGAGAACTGACAATGGCAAAACAGAAACAAATCGGTACGCCAAAAAAGAGAGGAGAGGAAGAAAAGAGAGGCCAGGAGCACATCAGGAGCCCAGAATATCAGCGATATGTTTTCGAAGAAAGGTGAGAGTGTTAAGCTAGTTGCACATGGCACCCTGTGGTTCACGAGAAATAGCATAGCTCGCCTCGTCCAACGTTACGATGTTGGAGTGAATAATGTTATGAGCTAGCGCTTAGCCAGCTACTAACATTACTGCGTTAACCGAATGACACTAACGTTTAACGTTACGTGTGGTCAGCAGTGTAAAATAATCGCCTGACAAGGCTGACATTACAAAATTATCCACTAAATATCATCCACAGAAAAGATCAGTAAGGTTCTAATTCTCCAAACGTTATAATACGCTGTCAAAAAATTCCAGTAGCAGTATAGAACACAATTTTCCATTCTTACATGAGTGTTTACTAAAACTTAACTGCTATGGTAGCCTGTTGACATGAGTCTTGTTAATGTTAAGCAGGGGCAAATCTTACAGCTTGCCGTCTTCATACAATAATAAAGAGAAGCTGTTTCTCTAGAGCTTTTGGCATTGATAAGCCAATTTAGATTTGTTTTATGTTAATGCCAAGACTGGGTATCTTAGTTCTTAATCGGTTGTTCCATAAAATATAATCATAAATGTGTACAAAAGCAATATGAAATTAAATAAGATATGAAATATTTATAAGTCTACTTAAGTCACTGACTGTCCTTGCTGTCTACAGAGCCAGACCCCACCCAAGAACAAATACCAGAAAGTAGGGCCCTACTACAGATACTAGTGAAGGGGATAGTGAAGATGCTGATGATGGTGAGTGAGGTAGACACTTGTTGGCTGTTGACTTATTAATGAACTGCTGTACCATTGGCAATTACACATTTATTTTTACATAATAATACCCAGTGACTCTTTGTTGAGTGGTTAATTGAAAAAAATAAACAAATTGGGTGCATTGCGTCAGGCACTGTCAAGAACATAGAGAAACAGAAAAATAAAGAAAAAATTATAATGCATATAGTCTAAGAAAAAAAGTGCACCCCCCTGATAAAATATGTTCCCGTGGCTATGGCGGGGGCCCACACCAATATTCTTTCAGGGGGCCCAGAATTCCTAGCAACGGCCCTGTGGAGGTGTCAGTACTTCCGAACACCAGAAGGCAGCAACCATAGATAAATATAAACATGCAAACTTTATATATATCTATGGCAGCAACTAGCTTGACAACACAGCAGCAGGTTCTAGAAGACACACACACCAAGCTGGAGGCCCTCCAGCTTGGTGTGTGTCGTTGCTGCCCTCTGGTGTTCGGAAATAATGACACCTCCACCTATGTTGATAAATTTCGCCTAGGGCGCCAGATGTGCTAGGACCGGTACTGCCTGTCACATATGTATTTGAATGAACAAGTAAACATTTAATTGGCAAAATAAGGTATACAGTAGGGAGAAGGAGGAATTTTAGGGACTTTATAGAATACATATATAAACCATTAAATAATTAAATAACAAGAGGATACATTTAATTACAAAAAAAAAAAAAAAAACATGTAATATATTTAATGGTGTATTTCTACATACATTTAATCATTTTAATATTTAATGATTTATTTCACAACTTATTTATTTCATCGTTGCGAGTAGGAAGACGGATAAAGTAGGAGGGTGTAACTTAGGAAGATGGATATAAGGATTTTCAAGGACGGCGTGTGCTTCAGATCTACGTTGCTACGTAAATTGAATACAAGAAGGCGAAGCTAAATGTCTGCTGACAACCCCAGTTAGAACATTTTTGGTGTTTGATATATAGCCTACTATCCCATCTAGATCCAACCGCTGCCTGCCTGCAAACGGGTAAAATGGTCTTTCCTTACCATCCAACTGGAGATCCATGAATAACACAAAGAAGAGACAGGATACTACTGAGACCTTTCCGCCGGCCGGATTTCATATTTATTCAACTCACATCTATGAACTATAAATTCAGAGTGAAACTATAGACCCCCTGCCGCCTTAAGGTTCCTCTCCTTTGTCAATTAGCCTAGGTTGCGCAGAACAATGATTGATCAGGGAGAGTCTAGTCATAGCTCTATACAGTGGCGGATCTTGGGGTGGCGGCTGCCACCCCAATAAAAAATTCTGCCACCCCAATCTTCCCATGGAAAAATATTATTTGTACATTACAGAACATTTCAATAAATAATATTAATGTTACTGTTTGATTTAAACTACAATGTTATAGCCAAATCATTTACCATAGTACCATAGTACTGTACCCCCCTACTTTGTGCGTGTTCCGGCGCAAACGTTCCCTGGGTCTATTTTGCAGTTTCAGAAAACAATTCCGCCACAGACCAGGAAAAACGTAGTCTTAAGTCAGTGGATTGTTATTCAGATGCTATTTTAAGGGCGCATGCTTGGCCTGTGCGCACTGCTGGCGAGGCCAGAGTCTTCTTCCTGCGAATCCAATGCCCTGCTTTTGGTGCCCTAACAGTGGATAATGTATTTTTTGCACACAAATTATTGGGAAAACATTGGCATATTGATGTCCCTGCGAAAACTCATATCAAATTTACGTCCCTGAACTGTAGGCTACATATAGTGGTTAAGCAAGGGAAAAAAAGTGATGAGTTGCTCTAATGAGGGGCCTGTGCCCCAGTAGAGCTTTATGTCAACACCCCTGTGCCCCACCATGTGCAGCTGGTGCCCTTTACATTTTTTGCGCCCCTGCCCCTCAGATAGTTTGAGTTTGCCACTGGACCTGACTACCTCTTTTGGATCATTCTCTGTTGCTCTGTCGAGTATCGAGCTTGCCTGCCTGATTATGCCTCCTATTGATAAAGTCTGCACTTGGATCCTATTTTAACTGGCAGCCATTACACACTGGTCTTCCTACAAAAAAAAATCAATGTTTTGGCATGGCCAGGAAGTCAAGCAGTTCTCACCAGTAATTGAGCAGGAGTTCTGGGACATGACTGGCTTGGAGCCAAGAACAGTTTGAATCCTTTGGGAAGGAAATACTGGATTTAGCCTACTTTACCAGCTCAAGAACAGGGAACACCGAACTTTGTCTTAGCCTACAGTAAGTCTATTAATATTGTATGACTAAGTCTATGATCATTTGCTGTCTGTTAATCCTTAACAGATACTGGTGCACAGTGGACCTCAATCAATCTAACCATAAAGAAACCAGTGCATATCCGAGCGCAGAAATCATCTTGATCGGATGTTGGTTTAATCTCTCCTACACTCACCGTGACAGTGTAAACAGAAATTATAACAAAATAATAACAATTCACAAATTCAAATGTATATGCCAGAAAAACCTTCCCAACAGCTTCCTACAAAACAAATAAAGCATATAGGCCTACCGTATTTTTCGGACTATACATCGCTCCAGAGTATAAGTCGCATCAGTCAAAAAATAGGTCATGAAGAGGAAAAAAACATATATAAGTCACACTTATTTTGAAATGTATTTCACTAAATCCAAGACCAAGAACAGACATTTAATCTGGAAAGTTATTCAACTACACAATTTTGATTTGCAGTTTTTACAGTTTGATTTGCATATTTGACTAGTTTTTTTTGTTTGACGTCAATGTTTGATGTAAATTTGATGTATTTTCAACATCAATTGCCCACTGGGAACAAATACATTGTGTTCCATCATTTTAGTTAAATATTACTTTGTTGTTGCACATAGCTTGAAGGCTGAATAGGTGTCCGGTATGTTAAGGTAACACATGAACAGTTATTCAGCTACACAATAGCATAAAGAACATACCTGGGAGGCTGAATTGGCTAAATTAACATAACAAGCTAGCGGGTCCAACAAGCAAGTTACCGGTAAGCAAGTTCACCAAGCTCCTGATCTCATTCCACATCACTGAATCTGTTGAACTCTTTGGTTCATGTCAGTCAGTATGAATTAACATTTAAAAACATGTTAAATTATATATATTTTGACATAAGTCGCACCTGACTATAAGTCGCAGGACCAGGCAACTAATACAAAAAGTGTGACTTATAGTCCGGAAAATACGGTACACAACATTCTGCAAAGAAATATATTTACAACAGAGTATGCAACATTTGACTGTTCAAAGGGTTGTAGCCTACTGTACAATACATCAATTTATTATATTTCCCCCAAATTTGTACAAAATTGATGAGCCTTTAAAAACATGTACAAAATCAAGTATAGCAGTAGCAAAGACAGGGTTGTAGTCATCAAGTGTTGAGACCGTTACAATGTCCAAATAGGCAAAGTAGCATTCAGGGTCTCTGTTGCCAAAAGCATCTCTTAGTCGTTCTTCAGATTGGCAACATGAGCCTTCTTGAGTGGTTCATACTGTGTTACCAGCTGTGTGACACTGTTGTACGTTTACCTTCCACACATTCACTGGGAGAGAGGCCATTGAGTCCATTTCTCGACAAGCCCTTCTTACGATCTACACACAAGAATACGGCAAATTTGTTGTTGTCTGAAAGCTGCCATCTCCTACAGCAATAAGCCCCGAGGGGAACACGGGCAATAATAATACTTTAATACTATAATTTCCATTCCCCACTTTTAAGGTGGATCCCTTAACTGAACACTGGGCTGTAGCCCACCCACAAGTATCCCTGTCGTCGCTGAGGTTGGGTTATTCCGGGATGTAACACAGTAATTGAGTATTTCATGATGGTCACCATGTCAGATCAGTGCCATAATTTAATGTCTTGCTGAGTGAGACTGGCATCACCACAATCCTCGAACGCTGCCTTTCACGATGAGTTGTCAAATTAGAATCCCGGCATTAGTCGCATGTCTGACTGTTCTCTCAGACCAAGCAAACCATACATGTAAGGTTTGTGTGCCTAGTCTGGCTGGGTAGGTAGAGGGTTGGTCTCTAGGTGGATTTCATTTCACGTTCTCTGGCACTGGAATATACACCTCCTCTGGTACTGGAACATACAACGTCTCTATGGGGTTCTGGAACAGAACAGGAAAGACAGTGGGTCTGTTACAGAAGTAGTGTCTTTACGTTTGTGTATGTGTGAGAGAGAGACAGAGGGAGGTAGAGAGAGAGAGGGACGGAGAGTTAAACAGATACAAGAGGTAGATACAGCATACAGTTAGTGTTAAAAATAAATCAATAAATACACATTGAATCTTTCTGACATTTATTGTAAACAAAAGTTTGAGCCCTGTTTTTTTTTTTTTTACCTTTGGATCCTTATTGTTATTCATTATGTCCTTGAATATTAGCTGAGGTTTGGGAATGTCAGGGAAAATAATGGTTTTATGCCTGAAAAGGAATCGCAACCACATTCACATATTAAATGTGATATGCTTCTACATTTCCATAGACATGCGTCTGTGAAACTGAAAACATAATGGCAGCATTATTTACATATACCATATATAAACAATGGAGCCTAACATTTCCACTTACTTCCTTAAACACACAAGCGCAATGATGACAGAAACGAAGATGATGATTGGAACAATGATGGCCAGCACTATCATGTTATGATTATCCTGACCTGAAGAGAACACATGAACAACATGAGCTGGGACTTAATAAAAAAGTCTGTCACAAATTGTGGAAACGGACAATTAACTGTATTAAAAAGAAATAATTTAGCAGACACTCTTATCCAGAGCGACTTAGTGCGTATTAGAGCATATTAGTGGCAGTTTTATCAAAAGTCAAAACATTTTCTATATCTAAGCAAACTCACCTTCAATACTGGCTTGAAAAGTGTTTCAAATAAATACATTATACATTTGATTACAATGAAAATCCAAGTGAAAATACCATAAACTTCGAATGGGCCTTGTACAATGCTGCCTTCCCCACAATCTGATTTTATTGTAGTCTCAAGCTGGATCTTGTACTGGCACATTGAGTCATATGGTATGCTGGCTGAATTTGTTTGACTCTGTAAAGAAGTTAAATGTATAAAAAATAATTGTTTTTTGAAATGCATGTTTACATTTTGATAAATTATAATTAATTTCTAAATAAAATTGTTACCGAGAACACATTCCATTAATATCTTGCATAAAAAACACTTTTAATGGCGCACTTCTTGATAACAGTCTGACTCAACTCCAACTCCACTCTTGATCTCTTACCACTACTGTCTAGCATAGGGCCTCTAAAAACATCCACACTATTCTACCATGTCTTACCGTGAGAGAGGAGGTCTCCCCACATTTGATGTAATTCAATTTGTACTCCCAGCAGCTAGGCTTAAATATGTCTGGTGGTGCCCAATCAAGGACAAGCTTTTCCCCCTCTTGTTTTATGTTGAGTTTTGGGGGTGGGGGCTTGACTGAGGAGAGTCAGATCAAAAATTATATGTTTGAGAGTATGGTTTATGCCATGTGTTCAGTTCAAAAAAACATTATGTAGACTGGAAAAAGGAAGACATTCGGTGTTGTAACTACCAAGTATGCTGGGAGTCCTCTTGAAGGTATTCTGAAAAGGTGAGCCTTCGAATGTACCATTGAGCAAGAAATATACATTCATTTTGGACACTTGATTGTCATGTAGGTGACATCCTGTTTTCACACCATTCCTGTAGAGATACTCTGTACATGCTGCTAAATTGGTATCTTTGTCCTCTGTACATGCTGCTGAATCCTCCCCCCTGAAAAATAAGAATCAATAAAGATTACAAACATTTCCAAATTGACCCATCAGTTATAGAATATGTATTTGAAGACATTTGCTGTGGGTGGGAGCTTGTACATGAACTTGAAATGAAAATAAATTATTGCATTCTTATGGTAATCCAGAGAGGCCATGAATAAAAGTGCCTAGTTGTTTTGTTGTAAATGTATTTACCTCTGGATCACAACATAACAAAAGTTGTTTTGTGTTGTGATCATGAGATACACTATAAATAGAAGTGACCTATAGCCAGGATATGTGACAAAGTGAAAATCATCCTCACTATCACAACAAACGTTTGTTACATAATTTACTTGATCACAAGATAAGTCATCACTTAGACCAAATATTATTATAAAAAATAAAAACATTCTGTGTCCTGCCTGAACTTCCATTGAAGTTTAATTCCCACCTATATAAGAGTTGGAGGTCTGAAACATGATTGGATGTCAGCCAGGAACAATTCATGTCCTTTGTTGAGTAGAGGTAACAGCTGAATTCCTTAATATACTCTAGAACATGGAGAAAACAAATAAAAGACCTTGGAGATCCTCCTATCAATAACAGCAATTTCCAGTGTCCACAATTCTTCTACTTATTTACTTTTACAGGGTGTTGTCTGTATGGTGTTGCAATTTGACAGTTTAATTTTATAAATATGTTTAGCACTTATTAGTGCATTGTTTTCATTTCACCATGTAAAATGTACTAGTTTTACAATGTAAAGGGTTAGCTAGTGTTTGAATGTGTTTTATATGGTGGATAATCATTGTAATAAAACAGGTACGTTTTATTTGTAGTTTAAGTACCTTTTTGAAATACTGTTTGTTACTATTCTATTACGCTACTCATCTTTAAATCAGTGAATTTACTGGGCATCAAATTAACAATGTGACCAATGATTTGTAATTGTTCCATTACAGTCCAGTTCCATTCTGTTAAGAGGTTGATGTACTGTTATTAAGTAGCCTACCTGTGTGTTGAGGGATAATTTTGGTCACAGGTTCACTCAGGTCTCTGTCTCCACAATCTATGGGCTCGGTTTTCACAGTGTACTTCACCGTCTTCTCAGGTGAAATGGCACGACATACGATTTGTTCGATTAATAATGTATGTTCCCTTTAAAATAAAGACAACTTGTAAATTGAACAGAACATGTCTTCTTACAAGAAACTACACCAACTGTATACAATATGCCATAAAACAAAATGACTAGATGTGTTTAACTATATAAAAAGAAAACATTGGTTTATATTAATTTTACTTTCTGATTCCAAGTGGGGGTTATTGAGTTTAGGTTTATTTCAGACAAACAACTTTCCTACAGTTGAGCTAACAAACAAAGGCATATTTACATCCGTCTGAAACAGGTGTAGGCTGAAGCTCATGCTTATAATGCCTACCTTTATGAATACATCTCATATCTTAAAAATAAATACAAATAATTATTGTCTTACATTATTATGTTGACCATCAGATCTGGACTGCATACAAAAACAAAACATTAATATTCTTATACAATAGAGTTGCACAGTCCAAATACAACAAAAGTAGCTTGTTCATCTATCACTCTTTAAATTGTTTCATATCATTTAATTGCATTATTTTTAAATACTTTCTTTAACTTACTAAAGGTCCCACATATTTTTAGTTCCACATGACTGCTGTTCCATAAATGTACACCTTTAACGGAAATACAATGGTATTTAGCATTGGTCCTCACTTTGTTCTTTTTGAATATACAGGATCCCCTTAAGTCATGTTGGCATTCTCTTTCTGTGAACAACCCTTGGATACTTTCTGGCAGCTGATGTTTTTTTGCTTTGTACATGATTTGTAATGTTTTTAGTATTTTAGAGCCTTTAATTCAATAAAAAGGGAGTTTGTTGGCTCCCTATAGGTGGCTTTCTTTACTATTCTTATGGCTTTTTTTTGAAGCATAAAAATTGGATTGGTGTTTGTTTTATATGTGTTTCCCCATACTTCCACACAATAAGTAATGTATGGTAGCACAAGGGAACAATACAAAGTGTATAATGACTTTTCATTTAAGAAATCTTTAACCTTGTATAATATTGCAATTGATTTGGAAATCTTGTTTTTAGTATAAGATATATGGGGCTTCCAATTTAAGTTATTATCTATAATTACTCCAAGAAATGTAATAGCTGACACCCTCTCTACTTCAACTTCATTAATCATGAATTTACCTATTGTATTCGACTATTAATATCAATTCAATGCATGAGCCCATTCGATTGTTCACTAAGCTTTAGCTGTTATAGTAATATAGCCTACAAAAATACAGCTATTCGTCTCACCTCGTCAATTTCTATATTATACTTCACTTTGCATTTGCCCAAGTCTTCCTGAGGCGCCTGCCATGACAGCGTCAGACCGAACTCATTGCGCCAGTGTATCGACAGGTTGGTCGGTGCAGGGAGCGGAACTACGGGATTCGCAAGAACGTTTAGATTTACAATTAAACCAACTGAAATGAAATCTGATTAAATGACATGAACGAGTACTGATGGAGAACAATTCACGATTGCTGTTGTAAATCATTCCCTAGCCTATGCCTAGCCTATGTCAATGGTGGTTAAAAATGACAAGTTACTGTCTCACTAGAACTAAGAACTAAATTGACTGAAATTAAACAATAATCTCTTGTTTAACATCCGGTTCCCTAAAAACGGATAGGCCAATGAAGAAATACATTTACGACTAAACTGACATTAACAATTACTACAACAGTCGGTTGACGTTTCTCTGACGCCGATACCCGGAAAACAGGAAATTCCTGGTTTGGATTCCTGTATTCCTGGAAATCTAAGCAAGTACATTCAATTTGAGGACACTTTTTTTTTTTACTGTGATTTTAAACTTAAGTTTTACCTTTGTCTGTTACGGATTCCGAAACTAAAATGAAACATAATAGAATCCCAACAATTCCAAAGTACTCGAAAAGCATGTTCCTGCGTTCCCTAAACGCTTGTATGTCCTTCAGAATTCCAGGTTATCATAAAGTCACAAAAGTCAAGGATTTAGCCAACTGAAGTACCGGCACAAAAAACCTGGTAGCCTACTTCTTTGTCGATAACTAAACAAAACCAACCATGACAAACTCTGGCAGACGAGTGACAGTGTCAGAACAAACCCACTAGGATGTGTGAATACACTGGGAGGGAGGAGTTAGTTGAACCACTAGAGAGAGAAACTGGAGATAACAAATTGATAACATTAAAATGTACACATTCGTTCCTAGAACGCTTTTCAAGGTCCGAATATTGCTAAGAGTTAAAAATAAAAATAAATAAAGAAAAGTATTCAGTCCATATGATGCAAAAATCTTTTAATTATCAACGATTTTACAAAGTATGATTGATAAGCAGTTGTACTCACAATGCAATTAAAAATTCAAATAAAAAACACAATTAAGTAACATGTATCTTACTAGACCACATTTTGGACCTGTTATTTGTCCAAGATAATACAAATATAAATACTCACATACATACACAGATAAAGTGTATTCATTTACAGCATAACAATATATTATATACATTTGCATATTATCATCTATCTGTTCATTTCAGTGTAGCACTTGTGAAATACTGGACAAACAGCACTTTACTGAGTTCTAGAACTTGTAACGAAATAGAAGAGACTGAGGATGGGGCACTGAGGCACAACATACCATAGGGAGACAGAAGGGTTCCTTAAAACCTCAGTAAGCTGTAAGCAACTGCACAGCATATCTAATGAAAAAATGATATTGTGTGTACAGCACACAATCAGTTCAGTTATAAGATAAGCTCATGGTGAAATGATAACATCCCATAGGCTTTATTACACAGACAACAGCAAAGCCACATTCTTAGTTTCGCTCAGAGTAATTGGCATATGATGCATCCATACACAGACCTCACTGTCCTCAAACACATACAGAACTAGCATGTAAGGCAAACAAGAGTTTTCTGTAGCTTACAGCCTGAGGTCTGGTTGACACTGGAAAACACAGAGGTAGTGAGTACTGTTGTCTGCATAGAGTTCTGTCAAAGGTACAATAAGACCAAGTATCCTGGCCACTAAAACTAAAATAAAAACATACCATTCCCACGAAAGTGCAAAGTCATCTTACAGATGTGACTCATTACATCAGGTTGACATGCTTACATTTGTATGTACAGTGTCACTTTGCTCTCATACATTCCACTCCACAGTCTAGACAGAGATATCCCAATACTGCTCTGTATTTCAAACCCATTATATTTTGTTGGACATAGCTAGGTAGCCTTGGTCTAAGAAAGAGGGGCCTGCAAGGTCAAAGTGTTGTCCATGTCCAACTCAAAGGTGCCGTTCCTAAAACACATACAGTAACTCTGGAAGGTCTGTAGATGACAAATAGACCAAGGAGATTCTGTTTTAAGGCAAGATGATGGCACAGAAGGACTGGAGAGAACTAGCCAAGGTCTGTTGAAGTTCCACTGATGGCACGAAACACATGCATGGAGTTCTGAAGCAGGGAGCGCATCATGTCCTCCTGGTAGATCTGGGGATTTTTTCAAATTATTAAAACAATTTATGTTGTAACATGTGATATGTTAAGCTAGGTCTCAACAATAAAAATGAATGAATAAAATAATGATAATAATAACCCTTCCAACATGTGACAAGAATTAAACGTGAGCATTAGTTCATGTCAATGAAATTCTGACTTTTTGCACCCTTTTTTTTGTGGTGACACCATATAATAAAATAGTTGAAACCATCGACCATGGACCAGTGCAATCTTTATGAGTTCTGTTACAGATGCACCCCAGCATATTTATAGGAGGGGTCTATAATCACAGATGGCAGTTTACATATGTAACTGACACGTAAAACCATAAACATATTACCTGGCTTTCTTAAAGCTGAAGGGCAGCAAAGACAAGAAGAAGAAAAGTTAGAAAGACAGACGACTGCACTGAGACCGAAAGAAGCACTTTTGACAAGATTAGAAAACGTCTCTACGGCAGGCAGTTATGGTCTAAACACATCTTTGAGAAAACCATGATTCACTGCAAACCAAACTGACTCATCATACTACACCATGTGTATCGTTTTCAAAATCAAGCAATTGTATTGTGTGTGTTCTTGTGCAACAGTCCAGCAAGTCGGTTCTTGCCCTGACGGCTCTCTGACCCATTTTGCAGAAGTTCCTATATGAAACGGGTTGCAACACAACAATGCCACTCCCCAGACAGCTTCTCACAACAAGGAAAGTAACTTCTCCATTCTCAAATATCTATGAAACAATCTCTAAATCCCTGCGTTTTTATAGCCATACTCAATTAACACACAAATATTGTAATTCTAGAAATGTCTGTATAGTTAAACAATTGTTCAGGGCTGCTAGGCTGTCACAGGGCTTCTTCCCTAGTTCAGCTCATTAATCCTCAATGCCAAATAGAGAAGCACTGGCTCCCTATTTGTCTGTATATGGAAGGACATGTTTAGGATCTAACCCCCATCCTGGTAGTCTCAGCTTGGACGTTTAGGTCCCTGTGTCCAAATGCATTCAGTTTACTGAATTGTATTACACTGTATTACAGTGGACGAGAAAAAGTAATCGAAGTGTATTAGAAAGTCAAATGAAAATGAAAGCCCTTGATCAATAACATTTTTGATTTGTTATTTCTAAATAATCTCATTCAGAAATACCCAGTCACAACTAGTGGGAGTACAGTTTGCACCTTATGAGAATGTGAGGGTTCTTTTATTATGTTCCTTTTTTGTTTGTCCTCTTTCTTTTGGTTTTGTTTTGCTTCAGGTTTTTCTGTTTTTTTACTGTCTAGTATTAAATTTCTATGTCCCGTGTTGTTCTGGCTGTCATTTGGTTGTAGTGATATCACCTGTTAATTGTTAGCGTGCCTATTTAAGTCAGGCCCTTTGTTTGTTTCATTGTGAGGTATTGTTTGTGTTAGCGACGTACTGAGCATATATATTCAGATTGATTTCTATAGTGTTTAACCGTTGCCCTGTTTCTTGCCCGTTGGATTATTTCTGCCTTGTGGATTACCGACCCGTTTCTGTTTGACTACGATTTTGCCTTGTCCTTTGTGTGGAATAAAACACAAGACCGTTTACTCTGCGTCTGGGTCCTCTTCCCTTTCTGGGATCTACCTGGTATCGTTACAATGGGTGGATATGGACTATGACGTAGCAGGAATGTATATATTTTTTGGGAGGCATGAGATAACGCAGGTGCCTGATTACATAGCTGAAAAATGCAACAGATAAAAAAAAAGAGCATGGGGTTAAAGTCCAAAGTTCAGGAAAAACGAACCCCTGTGTGTGTAAGCCTTTGTTTAGAAACCGAGATGCCAGTGATGCAGAAAGAAAGGGAGAGAGTGAAAGTGTGCGTGCGTGTGTGTGTGTGGTGGTATAGTACAGTACCTGTTCATGGATTATATCAGACAGCTCCTTGACCATATCCTTGAAGTTGGTTTTCAGACCTTCGTGGTACTCAAATTGGTCCTCCTTGATAAGACGCTCGTTGATGTCGAGTGCCATGCTGCAGGCCTGGACAAACCGCCTACAGCACAAACCGACAGACACACACATATACAAGAATACAAGTTAAAAAGGGTTGGTGTGACAGGGTTGGATGGTAAAAAGTATCGTTGTATTAAGAGCAAGTCACAAGGACACATTCAATTACAGTCTTCCCTTTAAATCTGCAGATGGCATGTTTCTAATAGATTAGCCAAGAACAACCACAGCCTTTCTTGGGCCATGCCCATCTTGCACCCACCTAAATATTTCCTTGAGCTCTTTCGCTTTCTTGGAGTTGGACAGGTTGGATTTTGAATCATCCAGAAAGGCTCTGGCATAAGCCATGGGCCCAGCGTTCACCTGGGGGGAAACCAAGGTTACGAGAACAACAATAAACAAACAAAACAAAAAGGAAGATCTGCACACACCAAATCTTTTTTTGAAATGACAAAACAACCATACAAAGCCATTTCTGGAGGTTTTACATTATTTTCATTAATAAAAGTGTTAGGATTAAATCATGGTAAAAATAGTTTCCATAGGATGTTATCTCAAGTTACACAGTCCAGCTGTTAGCTGTAGGGTTGCCACAGTATTTGAGTAGACTTTATTGAGTAACCCTATGATACCGACAAGAATTGCAAGTGTGTGTATTTACACAACACCCTATCTACTTGAGACACTGCCTGGAAGTTTGATAAGGGGCAGCAGTGGTTAGCTTGGTTCCCTTTAGTTCCAGTGAAAGGAACTGTTCATGCTTCAGCATACCAAACATTTTGGGACAATTTTATGCTCCAAACTTTGTGGGACCAGTTTGGAGATGGCCCCTTAGTGTTCCAACATGACTGCGCACCAGTGCACAAAGCAAGGGCCATAAAGACATGGATGAGCGAGTTTGGTGTGGAAGAAGTTGACTGGCCTGCACAGAGTCCTGACATCAACCCGATAGAACACCTTTGGGATGAATTAGGGCAGAGACTGAGACCCAGGCCCTCTCGTCCAACATCAGTATCTGACCTCACAAATGCACTTCTGGAAGAATGGTCCAAAATTCCCATAAACACACTCCTAAACCTTGTGGAAAGCCTTCCTAGAAGAGTTGAAGCTGTTATAGCTGCAAAGGGTGGGCCAACATCATATTAAATCGTATGGTTTAAGAATGGGATGTCACTCATGTTCATAGGCGTGTGAAGGCAGACGAGCGAATTCTCTTGGCAATATAGTGTACCTGTATGACCTGGAACTGTATATAACTGTAACTGTATATAACTATGACCTGTAACTGTATATACCTGTATAACTTGTAACTGTATATAACTGTAACTGTATATAACTATGACCCTGTAACTGTATATAACTGCATGACCTGTAACTGTATATAACTGTAACTGTATATAACTATGAACTGTAACTGTATATAACTGCATGACCTGTAACTGTATATAACTGTAACTGTATATAACTATGAACTGTAACTGTATATAACTGCATGACCTGTAACTGTATATAGCTATGACCTGTAACTGTACATAACTACATGACCTGTAACTGTATATAACTGTAACTGTATATAACTATGACCTGTAACTGTATATAACTGTAACTGTATATAACTGTATGACCTGTAACTGTATATAACTGTATATAATATGTACACTGTGGACCTACCTGTACAGAGACACAGCCCTGCAGTTTGAGCTGCAGCTGGATCATGTCCACCTCCTGGCTGGAGCACAGCTTGTGGAGCTCGGCCGTGCGAGCCCTCATCTCGTCTATGGCAACGTCCACCGGCTTCAGCTCCACATGTTTCTCCCCCATCACCTCCACACGCTTCTTCACATAGGGGAACGTGTTGGCCGCTAGGGAGAGCAGAGAAGGCAGTGCATGGGTGTATATCTGGCACGGCTCATTTGTGTAGGTGTCTGCCAACTGTTTTGCTTATCGGCAACACAACAACCAGGCCTTGTTCTCACTGTGGCTTCCCTGACTCAGATGCATCCCGGTCTATGTTTTGATGAAGGCATCGTCGTTTTTTTTATGGTTGAACCACATATTTTGGTTAGTTGTGTAGACGGTTTTGTTCTTTAGTCTTAAGATTTTCTGTTGACCTTTCCGCATGACCTTTTGAATAAAAGTGTCCGCTAAATGATTCCATTTTCTTCATGATAACTTTGTGATTTCTAGATATGTTAACATACTTAACTCCATTGTTGCAAATCACCCAGCGTTTTAAAATACAGAATTGCTATCAGATGACCCTCTTGGCAAATTCAGTACAAGCGAGAGATCGAGACTTGGCTCGAGTAAGGTCATTTGTGTAGATAGTGTAATCAGGCTACAGTTAGCAGAATTTGTTTATGTGAATAGGTAAGTGGTATGGTTCTTAGATGGAGTGCAGTGAGGAAGAACAGCCCAGCTTAGTCTGTTGTCACCCTGCTGTCACCAGGGGTAGCTACCACCTGCTACTGGCCTAAGGGGGAAGTCCTTATCAGAAAGACAAATAAGCCATTTGTCAATAGGTAAACATTTAAAGTAAAATTAAACATTAACCTATATATTTTGGTCTCTGGTAATACAGTAGTGAAGTACTTCTAAGGAGTGGAGTAGAACAAATGTAGTAATGGTTACTTTTGAGCACAGTCCTCCTCTTGCACTGCTCCTCCACTCCTCCATGTTTCTTTCCGTTCAGCGTGTACGGCGTCTCGAACACAAACTGGTTGATGTTGTGGCACTTCTCAAAGTCCGTCTTCTTCTCTGGAGCCTCCTTCTCCTCGAAGTAGGGCTTGACGAAGGTGACCTGGACGTAGGCAAACTTGGGATCTAGGTCTTTGGGGTTGACCTAGTGGGAAGTTAAAAGTCGGAACTGATAGGTACTTTGTAACTCATAAATGTTAATAGTGTTACTAGTAAAGCATCCTTTACGTAAAATCGATTAAGCATGTACAGAAAGTAAACAAATTATAGCCTTATGAAACTAATCAACATAATCCGAACAAGAATACAATGTCATCCAGATGTTATAAACAACTTAACAGCCATCGCTAAGTTTCCCACCCAAAACAGCTAGATGGGTTTGGCTGAGTGATCTGTAGCCAGCTCCTTGAAGGCATGGAACTAATAGTAGTTTCTGGTTAAAATTACTGAACTGGATTTGATATCCACTACGAGTCCAAGAAAAATACATGCGTTTGACTGTTCTCACAGCATTTTCTGGAATCTAAGTTACCTTGTTGGAGTCCTGTATGATTTTAAGGTTTTCGGCTCCAAACTTATCTCCGTAGAGCGCAAGGAGACGTTGGGAGATTTCGGACAGCCCTGTGAGCTTTGGCTCCTTGTACACATACTCTATTCCATCCTCCTCTTCAAAGAAGCCCTGTAGACACATCAGTTTGAGACTAAAACAGGGCTAACTGGTAATGAGGGCCGGATAACGGGAGCCGTACAACTGTGAATATCAACAGCAGAAGCAGTGGGTGCAGCTGCAACAATGTTCCCGGATGCCAAATAAAAATGGCTGTTTCCATTGGTCAAATCCTTGGTTCATTGAAATGCCCAGTTAAAGGGATTTTGTTCATGCGAGTGAATTTGTGACTGTTAATTCGAGTGAATTGTTCTCCTAACCTCCTCTTTAGCTGATACGTAGATCTCCATTTTTTCATTGTACTGGATGCAAATACTTTTGATTAGGCTTTTAAATGTGTGTTTTAAAATACACAGGTCTCAAATCAACATAAATGTATGGCCTTTGATATACCTGTTTGATATTAAGAATAATAATAGTAAAGAAAGAAGTGAGAATCATCTCAATCTTGACATTTGTGGTGGTGTGTTCTGCACTGCCTTCTTGTGATTTTGACTACTCTAAAATGCCTCCTTGACATGTCATCTGATTGAATGTCACTGTGTACTACATGTGATGGCAAATATCAACTTACACAGCTGTTACTAATCTTGTCATATCAGATCAGTTTTTTTCCCCAGGGAAGAAAGCTGGATATGTTTTAGAGAATGCAAAAGGGACCTGTGTCTCTATTTAATCTAGTCAACCCTAGTTAACCCCAGGTGGGTAACATTCTAATGACAGAAGGAGTATGCGTGACCTATTAATTAATTAACTAATTAATTATTAATTAGATTGATTCTAGGTGATTTTATTTTGACTATAGCATATGATACTTTTCCACAGATCAATGCATGTCCGTCAGACTCCGCCCTCCACACAACCGGAGAGCGCAAAGTCACGTGTGACATTTACCCGTGCTGTCATTCTCTTAAGTTATTCTAAGTCTTCCGATTCTGGAAGTGTGTGTGAGCGGGGTGTGTGTCGCATCCTCGATCTCCCCACCTGTCCGTAGAAGGCTACTCGGAAGTAGGTCCCCAGGAGTCTTCTGCCTGAGTGCATCACCTCCAGGATCTTGTTGTAGGCCCGGTGCAGCGTGTCGTACAGTCCACTCAGCTTCTGCATCGAAACGGAACACGGCGTTGCCCTGTTAGCGCTGAGGATGGTTGGCATGAAGACAGAACACTCGCTGCTGGGAAACGTGCATGACGTGTTTGTGAGCAAGCTTCCATGAAGCTATCTATATTCGAATGGTCAAAAGAAATAATGTCCTATGATTGTGACAGCGCTGTTGGATGCAGTTGAGAGGACCATGTGCGCTAAAGGAAATATGTTTGACCTCTCCTCTGATTGAGCCGATTTGCTGGCAGATGCAACACAGAGGCTTGCAACTAGCCAAAAGAGCTCAATTTAAAAACAGACTAGGTCCTGGTGCAGAGTGAAATATGGGAGAGTAAACTTCTCACAGCAGTATTTACACCAGAGAATGTATTCCATAAACCAGGGGCTGGTTTGTTGAATGCATTATAAACACTTGGAAGGAAAATCTGTGTGTGCGTCCGGCTGTACAATATCGGTGCATGCGTGTGAGTTTGTGTGTGTAGTTGTGTTTGTGATGGATACAGAAGCTCTACAGGCCTAGACCTAGTCATATATGAACATGTGTCATGTAGTCTCCTTTGTTTCTACCAGATATCTACCCACTTTCCTTTCACCGGGCTGTCGTTTGAGGTTTTTCAGGCTACGCACCTCAAACTCGTGGCGTTTCTCATACACGGGAATGAGGAGCTTGGCAATGTGTGTGATGAGCTCATATCGCTCAGCCTTCCACAATCCCTCCACACACAGCTCCAGGCGTTCCACTAACACCTCCTGAATGCCAACAAACACACGTGGGATCAATGTACCATCAACCAGCGTCTGACAACACCAAGACCTATCAAAATGTAAACAAGTTATCCTGGAGGTTTTCTTTTACTAAACGACCTGAGGTCAACTCTATGATGACGTCACTATGGGCCTGCAGTAATGACTGAATGAGAACGAATGAATCACGTTTTGGCACCAAATGGTTTTCTAATAATAAACAAGTTGGAAAATATATTTTCTGATGGTTTCTGTACTTGTTAAAAAAAACTGGGTCACACACCAGGAGGCATTTCAAGGAATCCTCAGCCGTTTCATTCAACTTAATACTGTTTACTAGCGGTAAATGCACAATGGTGGGCCCTTGCCAAGCCAGGAGACCTGGGAATCCTTTCTTCTCTCCCTGGCGTTAGCGACGCCCCTGCACTCACTTCAGAGTAGTAGACATCCTGCATCCCTGTGTCTTCCTTCATGGCCGCCTCTTCCTCTATGTTCAGGGTGATCCTTTTGAAGGCTGCCAAGCCGCTGGGAAAAAGCTCTGGGGAAAACACACACACACTTGTAGCAAAGTCCCACAAACCAGGATCCATGGTGCCAAACAGACTTTCTGGACTTGAAATGAAATGGAAAAAAAATTCTCAAGAACCACACTGTTATACAGACTCTACAACAAGGATATGTAAGGGATAATGCCCGACGATGGCCTCCGTGGAAGCAACCGTCCGACGCATCGTCCATTATCAGGTGATATTGGACACCTCGTCGGGCATTATCCCTTACATAATGGACACCCCTGCAGCCAATCAGAATCGAGTATTCACCCAGACCATGGTATAATAGTTGATGTGTGACGATGTCTGCTTTTCTTTTTACACTGTGTTTAAAAAAAAAAGATGGTTTACTGTACTAGAACTTCCCTTCCCGTGAGGCTTGGTCAGTCAGTTAGTCGGTCGGGAATTTGCATAGTTGAAATGGAATAGAAAAGTAGCCATGGAGATCTCTACAAATTTTTGTTTTGACCCTACTGAATGGAGTGTTTGATTGATTGTGCATGTTTTGAGTATACGTACAGTATATGTAACTGAAGGGCCAGTAAAAACAACGGTATAAACCTTTGGACTGTCTGTTACCGTACAAACGGTTTATGCAAATCTCTACAAACAATACAGTAAGATGCATAACCAAATGCCACAGTTGTAAAGGATATGATCTTTTCTTGGCTTGAACGTAGAGAGAATTGCAAAAGATTGTACGTGGTGTATTGTCAATGTGGATGATTTGCATGCTTTTAAGACTTCTTGGAAATTTGCACAATCACTTCTGACTGAAGTTGAAAAATAAGCAGATTGATACAGAAATGTAAAACATGACCAAATGTGTCAAAGAAACCCAATTCAATTATTATTAAGCAATACTTGATTTACTTTTAGGAGGATTACAACTAGGTACAAGTCTACGACGAGTTTCCACTGCAGAACTTTACCCCAGTAACTAGGACCTGTACCCTGGACCTCACTGTGTTTTTTACTGCAGGAAGCAGGCTGAGGGAAAGCAGGAGGGATTGTTCTGTCTTAATTGTAGCCTAATATTTCTCTCTCATTGATTTGCCCTGAGATGATTCTCAAAAATACGGAACAAAGCGTGTCCCGTATAAGTTCACTTCTATTTATTTGATATATATACATACAGTGCATACATCAGCCTAATTTGCCTAGTCATCTGGGGAAAGGAACCTTCTAACTCCTTGAAAAGAAGTTCTGCAAATGAAAAGTTACGGGATCTTGTGGTAGAAACACATCTTAAAGGTCACATGACATGCTGTTTTTGGATGCTTTTATATAGGCCTTAGTGGTCCCCTAATACTGTATCAGAAGTCTCTTTCCCGAAATTCAGCCTTGGTGCAGAATTACAGCCACTACTAGCAGTCCCACAAGGAGCTTTCCTCAGAACGCGCTGTTTTGGTGTCTGTAGCTTTAAATGCTAATGAGGAGCGGAGGGGCGGCACCATGCGCTAATGTTTACAACGGATGTATCGCAATGGCTGTAACCCCGTTGCTGTAAAATACCTCGAATTTGCCCATTCTCATCTGATAACCCTGGTTTGCAGAGGTACACACTCAGTCATTTCAATGAGGGGAAAGGTGGATATCGCGCGCGCCATAACACCAACAGCAGAACGTTTATCCAAATAACAAAGAAGTGTACAACACTCACGTTAGTCGTTACAGCATGTGTATTCACACACATACTTGATGCTATCTACCTTTCCATAGCGACAGTAACCCAGCTGTTAGCTGCAGAGCTAATGTTACAGCCACATTCTAAGGGTAGAAAGCTAGGTAACCATATACAGTAAAGCTACAAAATGATATAGCGTTAGTTAACTTACTTGTCCGAGGTTAGTAGCTGGACGAAGGAGAGTTAGTACTGATCCAGAATTTAATTTCAGCAAGGCCAGTTTTGTATTAGCTCAAATTGAGGAAACAGTCGTGGCTGAAGTGTTTGGCGCAGACATACAAAACAAATGCGCCTACAACAGAAGTTGTGTAGGCGCATTTTCAGCGAAAATAAAATTAAGATACTGATTGTTTAGAGGCTCGGATGACGGAACTACAAAAAGACTTGTGTGTTGATTTGTACATCCAAGCACTGAGCAACTGTTAAGCTTCGTTCGTTTGCTAGCCATGGCATGATGTCTCTGCAGGAAAACACGATATTGCACTCGCCCTTGCACAATCGTAGCTCAATTCCTCATTGGCGGGCCAGATTATCTGGGCGGGCACAGCAGAGAGAAGGGCGGTAGCCTGGCTCCTTGTTACGTCAATAAGAGGAGATTTTCAAACCGAGCGTTTGAGCCTTCATTTTCTCAAAGGCGGAGAAGAACACCCAGGGCTTGGTTTACACCTATCGAAAATTCTAGCCACTGGGGGACCAAAGGCAGGCTAGGGGAACTCATATTAATGTTAAATAACCTCCTAAAGTGAAGTTTTCATGTCATGTGACCTTTAACACTGCCAGCCCTCCAACCTCCCCTTCTCTAATGCCTTGGTGGATCCACAGTGTCTTGACTGACCCTGAGTGGAAGTGAGAGTGTAGGATTAACACAAGTCTTACTCTTTCTGTTAAGGTACTCTGCCACCAAGGCAGCCACATGGACGTAGCACATAGCAGCCTGTTGAGACAAGACAGACAAACCAGTGCTGGGTGAGTATAAATCTTGAATTAGTATGAAATCATGATTTTTGTCTTTCAATGTAGCTGTTTCAGAGCACTGCATGTTATATAAGTATATAAATGCAACACTTTTAAAACTGGCACTTCCTTGAGCCTTGCAACATTTCATGAGGGTAAGTTCTCCTTTTTCTTAACACAAAGAAACAGGAACACCTGGTCATACTTGAGAACATATAAACACGCAAGCACTCACAAGCACTCACACACACTCCCTCTTGTCTTCGCCATCATGAGTCTATACTTTAGATACAGTACATTAACCACAAATGTAATGATTAAACTTATTCATGGATAGGACAACAAAACATTAGACAGTTTCTACATGATAATACTGTCAATGGAAAGGAATTTGGCTGGTAAAAATCAACACATGAATACATATGGATATTCCCAACTATTACCCAAACTATTGAGGTGTTCCTGAAACTCTGGAGGAGAAAGAACATAAAGCAGGACGTACCTCGGACAGGTCTCCATTTTTGATGTGTGCCCGGGCCATGCTGTCCAGCCAGGTGCGTCTGAGTTCGGGCGTGCTGGCGTAGGACCGGGCCAGGCTGTACTGGAGGTCCAGCAGCATCTCTGGATCCTTCTCGTGCTCCCTCATCTGGGCCGTGGCCATCAGCACTGTCCTGATGCGCTTGGTCAGGCCCTTCACCTCCGATGGGAATGCTGTCGACTGTTGTGGGAACGCGCACACACACACACACACACATGTACACACCCGCACACACACACACACAGAAGCAAGCACACACAGAGAAGAAACTTTAGGCCAAGAGATCCTACAGCCAAAGTATTACCAGTTGGTCAAGACAAGCATTGTCTTGAGCAGGTTCTTGCTCCCTACTAAAATAACAGATTACAACCTACTCTGGGAACTCCCGGAGTAGATAAACAAACTGCAGAATGATGTATAGTCCCAGTGAGACACCACTGTAGGACCAGGATGATTCATGTCAGGATCAATAAACTTCTGTTGACCTCTGGGTCAGGTCATTCAGCTTATCTCTTTGACTCCCACAATCTTCATCACTATCTCGAGGGGGGTCAGATGGCTGAGCCAAATGACGTTGTGTCCTTGGGCAAGGCACTTCACCCTACTTGCCTCGGGGAGAATGTCCCTGTACTTACTGAAAGTCGCTCTGTAAGTCGCTTACTGTAAGTGTCTGCTAAATCAGTGGTTCCCAAAGTAGGGGTCGGGACCCCCGGGTACATCTCCATTTAACTACATACATTCCTACCTGTATAATAATACATCCCTTTGCGTAAAAGCATCAGCTAAATGAATACATGCAAGAGTGGCAGCTTAGATTGTCAGAGTAGAACGTTGAGGACAGCGTGCTCTCTCTTACCTTCATGGCCTTGTCGCTGTTGGCAAAGTTGTTGATGATGGAGAGCGACTCCTGAAAGCGAGAGCTGCCAGTCAGGGCCACGTCTGAGATGAGCTGGCTCACGGCGATGATAATCTGTGCAGGAAATCGAAAAGCACAAGGGGGTCCTGGCGTTAACACCGAGCCCAGCCTGCGTCTGTTCCATCGCATGAATCATGGGCCCGAACTCACGGATTTGTGTCAATAAAGCAACGAGAGAATGAATGGAAAAGCTGGATTGGCTTCTGGGAAGCCGGTGGGTTGTCTGTGTTTAAAAGTTGTTCCAGACCCTCTGGTGAAATGATCAAAGTGAGTGTGGTGTGGACCGTCAAGTCTGCCTGGGTCTCAGACTAGAACAGAAGAGGATGCACTTGGGGCCTGGAATTAAAGGCTCAACCATCGGGAATCGGACTATTAATCAAAAGGTTGCCGGTGCGATTCCCGGCCATGCGAAATGAAGTTGTGTCCTTGGGCAAGGCACTTCACCCTACTTGCCTCGGGGGGAATGTCCCTGTACTTACTGTAAGTCGCTCTGGATAAGAGCGTCTGCTAAATGATTAAATGTAAATGTAACCATTCAGTGCTGCCTGTGTCAATACATGATCTATATGGCTCACCATATCTGACTATTTGCACAACTGGAAATGTTCAGATGAAGACACAAGCACACACACACACAGAGACACACACACTCTCTCTCTGTCCGGACCTGCAGGTGTGTGCGTAGGAAGGTCTTCCTCTTGGTGTAGTCGTAGTTGTTCCTCATGAGCAAATACAGCAGGGCTGAGGCCTCCGCCCTGAGGGACGCCATCTTGGACACGCAGCACTTAAGTACCTCGTAGCACAGCGCCGCGCACAGCGTCACACGGCCCTTAAACAACACCGGCGGGAACTAGGGGAGAAAAAAAAATGCGGATTGAAAACCGGTATAAAAGCTTGACTATCCAAATAACCGAACCGTGTCTGGTCCCGTTCCTGTTTATGTTTCTTACTTTGTTTATAAATGCCCTGAGGGAGGCAAACACGTGACGGAGGGCAGCCTCTGATTGGCCGACCTTGAGGAAGGTCAGGTAGATGTCAAAGAGTTTCTTCATCAGGGGGTTCTGACCGTCGCTGTCCAGCAGTTGGGTCTGGGTTTAAATGCACAGTGGGTGAAAGAAATAACAGATAAGTAGATCACAGATGAGCCACTAACCTCAGCTCGTAAATATCCGACAAACACGTCTGTGTGTGTGTGTGACTGACCTTGAAGTTCTGAGTGAAGAGCGAAAGGACGTCCAACACACTGAGACACGCCTCGGTGGAGATGTTGCCTTCGAGCACAGCTTGGTGGTGGACCTCCGCCTCAGACGGCCCCATCCCTGGACACACACACGTCCAAACAGACACACACACACACATCCAAACACACACATCCAAACACACACACATCCAAACACACACACACAGGCACAACACATCCACACACATACATCCAGATAAATGCTCGGCGTACATACAAAAAGCTATAAACAATCTTATTTGAAGTTGTCCTCCATGTTCCTGGAGGTGATGGAGGTGAGTACCGATGTTGAGAGTGAGAGAGGTGTCCATGGTGCTGAACTGTTGCATCTTGGTCTGCATGAAGCTGTTCCGGCAGCGCATCACAGGCATGGTCTGAGACTTCCTGTCTGGAGAGAACAGCTTGGACACCCAGGCATCTTGGCTCCTGGAGACCCAACAACAACAAAGCACTCAGAGGCTGACGCGCATGAAAGCAGGCATGCACGAAACACATGAAACAAGTAAAGTGGCATTCGATGGAAAAGGATTGCAAACAAACTCTAAGTACACATTCCGATGAAACGGCTGAAGCGATAACGGCAGGACAGGATGGAAAACAAAGCAACGAGAATCCTGACAGGTGCATATCGTTTCATGGAGTGGCAAAAGTGTACTTTGGTAGGTGTGCTCACCCACACCCAGGTGTGTTTACTTTGCAACATCCAGTGCCATCCGTACCTGCCAATGTTCCTCTTCCCAACGTAGCGGAACTGCACCACGCATGTCCTGCAAGAACCGAGACTTGGGGTGAGACGTGTGTGTGTGTGTGTGTGTGGTCAGCAGAGGTAACAGATGAAAGTCCCCTTGGAAAGCCCTTAGATAACTACTCACTCCAGCAGACTGAGGAAGTTCATGACATCTTGTGGGTTGGCTTTGTTCCAGTATGCTAGCAGAGTCTCTACAGGAAGAAGGGCAGCAGAAATTAGGCAGTGGTTGTCCCAGCTAGTCCTTCAAGGCTTCACTGAGGTAAGACATGCGTGTGTGTTTGTGTGTTGTGGACCTTCAGTCACGGTCCTGATGATGTGTAGGAAGCAGAACAGCAGTCCTTTGATCTCGTACTGGCCCAGTCGACCAATGGGAGGTAGGGTGCTGCTCATGGTGGAGCCGCGTCTGTGCAGCTGAAAGCACACACACCACTTCTATTAGTCTGCAGAGGGAGATTGTGAATTAAACTGCGTTCCATCAAATATACAGAAGTGGCCAAGCTCCCCATGAATCCTGTTTTCTTCCAGTGTTATGTTTGGCACCTTTAACTGTGCGTACTGGGTGGCTAACCTGGTACAATGCATCCCAAATAGGCTTTACCGCAGCAGCAATTCCAACCCAGGCCATTTACTGCATGTCATCACCTCTCTCTCTCCCATGCCTTTGCACTCTCTCTACATACTAGTACAATCAAAATAAAGCATAAATGTAAAAAAAATATCAAAGAAAAATACATAAATGATGTGCATACTGTCGCATCTGGTGTTTGGCGGTGCTTTTAGGGGTCATTAAGTGTTAGGTTGGTCTGTGTCAATAGTGTTATATGTTTAAATAACACTCCATCTTCAACAGATTAAGTTCAGAGGGACTAACATTCAAGACAAACAGGTCCTAAAATTCTCAACTTTCTTATTCTATTCCAACCTGGCTCCCAAATGTCCTGCGAGGCAGTCATTTAGGCAACACATGAAAATATGAGTCAAATTACGAAAGACAATTATGCTGACAGACTAAAACAGCCTTCAAATACTTCTGCTGCACCTACTACATGTTATTACTATCAGCGTGTCGCTTTGGACAAAAGCGCCCGCGAAATGAGTCAAAGGCAAACGTGTTCCGTTCCCCAGTGTTGGGTTGTTGTTTGTGTGTTTCCCTTTTAGGATCCCTCTCTGATTGGAGCTCTGGCTCCTCCCCCCCTCATCAGTGACTGCAGCTGGAGTCAACCACCACCTATATAAGCTTCCACATGGCTCTCTGTCAAGAGAGGGCTGGCTGGTGGCATGCTATTGCTGTGGTCTGTAAATATTGTGTGCTGCGCTCTCTGTTTTCTGTGTTGCAGTACCTGAGAGTTTTGTTAAAGTATCGGTCCTACTGAACCATTTTAGTTTGTGGTTAGTCTGTGTGACAGACACTCAACATGTATTTTTTCTGTTCCCAGGGGGAAGGGGAAAGTGCCTTGGGAGTGCTTAGGCAAGAGGCCTGTGGGCATAAATTACCCGTAGCTGTAACCTTGTCTATGCACACTAGGTAAGACCTGGACGGACCACCCCCTGTATTTTTGGTTAGTGCGCCGACTGGAGTGTCAGATAGGGGTGTGATTTACTTTCTTTGCTTTGGTTCCGTCCAGTCCCTTTCCCCATATTACCGTGTTTGGGCCAAATAAACAGCCTCCGTAAACGCTACAACAGCCTCTGTGTCCCTTCCTCACACCTACGACCCTACACCTTTCCTCTGACTCCACGAGGCTTACTAGCAGCGGGGTGTTGCGTTCCCTCATCTAAGGGGCGTACTAGAGACTGTTTGCAAAAGGCTTTCCTCCTCTTACCTCATGACTGTCTGGGGTGCCAGGGTCCATAAACAGGGATCCTCTGGAATCTTCTCTCCTCACGTGGCCGTTCTGACCTGCCAAGAACAACAACATCCCAGCTCAGTGTGCATCTCTTTGGACCAAACATGGTGATGAGTCATTTCTCCAGTTGGGGGAAATGAAGATTCTCTTCTGAGAATGCTCTGTGTAGAGAACTACAAAGGACTTCTGAAGATGATAATGCATCTGTAGACATGGCTCAGATGTGCCTTGAAACGTTCTGTTTATGGTGACTTTTGAATGGAATACGCCTGAAAAGTCTGAGTATTTGATTTTAGATGGGTCTGTGTTTTGACAGCTATGGTTATGTGTTTCATCTGATCCAGGACACGGAGGAGGAGGAAACTTCCGGAAGGAACTGACCGGGATCCTTCTCGATTGCCATGCTGGTCCTGCGGCTGTCCATGGAGCCCGTCGACATCGAGTCGTCTCTGGATCCCTACGCAGCATCAGGGAACACGGAGATAACTTTACGCGTACTAGGGGTTAAACATCTCATTTAGGGTTTAATAAAATCCCATAAATAAATGTATTTTAGTTGAGCACATTACAATAAAGGGCCAAGCAATATAGAGACATGACATGTCTATAGATATATACAAACATTCCATAGGGTAAATATGTCATATAACTACACTGTGTGTGAACCAGGACCTCCAGAGGAGGAGAGGACTCACGTTGAAGGCCAGGCCTGAGACTGAGGTGGGCTGCTGGGCAGACAGCTGCTTCATGTTCTGGTAGAGCAGCTCCAGCAACGGGAGGTACAGCAGGCAAATCCGGGCCTGCTGGTTCTGAGACAGGCAATGACGTTGATTATGGTGTGAATGGTATACATGTTTACAACATGTTTTATGTACATGCATTAACTTCCTAGGAAGCTAAAAGGTGTTTCCTGACATTCTTCCTGTGATTATCTTGCACAACATCATGAGCAATATGTTCATCGCAAGTAAGCAGTTAGCAAAACAGTGCTCCCAGAGTATATCAATTCAGAGCAACATACACTGTAGAAACATCTAGAAATGACTTATCCACAGCGATATGACAGATCTTACAAACTACGAGACTATTTGCATGTGAAAGGCAGAATAGTTTGCATAACAGACTCTAATCTTTCTAAAACAGGGAAAGCGCGCTGTATTAAAAATACATGGTTGGTATTCGAAAACCAAACAACCTCGATGTGTCCGAACACCCTGTTGACGAACCACACATCCACGCCCTTTGGTGTTACATATTACTCTCTTGTTCTCTGCCTGCTCTTGTTCTTTCTCCACCACACACTTTCCCTCTCAAAAATTATTTCTCTCTACCCGTTATTCTCCTCTCCCACTCTCTCTCACTCACTGTCGCTGCTCTCTCGCCCTCCCTCCCTCACCTTGTACAGGGCGTAGCGGTCGTCCATAGCGTGTTTGATGAGCAGGTTCTTCAGCACGGCCACGGCCAGCTGTCTGACCTCAGGCCCGGCCTGCAGGCCCTCGGCCACCTCCCTCAGGAGCAGGCCCACCAGGAAGTGGTTCTTACAGTAGTCCTCCGTCAGGCTGAACTCCAGGCTCTGGTCTGGGATTGGACGACAGCGGGGGATCAACTGTCATGTTAAGGAAAGGAAGCAGGGCGCCCTATCCGGTGTGCTACTGTAGTGTGGTGCAGTTTACATGCGTGGGGGGGGTGGGGGGGTGGGGGTGGCGAGCACACGCTGTTGGCATGTCAACAAACTCACATCGCGTGGCAAGTCAAACAAACATCGAACGGACTTTGGTGTCTCGTTTTTATGACTATGACTTTCAATGATTATTAATGCACACGCAGGCAAACGTGACAAAAGATTCACATGTGTGTGATTATGGTTTCAGCCAAAGTATTCACAGGGCATTCGATGGGAGACAATATTCTTGACAATGAAAGGTTTTTGCAATTCCAATACCACGGGTGCGTGGTCATTTCCAAGCCACTGGGAGACATTTTTGTTCTTTGCTTAAGCATTCCAACCAAACCCTTACAGTAAGATAATCATCAGAAGATAACCTGTGAGGACAAGTGCGGTTGCACTGACCGATCATGTGAAAAAAGGCTGATTGGAATCTCAATTAGTCAGCTTCGAGGTGGTGCCTCACAGGTTGTTTTCTGAGACACTATAGTCCTGAAGTCCCAACTAGACTAACAGGTTCTCAGCATTTCTTGGAGAGAGACACCATGAGAGAAAGCTAGAGAAAGAGAAAGCAACAGAATTCAGAGGGACGGTGACAAACCAAGAGAGGAATGCAGCAGCCACACCGTCACAAAATGAAAGACAGTCCCGCTCGTCTTTCAACAAATCAATCAAGGAGAAAGGTCGTTTGATTTGACGTACACGTTCCAGAACCAGGAACTACAGAAGTAGGACACCGCTGTGCTAAAGCATAGGTCGGGGTGGGTCAGTGAATGACGACGTGTTAGCATTAGCGATCAGGGAGTGGAAATGAGAGTCCTGGGGGAGAGGGGGGCTAGCATGGAAGGTTAGCTGAGGAGCGGGTTATGTCATAGCAGCATCCACACGGCCGGCATGGCGTTGATGTAGGGGCTGATGTAGTGGGCATCACCTACCTACTGCGCCAAAAAGCTCCGTCGCATACGAAATAAAATCTGACCACAAGCAAAAAAAATACAAACAGAAGGAAGGAGGGGAGGGGTGACAAATTAAAAAATAAATGAATATACCATGCAGTATTGCCAGAACACACTGTGGTTTAAAGTACTGGTAGGGGTAAACATCAGTATTATTTATTCTTTAACAAACCCCATCTCTGGACTCCACATGAACTGCTCTGTAATAGACTTGGTGCTTCGAGTTTATGGGTGGACCGAACCATTCAAGCAAGTTAATGGAGGGGTGGGGGGTGGGGGTGAGGGAAGGGATGATTGCTGGTGAGTTCTGTGGTGTGTGTGGCGGGTGAGCATACAGCAGGTTAAATGGGATTTAAGGAACGTGAGCCACCTTACCTTGCACCCTCTGGAGCTTTGTGCGTCCGAACGCCATGGGCAGATTCAGGGGATGTAGTGTTCGTGGTTACACACACCCATCATGAAGTCAAATTTCATCTCCGTCAGAACCTGTAGCCAAAACAATTACTGGTGTTGTTCCTGTGGTTAATTATTGAAATGCGTTGACCAGACCGCTTTCATTTGTGAGTCAAACATACTTATGTACAGTGGATTACTGCATGTGTGTACAACGGGACTGTTTGTGAAAGCTGAATCAGAGAGTAAACATGACTTTTTCTGCCAAGTTCGTGCGCAGCTCTCTGACCTTTCTCTTCCAGAAGTCAGAGAAAGTAAACCCTTTTTTCCTCCCCATTCCATCTGACCTTAATGTTTTTGTTGCAATACATAAAGGCCCAAGACTTCCCACAGTGCTTCATAGCGCCTTACATGGCTAGTTATCTCAGCATCAGCTTCTTTTCTTACTTCCGTACTGTACGCTACCTTGGGGTCTTTGAGAGAGAAGCCGCACATGTAGTCGTTGACGAGGCTGAACGCGAAGCCTCGATTCATGAAGGTCAGGCACCTCTGAGGAGAAACGAGAAGCCACCTTCAAAAAGCAAAACTCGAACCACAAAAAAAATATATCCAGAAACGCGTAACAAAACAAAAACAGATTTCCCTAACACTCTGCCCGACTCTGGCTGGATCAGCTGGTTGTAGGGTTTGTGGCGTTCTAAACAAGAGTGTTGTCAACAGGGACGTTGTAGAGTGTCCTTTGGTGGACAAACTATGCAACGCCAACACTTATGACATGGTTGAAGGGTGTTTTGTCCGTTTTTTTAAGTTTTTTTTATAGTCATTTATCGGAGGGAGCTGGGTGAAGAGATTCCAGAGAGGATATGGTATGATATGTTGAAAACACACCAAATTACAACACAATCTCTGAAATGGAGGGAATTCAGTTGGAAGAATCAAATTCGGTACTTCATTACACCTAAAATCAGAAGTAAACAGATAAATGATAAAGAGCCATGTTGGAGATTGGACCGTCATTTCTAATAACTCTAACTGATAAAAGTCTGACAAGCGTATTCGGTCTCCTATTGGCTGATCCCACCAGCCTTTCTTACAGGTAATTATGCCCTTTGAAGGTTATTGGACACTCACTGAAATGTATGCTTTAAGTTTGATAAGCACATAAAATAATACTTTTTTCATTCGAGTAATAATAAATAAGCTGTCCTACATTCATTAGTCTCACTGTGTTGTGCTTGGAAAACTTCCAATACCCAATAAAAAAATATATAACAATCTAAATGTAAAGGTATCGGTGAGTACCAGAAAAAGAATATCGGTACTTGTACTCGGTCCTTAAAAAATGGTATTGGTGCATCCCTAAAGAAGACCATTACTAAGAACTGGCTTAAGTCTGACACCCCAAGCTACACGCAATGGATGTCAATTATAGACGATATACTTGTGATGGAACATCTCACATATAAGTTGAAAATAAAAGATGTTTTTATAAAAAGTTATGGGAAATGGTTGACATATAAAGGCAGTCATGATTAATCAGCTGACTGCAATATTTATTAACATAACTACACACAGACTCTGTTTTTTTGGTTTGTTGGTTTATTGTTTTTGTTGATATTGATTTTCTTTTCCACTCCATACTGTTGAGGAGATTGTATTGTATTGTTAACATTGAAAACTAAATAAAGATTCTAAAAAATAATAATATGTCCAAACTTTTGACTGGTACTGTATATATTCATTTATCGGCCATTATAAATGCCGATACCGATAGTTTAGAAAATGCCTAATATCGGCCGATAATATCGGGCCGCCAAAAATATCGTCCCGCCAAAAATATCGGTCGGCTCTAGTGTGGAGGCAGGGATATGGGTTTGGTTGGGGCGTGCGGACCTACCTTGATGAAGGCGGCCAGGCTGAGGTTGACTTGGCGGGCCTCGTCTGGGATCTCAGGGTGGCGGATGGTGATGTGAGGCATGATGGAGAGCAGCAGGGACTGCAGGGCCTGGTGGAAGCTCTCCGGAAACCTCTGGGCTCGCGGCATCTGAACACACACACACACGGCCGTCAGAGGACAGGCCAGCTCCGACGACGCGCAACAGGAAACGGCTAAAAGATTTTGCACAGCATATGACAAAGCATAATAAGTGAAGTTTTAAATAGATGGAGCCATTTATTTCTTACATATTCATTTTCTTTTTTGGAGAATCAAGATATACTGTATGGCGCAGTTTCCCAGACATGGATTAAGCCTAGTCCTAAAGTACAAGGAAAAATTCAATGAAAATGGAGGACTTAGCTTAACCCATGTCTGGGAAACTGGCCAACTGCACTAACAACCCTTTTGTTTTGCAAACTAGAGTGCGTGTCTGTGTTTTTGAGTGTGTGCAAACAAAAATAGACACGCGCAGGTAGAATGAGGAAGTTACGACTCTTATAGAAGGTGAACAGAGAGAACCCATCTATGGCTTACCCAACCTCTGGACCACAGCCAGAGAGGTACAATAGTTGCATGATGTCAAACTACCCAGTATGTCACCACTCCTCCCCCACTCCTCCACCACTCCTCCCCCACTCCTTCCCCACTCCACACTCTTCATGACAGTTCATGAAACGGGCACCCAGCACAAACCTTCATCCTGTTGCCCTCTTGCAGGTACAGCGCCATTGACTTGGCCAAGGTTTCAAAGAAGAACCAGGAGTACTGAAAAAGAGGGCAAATGGAACAGCAGTTTCACAACCTCAGACAGCAGGCAAACTGGAAAACCAACCTAACCCTAACCCTAATTAAGTGGTGCAATAATGTATTGTCTGAGTTGTGATGAAATGAGGAGGAAACATGGGTGTGGTGTGTGACAGCAATGACTGACAGTTCTTCCTTATTCTTAGAAGATATTAGGTCACCGGTCGAATGCTACAGCACCACCTTCTGTTCACAACAGGCATGACAGATCCTGGAGGGGAAAACCTGTTGACATTCCCTTCAAAGCTGCTGACAACTTAGACAAACAGACAAATGCACACACACACCTTGAGCAGCTTGTTGCTGGTGTTGAAGTCGGCCGTCTGTTTGAGGATGGCAGTGACCGCGGTGGCGAGGACTTCGTGGGTGGAAGACGATTTCCCGGACGTGCAGCTTTTGGTCACGAAAACGTACTGTGGACAGAACGCAAACACACGGTCACAAGGACACACAAACACACCGACCGCAGTCGTGACTTTCAACGTCAAAACAGGACCTGACGCTCCTCAACGTCAGTCCTCAGTCCAAGGAGATGTTTCTACTGACAGGTCTTCTCAGTCTCAGACCGGGCATGGTCCTAGGAGTGTGTTGAGAGACCCAGGTCTGGACAGGGCACCTTACAGTGTGTTAGCCTTAACGTCTTACCTTGAGAAAGGAGCGCAGGTAGTGTTCCAACCCTTCCTCATGACACCGAGAGACTATATGTATGATCACTCTGGATAAACAAAAAATGGTTTTAGACCATTTGCGGAAAAATCTCCAAAGTCACGTTTCAAAGATCATGGAAATGGAACTGACATGCTTGATAGTTGGACGCTACATAAGAATATATATTCTTATTTGACATAGGAATATCATTTAATCAGACAGTCTTAGTGATTGTCAGGAAGGAGTCACCGGGTGGAGTTGACAGCGATCTCATGGGCCTCGTTGGTTGCCGTGGTGAGGACCTCAAACAGCTGCATCAGAATGGTAGGCAGGAATCTGATGATCACTTGAGTCTCCATGGCATGCAGACACTGGGAGAGAGAGACAGAGAGACAGAGAGAAAGAACAAACAAATGAACGTAAGCAAGGAAGAAAGCGAGACAGAACAACAGAGAGAAAGGCAAACATAGGAAAAGGAAGCGAAACATGGAGATACGAAATCATCATGGCTGGAAGTTAGTCAGCACCGAGACATGACACATTACAACGACACAACGTTAAAAAAACGCAATCGACCGATGAAAATCCTCAAACAGGAACTTTAAAAGCACAACGGCGTGGATGAGAGCCTCACCTTCAGGTACTTGATGAGCTCAGCAGGGCTGCCCTCCGCAGAGGAGCACATCAGCTGGCAGTGCTGGAAGAACTTGTGGAGATGCAGGTCCTACAGGAACGGAACACAGCACGCACACACACGGCTGTTTGGAGGAATACACACACTGCTGGGGAAATCTGTGTCTCTCCATGACCCCGTGCACAGTGTGAGGAGGTACAGAACAGGGTTCGGGTTCGAGGGCCGCACCTGTGCATAGATCGTCGACGCCACGTGGGTCCTCACTCTGAAAAGGGGCTTGGAGTTGTCCACCCACTTGATATCTGGCGCCGACTGGGAGGATGGGACAGCAGAGGTTTCACGTCAAAGCACTGCATCCAAGACTGAAGCCATCCTGTCAAGGCAGTGTGTAGGCATCAGGTGGCTCACCTTCTTGGGGTCCAGGTTCCTGTCATACAGGTAGCCAGCGGGCAGGGTGGCAGACACCGGCAGCTGGAGCTCCATGGACTGCATCCTGCCCTCCTTCAGAAGGGGAGCCCAGGAGTAGCCCACTGGTGTACACACACACACGCACTGTGTGTTACACGCACACACACGCACGGAACATTTTGCGTCGAGGAATAGACACCACACACACAGGCTCTTACCCAGGGACTCGGCCCCCTCTCTCTTTTTGGTGCCGGCTTTGCTGCTGACCTCACAGCTGATGTGGTAGAAGGTGAAGAGGATGTGGTGTTTCTCGTGCACGTGCACGGGTAGCTCGATCTTCACCTGCACAGAAAACGCCAATGTTGATAACGTTTTATCGACATTTTATTTTTGATCTCGTCTTATCTCAAAACACAGATGGGTCCAAACGGGTCACACCGGACCAGGAGTCGGCAACCCAGGGCTCCGGAGTCAACTGTGCCTCTTTGACCCCTCATGTGTCTGATTTTACGATATCATTATACAATATATAGTAAGCAGCCTAAAACTTGATATGGTTAAATGTTTAAATGGCCAAAAACAAGAGAAACTGGGAAGAGGAATGCAGAAATGTCAGCGAACAATGGGCCAACTGGACACAGTCCCGGTTGAGACTGCGTCATGTTTTTATCTGCACTAGGAAGTTCTCCCAGAACCAAACATGTCACTATCATTTCAACATACACCACTTCTCTTTCAGTGAAAAACACCTGACACGAGATGCCAGAAAAAAAGGCAGTGACCGTCTTGAAAAACATTTTCTCTTCTTCATTTACAAACATATATATGTATATAATGTTGGGATTATTTTGTAATTGATACTCTACACTGGTGTGTATCGCCTCTCAAACTCAAATAAAGCTTTTTGTCCACTGTGGTTCCCACTGCACTTGATTTGTTTGAAAAACTCAAAAATGGCTCTTGACATCGAAAAGGTTGCGGAGCCCTGCACTTCCCTGACACAAGAAAGATTTGTGGTGTATCTTAGGTTGTCATGTGACTGCTCGTGAATCGCCATGGAGACTGGACAAGATAAGGAAGTGCAGTTCTCCTTTCTACCACAAAGGGGCAGCATCAGAAAGTATTAGAACTCCAAGCCGTGTGTGCACATGTGCTCCGTGTCACTTCCTCTGACGCACACTGTGTAACACCAAGCCCTAAATAGTTTCCTCTGAACACCAGTTCAAATTCTGAAGTGGTACATCACTGCCGTTTGAAGCCTCGTCTTGTTCACAGGATGAGTTGGTCATGTGTCAGAACTGAACAGAACAGTGTTCTTCCTGGCTGAGCCTTGATTAGGTAGTCCCCGCAGATTAGTCAGATCAGAGTATAGTAAGTGGGTTTTAGATTGTGTGAGTGTGTGTGTGCCTGTGTGTGTGCTAACCTAATCTGTAAGACATGGACCATATGCCTCGGTGCCCCCCTGAGTCTGTGATAGTGTTCTGAACTCACCTCCCACCCTCTTCCCTGGTGCCTGTGTGAGCATGATGGTGAATGTGTAGTATGTGTGAGCATGGGAGGGGGAGTGTGTGTGTGTCAGGTTGGCCGGCACTGGGTGAGACTCCCGTCAGTCTTTTATCCAGATTACGGGACTAATCCTGGGTATTGGACTTTGAACACTTTGAACACTTTGGACCTAAAACCCCTAGTGTACTTCAACAGGCACCTACTGAAGCGGCGTGGGAGTTTGAGGGCTGTATGACCATGTTACTTTGCAGGAAGCTACCTTTCAGGGTGGTACAGAGGAGGGTCAGGACCTTACCTCGTCGTAGAACTCTGGACACTGGTTGTGGTGCAGAACGGTCGCGTAGGCGCTGCTGGTGAACATTGACTCTCCCGGCTTGCCGTAGATACACTGAAACACAGGGGTTATGCTTCACGGTGATGAATCATTACATCGCCGTGAAACCTTGAGGAACAGCAGTGAGGAAGTGGTCAGATATTCATGATTCATGCTAACAGGAAACATTTGGCACAACAAGACCATATAGTAAAATTGGATGCCATTTCCAGGCTCTCAATACACTGGCCTACAATCCATGACAACAGAGCCAAACCTAAAGACCTTTCACAGACAGTGGGAGAAATCATTTAAACCAGATTAAGATGCTAAGATTAATGTGCAGCTAGCGCAACCTCTCACACTAAACCTATGGGATTGGAAGGACAAGAGTCTGAGCTTTCCAAGCCCCAGCCCGCAGCTATGTGGTATTGGCACCCGGTGCCAAATAACCAGCTAAGAGGCTGGATACCACACTCGAGTAAGACGCCGTCAGAGTAAAATACTAGTATGTTAACTGGTATTCTATTGACTAGTGGTTGTACTTCACTACTAGTGACTGATTCAATCCTCAGGTACGGCACAGAGCTCATTTCTAATGCCAACTTCTGCAGGAGGGTTACTAAATCCAGTCAGATGTCTTGATAACAGACCCTGACATGGTCAGCCCAGCGAGGGAGGAGAAGATAAGTCTGGTCTGATGATCAGTTAGGACCTGTAATTAGGACACTAATCGCTTTGGTCAGTCCTTAATGACCACGCCAACGCTTCCCCCGAATGCTTGTTAAGAATGGCCTCGAATCTCAAAACCAAATAGGATACAACAGAACCAGAAAGGCCACGTAGAACAAAACCTTGTGTGTAAAGCCGAGTCTGTGGGACTAGATACTGCCCTGAACCAAGAGTCAGCGTGGAGGGAGAGCAGCTGTGTCTCGAGTAACAGTGGCCAGAGGTATGTTGTTGTTGCAGATCAGAGGATTACTGCTTCTCTACCAGCATGGAAACAACACAATGGCGGTCCTCAACAACATGTGGAGGTTTGGTCTGATGGAAGTCTTGATTATCCTCCGAGGATGGCGGTCTTGGAGGGACTGGCTGGCTGCCTGGCTCTCTAACTGATTGACTGGCTGGCTGGCTCTCGAGCTGATGGCTGGTTATGTAGCTGACAATGACTGGCTGGCTGGATAGCAGGCTCTCTAGATACTGACTGGCTGACGATAGAACTGCATACCTTATCTGCAGTCTGGGGCTGGCAGAGATAGACTCCCTTGTTCATGCATGTACTAGGCAAAGCACTGCAGAGGGGATCTGCATTCTATTTTTTTCTAACATGCTCTATCTACAGTGCTGTAGTCGAGCTACTGTATGGGCCTTTTTAGGTTAGCGTGGTGGTACTTATCATCTCTTTTGCCCACAAAATGTTGTGTGTTTCCTTATCATTGTGCTCTATCAGAATGTGTGTCAAGGCCAGGAACTCTGGTTTTCTGCTGGACTGATTCAATTGTGACTCTCCTGCCTGGCCTCAGCTGTTTGTAAACACCTGATGATGCCCGAACAGAGCCTTGAGGTTTTATCTCAGTTTGATCTGTGTATGTGAATCTTTATGTCTATCTGTCTGCTGGTGTGTCTCTCTGTCTCTCTGCTGTGCCAAGTCTATCTGTTTGTGTCTGTCTGCATGTCTGTCTGTGTGCATATCTGCGTGTCTGTCTAGCCAGACAGCTACAAAGTTTCCAGAATTTTTTTTGCGGTCTGGAGAAAAAAGCGAAAATAAAAAGTCAATTTGATGGAGATTTCCCTAACCCACAAATATTTGATGTGTGTGTGGAGAGAGAGAGAGAGAGAGAGAGAGAGAGAGAGAGAGAGAGAGAGAGAGAGAGAGAGAGAGAGAGAGAGAGAGAGAGAGAGAAAGAGAGTTATGAAGAAGGGAGGGAAGGAGAGTGAGAAAGGCTGACCATTCCCCATCTACCAGTGCCAGCTCTAATAACCAGCTTCGGTATTCTTTTTTCCCTTCCATTCCTGCTAAGCACTGGATTTCCATACAGAAAGCACTGACTTCCCTTCAAATCCCTAAATCTCCAACTACAACGATGGAACTTTAGGCCGACATCCTAAACACACACCTTTAAAGGGGCCGCTCCTTCCTCGTCAGAATCTCGGAACTGGATACACACCGCTATGTTTCTGGCCTGGGGAAACCATCAAACACACATCAATCAATTTACAATTTCATAACCTGACTACCCAATGAATACCACAGGGAGTATATATCAACTATCAATCAATCAATCAATCAGCAACAGTCAATATAGGACCCCCACCCACCCCACCTCATCCACCCCACCCCACCTCATCCACCCCACCCCACCGCAGTGCTCTGACCTTGGCGAAGGTCTTCTGGTTGTCGTATTTGAGCTGCTGGGGGTAGATGTACAGCTGGTTCTTGTAGGTGGTGAAGGGGTAGCTGTACTTGGCCTCCTCCGGGAGGAACTCTTCCATCTCCACGCTCACCCGCTCGCAGCCCTCCTCAAAGGGCTTGACGGGGACGTAGGACGACGTGACCGTGTCTGGGGGGGGGGGGGGGGGGGAGGTCAGAACTACGGGTGGCATATGCTTCACCTAAAACATCAGCTCATCACGTATACCTTCTGCCTATTTAACTGAAGATTGCAGCAGATGGAACTCAGTGCTGTCATGCTGTGTTGGATCTTATTCACTGACACAAATCTTGGAGGGAAAAAGTTTCGACAAGCTGGGCGTTGTAAACCACTGTGAGTACGAATCTGTCCTGCCTGGATGAATACATGTGAAGATATCGTCTGAAGACCAGTACACACTTGAGAAGTCGGGTGGCACACACTCTATGATGACGTTCAGCTGGCCTGGGATGGTCTGCAGCTTGCTCTTCTCTGGCCTGTGAAGAAGAAAAAGGACCACTGTTGAACAACACGACACACTGAATTAATTCTGCTACAGCATGGCTTCACAGAGTATCTCTACCACGTCCTGTTTAACCAAATGATCTGCAAATATACAGCCAAAAACCCGCAAGTTATATACCCGCAAGGAAATACAGTGGACCTAACAGAGCATGACGGTAAACCTCACCACCCATTGGATGTGTGCGTCTTATTGGTGACTTACTTCCTGATATCGGCCAGCATTTTGATGAGGTCATCGGTGGAGATCTTGCTGCTGTCCTGGCGATAGAGGGGGGAAAACTTCCCATCCATATCCAGACCACCTTGGCCGTCCTTAAACACCTGCCTGGAACATTTCAGAAACATTTACACCAGGACTAGTAGAAGACAATCCAGAAGTGCAATAAAAACCAAACAAACAGAAATAAAGATGGATCAGTCTAATGGGGATAAACAATAAGCACCAGAATCCCCAAAATACAATTTGTCTGAGCATGTTTTGTTTGAATGTGTGAAATCAGAGACAGACGGGTATGGCCGAGGGCCTGTCTTACTTGGCAGCCCAGGCGAAGGGCATCCTGTACTGGCCCAGACGCTGGCACGCCTGCTTGGCAGCTTTCAGCACCTTCTGAGCAGTCTGCAGGACACAAGCACACACGCCGAATAAAAATGCTTTCGAAAGGCATAGGGAAATAGGAATAACAGATTGACTAACTGCAGGTAGTCTGGTAAAGAAAGTACAATCACTTGCAACGAGGGTGACCCTCTTTGCTTTTCTGCTACTAAAATCCGGACATAATTGTAAGTGTAGTAGTTGTGGTGGTAGTTTTCCAACAACTAACTCCACTTTTGGCTTAGTTACTTTGGTTGTACAGTGTGCCAGTCTGATATTAAGACTGGAGCGGTGGATCATGCGCTAGCTGTGCTATGGTCGGCGGGCAGAGTGTGGTGGAGTAGGACCTTGGGGACGTCCGAGGTCTTAATGTAGGGCTCGGCGCAGTGGGTGATGCCGTTCTGGAGCACCTTCTCGATCCTAGCCACCAGGAAGATGTCCGCGTGGGGGTTGGTCACTGAGAAAATGCCCTGAAGGAGGGAGGAGGAGAGATTGGAGGAGGACGGAAGGTGGAAGAGGGAGGAGGGGATGAGGTGGTGGAGACGGAGGGATGGAGGAGGGCGGAGATGGATCGAAGGCGGAGGAAAGGTGAAGGAGAGATAGAGGGAGGGGGGAGGTGAGAGGCATTCAAAAAAAAGAAATGGAGGAGGAGAGATTGAGGGGGAGGAGGAGGGATTGAGGGGGAGGAGGTGGGATTGAGGGGGAGGAGGTGGGATTGAGGGGGAGGAGGAGGGATTGAGGGAGAAGGAGGGGACATGGATTAACGAGAAAAGGAAATGGGAGATTGAGAGGAGGGAAGTGAGATGGAATAAGGAGAAAAACAAATGGAGGAGAAGGAGGAGAGATTTAAGAGAGGGGAGGTGAGTGTGTGGTGTCTGTGAGCACAGGCATAAGTAACGCATGAGATGACAGCGCCTGTCTGAGCCAACCCAGAGAACAGGGGCGAGCCAAACTGCTTTTATGAGGTGAGGAAGAGTCTGCAGATGTGGTGTGCTTGAGGTTGCTTCTGCACAGGATGCCATCAAATAACAGAAGGTGGAACATCCTTTTGTAAACAAAACCTTTCTTTTGAGATATCAGTGATGAGTGCCGTCTCTGAGGTACGGAGGTGTCGTGCTCGGAAGTGACTGCTGTCAGAAACCCAAGCTCTACAGGAAACCAAGTTGAAACTATAAAACTATGTCGGGGCCTGCAAGGTGAGGACCAACTAGAGTTCAGTGCATCAGGGTGCACATACACTCATACTCAGACCACTTGCCTGGGAATAAAATGTACGGATTACAGACAGACACAAACACACGCACGCACACACGTTTCAAGGAACATCTTCCAAATCAATGTTAGAATCGACTCAATTCTTATGGACGGCATCGAGTTGCACTCAATGTTGTCTCTTTAGAATCAAAATAGATTTGGTCTGGGGCGTGCACAATAAATTGCACCTTGATAATTATAAACTAGCTGAAACAGGCAGGACTGAGATAGACAACTCAGATAGGGTTGTGGCAGGAGAATGCCAGAGCCAGTCAGCAACATGGCCTTCTATCCAGAAGTCAGAGAGAAGACAGCATGCTAGTACTCGATGCTGTCTTGCATGCTAGTACAAGTGCAACTTGTATTATTGATGTCATGAAACGACACAGAAATGTACATAGGAGCATTAGCGTGGTTGTTTTATTGGCTAACACTGACGTGTTCTGGAGGGTAGAGAATGATGGGCCAGGTTGACAACGCCCAACTGCACCTAAAGTAGAATGTGGTTTCGCAGTTTGGAGCAGCCCTCTAATCACGGAGGTAGGTTCTCCTCTTCCCCCCCCCCCTCTCTTCCTGCCCTGCTTGTGAGACTGTGGGTTCTCATTAGGACCATGGTTTGGCTCTGACCCCGCCGGGCTACTGTACGTAGCACAACATTGTAGTTTGCAAAACATCACGTCCAAATCTTCCCCTGACACAAGCTCATTTCGACTTATTTTGTGTTCCCGGGACAGACTTTTCTAGTATACTCAGATCTTTCCATCCCAAGCCTCGCAGACTGTGTGCATCAACAGAGCGGGCCAAACACACAAATGTTTCCATTCTGGATTTGTGGTTTGGTAGAGGCCACGTATTTATCACGGGTTTTCCTTCGTTCTCTCTCTCTGTCCCTCCCTACCTCCCATGTTCCCCTGCTCTCCCTCTGTTTTCTATCTGTGTATGGGTCCGGCCTGTCATCTCTGCAGCCCGGGGGGGCGGGGGGAGTTGGGGCGGGGGGGGGGGGGGGGGTGTAGAGGAGAAGAGGTGGAGGTAGGGGACTGGAGCAGTCACACTCTCCTCGTGATATACTGCCGGGTGCCACTTGCTGCTGTCCTAATCCTGCTAATGGGCACAGCAGGAAAAGGGGAGTAAGGAGGCCTCCGTGTGTGTGTGTGTGTGTGTGTGTGTGTGAATTCCTGAGTGTGTGTACTTCCTTCGACCTCCCACCACCTGCAGGAGTTTGCGCTGTCCGCTTCATAGGCATTAGGGGCCAAGAGCAAAACAGTTCAATGTTTCTAGCAACCGCCGCTTATACACTGACAACACTGAGAAAGGGAAAGTGGTGATATCACACACTTGGCTGTCTAAACAAAGGATCAAGGTTACAGCTGTTCAATATTAAGAATAACAGCTTAAGGAGGAAAACTTTGGACCGGTGAAATACGTCGCAGATTAGCAGCGGAAAATCTGGTCCAGAAACTGTGGCTGAAGAAACCAAAACGCACAGCATTAGTTCACCTGTTCATCATCTGACTGTAGCTCAGTGCACTTTGAATCAAGCAGGAAAATCAATGGAAAATCAATTCAATCCCCAGTCATGTATGTGAGCCACGTGACCACAGTAGTATTCATGAAGTCAGCAGATTTGGAGCTGTGGGGTTGCCAGGGAAACCAGGGGAATCAGTCAAGTGGAGCACTTGTCCTGTAAATGTGTGGCAGTGTAAGGTTCTGATTGGCTGGGGTAGTGACTCCTTACTGGCTGCTACCTGCTCCTGCTGGTGTCTGAGAGGACGAGCAAAGTCACCCACTGACGACAAAACCATATCCTCCTCCTGACTAGGGCTGGCTCACACTGTCTCACGGTGGTCACACAGTGTGTGTGTTTTTGTTGTGTTCCTAGATTGCCACATCCATCTCCTACAGATCCTCGCTGGTTAATTACCCTAATGTACGCAAAGGACATTGACAAACGGTCGATCTAAAAAACAAGGACGCGTTTGAACGTAACGAGGGTCGGGGCCAAAGACATCCTTCCCAGGAAGCTCAGACCACAGCCAGCCCCTCCATGGTCCTACCTGCGTGGGGAAGCGCAGCAGCGACTCGGACACCCTCTGGAGGGCGGGCGAGCTGCTCCCTCCATCTCCGTTCACCGCTCCCCCTTCCTCCCCCGGTCCTCCTCCTCCGTCGGAGTCGGAGGAGGAGGGGGAGAGCTGGGCGGGGGAGCCCTCCGCCAGCATGTCCCTCACGCAGGCCGGGTTGAGGTCCACGTGGAAGTCGGAGGAGATCTTGCAGCTCTTGGACACGTCGTACAGAGCCAGGCTGATGAAGAAGGGCTCCACCTGGATGCAGATCAGGGGGGGGGGGGGGGGGGGGGGGGGGTCAGGGAGGGGGGTAAGGGGGGGGGGGTTAGTGAGGGAAGAGTGTGTGTGTGTTTATGTAAGACTGGGCGGGCTAATAGACAAAGCTAAATGGAGAGAGAGTTTGTGTGTGTGTGTGTGTGTGAAAGTGCCGTCCTACAGTACACAATCGTATTAGCTTGGCCGGCAGGATGCTTCTCTAGAAGCCATTAAGCTTTCTACAGCCGGAGATGGAATGAGGAGAAGCTAGGAGGGCACAGCACGCAGATGCACGTCCCTTTCCCTGCCTCTCGCAGACGCTCTAGTGAGCGCTAAGAGATTCCTCCCTGTGCTTTATGAGCAGAATAATCCAGTGTGAAGGAGGAATGGCAGAGCTGGGTCTGGTCATTGCAGGCTCATGTCACACAGCTGTGCATCTGACACAGCCATTCTGCAAACTCCCCATAAACGTCATCCAATGTTTACATGTGGCTCTACAAATGAGGGGATTTGGCTCTGAAACATACCAGTGATTGGCTTTGATGTTAGGATAGCCCTATCTGATGGCAGTAAATCCCGTCTTAAAGCTTGCCATAAAAGTACATGCAAAATAAGATGTCCCTCTAATAAACTAGTAAACTGGTAAATGACTGCATTTAGTGGAGTGTATAGTGATGCATGGGTTGGACATCCCAGGATACATGGGGGGAATACGACCCAATCCTGAGAAAAATACCATTATCCCCCCAATATATCACTGTAAAAGTTATGTCAATATTAATAATCTGCAATGAAGACACTTGTGATGATTATAGAGTATATTATGATTATACAGACAGACACATAATAATAACTTTGAAGTTCAACTTGAGCTATGTGTTACAGCACAAGTTTTGGTGATCCCCCAGGAACTACTCTTGAGAACATTTCAATGGAACTGTGCCCCCCATAGTAGATATCAGACTTTCGCCCCTGATATGATGGTGGGGATGTGAGGCGCTGTCTCCCGGAGGGCGCATGTGTGTGTGTGTGACAGTAGTGTGTGTGTGTGTGTGTGTGCCTGTGTGTGTGTTTGAGGTGGCCTACGTTGGTGAGGACCCCGTCTCCCTTGTCGCTGACGCAGCCCTGCAGGCTGAAGGTCAGGTCGTGGCAGCTGGCCACGACGCGCCGGCCGAAACGCTCCTCGAACGGCTTCACGTCCGGCTCGATGCCGGAGAAGTCCAGACGCTGGTGGAGGGGGGAGGAGGAGGAGGAGGGAGCGAGGAGGAGGAGGAGGGAGCGAGGAGGAGGGGGTGGAGGAGGAGGGAGCGAGGAGAAGGAGGAGGAGGGGGAGGGAGCGAGGAGGAGGGAGCGAGGAGGAGGAGGGAGCGAGGAGGAGGAGGAGGGAGCGAGGAGGAGGGGGTGGAGGAGGGAGCGAGGAGAAGGAGGAGGAGGGGGAGGGAGCGAGGAGGAGGAGGAGGAGGAGGAGGGAGCGAGGAGGAGAAGGGAGCGAGGAGGAGGAGGAGGAGGAGGAGGCGGAGGAGGGATCGAGGAGGAGGAGGGAGCGAGGAGGAGGAGGAGGGAGCGAGGAGGAGGGGGAGGAGGAGGAGGAGGGGGGAGGAGGAGGAGGGGGAGGAGGAGGGAGCGAGGAGGAGGAAGAGAGGAGGAGGGAGCGAGGAGGAGGAGGAGGAGGGAGCGAGGAGGAGGAGGGAGCGAGGAGGACGAGAGGAATAAGGAAAACAAGATAAAGGGGATGAAGATGGGCACAGGCGTAGCACCGACGTGATAGAGGACGAAGGGGAAAAGACGGAGAAAGAGAAGAGAGAAGATGAGAGAAGGGATGGAGGGGGGAGGGGGGGGGGCAGAGGAAGAAGCAGATCGTCAGAATCACAATCTGAGTTATTGCCGGTTTAAGTTTACACATACGAGGAATTTACTCTGATAGGTTGGTCCATAACAATAAACCTAGTATGTAGAAATATAAAGAAAGATAAAAAGATAAAGATTAAAAAAAATTAAGTACTGTAAGATAAAACAAGTAGTGTAACCAAACGGCATGATATAAAAAGTAGGGAGAAGGAAACTGTGGTTAGCTTCTGTGGTTAGCTTCTGGCATGCATATGCATAGGGACGTGTTGCATGTACAAAACCACAACCAGCCAGTTGCTTTCAGACACTCAGTCCCAGGGCAGCACTGTTTCATCCTGCCCCAAAAAATCCATACTGATAAAAGCCCTGAGCGTTGCAATGCCCCCTGGTAGAGACTTCAGAGAGGGAGGGCTAACCTGCGTCTCAGGGTCCAGGGAGAACAGCTTTTGTCTTCCCTCGTTCCTGTTGATTTTATTGAGCTGGTCTGTCTCCCTGGCGTACTGCAGAGCGAGGGAGAGAGAGAGAGAGAGAGAGAGAGAGAGAGGAGAGGGGAGAGAGAGAGAGAGAGAGAGAGAGAGGGAGGGAGAGGGAGAGAGAGGGAGAGAGAGAGAGGGAGGGAGAGAGGGAGAGAGAGGGAGAGAGAGGGAGAGAGAGGGAGAGAGAGAGAGAGAGGGAGAGAGAGAGAGAGGGAGGAGGGAGGGAGACATAGAATACCCCTCAGGTCAGACACTCCAGATAGCTCCTCTCTTACACCATCCAGCCTCCAGACAAGAAAGCTAAACTCTCTTTTTTATGAAATAGAAAGGAAAAGAAATCCCAGAGCGTGTGTCCACACGCACACGCACGCACACACACTCCAACAGCCGCTTGACACAGAGACAGAGTTCTTTGTTCTCTGTGTGAAGCTCTGGGCTTCTAGAAACATTGAGGCGGTCTGGTCTCTAAGCATACACACTGCAGTCTGTCCAGACAGGGTCAGGAACTGGATGTAGACCCAGACAGCTGAGTTCAACAGCAGCTCACTGGGGCTCTACAACATCTAACCATACTAAAAACAACTACTTAGTTTATTTGACAGTTCAGGATCATGGTCAGTGTACAGTACATGCTAGGTCGACATACACTCAATGTACAGTATATGCAATCTGTGTTTTCTAACTTTAAATTGTATTTATAGCTAATTATCCTCTTACAGATGTCACTGTATAGGTTGCAGTTAAGGGCCCCTGTCTGTCGATACAGGAAAAAAAACTGGATAAACAGTTAAAAAAACAACCTTGTGTCAGTCAGTGGATGTACACATTGATCAATGGTTAAGATCCCATAATGAATCCTAAAGCATTTCTCATAGCCCTCTAGGGTGGGAATCTTTTGGTAATAAAAATAAATAAATCATATATATAAAAATACAAAATCATCCCAAAAAATCGATTCACATAAATTTGTGAATCGATCTGAATCGCTAGCAGACTGAATTCACATTTGAATCGTTTTGTCCCCCACCCCTAGTGTCCATGTTCTAACCTTCAACAGTTCAGGGTGAAGACTTCTTCCCACACTCTCCAGCAGACTCTCTCCCCTCCCCTGGCTCGTGCTGTCCTCGTCTGTGATTGGACAAAAGAGCAGTCAGTCAAAGAACAAAATGACCAAAACTACAGCAGAGGCTTGGTGTTGTATCCTGCTAGCCAATGAGATCGTCAAGCAGAGAAACGTGGTGCAATAACATTCAAGATGACACACGTACGCATTCAAAGATATTTTCACTGTTGAGGCAGTGAAATCAAAGGTTTCTTAGAAGCTCACACTGACAAAGTGTGTGTCATGCGTCTATATTTCTTCTGGGTTCTAGATAGGAGACTGCATCAGTGCTTTGTATGCGAGGGGGAGTTTAGGGTTGAAGGGCTTCTTTCTGTGCAGGTTCAAATCTCTTAGCTTTCTCTTCATGTGTTTTCAGACTGCTATGTTGAGGAGGGTTAACGAATGCCCTCCTGCTGTGAGGTACTTCAGTGGGAGTACACACACACACACCATCGTTCTGTACACATGCGCACATACACACACAACATAAGGAATGCTGCTGGCACCAGTCCACCATTGAAAGAACAATGTTCTCAGTACATAATAACTTCCTCTTTGCAATGACAAACGATATTTGCAAAGGGAACTAAAAATCATAAAGTACCGAACTTGAAAAACATCTGCTGAGTTCCTTGTGACTGGAATCTAACAATATCCATCTGTGCATGCGCATTTAAAACAAACTCTTTTAATAACCTTTCAATAGATAGGGGGCAAAGATACAGAAAAACCTCAGCCAAGGGTTAAACGCTGCAGTAAGTAACTGAGGCCGATCATTAAAACGTCATAACAAAGGCAAATCCCAGGGGTTCCACAGTCATACAAAGGGCCTATCCTAAACCTGGTTATCATTTCCTCTGTTGTCTAACAGGTTCAAAACAGAATCTGGTGTGTGGTGTGCCTGTGTGTGTGTGTGTGTGTGTGTGTATATATGTCAGTAGTGTGTATGTGGGTGCGTGTGTTGATGTGTTTGACGGTAGTGTGCGCCTGTGTGTGTATGTGTTAAACAGTAGCGTGTGCCTGTGTGTGTGTATGACAGTAGTGTGTGTGTGTGCCCGTGTGTGTGTATGACAGTAGTGTGTAGTGTGCGCCTGTGTGTGTATGTGTTAAACAGTAGCGTGTGCCTGTGTGTGTGTATGACAGTAGTGTGTGTGTGTGCCCGTGTGTGTATATGACAGTAGTGTGTGTGTGCGTGTGTGTGTGTCTGTGTGTCTGTGTATATCCCCTGGCTCACCCAGGACACAGTCCAGAGAGTCCCCCCCGTTCCTGCGGTCGGAGCCGGCCTCAGAGCTGCTGACCAGGGCCTGCTTCAGCGTCACGACCCACTCCTCCATCTCCGCCTCGCTGTCCGCAGCCAGGAAGTGGCTGTAGCGCTCCTGCATCTTCAGCTCAAAGCCGTTCCGACGCATCTTAGGGCTCTGGGGAGGTGAGAGAGAGAGGCTGTTCTGACAGAGCTGTTACGCCCCTACCTGCCTACAGCACAGGCAGGCCTCCAAACAATATTCAGCATCGCAAGGGCGACTTATTTGGTAAAGTGAAGGTTGACTCAGTGTGCAAACAGACACAGAGTAAACACTCAACCCTGAGACAAAGATCACTAACGAAACTAGCTAAAAGTCATACTTAAAACTAAGCATTTTGTTCGATTTGTATTGATTTACACAGAATAATCACATGTGGATGAAACGGGCTCTTTCTATTTTTTGGACAGATAAATAGGGACATAGCATGGCTTGTCCTTGAATAGGAAACACAGACGATGCTGGACCTGCTGCGAAAACATGGACCTGCTATCTGTGACCCTGGGCAGGTAGGTAGTCACTGTTCCTCTCACTCCTACGTTTGTTGATTGTGACACCAGTAGCGTGGCAACAGAGAACACGGTTATCACTTGAGAAGAGTGCAAACAAGAGGACAGAATGATCACTAAGAGACTTTGTGCAGGGCTACCAGCAAACCCACTTTGCATATCAAACAAACTTTAATGAGCTCCCTCATTACACTCCTGCACTCTGGAAAGAAGTCCATCCGTCCTGTGTCTATGTAAGCATTCTAAAGAACGATTCCATCCATCTGACAGCTCCCTGACAGTCGACTAAGGGCTGACTCAGGTGCTGTGCGGTGCCAGGGCCTCCACAGGCCTATTTCCTTGTTAAGCGAAGCGGTTCTGTTTCTGTCAGGTCATAGGAATGTAGCACAGACGGCCCAGCTCTGCCAAGACCACAGAGCGGGGTAGAGGTGCTACAGTCGAGGTGGCAGGGCTGGGAACACGAGGGGGGACTTGCACAAGGAGGGGCCGGGGCTGCCAGGATCAGCAGCTCAGTGGGCACAGTGGGAGCCCTGGGAGGGGGGGGGAGGAAGGGGGGGGGGAGGGGGGGTTTAATAAAACTAGGAATGCAGTTATTATGAGGACTAGACTGTCTGTAGAGGGAAGTTCTCTCTTGCCTTCTTAGTTCGAGACGCGCACGTCCACAGGAAGTCATCGGAACGCTTGACGAGCAATCCGTTGGTCTTTGTGTGTGAACACGATGCTGCAAGCAGCCATCGTTGCCTCATGTCGAGACCTCCAGATTAGTGGTTAATTCCATTTGCAACGATTAGAACCCGCAACAGCAGCATTAGACAAAAACACCACTTCATAAAACATTTCGTGTTTTGATTCTCACTGACTAAGCTGTTAATTTCCAGGCGGGGGGGGGGGTCAAAATGACATGGTTGTGAGCAGAAGTAACACGCTCCAAGTGCTGTTGATGCAACAGGCAATGTGGGGTTCTTCTGCAATACTCAAAATCAAATTTCCGGCTCCTTCCAACCGGCTGCCTATCAGACTATACAATGCATCCTCTGACTGTCTGGACAATGTCGACCAGAATCTGAGCTAGGCGGCTACTGTAGGACTTTAACAACCTACTTCACAGCCCCCACTGTGTTGCACATCCTGACTGGGTTCTGCACTAATTGACCAAGGTATGCCAAGGATAACTGGAGCTACTTGCACAAAAGGCACTTAGTCATTTATATTGGATCCTGTTGGTTGGTTTGTTTTGTATTGTGCCTGTCAATGCGGCTGTGACAGTGCAATTTCCCCCCGGCGATCAATAATCTACTTCTCTACTCACTAACATCCCGTCGAGCTGCAGCTCTCGTCTTGCCTTCTTAATTGACTGAGTTAAAAGACCAAAACAGGGGGACCAATCCCGTCACCGTGAAGGCTGATGGGCCAAACATCAGCAGCGGGTCCAGGGGAGGTCTTACCTGGATGACATCGATACACGAGTCCAGGTAGATGGAGCCTTTGGTCTCCTTGCAGTTCTTCTCGTCCTTGTAGGAGTTGAGGATGTAGGAGCCGTCGGGCAGCTGGGACAGGTAGAAGTATCTCCTCTTGAAGACCTGAGAACGAGCAGATTAGGAGAGGAACCCTCTACTACTGTGTGTGCTGGAAGAAACGTTTCTTGATTTGAGTCACTGTAATACTGTTAAAACTTCTAGTTCCTGATTATCGGCTGCACTTGCTAATAGTACTACAAAAGTGCATGTAGTAATTATATGTACTTTTGTATGTCGCTTTGGATAAAGCCAAACGAGTATTCTGCTTAACGAATACTCACAGATACGAGACACTAGAAAAATGTTTGACAGCTTGAGATTTGTTCGATTTTCAAAGGCACAATGTTGTGCTTGGGAGGTCTTGGTATAACTTGTGTTTTGTATAATGCGTTGACAGGTGTTGGACTTGGCACTGTGTATACAGCATCGAGAATTGAGGGATTGATGCTAAATAAACAGAGCATAGCGCAGGGTACTGTTAACCTGATGTCACCAGATGGTTTACACAGAACCATCTTGGAAGTCATCCTAGGAAAGTGGTTGGAAAAGGGAGGTGAGATGAACCATCTGTCTATCACAGGGGAGTCAGATGGCTGAGCGGTTAGGGAATCTCAGAAGGTTGCCGGTTCGTGCCATAAATTACGTTGTATCCTTGGGCAAGGCACTTCACCCTACTTGCCTCGGGGGGAATGTCCCTGTACTTACTGTAAGTCGCTCTGGATGAGAGCGTCTGCTAAATGACTAAATGTAAATCACAGGCTAACTTCAACCATGCACGTAGCTGCCAGCAGTTCCTCATTGAACCTGGATAACTTGGAGCTTGGCAAGATGGATTCTCGTGTGATTGTTCAAAGCCAATCAGCTGTCTTGCGATGGTACGGCAGGTCTAGTGTTGTTGATGTGGACAGAGTGAATGTGTTGTCATTCTGGCAATGCTGTGAACGTGTTGTGTTACCCAGGGAGATGCTGACTCACCCTCATGGAGACAGACAGGCTGCTGTTGATGTTGGCCTTCTGCAGCCAGCCCTGCTTCATGATGCCTCCCCTCTGGGAGCACAGAGACGCTGTGTCCTGTTACACACAGAAACACACCACACACACACAGAGAAACACACACACACAGAAACACACAGGACTATTATAACTTGTTTGCGCACTTGACTTTCAGTGTGTATTATGACACACACAGCGCAGTTTCCTGGACACAAAGCACAAACACAAGATTTCCCCAATCACCCAGTAATGACCCCCAGAAAAAGGGTCTGTATAGGTTCATCATATTGTAGAATGTACTGTGTATATGTGTGTGTGTGTCTACAGCCGACCCGCGATGTGGAGAGAATATGCTAGCTTTCCATAATGGGGTGGGAATCGTTTAACCCCAATCCTAGCAGTCCGTCCATTTAATCTGCTGCAATGTGAGACCCATCATGGGACCATTCATCACAATCGAACACACTGATATCCATCGTGAGGGGGGACACCCTCTCAATTGACACACACACAGAAGATATGCATCCCAGCGCCCTGAATCTGAATATTGAGTTAGCGTGTAATCTATTTACTGCACACAAACAGCTGCATGTTATCGGGCTACACAATGCTTTTATTTGGTAAGGTGAACAGGGATGGGTGCAGACAAACAGATATTGTGTCTCGAAATGTACTTACATTGTTTTGTGTAGGCAGTGTGTCGGGGTGTGTGTGAGTGTGTGTCGGAGCTGTAATTACATTGTACATTTACATTTATGCATTTAGCAGACGCTTTTCTCCAAAGCGACTTCCAAGAGAGAGCTTTACAAAAGTGCATCGGTCACTGATCATAACAACGAGATAGCCCCAAACATTGCAGGTAGCCAAACATGATGCATACATTGTGGAAACCAAATAAGTCCCAAAGGGAAGAACAATAAGAGCATGTAGTTAGTTACAATTAAACAGCAAGAACCTCAAAAGTGCAAGAGTGTACCTGTGGGGAAAAAAGCAAGCACCAATAATATATTTCACGGCGAGTACAATCATTTTAAGACAGTTACAACAAACCAACAAAAGTCTCTCAATAAGAGTCATTGTGATCCTGGATGAAACTAAAATCAGGTCCAGCCAATCATTCCTAAGTGCCGTTGTACTCCCGGAACAAGTGTGTCTTGAGCCTTTTCTTGAAGGTGGGGAGACAGTCAGTGTCCCTGATGGAGGTGGGGAGTTGATTCCACCAATGAAGCGCTACGTCCTCTGCGCTCGCCCTCGTGTGTACGTGGTCCTCCCTAGCTTCTGTCCTGTAATCTAATTGGCTGCTCGTTCTCCTGCCTCGTCACTACTGAGTGGCTCTCAGAGGCGCACCGCGACGACGGCCAGACCCAGCCTGCCTCTGACCCTCCCCCGACACCAATCTCCCTGATTGCGTTCTCATTGATTCATTCTCAGTGTCATGCCTTCGTGTTCTCCTCTTCTCCTCGGTCGAGAAGAGGAGGACATCAGAAAGAGAATAAAAAGCCTTCCATAAGACCGTGGATGAAGGGATGGATTTGTAAATTCATCAATGTTCTACTATTACAGAACAGCTTTCCAACTGACCCTGTCTGGAGCAAAAAGGACACCGACAGTCGTTTAACCTTATACATGTCAGACCACCTAAGCACAAGCGAGTCAGGGACAGATAGCCTCTTGCTTTCTCTCAGTCTCCACCCTTCCCTGCAGTAACATACCACGGCGGCATTTATTTTCTTTCGATTACAGACCTTTTTTTTCCCCTGTCTAAGTTTATCCACATCCGGCCAGGGGAGGAGGAGGGGGAGGGGGGGAGGCACGGGCTATTTATAGTTAGGCTCTGGTTTCACAGGCTCTCACAGGGATGACAGCCAGACAGCCAGCAGGCCATAGCCAGGATGTTCTCTCACAGGGCTTCAGTTGAGTGACTCAGCACCGTGTTTTTGTGCAGGACGCTGTATACTGTGTGAAAGAGTGCGTCGTAACAGATTACAAACTGTCGTTCGCCGCAAGCCAGTACCGTCAATAATGTCTCTCTCTTGTGCTTGTCGTCCGTTCCATATCTGCCAGCCATTTAATTTTAATTTTATTTTTTACTGTAACAAGCAACCTTAGTTACAGGGCAGCTGTGTGTTGCTCATCGAACAAGTGATTACAACATCGGCCCACTGGATGAGGTGTTCGAGAACGTCGATAGGCGCAAACACCTCAAATTACCTAGTCAATGGCCATGTACTGGAAGTCAAGTGCATGCTCACCATGAAATAGAAGCCTACTCCGTTGCCTGTCACTCGTTCGCCATAGAAATAATCAATGTCTCTGGTGTAATGCCCTCCAGGCCCGTTAAGCCCCGTAGGCCCCAACTCACCTCATCTTTAAAGTCCTCATCGATCTCAAACAAGTGAGGCGGCAGCTTGTCGGTCTTCAGGCCTTTACTGTGAAAACACGGGTCAGGGAGGTCAGCGCTTGTCTGCGGACCTGATCAAGCTGCTATAAATCCAACCCCTGGCTACAGGGTTGTAGAGCATCACTGGTTATTCCCGTTTGGTTGCTTCAATGTCTTCAAATAAAAGTAACTAAATTAGTTGTACATATGTAGGGGTCAATAAATTATTATTTCTGTCATGATTTAAAAAAAATCATAATCCAACTATTTGCAGTCCTGCTTCATGGACGTGACTAATCCAAATACTGTAGTTTAGTGAATATGCTGTTTCATTTTGTGTGTGTTCTTGCAGCCTTACTTTGGAAGCATCCGGAAGTCTCCGGAGTAGGCCTCGTATTTGTAATTGATGACGTGCCAGTCCGTGTTGTACATCTTGATGCACTGCCAAACAGTTCCACACACAACTCCATTAGGAACACTCAAAACGCAAAACCTTTTCTATTTGATGAATTGTAATAAAAACTCAATTGACTACCACAGCCCTAGGCCTATCGATGCACAAACAAGGTGTTTCATGATATGCATGATGTGACTATCACTCTGTAGCTAAAGTGACCTAACTGCACATTCCTTTTGCATTGCGTTATAGAGAAGGTTGGTAGAGGAAGACTAGAATCTCCATATTTGTGCTTGATCATGAGCCAGTTGCTGTATGAAGTGTGCTGTAAGTCTTGGCACACAGTGAAGTTTGGCTTTAAATTTACAATATAAAAATTGGATCATGTTCAAGTGAGCATTGTCATAGGAACTGACATAACGCTGACATAACGATATCAAGAAGAGCAATGATATTCTTACATGATATCGTACATGCACTTAAATACATACAGTCTTCAGTAATGTCCCAAGTCTTCATGAGATTTCATGTATTCTAATGGCTGTTGTTTTAATACCATATGGTTGTCATAAGAGTAGGCAAAACATTTGAGCCTTCACACCATGCCAATTTTCATTTGATTTTAATCACACTGTGATTCCTTACAAGTCTATTTACAATCTTGTTGAACTGCTTTCAGGCTGACATCCTATTAGAGCAGCACAACCATGGCATGAGTGAGTACCTCTTTGGCAAACAGACTCTGGGCTTCTCGCTCTGCATTCTGGGGCACGGAGGGAACCAGGGTCCGCCTCTGGCGAGAGATCTGGGACTCCTACAGACACAAACACAACACACACACAGACACACACGCACGTAGTCTGTCAGGATTGGAATGACACATGGAGCTTTATGCCTCAGAACAGAACCACATGTGTTTGGGAATGAGACACAATAAACTGTCTGGGAGTGAGCTGACATGAGACAAGATTTGATCTGATTGGTCGAATCACATCCAGCAATAAAACTTTTTCACTGCAGAGTTGAGAAACGAACCTAGCTCCATCTTCTAAAACCTAGTGGTCATAAAAAATCAGTTTAAAAATTAACGGAGCTTTCCATGCAAAAACTGCGATTTTGCAACAGATCTCCAATAAATACCTATTCGATATTTATCCCTCATGCTACTACCGAAGCCTGGCGATAGGCCGGTCCAGTGCTGTGTACCCTGGGTACTGTAGTGTTGTGACTCTCACCGAGACATCGTCGGCGGGGCAGAGCAGCAGGTCTCTGTGGGGGTCGCTGTGGATCTGAGCCTTCCTCTGGAACACCACGTTCTCGTAGTCCAACGGCTCGATGATTTTGGGCTGCTCCTGTAACAGAACGCAGTCAGACCCAGAGGCTGGAAAACATGAGTCGGCCTGGGCCCCTGCTCACCTGATCTGTTTATGGTCTGCTAGAGCGGTGGCTTCTGGTTAGATGGGAGTGGGGGTGGGGGGGGGTCATGACACCTGAACATGGTGAGCCACATGACGGTAAAGAGCAGGAGAGGGAACCACAAGGGTTCAGAGGAAAGCTACAAAGCAGAGAGAGACAGGACAGAGAGACAGAGAGACAGGAAGTATCAGAGAGAGACAGAGAGAGGAGTATGAGCAGGCGACAGCATGAATAAAGAGAGGAAAGCAGTAGAGAAAGAGAAATAGAGAAGGAGAGGGTGTGAGGGAGGGTGAGAACCCTGGGAACGGGTCAGGGAACCTTGTGGGAAAGCTCAAGGTGGAACCGGGGATGGCCTAGGTGAGTTACAACAGTGTTTTCTCTATGTTGATTTTGGCCCGCCACCGCTAAATTTCTGCCGCCACGGTATCAGAAATAGGGCTGTACAAAAGGCCGTCTATCAGAAGTGATTGTTAGAGTGCATGTCGGAGAATAGCACGGGCACGCGCTTCACACCGCAGTTGAGATTGCATGTGTGCGTCCTTGAGAACTGTAGGTCGTATAACTTATGTTGTCAGTTCATTTAAGCCTGTTATTGTATTAGTCTATAGTTCTTGCAAATCAAAATTAAGTTAAATAGTGGGTTTATTGTTATTATTTGCTACAGAATGCTCAGCCTATCAAGATCAAATGAAGCAGACAGTGTACATGCTTTCGAGTGGCCTACCTTAATCGATAGGCTAGGCTTCTGACCATTTACAATAAGTTGTTACGTCAATTATTATTTGGCAGCATTTATGCCATTTATAACATACTTTAGAAGTTGAAGGTGTCTTTAAGTAGCCTAACCTTATTACTTTAAGGGAAATAAGTAATAATATGTGCAATATTACATTAGCTATTAGACTATTACATAACCTGCTCCGAAATATAGGGTTAGAACTTTGTTTCGGCTGAAAGTGTGTTTGTAACCTTAGCGCTTCGCTACTCTTACTCATTTACCTCAGTAAATGTAGGGGTCAGAAGAACTGGAACATTAACTAGACCAGAAGGGTTAGTAACATGGTCAGCCATTGACAAATCACTCAAGAGGAGGAATGACAAAAGTAAAGACAACAAGGAACAACTGAACAAAGATGGCCGCCCCCTGCATGAACTCTGCAGTGTGACATCCCGTTTCAAGTTTCATAGAGAAGCCAAATGATTTCATATCCCATATTTTGAACTTGAAATCGCACCAGTTCCACCACAACTAGGTCATATGGTGCAAAGCCAAGCAACAAGCTATAAACAATGAATAATTCATTTAAAGAATGAGCCAGTTTCTGCAAGGGAGATTGTAATAGTCCTACAGGAAGATATGCAAGAATATTTTGGCCTAGACTACACGTTCAGGCTGTTTTTCAGTGTATTTCAGGTTGTTAAATCAGTGTATGGCTTACACCTACAGGCAGCTGCAGCCTGTGTGCTCTCACTAATAAAGGCTGCTAACAGGTGTAAGGTCGGGTCACCTCAGTGTGTGATAGAACTAACATAGTTAGACCCTCCTTCATAGACGCATGTGGCTAAGGCACCATCAGTTCCTTTCCAGGCCTCCCGTACACACACACATAGCTCAGTGCGCAGCCGTACGTGTGTGTGTGTGTTTGTGTGTTGGGGGTGGGGGGAGTTCATGTTCCATGGGCAGCTAGCCTCGCACAGCTGAAGCAATGGGCTATATGCTGCAGCTATCAAGGGGTAAAGTTTAGGTCTCTGTCATTGACTTCCCCTCCAGCTGGTGCACAGAACTGCACACTACACATTTACATTACATTTAGTCATTTAGCAGACGCTCTTATCCAGAGCGACTTACAGTAAGTACAGGGACATTACCCCCGAGGCAAGTAGGGTGAAGTGCCTTGCCCATGGACACAACGTCCTTTTTTGGCACAGCCGGGAATCGAACTGGCAACCTTCTGATTACTAGCCCGATTCCCTAACCGCTCAGCCATCTGACACAATCATCTCTCTCCCTCTCTTTCTCTCTTTCGTACTCATGCACTCTCTTCTTCTCTCCTTAAACCTCCACCCTCTCTCTGTCTAAGAAACACCACCTTCGGCCTTTTTTGTAATTGGGACAGTTTTGTGGTAACCCGAGGCTAAAGCACACACAGCTAAGACCTCCTCAGCACTGTCCATCTTGCTCTCTCTCTCTCTCTCTCTCTCTCTCTCTCTCTCTCTCTCTCTCTCTCTCCTCTCACACGCTCTCTTCTTACTAATGACGAATCAGTCCAAACCGTGGGCATAAAAAGTCCATTAAAACCCATGAAACAACAACAACACAATTCCTTGTATTGAAGTTTTAAATACTCTTGAATTCCTAGAAGTAACTCTGACAAATTCAACACCAGTCGACAACACCGAGTGGTCCTAAAGTAACCTAGGCCCTGCCTGCTGAACGCATCAGGTCACGCTGAGCAGTAGGGCGCCCTGAGCAGCACAACAGCTTCCTGTCATGTGACACGGCTGGGGAAGCAGTGGAACCACAGAGACCTTCAGCAGGCAGCATCGTCGTTCCATTACAACACCGATCATGTTACAGAGAGAGAGACACAGAGAGAGACACAGAGAGAGACACACAGAGAGAGACAGAGACAGAGACATAAACAGAAACAGAGAGAGAGAGGGAGAGAGAGAGAGAGAGAGAGAGAGGGAGAGAGAGAGAGAGAGAGAGAAAAAGAGAGAGAGAGCAAGAGAGCAAGAGAGAGAGAGAAAGAGAGAGGGGGGGAGAAATAGACAAGAGACAGAAATACATACAGAGAGAGACAGAGACGATAGAGAGAGAGAGAGAGAGAGAGAGAGAGAGAGAGAGAGAGAGAGAGAGAGAGAGAGAGAGAGAGAGGGAGAGAGAGAGAGAGAGATCGACAAAGAGCAGGGAGATGACACAAGACAGGGCCTGACTAAGGGGCGTAGCCGCCTTCCTCTAACTACACACCCAGACTCACTTTCTCAACTTGTTTATGGCACTCGTTGTTTTCCTTACTCGACTCAGCTATCTGTCTGGCCTGAATTCTCAAACATCAGTTGCCGAACATAGACTGTGACTTCAACATGCTGGAGGGCACGAGGCCTTAATGTTAGTGAGAAAAGTACATTTCCAGATGTCTGTTTCTGAATACGGTTCAGTGGAGACCAAAGAGAACTCAACCAGATGGGCTGTAAGAAACCGAGCAGGCTACAAACACACATGTGTGCACACACACATACACCCACACACACACACACACACCCCACACACAGGTGTGTTGTCAGTTCAACAGTTCCACTGGCCTATCTCTGACCCCAGTAAGTGCTCCAATCTGTGTATTTACTATTAGCACAGACACGAGAATGTCATAACTCTTCACATTGACTTGGTTAAACACACACTATAATCCAGGTCAGGCCTATATCACAACTAAACTAGACTCCTCAAGTGCCTCAAAGTAAGCTATATTGATATATGATGTCATGAACTTGATTTGATTTGAAAAGGACTGATTTTCAGATTCAATTGCTCACAGAGGTCGCTCACAAACCTCCAGAATTGTGTATTTGATGACCCACCAGTGACACCACCTTCCAGTGCAAAACAAGAGATAGAGAGGATGACAGAACAAGAGGAGAGGCCAGGGACGAGAGGAAGCAGAACTATTGACCAATTAGGACACAGATCTACACGCACACACACACACACACACACACACACACACACACACAGGAAGCATGGTTGTAGCCTGGCTCAAGGGAATTCCCATGTGAGAACACCAGCAGTGCGACCTCTACAAAACAGTGCTTGTTCTCCGTTACCATGACTACCATTACCCTGAGGCTCATCCGCCACTTGACCAGACACCGTTTAGAGTCTGCTAGTGTGTGTTTGAGGTCTGTGTAGAATTGTTTTTTTCCTATCACAAGATTTGTACATGTTGTTGCGTCAGTACCACCATCATCATCATCATAAGACCTGAAAGGGGGCAGGATGCTGTAGGTACTCAAAAATCCATTACCCATTTTGATTGAGCTAATCGTGGAGGTGTGTGATTTGTATTACCGGTAATCTCATGATAGCAAACTTTAAGGGAGGGTATAGCTTAGCAGTTATAGCGCTTGACTGCAAATCAAGAGATTTCAGGTTTGTATCCCCTCTGTACTGTGCATTGCTTTAACTGTCTGCTAATTGAGTACATTTTAATTTGTGTGAGATAAGTCTCTGAACAGATATGTTCCTTGTTTGAGGGCACACAATGAATCATGTCTTTCACACACTGCCATAAGCATTTATTTTTAGGAATTTATCTCCAACAAAACAAATAAATGGTGTCAATACTACGACACACAAACACACAACATAAAGACACACTGGTGAGAATCTGCAAGGACCCCTCTGCAAATGATTACAAATAGTCTAGGCAAGCTCACTACTCTGAATGCTTCATCAGCATTATCTGTAATTCATCTCAAACCAATTCAATCTCAGGGTTTCAAGCCAGTGTTGCAAGTTGTTGACACTAGCATAGAATAGAGACAATGGATTTTTCAAATCTCAATATCAATCATTCCTAAATAACCTTAATGGAAAACAGCAGAATGGGACATCGAGAACACGACCATGCAGAATCTGAGCTGGTCGGCCAACAGGAACATCTTTTATTTCTCAAGCGCACAAAAGACACCAAAGAAGATGATGGCAAGAATATTGGAATACCATGCCAAATCCTATTGAAACGATGTCACACACAAAAAAAGACGCAACTACAGAAAACACTAGCTATACACAATGAAGTTGTGTGGTTTTGATATCACTGAATTTGCATCCATTATACTAGTTTTCTGGATATTAAAGAAGTCAAATAGTGGCCGGTGTCATCTTGCATGTGACGTTTGGTAAATTGTGAGTCTGACACGTTTTTGCTTAGCTATAGTAGCGACAAACAATATAACCGGTAAAGTATACAAAGTATCCTATACATAATATATTAAATTACAAGTGCAGCCTCCGTCTTGTGCAAATGGACATATATATGTACCGATAGCTAGTCAGGCTATCTGACAATGGACATAATGTCAGGATAAACGTGTTAGCAAGGAACCGTTAGCTACTACCGGGTAATGAGAGATTGAGAATAAAAGGTTCTCCATAGCTACTAACCACGACCACCGATGTCCTCACAGCCTCCGAGACGCTTTGTCTGAGTTCCGCTGCCGTCCCAGGTTTACTCAACCTCTTGGTGAATTTTCGCACCTCGGACATTGTATGTTTCTCTTTAAAACTACCTTTGTCCCGGTGTAAGCATGCCGCGGTACCGAGTAGCAGCGGTTGTGACAGATGCGGGTGGTTGACCAGCGGTTGCGTAGTGAGGCGGGGCAAATTGGTAACGAGAGGCAGGTTCGAGCATCCCCACTCGCCTCCTCAGCCAGATGCGTTGTCACTCACGAGTCAGTCAGTCATCATGGCTGATGAGTACCTGTTTGTCACTGTGAAAGTCTACTTTCACTAACTGCAAGCCAAAGCATTTCTACACTCTCGACATTAAATAGCCCAGTTCTCCGTTTTTTTAGAGCACTGAAATTGGCGTGAGAGGCGCAGATAGATCCTGAAGAAGCTAGCCATATGTACACACGTTTTCTCACGAATTGTGATGTGTATTGTGTAAATGTTGACCTAGGCTACTCGTAAATTGGCAAAAATAAAAACAATCCATCGTTTTAGACACGCTCAAATGTCATGTATTTGAAAATACTGCACTCTGGTGGACTTCGATTGCAATTGCAACCAACCACATATCTTCTTGGATTAAAACCTCTGGAATGCCTCAGTCGATCAAAAGATCACCGTTCAGTTCAGTGGTTAGAGCATTTGACTGCAGATCAATAGATCATTTAAATCTTACTCAGTCATCAGGGAGAGAAGAGAGTCTGTAAAGGTCTGTAAAGGACATTGTGAAAACTATAACCTACTTCAGTATAGGCTTTTGGACTTTGAAGCCACATTAACGTCAGAGCATAGATGGTACTCTTATCGATCTTGGTTTAAAAACAACTGCCAACTTTATTTTTGTTTTTTGTTTGTTTGTTTTGTAGAATGTGTGATTGGTGTGCAATCCCCTTAAATAGTCTAGAGCACACACCTACTAGAACTGTCTTCACCAATAACCACATCAAGCAACCTAATTAAATAAGCAAAATAAACAAGGTCATGTCATTTTTTTCATTCTATGTTCTCTGCACAGAAAGAATATGATTTGTAAATCCAAAATGACCGGTCAGCAGATGCTTAGCTGTGGGTGTGGTATTGATGACCAGAACTAAAGTACAGTTATCTGCAACACAGTGACTGAAGTGAAAGACGAGTGGGCCTGAAGTCCAAAGAGGAGCCACCCACCAGTTTGAATGCAGCTCTGTGTACAGGCAGTCAGCAAGACAAGCTTAGCGGTGAAAGGATGTGGGCTGACAAAAGAATGATGAAAGAAAAGTGGAATTTACCAAACAGAGAAAGACAGAACAAAGCCAATAAAAAACAAACAAACAAAAAACAATAACTTCCTTTTTTGAAAGAATGACTAATATCATGATTGTGTTGGTGTGAGCTTCGAGACACAAAAGTGACTTTTCAAAGTATATGTATTGCACTTGTTGAGGGGCTATAGAGATGAACTAAACAGTTTCAATAGAAGAGAAGTGGGGTGAAAGATGGTGGCAAATGGAATAAAATACAAAGATATACATTGTTGGAAAGCTATGAAAGTAAGTTTAACTTAAATCATCGTATCATTGTGTAGCCCAATCAAACCCTTATTTATTGTGATTCATGTAATGAGGTTCACACATTTAAATGTGTTTGTTTTCAATAATTTTCTGACATTCAATAGCATGGTTCAGTTGTGTACCTCCTACTGTACTGTACGGAACTCCTGATACAGTATGCATATGTGTGTTCTCACCACTACCACTTGCAAGGTACAAGCCAAAAGAACAGTCATTAAAATGATCCGCTGCTGGATCATCCTTTTGTTTTACATAAACTTGGGTAAGACATTTTGTAATTGTAATTTATTATATTTTATTATCTTAAGAGAATGCTGGCATGTCCTGTACTGTATTTGGTTTTCATTATTGTACTCTATTGTATTGTATGGCGGTGTAAGTAATTGTATGTGGTGGAAATCATTGTCTAAGCACACTCTTGTTTGTTTCTTTTGTTTCTTTTGACAGTTTGTGCATTTTCTGGTGACTTAATCCAGTCAGATTCTATAATTGTGACCACGTTGGGTGACAGTGTGACCTTCACTTGCCTCTGCCCAAAACCTTTCATGTCCATTAAGTGGTTTAAGCAAACTATGGGACAAAAACCCATTTTGATGGTATCCTATTACTCCACAAAAGACATATATCCTCATGACAACTTTAACTATGACTTCAAAGTGACCAACCGTATGAGTGTGAAAAAAGAATTGGATAGTTGTAATTTGACTATCTTCAAGACACAGCCTGGAGACTCAGCAACATACTATTGTTCTGCTGTAAAATCAAAAACGATTCATTTTGGAAATGGGACTTTTTTAATTCTGAAAGGTAACTACCAATCTTCTTTTATTTGAATTGTTACTACAAATTATTCACTTTAAGTGCAACTGTATCTATACTCGTGTATTATGTGTATGTGTTTAGAGTATCCACACATAATTCAAATTGTGTAATTAATCATTATTCACATTTTGTAGTATTCTATTAAATATTTAACTAATAACTTGGGGTGATGTACAAGACTCATCAATCATTACTTGTTGTAAATACCAGAGAAGTTTTGTTTGTGAAAAGTATGATACAACACTAGCATGCAAGATAACATGACAAAATATTGCAAACATTTACACTGCTTTTTAGGTTCAGGTTCCAATACCAAAGCAGTTGTCCAGCAGCCTGTGTCTGAGTCCATCCAGACAGGAGACTCTGTTACTCTGAACTGTACAATACACACGGAGTCCTGTGCAGGAGAACACAGTGTCTATTGGTTCAGACATGGCTCAGGAGAATCCCGTCCAGGAATAATTTACACCCATGGAGGCAGGAGTGATCAGTGTGAGAAGAGCCCTAAGGCTGGGTCTCCTACACAGAGCTGTGTCTACAACCTCCCCAAGAGGAACCTCAGCCTCTCTGATGCTGGGACTTACTACTGTGCTGTGGCCTCATGTGGGGAGATACTGTTTGGAAATGGGACCAGGCTGGATATTGAAGGTAAACCATTAATACATTTAATCAAATATCTACCAAGTGGATATCTGACTACGCACCATTTCAACACCATTTCAAATCCAAACAATTACAATATTTCCTAATTCTGAATAAAAAGAAAAGTATTCTTTGTATGCCTTCCAAGTTTCAGATGTACCAGATGGTCAGAATCATCCTTTTCTCTTCATACTATTTTGCCTGATGACAACCGTTTCGATAATGAGTGTGACTGTCAACATTATCGTCTGTTGGAAAATGAAGAGGACACGTTGTGACGTCTGCAAAGGTACTGAATGTCTTTACTATGACGAATTACCAGTGCACTCCTCTAACATTTAAGAAGGACTATGGAGCTATTTTACACTTAGTTTTCACAATATGCTCATTTTGCTGAACAACATTCAATAGTTCCTCACTGGGAACTGTCTTAAAGTACAGTTTAAGTACAGTATGGCAGACTCTAAAATGTTAAAAGTTTCGTATAATTCTGAAAGTGTTTTCTCATGTGTTCATACTCTAAGAGGGGACAGACACGTCCGATTGCCAAACAGAGTGCAGGTCTGCCTCTGTGAGCAGAACAAATGAACAGGTTAGTTTAGAGGAAAACATTCCTGATTTTAAAATTGGTACAGTACTTTCACTGCATAGGTGATTTAGTTACTGTATACCTATTTTGGTGTACTTCTGTATTCAATTTAACAACTCACCAATCTTGTGTAATTGTGAATAGTGACAAATAACTTGCTTGTTTACCAGCATACACAATTTTACAGCATATTGTAACAAATCTTTGTAATTATTCTGTGTTACTTTTCCCCAGGTCAGTGATGATGTTGACCTGAACTACTCCACTTTAAAGTTCACTGACAAGAAGAAAACCAAGCCCAGGAGACAGAGAGACAACACAGTCTACACTGAAGTGAAGTATTAAATAGAAGGCAGTGGCAGCTAATTAGAAACTTATTCTACAAATATTTTGCTTGGACATAAAACCTAAACCTGTTTTTGTCAGGTAATGTACCATTATTTTGCTTTAGGATAGGATTAGGTTGAAGTAATATCAATACATGTTATTGTTGTATTCATGTGATATTACATTTGCTTTATAGAGTGTATAATCCTTGAGCTTTTACAATAATTGTGTTTTTTAATATTTAGCTTTTTTGTTGTGGCTTTAAACATTATACAACGATCCAAAATGTTGGTACAATATAAATTGCCACTCTATGTAAATTACCTTTTAAACCTTATGATCATAAGGGTTTAATGAAGCATTTGTGCAACCTATTCCTGGCTGTGATCATTAAAATCTGTAAGTTACATTGATTTCTGTAACTGTTAGAATTGAATTCAAACTTTACAAACAAGCGTACACCTGTTATCCCCAATTAATATTTGTATTGTTATTTAAGTCATTTACAATAAGTATTACATTACCTGGACATTACCTGGACTATCACAATGCACATCCTGTTGCCAGTGGGTGCAGCTCTTCTGTGTTAGAATAGGCCTATCTTCCTGGAGGAAACCAATCACGAGACACAACAGTTAAAAAGCCCATGGTGTATCATGTTGTAGCACTGCAGGTAATCTTGATGTTGGCTACAAAAGTCAGTCAGTAGTCATCTTGCATTATATAAACAAACTGACGGCCTGGAACATCTACTCATATCAAACTGTTATCAAACAAATGATCACACATATGCCAGCAGCAACCTTCATGATGAGTTAAGGACAACTCTCATTTTGATGTGAAAATCAAAACAGAAATGTTTTAAATTCATCTAAAACATTCATCCAACTAATTCAGCGATGTATTTCTGTGGATGATATGGACAATCTGTGGACAATGCGATTAAAGATGATCATTTAAGACGATAAAGTATCGCTTCCAATGTTCAAAGGTGAGATTGGTATTGAGATGATTGTGTATCAGTGAACCAAAGTTAGTTAAGAATCAAATTAAGTGTATTAAACCTTTTCCATGACAGCATTTAAAAATATATAATTATTCCAGTACAGCCAGGGGTGTGTAACCCTGAACTGTTTAATACACACAGACATGTGCAGAAGAACATACTGTCTACTGGTTCAGATATGGTTTAGGGGAAGTCTATCCTGGAATCATTAAACCCATGGAAGTAGGAGTTGTCCGTGTGAGGGGAGGCTGGGTCTCCTATACAGAGCTGTCTACCCCAAGAGGAGATTCATGATGTTGTCTTCTTGTGATATTTAGAGCTGTATCCTGTATCAACCTCACAGTGACTTTGTGGTGTGCTTACAGAAAAAGACAACAGTTTCACAGTCAGACCCCTAGCTAAGGCCACCCCTGTCTGTAGACAGGAAACTTCCTTCAAACCGTTGGTGCAGCAGGCCCACAAACACACAAGCCACCAAGAAAACACCTTTTACAGAAGCACCTTTTATTTTCCATGAAGAGGACAGACATGACGTGTTTGACTTCAGTTTATTTTTGGTCTAGAGCTTAGTGGCACATACTGTAGTAAGATATGAAACACTGACATGCCAAGTCAGATATTGACCATGACATGAAGATGTGTAACTCATCTCTCAGTCAGGAGCGGAACACCCGAACAATACAGTTATAGTCTACATAAGTAAAAGTGCTTAAAAACCTATTATTAAACTCTCCTACAAAATGTTTTCAAACGTGTCTTGTCTCTTGAGTATTGCAGTCTGCTGCATAAGTAATAAGGTTATATAGACAGTATGGCCTCTTGCACATACTGTAGGACCCTCCTACTTTGTTTCTGTTCCTTTCACTCTGTCCTTTTATCTGACCCTGTTTCACTCTCTATCTGTCGCGTCACAGCAAAGCTCCTTTTTTATTTATCCATAGGTTTCTGATCTATGTCACTAATGCAAATTTTTCTTCATCCAGCATGTTTTGTCCAAGACAACAACCTTGGTGGCTAAATTATGTTAATGTAATAGGATTCATCTTATACATTGTCAGTCATGGTCAGGGTTGGACAACATGCTCAGAGTTGTAGCCAAGTTGACTTGGTGGATGCATGATGGAGACCAGATACTGTATCTCACATTATACATGATCTCTATGGAGACAGGAAGTCCCTGTGTTTCATGTAGTTCAGCTCCACCTCAAGATGGAAAGTGTCACCTGACAAAGGTGCATTAGCTGTGCTGGTGTAGCCGGTGTGAAGCGGTGAAACTCACTCCTCAAGTATGTAACAGGCCACCCGCGTCATTGAATAGCTAGCTTTTCTTTGGCGTAGCTGGTAGTGGTGGCGCTTGGGAAGTCAGAGATGGCGTGTTCGATCCTCGGTGAAGGATGAACACGGTCCGGAAAACTCTGACGGAACTTGCAAGACCACGTCTGTTACATACCCGTCACATTGGTGCCGTGACCCGGATCTCACTAGGTTAGCGTTAGCTAGCCGCCGGAGTGAGTTTCAGAGGGGTGAATGTAGCCGGTGTGAATCGGTGAAACTCACTCCTCAAGTATGTAACAGGCCACCCGCGTCATTGAATAGCTAGCTTTTCTTTGGCGTAGCTGGTAGTGGTGGCGCTTGGGAAGTCAGAGATGGCGTGTTCGATCCTCGGTGAAGGATGAACACGGTCCGGAAAACTCTGACGGAACTTGCAAGACCACGTCTGTTACATACCCGTCACATTGGTGCCGTGACCCGGATCTCACTAGGTTAGCGTTAGCTAGCCGCCGGAGTGAGTTTCAGAGGGGTGAATGTAGCCGGTGTGAATCGGTGAAACTCACTCCTCAAGTATGTAACAGGCCACCCGCGTCATTGAATAGCTAGCTTTTCTTTGGCGTAGCTGGTAGTGGTGGCGCTTGGGAAGTCAGAGATGGCGTGTTCGATCCTCGGTGAAGGATGAACACGGTCCGGAAAACTCTGACGGAACTTGCAAGACCACGTCTGTTACATACCCGTCACATTGGTGCCGTGACCCGGATCTCACTAGGTTAGCGTTAGCTAGCCGCCGGAGTGAGTTTCAGAGGGGTGAATGTAGCTGGTGTGAATCGGTAAAACTCACTCCTCAAGTATGTAACAGGCCACCCGCGTCATTGAACAGCTAGCTTTTCTTTGGCGTAGCTGGTAGTGGTGGCGCTTGGGAAGTCAGAGATGGTCCGGAAAACTCTGACGGAACTTGCAAGACCACGTCTGTTACATACCCGTCACACTGGCATCAGTGTGAAGATGTGTGTGCCTGTGTATCAATACAGAGTTTACCTGCAGAGAATGAGCAGATACTAATGTTGTAAATGAATAAAGACATTTCTCATCTAGTGCTGCTACCTGTTCATAGGGTCAGATGCTCTCCACTTTTATTTTGTTTTCTGTGGTGGTCTGTAAGTACAGTGCCTTCTCACATACGACCCTTTTACCTTCTCATTCTCTCCCTCTCTTTCTGTCTCACTCTGCGTTGCTCGTTAACTCTGATTGTGGTTTTCTGCAGGATGCATGCTACTGGTCTGGTATTCTCACATTCAGTACTTGGCTGCAACACTTTAATGGTCTTAAGTCACTCGCTATGTTGTGGACATATGAACACTCTTTAAGTATGAAATTACAATTTTGAATCTAATCTGCAAAACCTTACCCTCTCTGACACTGGGACTACAGTACTGGGCTGTTGTCTCTCTCTCGTCCCCTGTAAGGACAGACTGTGTGGAGATGGAACCATGCTGGACATTGACAATGTCTGCTCTCTGTTTCTCTCTTTCTCTCAGTAAATAGTAATGGCACGGACATAATCCATGTTTCTATGGAAAACTGTTGAATCAAATCAGATGGATTTTGGCTTCTGTAAAGTACATCAAAATATATCAGCTATCCTTAAGTTAACAATACGAAAAAAGAGTAAATTGTCTTACTAGACAGTATCTAGTTCTTCAGTCAATTGATTAGGTCCATCTGCACTATTTGTGTGGTTCTCTTTACTGAACCAATGAGCAAAAACACAATGGTTTATCCATAAGTGTGTAATGCCATTCAGTATATACGTAGATGTAATGCAAGGCAATAAGACAATGCAGCCTGAATAGGGTGTCACCCAAAGCTAGAACAGTCATTTTAGCCAATCAAACACAACCTCACTGCTGAAGAGTTGGATGCGTACATAAACGTTTCCATTAAGTCAAGACACAGATGTAAAGATGAGACCTTCAAAGATGGTCACGCTGGGTTTGGTAGTTCTACTTCTCTGGGAATGCGGTAAGTTCAAATGGACATAGTCATTTATACACATCCTTTGTATAGAATATGATGGATATTTGGTTATCACAATGTTTTCTCCTCATTGCAGTTCATGTGGTAGAGGGGACACAGTCTTCATCCATACGTCCGGACAGTCATCTTAAGTCTGTCGATGTTGGAGACACGGTGACTCTGCACTGCTTCTACCAAGTCACTATGTCAATGCACCTTTCTTGGTACCGGCAAACCCTAGGAGATAAACCCCAGCTTGTATCTACCCTGTTGAGGTTTGGACAACAATCTAGACTGCACAATCAGTTTAAGGACAATCCTCGCTTCTCTGTACACGGTGGTGAAGGACTAAATCACCTGAGGATCTCAGATGTCCAACCTTCAGATTCAGCTATGTACTTTTGTTGTGAATCATCGGAAAATATGATGGAATTTGCTGATGGTGTCTTCCTTAATGTAAAAGGTATGGTTCAAAACTAACAAAACAAATCCATTCAATTTCAGGTTTACTATCTGATATTATTATCCATTATCTAGTTTCAAATAATAGAACAGATAATTAAATTGAGCATAACGTTCTACTTTATGAATCTACAACAGATTATAAAACAGAATTATTGTGATGAAAGTGAGTGTATGAGTCACACAAACCAGGAGCGAAACATTTCCATTTGATTTCAGGTTAAATATGAGATATTTTGAGCAGATTAGAATCCTAGGTAAATTAGGTTAACATTCATGCAATATTAACATGCTAGTTTCTAAATATACAACACATTTTTATAGATCCTCTTGTCAGGGTGCATCTGCAGTAGACTTTTTGTGTAGCCGTGAGTGTCTTAGTAACAAACCAGGAGAATCTGTGACTAACTTGGAGAGACATATGAGACACTGATCTTTTTTTTGTCTCATTGTAAATTCCTGTGATTTATGTTTTGGAAAAGTGTTATAGACAAAAACCTGCACAAGATAATGTGACAAAATGTTTTTAGGTCCAGGTTCCAATACCAAAGCAGTTGTCCAGCAGCCAGTGTCTGAGTCCATCCAGCCAGGAGACTCTGTTACTCTGAACTGTACAATACCCACTGAGACCTGTGCAGGAGAACACAGTGTCTATTGGTTCAGACATGGCTCAGGAGAATCCCAGTCCAGGAATCCTTTACACCCATGGAGGCAGGAAGTGATCAGTGTGAGAAGAGCCCTAAGGCTGGGTCTCCTACACAGAGCTGTGTCTACAACCTCCCCAAGAGGAACCTCAGCCTCTCTGATGCTGGGACTTACTACTGTGCTGTGGCCTCATGTGGGGAGATACTGTTTGGAAATGGGACCAAGCTGGATATAAAGTCATGTGGTGAAGACCAGATGAGAATCCTGGTGCTTCTCTCCATCATGAGAACTGGAGTTCTCTTCTGCTGTCTGTTCATCGTTATCATCTTCTGTTTCATAAAGAAATCCAGCTAAGGGTGATATCCATCTCTCTGAGCTGTACTTTGTCATGTATGTCTTACTTATGTAATTATTATCTTAATTGATTTGCAGTGTGTATAACATTTGATGTCTGAGAATCTTTCCCCAAAAAGCATTTTTGTAGATTTTTGGGGGATTGGTTCCATAGAACCTCAGCTGGCTTATCTGTACTGGATGTTTTTTCCTATTTTAAATAAAGCTGTAGACTAATGTAAGAAAAAGCTGTGTGTTTTTCTACGTGAGGGCCATGAAAGAGATGTAAGGTGAGAGCTCAAATATATTACTACACAATATATTACTACAGAGTAACATAGCCATTACTCCCCTTAACCTGTCCACAAACGTAGTTAATACAAATACTAAACATGTTTAATTGCTTAATGTTATAACTAATAAAACTCCTGTGTCACAAAGGTTAATTGACTCTAGAAAAAAAACATACTGTGAAATTGACAAAGTAGTCATAGCAGTAGCACAGTAACAACTTGTCACACTATATAAACACTACAGACATTTTACAGCCTGAAGCTGATATTGTTGCTCACTTTTATCCTGCTGCCTGTCAGTTTGTGGGAAAATCATTCCACAAACACAAACAAGCATGCTATTATAAATACATAGACATCTAAGAAGTATGAGTTATTTAAGGGGCCGTAGACTTTCAAAAGACAGAAAAATTACGGTTCCACACCTCAAGTCATTGAGGTTCATATCTGTAGCTAGCGACACTTGCAGTACAAGATTTTTCCACTGATGGAAACCAAGTGCTAATAGTTGACCGACAGCTCTTGATGCACTAAACTTGTCTGAGCTCCTCTACAAGAGTAAAAATGGCCTCCACCTCAATATATCAGGTAGAATTTGTATTACATATATTGACATTGTTTAGAGTGTTACAAAAATATAGAGGCCTATTTCAACAAAAGTATTTGCTGAAAATCTTACACCAAATATAACCATCTTTAGTGAGAGTCAAACTGTTCTCATCCAAGTAATGTAAAGACAGTTATTGAGATAACTCCAGCATCATCCCCCCCCCCCCCGCCTCCCTTTTATATATATTTTATTTTTAAAGGAGTCATTTACTGATTTTATAGGCTACCTATTTCACACTGTTCCTTAAGGTCTCAGAAAGGGTATGTAACTTTGGTTGGGCTGAAAATGGCCTGGGTGCTGTTGTATGCGCCCTAATGCACCCTGTGAAATAGCCCTGGGAAAAAAATAAAGTATTTCTCCCTTTTATGGTATGGTCATGAATATATAGATGAGCTGCGCGCTGATTGGTTGGTTTACAACGAGTGAAGCTGCGGAGCAAAGACGCAACATGGCCAACAGCACTCACTGAAACAACGAAGGTTTGACTTGAAACTTGAAATAAAAACGTACAAATAAATCTATTGTGTCTACACAACACTGTTTTCAACAGATTGACTAGATATCATTTGAAATGATAACGTTAGTTGTATCCACTTCAAGGGAAGGATAAAAAAGAGAAGGACACGGCCGGGTAGCTACAGTTCTTAAACCGTAGCGAGACCCTTAACTTTCTCGCCTGCAACCCGAAAAAACAAATTCACCCACAGCAAGGCCTATTACAGTGGAACATAAAAACACCAAATAATTTCTGTACATAGAGCCACAGTATGAAACTGGGACTAAACCACACTGGCATCATTTTCCTTATTCAATAAATTAATAAAAGCTTTTGTATATCACTTTTGTGAAGATAATAGTTATTTATTTGTTACTTGTTATAAATCTTTTATAAATTGTATTTTACATTTTAATTAATTTGTGCCCTGTAACCCTGGGTTAGGCTACATCTTGTTTGTTGGCCTTTTGGAGGCCATCCACATAGTTTGCAAAGCTAACAGTTTGGCTCTCCTTTCCTCCTCCGTCTCCTCTTTGATTTCCCAGAAGTGCAAGATCTTGTTCCAGAAACCACCTTTCTTCTTTTTCTCTGTTTGCAAGAGACAACCATAAAATATTTCTACATGGTCTAAAGTACACATAATAATTACATATCAACATATCAAACCTACAATGGTTTCTTAATGAAGACATTCTAACATGACTTACGCATCTTACATTTTTGGTAAATTTCCATAGTGCCTACTTTTGCTGCACTTTGCCAGGTTGACATTCCGAGCGTTATGGAGATCACATACTATACTTTCACATCACAAGATCTGGGAGAAGTGACTAGTTTTATAATGTTCTTACTTGTCTCTGACTCTTCCTCTGACTCAGTCCTCTGACCCTTCCTCTGACAGTTCCTCTGACCCTTCCTCTGACCCTTCCTCTGACCCTTCCTCTGACTCTTCTCCCTCTGACTCTTCTCCCTCTGACTCTTCTCCCTCTGACTCTTCTCCTTCTGACTCTTCTCCCTCTGACTCCTCTGACTCATCCTCACAGACTCTTTTATCCATAACCTTCTCCCGTTTTTTACGATCTTTTCTTTGGAAAAACGTTGCGATCTTCTTGAAGAAACCACCCTTCTTCTTTTTCTCTGTTTGCAAGAGACAAGCACAACATATTTCTACATGGTCTAGAGTACACTGAATATCCTCATATCAAACCTACAACTTGTTTCTTAATGAAGAAATTGTAACATGACTTACACATCTTACATTTTTTGGTAAATTGCCATAGTGAAATGGAATGTACTTTTCCTGCACTTTGCCAGGTTGACATTCCGAGTGTTATAGAGATCACATACTATACTTTCACATCACAAGATCTGGGAGAAGTGACTAGTTTTAAAATGTTCTTACTTGTCTCTGACTCCTCCACTGACTCTTCCTTCTCTGACTCTTTCCTCCCTGACTCCTCCACTGACTCTTCCTTCTCTGACTCTTTCCTCTCTGACTCCACTGACTCTTCCTTCTCTGTCTCTTTCCTCTCTGACTCCACTGACTCTTCCTTCTCTGACTCTTTCCTCCCTGACTCCTCCACTGACTCTTCCTTCTCTGACTCTTTCCTCCCTGACTCCTCCACTGACTCTTCCTTCTCTGACTCTTTCCTCCCTGACTCCTCCACTGATCCTTCCTTCTCTGGCTCCTTTGACTCGTCCTCACAGACTCTTTCCTCCGTAACCTTCTCTTCTGTGATTTTCGGTATTGTTTCATCCTCTTTTACTTGTTGTCTCTGCTCCTTTTGAATGTTCTGCTGCCTCTTCAGCTCGACGAGTCTCCCAGCTTTTCTCTCCGTTCTCCTCTTGACTGCCCGTCGCAGATTCTCTTCCCACACTTTACTTGCCTCTGCATCGAAGGGTTGTTGGCAAGCCTTCCGTTGTTTGTCTTCCTCCTCCCATCTCTTCTCTAACTCTTTCATTTTCTTATCCTCTCTCATAATGTTCTCCCTATCTTTGACTAAATCTATTTGTAAGTCCGAATGCTTTTTGGAGCCAATAGTCGTCTGCAGCTTTCTCTTTCATGTCGAACAACTTGGCCAACTGTATTTTATCCATCTCTCTTAGTCTTTCCTTCTCTTTTTCTTCCTCCTCCCTCAATTTCTCTTTTTCGCCTTTCTCCTCGGG